>CM038471.1:73202724-73917813 GCA_021464415.1 Lonicera japonica | reverse complement strand
TAAGAGGAGAATTGAGGTGATCTACAAGATGAAGGTTTCTACATGGGGAGTCTCATCCTCTTCACAATCATCTAGTGCTGATCTTTATCGCCTGATTCAACCAATATAATAACTCTTCTGAATCTATCCAAACAGACACTGTGAAACTAGCATTTGAAAAGGCTAAGGCTTATAAGACTCAAGACAATCTATTAGTCAAGACCCAGTTTCAGAATTACCCAATTCAACCAATGATTCTTCTGTACCCAGCCAAACAGAACCTGTGATGCTTGCATTTGAAAAAGCCGAGGCTTATAAGAAGTCAATACAATCTATCACTCGAGACCCAGTTTTAGAATCACCCAATTCAACCAATGATTCTTCTGAATCCAGCCAAATAGACCCTGTGAAGCTTGCATTTGAGGAAGCCAAGGCTTATAAGAAATCAATACAATTCACTACTCAAAACCCAGTTCCAGAATTTTCTGACAATGTGGAGAACAAGGATGGGAATAGCAACAAGGTGGTTCCAATGGCAGTTAAAGGACAACCTAATATTCAAAACCCAGATTCAGAATATGGTGAAATTGGGGAAGAAAAAGATGGGTCTATCAATAAGGAGGTTCCATTGGCCGTTAAACTTGCAATGGAGAGGGCAAAGGAGTATAAACAAAAGAAAGATGTTGGGGGCAGCACTAAGACTGTGGAAGGAGGTGAGTTTCTGTTCATTAAATATCCAAGATTTTATCTTAATTTTAGTTTGCTTCATTACTTGTATGTACTTTCCTGTGGCTAATTCATATACAATTTTAGCATAATCATTAGAACAAACCATACCACTGGAGAAATGAATTTTTTTTATAGTATTTTCGTTTGAATTGATGTTCATGCTTCTCAAAGTGGGAGAATTAGACCCTATTATGTGCTCATTTGGTTTGAGTTTTTGTTCATTCCTAGAACCCAAAATGGTAATTTCATCAACTTATGATTCAATCTCCTGACATGAACTATAAGACACTCCTGGTGTGAATTTTCCAATTTAGGATTCCAAGAACGAACCAAAACTCGAACTGAATGAGCATTATTTTTTTCTCCATGATTCAGCATCACATCTATATTTACCATAATCATGAGAAAAAAGCTCCCCTTTGGATAAATTCATTTTGTTGATAATAATTTCATCCGACTCCGATTCTTAATTGATATTCATGCTTCTCAAAGTGAGAGAATAAGACCCCTTCCTTTGTTTCTCTTGAATTTACCGTCATTATGCATTATCTATGTTTCGTATAATCACGAGAACAAACCTTACCACTGGAGAAATTCATTTTTTTGATAATAATTTCATTCGAGTTTGATTCTTAATTGATCGTCATTCTTGTCAATTAGACCCCTTAATTTTTATTCTCCATGATTCAGCATTATTATGCATTATATATATGAGGAAGCGGATTATTTAGGAGGGCCTTGGTTTGGGTCTTTGGGACATGGAAAATCAAATAGTTTGAAATGGAATATGAATTAAAAGTTGTATTTGCACTGATTCCTAGGATTGAAGGAAGAGAAGAGCGAGAATTGGGCAATCACGTCTATTCAGAAAAGTAAAAAAAGGAAGGATGACCCAAAAATTTCAAGCATCGATTTCATAGGGCTTGACTTCTCAGATAAGAAGCAGAGCAGAGGACTGCCACCTGGGTTGGTTCCAATAGCAGACCCTTATGCTGGAGGGGACTTGCCCGAGGTGGAGATAATTGTTGGGGATGCAAGCAAGTTTGGAGATAGAAAAGCGTTGAAGCCAAATACAAATATAGAAGAAGAGAATTCAGATATCTACAAGCCGAAGGTTTCTACATGGGGAGTTTTCCCTAGACCTCGGGACATTTCAAAAACGGTATGATGTCCCTCATATTTTATCTTTAGTTAAAAGGATTTAAGTTCATGTTTTTCATGATGTTTACTATTAGTATGGCAAGAAATGTTTGTTTGTGTGTTTGGTTTCGCAATAAATTAAAGTGATGTATCAACTTCTTATAAACAAATGTGGCAACAAAATGCTCGTTTAGAAGAGGCAAGGATCATTATACCCCAAGCTATGAAGCACGGACACTCTCTTGGAGGCCACGTGTTGGGCCCGACACTTATCGGACACTCCGATACTCTCGCTAACTCTTGAATTTAATTATAGTATCTAATACTTGATAATTGATTTAAATGGCTACTACTCTAGTGTTTCTTCATTACAACATCAACTGAGGATGAGGTAACTAAGCCACTTTTTATATTCCCCGTTTACTTTCTATCATTCTATGGAACAATTTAGTCTATGTATGCTTTTTGATGCTTTAATTATGGAACAATTTAGTGATCATGTTTTGAGTATTTGGGTTATTAATGCAATCTAGTTTCATTTTATTGAATTCTTAAATATTTACAATGTTTGTTGCATATATAATTAATTAAGAATGTGTCCCCCCCACATGTCGTGTCCTACATTTTGGAAAAATTGCATGTCACATGTTGTGTCGAAACGCGAGTCGCGTGTCGAGTCTATGCTTCATAGACCCCAAGAGATAATTACTCAATTAAATTGATCATGTTCCTAATGGGTTTGCCTTCAATCATGAAAACAGTTTAGATTCTATTAACCAACATTTGTTGGTATTTCATTTAGTACAGTTATTCGAACTTCAATTATCGAAAACCTTATACGAGATCCAAATATAATATTTTGTTTGTTTCTATCTCTATCCTAAAACTCCAAGATATCCAGTATTACTCTGTAATCTCGTTTGTTATGTGAAAAAGACTTAAATTTAACCTTATATACGCGGCAAGTAGAGTACCCTAAAAATAGGGTCAATCCACTTGACTCACAGTCAAATTATCCTTCCGTCCATATTAAGAGTCCAATTTGACTTTTAACACTTTCTTAAGGATACAATAGTTTCGACCTGATCAATGGATGAGAATGGAACTTGTTTGGTATTGTGAGATTTTATACATCGATTATGTCCTAAAATGGAAACTGGACTTTTAATTTGGGACATCCCAAAAAGGGACAATGGATTCTTAATTTGGGACAGACGGACTAGCTACACTAATCTCTCTCTCTCTCTCTCTCTTTTACATATACACATGAGCTTTTGTGGAACTGAATCTTACTCCAGAATTATTTCACATGCAATTATCTTTTTCCCCCCTTGGTGTCCAGTATGGTGGTGGGAAAACTATTAACCCCGGGGACGTGCTTGAAACAGAAGAAGAGAAGGCTGCTAAAGATACCCGTGCAAAGCAATTAGTTGCTGCCTATAAGAGCCAAATTGGCTTAAAAATTGATCCCAAGCTGAAAGCTGAATGTCAGAAGGTACATTTACTTGCTTCAAGCTAAATATTTTGGATTTCATTTTCACATGCATCTTGCATTGGGTGATTGTTCGATTGAAAGCTGTTTTTTGGTAATATCTAGGCTTTGAATGATGGCGACTCGTTAATGGATCGAGGAAAGCTCAAGGAAGCATTACCCTTTTATGAAAAGGTCATGGATAAGTTGCCATTTAAGGTAATCTGGCTTAATGTTTTAATAAAATGATTGTCCCTTTTTATGTCCCAAGAGTTTTATTGTTGGAATTTTGTTTTGACCAAGCAAACAGATATTATAGTACCATTTCTCATAGTCCTTCTGTCCCAAATTAAAAGTTTTATTTGTATCCATATTTCACAAGTTGATTAAGTTTCAATCTTGAGTGTTGATTAAGTTGAAATCAAATTAGTCTTTCTTGTTTCCTTGTATTGTATTTTGGGATAAATGGAGTTTACTTGTATTGTTTTTTTCCAACAAAGTAATACTCCCTCCATCCCAAATTAGCATACCACTATTCCTTTTTGGGATGTCGCAAATTAAGAGTTTAGTTTACTGTTCAGAAATAATTAATGTACCAAAACTCACTATAGAAAACAAGTTTTGTTTATTTTGATGATATATTTCCTAAAATTAGAGATGAGGAAGTATATGAGAGAGAGAAGAAGAAGAAAATGGGACTCACACTTTAATGAAAAGAAATGAGTTTGAATCATGTATACCAATGAAAAGAAGATTACTGCAGCTTTATGTTAGAAACCACCTCACCCAAAAGCTTAAGGTATTAAGCAGTAGGCTAATAATGCATATCATGCTTTTCAATACTCCCCCTCATGTGCGTTCCCCGCTTGCACGTGGAGAGACAAACCAAACCAAACTGCAGTTAGTGCACAAACACAAAGGGGGAAACAAATGCAAGCAGGAGAATTCGAATCTGAGACCTTGCAAAACTTGAGCTCTGATACCATGTTAGAAACCTTCTCACCTAAAAGCTTAAGTTATTAAGTAGTAGGCTAATAGTGTATATCAAGCTCAACACTTCCAAATAAAACTGAGGATTGGTTGTTTGCTACTCTTCTTTTCTCTCAAACTTTCAAATGAACCACAATATTACTACTTGTAGTTTCGTGCTGGCTTATAGACATTGGTTTTTGGTTTGAAAAGTACCATTAATCCCAGTCAATTATAGGATTTGTCAAGAATCCAACAAGAATCCATAATTAAATTTAATAACAGAACAGGATAATCTCTGTGTGTGAATTGGGTACAAGACCCGTTGCAAATATCGATGCTCCATAGCTTGGTGAAAAAACATAAAGGGGAAAAAGGTGAAGATAATCTGTCACTTATAAATATATCATATTAATACAGCCAATTCAAGGAAATGATAACTATGGTTATTCAAATTTATTCCCTCTCTTTTCATCAAACAATGCATTTTTTGTTCTAATGTACCAAAATGGGCCGAAATTATAGTAATAACCATCTCTCTGGCAAGGACCCGATGAATATAAAAGGCAGAAATGGAAATAAGCAAAGGCAACAATATCCTTTGAATCTATTTGCGTTGACATGAAGAGAGCAATTATGTTTGGGTGTTTGTAGTTGGTATTAGTGATTCTCTTCCTTTGAATCTTTCATATTTAATTGGTGAAAATGTTGTTCATGCAGACTGAACTTCATGGGTTGGCTGCTTTGCAGTGGTCTATTTGTCAAGACTCACTATTTAGGTAAATTTTGCATATTATCTATTTTGTCCTAAATTATTTTAGAATTTTAAATCTGCTCTTTATCGTGTCATATTTATGAAGGGCTAATTTGATTTGGTTCTTAGTAAATAATTTTCTATTTCTCATCATAGATAACATGTGTGGCTAGGAATTCATTTACCTTGGTAGCTACCGAGAAAGTATCGGAAAATTGAGTTTAAGACATTGTTTTTCTGAAAGATGAAAGAGGTATTTTGCTTTAAAAAAAAATATGCATAGTTTGGTTGGTTGGCAAACAGTTTGTGTTTGGCGAAACCTGATCCCGAATTGGGTGTATTGTAAAAACCCGAATCCCCCTGTTACTATGTTCATGGACCCAAACCCGGTCTGTCTTGCCCCTTTGTAATTATATGTATTATAATGGTATTTAAAGAAAAAAACATTATATTTGGGCAGGGTCAAACGGGCTGGGTCGGTTCAGGTCCATACTTAAAAGAGTATCTCAAAGTTAGCTCTCTTTTGTTGTTTTTGCTTAGTCGATACTTGACAGATTATGAAATGGTTTGCATGGTTGATCGAAAAGGTCCAACATAGCTCGAGTAATGTATGAGAAGCTCCAGTCTCACCCAAAAGTTGAAGTGAACAAGAAAGCGAGGGCCTTCATGTTTAGCTTCCAGGTAATTAACTTTATAAGTATACATGGGAAGGCACAATTATTTTCTGCCAACAGATGAGGTATTCAAATATAGGCTCGAGATATGACCATAATTGAGTGCATTGTAGTGGTTTCAATATTTTTTTTTTCTTGTCTAGTCAAATGGGCTAAATTTGCATGAACCCGAACTTCATCCGAGCCCGACCTAGGTTTGTATTTTAGAACCTATACCCACCCATTAAAAAGAACACGGGTCGAACAAAGCCCTACTGGGCCATGCCTTCTTGCCATCACTAGACTAGTAGTGTTAGTTTTAATTGGTTGGTTTTTTTTTTGCAGGCAATGGAGATGATGAAGGTTAAGAGCTTGAGCCAATCTAAAACAAGCACTGGCTACCAAAATTACTTCGAAGCTTTTGTTAAAGATAAATCAAGTACTTACCCTCTTATAAAGAAAGTGGAGGAGGCGGCGGCTCAAGTTGATGAAGGTGGTGGTGCAATGAGTCAAGCCCTCCCGTATATTCTTTTTCTCTTTTCCCCTATATTTCTTGTATTATTCCTTGCTATACAAAAGGGGTCATAGTTTCAATTTCAATTCAGACTAAAATACTCAGTTAAAAAAAATAAAATATAAATTCAGGGGAAAAAACAACTCTACCTTCATGAACTTTGACCGCTTCTTCACTTTGGTCTATGAAGTTTATTTTATGTCATGCACATCCATAAAGTTCGATACGGTTGTTACTTTAGTTTAAAACCCAATGTCCCATTTGTTTTTTGGACGGAAAAGGCCACGTGCAGTTGACATGGCTTGAAAATCAAAGTGACATGTATTAATTTCCGTCCAAGAAAGAAATGAAAAATGCTGGATTTTGAATTAAAGTGACAATGGAATCAAACTTTATAGACGGGCATGGTAGAAAATAAACTTTATTGACCAAAGTGAAAAAGCCGGCAAACTTGATGGGGTAAAGTGTAAGCAACTCTAACTAGCACTTGCAACTATATAAGATGTTATTAACAGTGAATACTTTTTTGTAATAGAAAATTGAATAAAGGACGCTCAATTTTTGTGTAGCTGTTTACTCTTGTTAAATATTGTTCTACCGTTCTCAACTATGGCAGTTGCATTTTGCCAAGCTCCACGGGTATAAATGGTTTGCTGGGGTATTTGGGTAACATATTTGAGTCCGCCTATTTTATAGGGGGCTATTATTTATACGCTCCAACTTTGTTACTAACACCATTATCTACAACTTGATAAAAAACACATTTAAACACCCCACTTTTTTGTCACAAACACCCTCTCACTTAAACATCATTTAACTTATTTATCCAATGGTTAAAACATTAATCTATCTATTTATTCATTTTTTAATAAAATAATCTAACATTAACCAAAATAATTATCTATATTTTCCATTTCCCTCCATTCACAATCACATTCCATTGCTTCAAGTAAAACAATTGAGAGAGAATAGACTTACTTTTTTATCATTTGAGTTTTCAAAATCAAGAAATCACAACTAAATCGAAGCACAAATATTATTGGTGGGAAGTTTGAAGCCTGGATTATGATAAATAAGAAGCATTGTTCATGAGATGGTGAAGAAAGAAGAAGTTCAAGAAAAAGTTGGTGGCGAAATTCCACTCTAAAATGAAGTCAAAGACGTATTATAATTGTTATTATTGGTGTATTCATGTGTATATTAGCTTTTATACATCATTCTACAATATTCAAATTGAAAAAAAGATATAATCCTTAAAACAGAGTATGAAACGGGTTCTGTCCAGGCTTGACTTGCTTTATATAATGAAAGTAAGCTAGTTATAACTCTCCTCAAATAAGGCGAGTGTGTACAGACACACTCACCTTATGTGAGACGAGTGTGTGTTACTAGACGAGTCACTTACAGCACATTCTCTTGATGTGGGGTGAGTGTGTGTGATTCACTTATCTGTCATTAGGTGAGTCTAATTTAAAAATACTCCAGTACACTCCGCACTCCATTGCCTTATATTAGGCGAGTTACTTACAACACATTCACTTGATGTGGGGTGAGTATTGCCTTAAATGACTTCTTTCTTTTTCAATGTTAAGTATTTTTATTTTTAATTAATGTTTGTATTAACTTTTAATTGGGTGGAAGGTGTTAGTGATTAAAAATTGACATAAGAGGGGTGTTTGTGATAAAGGTGGTGTTAGTAACAAAATTAAGGGGTGTAAATAATAGCTCCCATTTTATAAAAGTCGCCCTTAAACTACTGGTATAGTTAACTCTTTACCATCTTATCGTTAATTTTTTTTTGGGGAAGTGGGTTGATATTGATTCTTTATTAGTTTCGATTGGGTTAGAATTAAAAACTTAGATATATTAGTTTTATGTGGGGGTGGAATATTTCCGTCCTTGCATCTTATTCTGCAATTTGTTCTTAATGAATTTTATTGGAGAGAAATATCTTTCTTTTATAGTTACGGTCATAATTGATAAATTAATGACAGTTCAAAGAGTAAATAGACTAATGGTGTGTTTGATTGACCATATTTTTCATAGAAAATATGGCTTTTCCACCAAAATTTCCACTTTTGTAGTGTTTGATTGCAATTATTTTTCATGGAGTCAAACTCCCACCTTTTCTACTATTCATGTACTTTTCCTTGTAAACAAGGAAAATATTTTCTTTTTTTGGGGGGGGGGTTGTTTTTATTTTCTAGGCAATTGCGCGTTTTTCGAGATAAAATTTTACCCATTTTCTACATTAAAAATGTTATAACTTAAACTACAAAATTCAAAATTTAATAAAAATTTAATATTTAAAATCTACTAATCAAGATCAATTAAACAAGATCCATCATGACTATAAAATTATGTAAAAAAAAATACCCATAATTTTTTCTACATTAAAAATGCCACAATACAACCAATATTTGCCAGGTAGAAAATTAAGCAATCAAACACATTTAATTATATTTTCCATGCAACTCAATTCTATTACCTGGAACTTATTTTCTTTTCATGTAAATTCCATGCTTGCAATCAAACGCATCATAATATTAGTACATTGATATTATCTTTTTTCTTCTCTACAAACTTCTTCAGAAGGTCGCCAATCTGGTTTAGTATTTGTCAACAGTTGATTCTTAACTGTTGAGGGACTAATTGCAGAAAACTTTGATGGATAAAATTGAATAAGATGAATATCAAACCTTTATCTACCAGAAAAAAATTGAATTACTCGAATTCAAGCAAGTCATACAAAGAATTAAGCAACTCGAAGTTCAGCATTAAAGCATTTCTTAATCTCTTGAAATTGCAGTGTCTATAAATAGGATTTGTAAATAATCAATTAACAAGTCTTTTATTTTGTAATCTGACCTACTAATAATGGCCGTTAACCTCTAAATTTAATTGGTGTCAAATCAAATTTATTCAACAATGTAATACACTTAGTTGCATATCTTAAAGCTCTCGAGTAGCTTCTCTTCAAGGTGGCCATGCCCCTGATTACTGTAGGTCCCTGTACCATCTAGTTTTGGGCATGATAGTTTCCCTATTTTCAGTTTGTCCCTTTAATTTATTGCAATTTTACTTGATTTTTCTATCACCAATTCAAATAATTAATTTGAGGAAAATTAAATTGATTTTTTGTCAATAAGTCCATGACTTTACTTTTATATAATGGTGAAAAAGAGCCGTCCCATTTTTATTTTCTCTTTTTTTTTCCCCCAATGCCTGTGTATTAAAATGAAAAAAAAAAAGGAAAAAAAAAGAAGAAGGGTATCCATGTGCATTTTTTATTTCGTAGCGGAATCCGACCGAACCGCCGCCGGTCATCGTCTAAACCCTACATCGATTCCTTGTCATCCAGCTAATCTCCATCTAAACCCTAAACTCCAACTTTCAAAGTCAGTCATTCCCCAAATTTTTATTACATCTCATGCATTTTTACTTTTATATTTTAGGGCTGGTTTCTATTTCAATTTGAGGAAAAAAGCTTTTTTTTTTTTTTTTTTTTTTTTTTTGAGGTTTCTTTCAATTTGACAAAACTGAAAACCCCGCTGCTCAGTTTTTCTCTCTCCGCTCTCCATCAGCTACTCCGCTCCGTTCTCTGGCTCCACCAATCCACCCACCGCCACTACGCCTCCACTCCAAAGACCTCTCACGGCCACACTCCACTCTCCACAGTCCTAAAACTCGCATTTCTCTTCTCAAATCCCATTTTGCCCTAAAACTCGAAAAACCCAGGTACTCAATCTCGTATTTTATTTTATTTACTTTTCTGCATATTTTGATTTAGATGTTTGTGTACATACTTTGCTACTTGGAGTTTGATTTAGTTGATAGGTTGCTAGTTGATAAATTTAGCCCTAATAATTTTAGAGATGACTTTGCTAGTTTGAATGTGATTAAGTTTTGATAGGTAATGTATATACTTTGATGTTTGATAGTTTTATATTTATATTAGTTTAATTTTAGAGATTAGATGATTTAGCCAATTAGCCCTAATATTTTCTTATGCATATACTTTGATATTTTGAAAATTTTAATGCACAGTGGGACTTGAAACATTACTTTAATTTTAGATTATGTATATAGTTGTTTATGTAATATGTATACACAAAGAACATGGTTTGTATTTTTGTGTTTGGTAGAATTTCGGTAAAACCAAAATTAAATTAATACTGTACCAATTTTTAGGTTACCGGTTTCATTTCGATTCGGGATCGGTTTGAGTTTTAATGATACCGAAATATTCGGTTCAGTTTGGTATTATAGGGCTTGGTTCGGTTGCCGAACTGAGTCCCGCCCTAGTATTATCATAAGGCATAACTTGCCATAAATGGCAATCTTTCCACACTTTTTTGGTCCACTTGCATGATTGCACCTAAAGAGACAGTCCTCAATTGACTCCGTCTTGGAGCCGCATAATTGACAGGATCCACTTTTTTCAGAGAAAAGGACTTCAGCAGTTGCAATTGAATTGTTGTAGCATAGCCACAAAAAATGTCTAACCGTAGTGAGACAGTTCATATGCATGCCAAATAGATTTCTACAGACTACAGTGGTGGTGGAGGATAGAAGATGAACACGGATTTTGGCCTAAATGGACATCAAATCCTTGACATCAACATTGTACCCTATTTAACCGAATAAATCCCTTGCCTCCTGTAGTGCCAAATCAGATGGTATCTTTAGGTGCAAATGGACCAGGAAAAGTGCAGAGAGATTGCAGTTTATAGTTATTTGTCCCTTTTTATAATACTCCTTCAGCCAAATGTTAATATCTGCATCACTGCCAACTTGCCACCTCAAGCCCTTCAAAAGTAAGTCCCTGCCTTCCAGAATGGTACCCAAGTTGTAGATGGCCTGGGACCCTTATTAGCTAAAAGGGAAGAACCATTAGGATAGTAGATGCCTTTCAGAATCTGAACCCATATGGAATTGAGATTGATAATAGTCCGCTGACACTGTTTTGCCAAAAGGGCCCGGTTGAAGCGTTTGAAATATCTGACACCGAGTCCCCCTCTCTGTTGGGTTTAGCAATTAAGTCATATATCTTTCAATGTATCTTCTTTTTATCATCACTACCTCCCAATCAAAAATTTTGAACGAGATCTTGTTGCTAAAAGATAACGGAATAATACGTGACATTGCATTGTGAGGCAATGCTGTAGACATTGATTGGTTATCTTGCATATAGTGATTTATGTTATGTATATCAAAGTATGTATGCATGCCAAATGTCCAAATTTGGATTTCAGTCATGCATTCTCTTGGGATTAGGGTTCGATGCTGTTTCAGGTTGGAACATTATGCGCTTCTCTATTGTTCTCTCAATTGGTTGCATGTATATAAAAATTTCTCCAGTTGTCATGCTTGCTGGACCTTTTTTTTTGCATATATACTGGTTTCTCAAATTAAACTTTGATTTTCATAATAAGACTTAATGTGGTCATTTTATTTGCTGATTTGCTCCCTCCCTCTCACAGAGTCCCAATTGACTTTTGCGCTAAAAAAAAATAAAAAAATTCATAGTTTCAACTTAATTGATGGCAAAGAATAATTTTTGTTTTTTACTTTGGTGAGATATGGTACACTGATTGGGATGAAATTGACTCTTACTCTGAGACACTGCTTAATGAAAGTGGGATTCTAAATTTGAGACGGCGGAAGTATTTTTTTTTTCTTTTTTTTTTTTTGACAAGTGTGTGAAAGGAGGCTACATAAATTATACTAGAAATTTTTGAAAAATTCAGGTTTAGAACTTTAGATAATGCTGAATAGATTTTTTCCCCATGTTATACCCTTTAGAAAGAGCATAATCTTGGGTGGTTAATCAGGAATTTTTGCTGCAGTTGACCCTTTTTTCAGCGCTACCTTTTGTGGTCATAGTTCTTTATGTTTGATGTTCCTTTTGTTTGTGGTAGCATGGGTTGTAGTTCAATGCTTCTCTTTTGATTCGTACATATTTTCTTTGTGTTCTTTAGTGTACTAATTTTTTAAATGTCATTTTATTGCAATATGTTTTGTTGACATGTTTTTGTAATTGCAGGATTGGAACCTACAGTTGATCTTTGCGAATATCATTTGAAGTTCAATTGAAATGACCTCCCTTCTGAGAAGAAAACAGCCCATCAAAGCAATCTTCACAAACCCAATAAACCTCACCCAACACCTTGCTTTACAGCAATTTCTCTTTCTACCCATTAACTCTAAACCCTCCCAAAACCCCCAAATCCCATGTATTGAACTACCTAGGGTTTCATCATTTCGACCCTTTTCATCCCAACCCACCAAATTCCCCGAATATGAAATGCCTTCAGTTACATGGGGTGTAGTACAAGGCCGCAAAGAAAAATTAGTTTCTCGCGTCATTATTTGTGATTACTTAAGGAGTGTAGGAATAGTCCCAGATGAATTAGAGAACCTAGAATTACCCTCCACAGTTGAAGTAATGCGCGAAAGAGTCGAGTTCATGCAGAAATTAGGGCTAACGATTGATGATATAAATGAATACCCTTTAATGCTAGGTTGTAGTGTGAGGAAAAATATAATTCCTGTATTGGGTTACTTAGAGAAGATTGGAATTCAAAGGGCAAAGCTCGGTGAGTTTGTTAAGAACTACCCGCAAGTCCTTCACATGAGTGTTGTTGTTGAGCTTGTTCCGGTAGTTAAGTTCCTCCGTGGGCTTGATGTTGAGAAGCAAGATATGGGGTATGTGTTGATGAAATATCCAGAACTATTAGGGTTTAAGCCCGAAGGAACGATGAGTACTTCAGTGGCATATCTAGTTAGTATCGGTGTTTGTCCCAGAGATATTGGACCGATGGTGACACAATATCCATATTTCTTGGGAATGCGTGTTGGAACGATGATCAAACCGCTTGTAGATTACTTGGTTTCTTTGGGATTGCCGAAGAAAGTATTAGCAAGAATGTTTGAGAAGCGAGCTTATGTGCTCGGTTATGACCTCGAAGAGACAGTGAAACCAAATGTGGATTGTTTGGTGAGTTTTGGGATTCGAAGGGAAACGCTTGCTTCGGTTATTGCTCAGTACCCGCAAATTCTTGGGCTTCCTTTGAAAGCTAAATTATCGTCACAACAATTTTTCTTCAACCTAAAGGTCAAGCTTGATCCTGAAGGGTTTGCTAGAGTCATCGAGAGGATGCCGCAAATTGTTAGCCTCAACCAAAACGTGATTATGAAAACTGTTGAGTTTCTTCTCGGACGGGGTATTCCAGCCGTTGACGTGGCAAAGATGATCGTTAAATGTCCCCAAGTGATCGCCGTGCAAGTTGGTCTAATGAAGAACAGCTACTACTTTTTCAAGACTGAAATGGGGAGGCCATTGAAAGAGCTTGTGGACTTCCCCGAATTCTTTACTTATAGTTTGGAGTCGAGGATTAAGCCGAGGTACCATAGGTTGCAAAGCAAAGGGATTAGGTGTTCGATGGCTTGGTTCCTCAAGTGTAGTGACCAGAGATTTGAAGAGAGATTGCAGGCCGACTATATTGAGATGGAGACTGCCGGTCCATCATTTTCTATGGGTGGAAAGTTGGAGTTACCAGGAAGCGAGATCGTATCTGATGAGGAAGATGAGAGTGATGATGAAATACTTTACAGACGCACTGTGTCACTTTAATAAATTTTCTTTTTTTTTGTTAAATTGGTGAATTAGTTATAATTTAATGTTATCAATGATGTTTGTTCTTGTCTTTTTTTCCCCATTTATATTATTTTGTGGTTTGTCCACGTCTTTAGAAGAATATTGTATATCTCATTGTTCAAAATTACATTACGTGTATTAGTATATGTTTTTCTTAATAATTATATATATTACTGTTTGCTCTTTCATAGTTGCAGCTTTTTAGTATTGCGCTTTCGATATGTTCATCACTTATGCTAAAATGATGCTTTTCTCTGTAGAATCAACCTTTGTGTTGTTCTTGCTGCCTCAGAGAAGAATTTGTAGACGTCAGGGGATAAAGATAATGCATAGCCGATGAGTTAAATAATGCCAGTAAAGTATGGAAAAGTTAAGTACGCCCGGCACATTGTTAATCTATTACTGTTGTTTTCTCAACTATCCCACTTAATCAACAGTTTTGGGCCGTCACCACATTCGATCTGCATTTCTTTGGATTTGTTAGTGGTGTCGTTGGTTCTCCAAAAGGTCGAGGGAGAGTGCACTCAGTAATAACTAGGGGTGTAAACGAATTCAATACGGATCGGATATTACACTATTTATTATCTCTATCTCTTATTAAATTTACCATCCAAATCCTTATTCATATCCTTTCGGATAGTATATTAAACTATTATTATCCTTATCTCATTGGATATCTTGGATTCGGCTAAAATTTCAATTAAAATGACACGTTATAAAAATTGTAACTCAAGAAGTATCATGAGACATTGCAAAATGTATTAAAATAATTACTAACATTTTGTATCAAACTTTCAACTCAAATAATGAATTTCTTTTATTTCTTTTGTATAATTCAATAAGATTTACGTTAAGATTATATATAACATAACCACACAAATCAAATTGAAAATCATCACGATTTCTGGAAATGGGGTAAAAAGTTTTGTTTGACAATGTTTTTCACAAAAAAAACAAGCGAATAATATTTTTTGGAAATAAGGACCTAATTTTATTATTTTTCTAAAATAAGGGCCTATTTATTAATTTTGTTTTAAAATGAGAGCTTTGATCAAAATTGTATTTTGAGCAAATTTTATTTTGCACAAAATTATGTTTTGTGCAAACTTAATTTTGCAATCCAAAAAAAATAATGCAAATTTGTTTGGCATGACGTGTTTATATTTTTTAAGAAGTTTATTCTTATGTTTCATTCATAAAACTCTAAAACAAGGTCAAATAAACCCAAATACATAATAATATTTTAGAAAACAAGGATTGCAAACTTAATTAACTTTGCATAATCCCAAAACTATTATCATGTGTATTTTATTAATAAATGAGTTTTAATATGTAATTTGTTGAAATTATTCTAAAGTACTGTTAATTAAACATTTATGTATAATGTTATGTCAAAAAAAAATATGTAGTGCAAACTTATTTTTGCACGATTCCATAAAAAATACAATTTAAAAATCTACTGTAAAGTTAACTTTGCACTCCTTTTGGAGTTTGGTTAAATATAAGACATTAATTTACAAAATTATTATTTGTTCATTTTTTTGCAGATTTTTTTTTTAAAATAAGCCCCATTTTTCATTATCTTGTTAAAATTTTAAATTTGCTATGGTCTCCAACCTTTCATGCTATTAAATCACATTTGTTGTAAACAATCTTTCTCTTTCCTTTACTTTTTTATAGGCTTTTTTTTTTTGGGTTAGTTAATTTTTTTGGTAAATTGAATAGCTTGTACATGCTAGATTAAATTTTAACCTTTTCTTAAATAGGGAGAGAGATATAATATATATACTAAATTATAGCGAATATGAATATTCGCTAAAATCGAACATCCGCAAATATGAATAATCCACATCGGATACAGATTATTCAGGTCGAATGCTATCATTATCTATATCCATATCTATTTACTCGGATATTTATAAACACTATCCAAATCATCTTTTTCGAATATTCATACGGATAAATATCCACAAATTACGGATTCGAATTTTCGAATATCCATTTACAGCCCTAGTAATAATTGTAGCGACTATAGATCTTATGCTGTTAGTAACAGAGAAAAAGAGCTATTTTAATTTCGTCCTCTTGACTCACTGGTTGTTTATCTTTATCAACCTTAGTTGTTGTGCAGTCAGTTTTCTAGTAATGATATTATATGTGTATGCATACTTTTGAGTAGCACTAGTAGAGAGCCCCGTTGACTGAAGAAACTGACAGCTTTCTTATGAACTTGCTCATATCATCTCCTTCAATTCCGATCCTTAAGATCTTGTTCTAAGCCCTATGTCCATTTACTTTCTTAAAGTAGTACCCCTGTCGATAATTAAGAGTCCATGTTTGACTTACGCTTTTTTCTAAGAATACAGTCAAAGCACTAATTTGATCACAATAGATAGTTCATAACAAAATTTATTTCCCATTGTCAGTTTGATACATTGATTTCGTGGCTCGCGAAGGGGACATTCCAGAAAGGAATAGTGGACTCTTAATTTGGGACATCCGGAAAAGTGGACTTTTAATTCAGGAAAGAGGGAGTAAGTTATAATTCATATCATTTTGATCCAGCCACTTAACCTCCTAAGCATTACACCCAACTCAGCATACAACACAATATTACAGTCCATCACTAGTCGTCCGCTGTCCCATCCGAGTATCAACATTGATCATTTCTGAATATGCGTCTGCACTCTGTCCAGCTCACCTTTTAGATATGAATAACTCTTTCAAGATCTTAATATAATGCGCTTTTTTTTTTTTATTCCACTTGAATCAGGTTTAAGTCTCTTCAGCTTTTGGATCAAAGTGAACATTTTGGTAGTTTTGGCACTCCCTCATTCAAGAATTATGTAGAACAGAACAACAAAAATGGCTATACCTCCAAAATCACAGAACCTAAAATGCTTTACTACCTTGTCTTCGAGACAGATCAACAGTAACTTCAATGGGTGCCCAGCAGCAGGTATATTTTATGCTTCAGAATTAGGAAACACTTGGGGGTCCCATTCTTTGTTCAAAGCTTAGTCAATCCTACTTAAAATAGTTGCACCAACCAACCTTTACATACAGTTGCTGCGTCCAAGTATACAACAACCCCTTAGAATTCAGTTGCAAAGGCGGTAGTCTCCTAGAAATGGAAAATGCTTCTTTGGTGTATTTTTTTCTCCCTGCTCAGTATTTCTTGCGATCTTTTCGCTGCTGGCTGATTCTGAGGCCTCTTTTTGTTCTCAGAGTGATGGGAGTTGATGGCTCTTTCTGTCATTCATTTTGCGTAGGCGTTGCAGCTAATTTGTCATGTCCCAGTCCGGTCCAGTAAGATACTGTTCGCTCTGGGCTGTTGTACAGTTTCACTTTTCTTCAAGAGGCCTCTTGGATGGACTAGCGACCATGCATATATGCACATATCTATCAAATCAGTCTACCTATTCCAACCGCACACAGTTCATACAACACCCCGCTTACAACACCATAGTTGAAACATCCACCCCCTTAGCACCCACGTCCTTGTCGGTACTCTTCCTGCAATCGTTAGTTACATATTTATGGTAAAATTTATTCATGGGGTAGCCAGTTGCTTAATTTTTTTCTACAGAAGAATTCATGCCAATTGTCTCTCTTATGTGTTGGCATTGGCCTTATGTGAAACTTGTTTGTTGGCCAAGTTAGCCAATCTCTCTAATTGCAGTTTTGGGAGTGATAAAAATAATCGTACATCGGTTTGCTCCTCTGAACTTGATCCTTCTTGCGAAGTTGCAGCGATTCTCTTTCAACATTAGAAGGTGGCACTCACGACTTGAGTTTTTGTGGATCAATAGATTGCACAAATTGGGTCATTTCTTAGCTAAACGTGCTCTTAAGAATTGTGTTACTCATCATTGGGCCTTGATTCCTTCATTTTTGTAGTTTTTTCCTGTTTTTTAAATTTCGCCTTGGGACCTTCTGTTGTTAAAACTAAAATAAAGGAAGAGACATGGAACTATTTATTTTTATCCTTGTAAAAAAAAATATACGATTTTTGAAATTTGGGTGCTAAGACTAAAATATTCAAGTGAATCTTACCAAAAACCTTTTGAACAATATAAAAGTTCCATATGAATCCCAAGTAAATTAATTTCCCCATAAAAAGGATGCTAACAATCTATAGTTAAGTAAAAAGTTCCTACTCGATAACTCGAATAGAATTCTGTAAAGTAATACCTCCTATGTTCCAAACTTATATCCTTATGAATGTTCCAAAATTATATGGTTTAGAATAAGATGTATGGCAAAAATTGCTTAATTCAATTTTAAAGTTTCGAGTTATGTAACTATGTAAGTTAATTTTTGTAGTAATTTTAACTTCATAACTTGAATGACCAACTACCTCTACGCAGGCTCATCAAACAATGCCTTTTAGCTTCCGAAAATAATTCTGTAGATTAATGAACTCATAGCAGCAAGATCAATACGATTTTTTGTGTTTTACTCCTGTAAAGAAAGAGGGGCTTATTGACTGAACGATGGGAATGTGGCTTATTGATTGAGTGATGGGAATGTTCACTGAGATGCTCTTTAGTTTCTATTTTTCTTAGCTTGTCTCTCTTGTGGTTTTACCAAAATAACTATTTATCTTAGCTTATCTCTCTGACTAACTCGATTGTGGAGATTGAGTAAAGACTTGCTGCTATGCTTGGGAGACTATGGATTGTGATATGCGGAGATATTGTTTACAACCTATCCTTTTTTTGGATGGATTGTGATTTAGGGAGATATTGTTTACAACGTATCGTTTTTTTTGGATGGATTGTGATCTAGGGATATATTGTTTACAACGTATCCTTTTTTTTGAGGCACTTAAATGGTTATTTTGATATTTGTGACAAAAATGCCAACAAGATTTGTGTATGTTCAGGGTAGACTATCTCGCCTGGCACTTAGTACCCGATGATCTACTAAGTAAGCCTTAAACCCAAACCCAAAGAGAGAAAGGTGATTCACACAAGAGTGGAAAGTAAGAGAAAGCCTTTTATTATATTTAAGTGAGATTACAATTCTCGAATGATGGTACAAATGAGGTTTCTCCTATTTATAGGCCTCCACCTCCTCAATGAAGGGTGGAGATCTACTATAATCTACGGTTCGGATTGATCCTCCGGAGAATTCTAGGATTTCCATACAACTACATATTCATTCATACAATTCTAGAGTATTCTCTAAGTACAAAATGTCTAGATATTCTAGAGGCTATCAGAGTACTCCATTCTCCTAGTGTCTTTTTGTAAGTTCCAAAACCTTCTGCAAGCTTGAAAGTTGGTGGTTTGTGACACTATGCTTGTTTTATGTTTTTTCCATGTATTTTGAAGATTGATATCGTGTATGTGTTATATGAGCTAGAAACTAAAATACTGAATAAAACTATTTCCTTCACAAACATTGGCTTGGATTGGGCTAAGATTCGGTTAACACCATTAAAGGGGGTCTGGGACATAGATTTGGGTTCCATTTAATAACAAGGTGGAAAATTATAGTAAAGTTGATTTAGTTTGTTACAGCTTGCCTGGGACTAGATCTGTCATTGTACAACAATTTGATAAGAATAAACTTATGTAGAATATATGGTTCAATATCCTTAGACAACATTTGGGGTACTGGTCCCATTGCTACATTTGCTACTTTATAAAATGGGTCGAGACTTTATTATATTTCATGTTTGTATTTGTCCTTGCCAACTTCCTCTTATTCAAAAATATTAAGATAGTGTAGTTCAATCAATGAGATTTAAGCTCTTGCCGATGGTAAGAGTATATTTTATATTTGTGTTTTTCCTTTAAATCACCTATATTCGAATAATACACGCTTTAAATCACCTATTCTCGAATAATACAAAAGATTCTTCTGTGCACCGAAAACGTGTACTCCCTCTATCCCAAATTGCTGGTCTTTTTGGGAAATTCAATTTATTAAAGACCCAACATCATTATTGTACTTTTTGCTTAATTTATATTGACTTTTTCTTTTTACCTTTTTCTTAATTCAAAACTTTTTCTTGAAAAGTGAAAGTACAAACGGACAAAATAGGTATGTATTTATCTTTTATGGAAAGTGGACTTTTATTTTGGGACATCTAAAAATGGAAAGAGGGACCAACAATTTGGGACGGAGGGAGTATATTTTAAGTGTGCCATCCCGAGACCTAGTGCTTTGACTGAGTGGTAGAACACTACCCTTACAAGAGTCATCTATGTGCTACTACTTCCTTCATTCTAAATTATGAATTTAAATTATTTTGTCTGGGATTACAATGGTAGAAATTATGACCCTCCATACCCTTTCCAAATGCCGGCCAAACACTTACCATTGTATTACAAGACAATTGCATTATGCTGTTTCTTTTTTAAAAGTCACAAATTAAGAGTAATTCTTTTTAGGATATATATATATATATATATATATAATTAATGTACGTACCATATATACCTTACAAATAGTAAACAAATTTCTATTTACATCACTAATTAACTCGTTCTAGAAAAAATGTAAAATCTAAATTGAACTTTTAATTTGAGATGGAAAAGAACATTAGAAGTGTCTAAGCATAATCAGATGTTACTTTGCTACTCAAGATGGAATCCACAAAATTGATGAAGATTGTTACTCAAAAGTAGCAAAGGAGAAAGACACAGTCCAACAATGCTGCTATTTTTTCATATTTTGTGGCCACAAAAGAAAGCATCCTTGTTTTGGTGATGCAAGAAACAAAATGTAGATTTTCAGTTTCTCCACTAACCTTACTTTACATGTTTAAAAGTACATAGCATTATTAGCTGCTACACCTGGTCTTGGAAAGCTCCTAAAAAACAAAATTACCTCAAGAGAGGGAGAATTATATAACACGCCCACTTGGTGAGATAAGAACATGGTGCCCTTTAATTTAAATAAGAATTATATATTGTAACTGGAATAACTCATTCGCTCTTTATTATGTTTACTTTTCCATATTTGATATTTTGACTAAGTTGCATCAATTGTATTTCCACTACAAGATATTTATCTTGAATCTACGGTATATTTGACTATGTACAAATTAAAATAAATGAGAATCTTATTTTGAAAGAAAAATGATCTTCTTAATCTATGATAACCCTAATTTGATACATATATATCTGTATATCTGTTAACACACCAGTTATCAATAGAGAAAACACAAAAAAGAAGAAGATGATATTGTAGACACCCCGATCCGTGACCCCCGCAAGAACCCTAACGACCTACGAGAACTACTGTTTTTGGAGTCCGGGCCCCCCCCGAGCATCCAAAACTACCATGATGAGGTTTGTTGCGCGACAAACCTATCTTTTTGTAGGATTGTCGCACGACATATTACATTGTCGCGCGACAATCCCTGATATGTCGCGCGACAATCCCACTATATCGCGCGGCAATCCCTCTCTGCACTCGACCAACAACTTTCTGACACATCACAGTGTCAGTACCCATCACTTCAGACGCTTGTCGCGCGACATACCCGTATGTCGCGCGACAAACAGGTACAGTGATTTAGGAATGTTGCGCGACAATCAGATATGTCGCGCGACACTTGCATTTCGTTGGGGAATGTCACGCGATGATCCCCTCCGAGCAGTATAAATAGACCAGCCCCCCCAAGGGTTTAGGAGAGAGCATTTTGGAATCTGGGAATTCTAGAACTTAAGTCTGATTTTACCAAGCATTCTATATTATCATCTTATCTCTGAAGAATTATCGGATCTATTCTCGACACTCGACGTGTCCCGTCTCTGGAACCGAATTCTCGGAAATATCTGAAGAAGGAAAAGATTATTATCGCCGGAAATCTCTCCGCCGGATTATATTTTCGTTCTTATTATTTTTCTCGTCGGGAAGGTAAAAAAAGTCTCTCCTAGTATTTAACATTAAATTTTTGTATACTTGTTTTATTTCTGTTGTTTTGTCCATGTTTTATTTGAATAAACTTATTGTCAAGTTACAAATAGCCTGTCGTTTTCAAAACAAAAGACCCTGATAAAATCATTTGTAAAACCAGAAGAGTAAGTACATTACCATCCGGATAAAATTCTGTTTTCAAACCCGGACCGGTAAAACTTACTTAGGAATTAAAAACCCGACATATCCTATCTGTTTCATAGATTGCGATACGTCCGGTAAAACTCCCCTCAAGAGTTCCAATTCCATATTGAATTAGTTCCATTATATAGATCCGGACTATTTTTACGAAAAATAGTCAAAACCCGAGAAAACCGTCATTATCCAATAAATAATACGGGAAACTCCGTTTCTAAAGAAAACCACTTTTGTCACTTGTAAATTGTATTTCTCAAAACGAAACATCGGATCTTGGAACACAAACTTTTCTATCCCTTTTCCCGTTTTTCCCAAGAATTAGGGTTTTCACTTAGAAAGTAGTAGGCTATCAGTAAAAGCATCCAAGTTTTTCAACATAGAATAAACATATAAGACCACTAGAGACCGAAAGGGCGGAATGGGTGCTTAACACCTTCCCAAACCGTAATATAGTTTCCGAACCCTATAGAATCCTGGTTTCGTAGACAAACGTGTAAAGAAAGGCTTATCTGTAGCCTTTCCTTTTACGCAACTATTTTTGTCCGTTTTCTCGTAAAACGTACTGGCGACTCTGAACAAATCCCTTTGCATCTAGAAATAGAACATAGGGACACTTGATACGAATCAAGAGATAAAACACTCCTTGCAAATGGAACGACGAGATCCGTTCCGACGTTTCAGAAGCCCAAACCGAAACGGGGACGAGACCCGGGGGGTCGCATTTGCGGATTCTCACAGATATCCATTATACATGTATTTGTTATAGAAATTTAAGAGGCAATGTATAAAAAGAGCAATGCTACACTTACCAAATATTTTAAAATTATAATTTGGCCCCTAATTTCTTTTTTTTTTTTTTTTTAAAAAGAACGTGCTCCGAAGTATAAACAAGAAGACTAAAACCTTGATATTAGCTCCTTTAGTTGTGCAGTGATATATTCAAAGAAGCCACTCAGGTTCAAATCACACTCCCCAACTTTTTTCTCACTAAACTACTAGATTTGTCTGATAAAATATCACCTTGTATGATCTTATGTACGTAGCTAGCCAAATATATGATATTAAGATTATTTACTGCAAGAAATTTGTCTTTGTCTTTCAATAAAAAAATATTGTTTTTCGGTCACTAAAATAGATATAATTATGTTACACACTAGCAACATGCGCTTTTCTCCGCAGACATTACCATCGTAAAATACTTTTATAACTAAAGAAATCAAATTTTGGAGAAAACGCTGTGCGTGTGACAAAAAAAAATGATACACAGAAAAAATAGCTATTAAGAGTTAGTTTTCTCTTTTTAATTTCGTAATGATCCGGAAGAGTCTATGATTACAATACGATTAACAATATAAAAAAATGCTACTGAATCCTTATAAAATTTAAACCTACTTTTCTCTTTTTAAAAAGAAGATATAATTTGACACTTTATCACCATTAGTATCTTTATAGTTTAATACTTCAATTATTAGTCTCAAGTTCATATCTATTGACCGATTATTCCCTTAATTAATTGATCTATGGACCCTGCCTATTATTTTTAAATTTGTTTTGAAACAAAAGTTTAAAGTAATCTTTCTGTAGAAATATAACAAATTTTGAGGAAAATGAAATTTACGACCTCTAAAAATGAAAGTGAGGATCAATACTATATTATAAATACAAGACTCATTTCAACCGCCATTAAAACTATGTTAAACTTTTGAAATGCCTACTTTACCCTATGATTTTGTTTTTAATAAAAAAATTGTTAGCAACAAAAATTGAACCATTAACCTTAAATATTTAACATTTGTAATTAATCATTAGACCATCTTTCACGTTGGGTAAATCTTTCTTTTTACAGTATATACACAAGACTTAGCACACATATTGTGTGCGCAAGTGGTCGGCATACAACTACTACATAAATGGACACAATGATAATTTTAATAACCATATTTATGTAGATTGAATATGAGACCTCTTTATTACAAAAATAAAGAAAGTAATAACAAGTTACCAGACCTAAAAGCTCGCCTATTTTGCTCGTGACTAACTGAGAACGGGATAGTATTAGGTGCAAGGGTCATTTGCTAGTGCCGATTTGTATTTGAGAGTTCCCCTATGTTTAGTGGCTTTAATTGACAAAAAAATTTAGGTCGCTATTGCGATCTTTATTGAAAAATAAAGAGAAAAGAATAAAAACAACTAAAGCTTCGTTTGATTGCAAAGTGGAAAAGAAAAATAAATGGAGTTAGTTTTGATGAAAAGATGGAAAATAAGTTGAGCGATAAATGTGATATCCTCTTGATTTTTAAGTTTTTCCATGAATAAATTTTCTTTGCTTGGTGGTGAGTAAAAATTTTCCACCAAAAATATTGAAGGATGGAAGATATAAACTCATAAAATGAGTAGCATCTCTCACCTTATTTTCTATCTTTTCACACAAACTAACTAAATTTATTTTCCTTTTCCATCTTTGCAATCAAACAGAGCATAATATTTTGAATAATACTTCTCCATCGCTAATTTTGAAGGAAACCTAAAATTAGGGGCGGTAATTTTAAAAATAATATAAAATACATTACGAAATGGGAAAAAAATTGACAAAAAATTAATACAACAATTCGTGTTTGCTTCTTTTTCGAGTCCAAATTTTTTAATAAGATGTTTTGTTTTTGTGTTCAAATTTTGGAATGAAATTTATGCTAAATTAGAGTTATATCATGCTAATATGTGTCAATCATATCGTGTCTAAATGAGGAAAAAAAATATTTTATTGTGGTAGGGCATCTACTACGATATAAAAATTGTAATAATCTTTTTCGAGTCAGTGTTGTGTAATCGTGTTAGTTAAAAATAACATGATCTCGTGTCGGGTTGAATTGTGCAAAACACGATCGGAAAACATGAATAGCCAACTCTTTAACCAAGATTATAATTAAACTGCTAAATCACTTATTAGTTTATTTTTTAAAAAAAATTATTTATATACAAATAACACATGCCTGTACGTATAGATGGATACATGCCAATCCAGTGGAAACTAAAAACACCAGCTAAATGTACTATTTTTTACTTTTTGCTCACTTCGCGTGTGTATGCAATTCCTAATAATGATGTAGAGGAATTGGGATGCAAATTAAAGCTACCTTCTTTTCTTTCTTTGCACAAACTCTCTAATCATTACTACTATTGAAAACCCGCAATTTCATTTCACAAATGGACGGTTGTGTAATTTAATTCAAAAAAAAAATTCTTCGAAAAGCTGTAATCTAAATGTATTTGATATAAATAATGTATAATGAAATCAAGCAGAGGTGAAAGTGATAAGTGGATTGATCAGACGCATTGAAATTTTTTTAAGGTGTAGTTCTGAGAATTTTCTAGGATCAGTATAATTTGTTCAAAATAATGCCCCGAAGAGAAATATTTATCTTTGTTAACAGAATAACTAAATAAATTTACAATATCTATTATTATATAAAATTGGAACTTGTATTATTTTTTTTATTTTGTCTCTATAAACTTTGATTTCAAACAAAAATTAATAGCACGAAGAGAAATTTTATGTCCAACCCCCTAATATAACCATAGAAAGAAGCATGCCCGCCCGAAGTAGCAATTTGTTAAAAGAGACAATAAATAAGTGTAGTATATTTGTAATTATATAAAGCCTAAATCTGATTCTAAGCTATGTCATATATTTTTATTGTGCTCCTGTGAGCTTTTATTTAATAAATAACTTTTTAGTACTGCAGAATTAAAAAGATTTCAACTCTTACCGTTGACAAAGACAATATAATTTTCTAATTACAGTAATGTTACATTATTATTAAAAAAAAATTATTTTGTCAACAAAAATCTAGTTTTTTTTTTTTTTTTTTTCTAAAATAGAAAGAGTAAATTTGACATTAGTATACAGATGTTGAATGAGTTTGAAGAAATTGGGTGAAGAAAAAAAGTAAACGCATATAATTAAAGATTTTGCAAAGAGGAGGAGGAGCGCATGGATTCTGACTAGTAGATTACATCCTACGCTCCGGTATAGGGCCCCACGAGCGGGCCTTTCCCGCCGACCAGTGGCCACCCACTTTGCCAAATGCGGCCTTCCACTTTCTTTGGTCGGTACCCCTACCCCCAACAATTAAATATCACAAATTCACCATAAAATTTGTCACACGTGACCCTCTCGGTGGGAATAATTCTCGTTCGAAAATTTGAAGAGGTGTCAGACTATAATTTTTATTCTCGGTTTTGAAATCGAACAATTTATCTCACAGTTCAATACAACTTGTCTGATTCACATGACATTCTTTAAAAAGGGCTTGGAAAGAATATCACAAATTTTTATTTTTATCACTACATGTACTATCATTTAAGCATGATTCAAAAAATTGAGGAGGTCTTTGACTATAATTCATATTCTCGGTTTTGAAACCGGACAATTTATCTCACAGTTTAACACGATTTGTCTAATTCACATGACACTCTTTAAGAAAAGCTTGGTAAGAATATCACAAATTTTTATCTTCATCACTACATGTACTATGATTTAAGCATGATGTACATGTATGTTAGACTAGCACCAAATTAATTATAATTAATGCCTCTATTCTCTTTTTTTTATATTTTTTTTATTTTAATACATCGCGAGAGATTTGAACTCTAAACCTCTCGCTAATCGAGAGTGAATTCTAACCACTAAGTTAATCCTAGTGTTTCTATCCTCCCTTTATATAATTACATAAATTTTATAGAATTATGTAGTCATACTACATAAAAGTATATTGAGGGTTTTAGCTTTGCAACATTTTCCTAATCATTTTTTATGTTTTCTTTATTTTATTAAAAAGTCTAAAGTTGTTAAAGTCATTCTGAAACATACAATGAATGCTGAATTTATGAAAGATGAAATTCCCACGGAATCACTTATAGCAAATCCTATTTTTAAGCTGTGAAAGAGTTTGGTCATTATTTGGTAATCTTAAGTATTAAATTATTTAAAATAATTTTGGATATTATTCGGAATAATTTTGGATAAAAGCTCAGAAATAAATCCACTTTATTAAGATTTATTGATCATGTAGGTAATTGAAATTCCTAATTCTAATAAATTTCCTTCTACCTATTAATGTGTTTTGAATACTTAGTATTAATATGACCAATAAAGTTTAATTTATTTGCTTTTATAAATAATGCTATACAACAATATTTACTTATGTACATAATTAACAAGTTTTAATAGCTGGTAGCGGGTCTCAATTACGCTAATTTGTTAACTATTACGTATTATTGGATCAAGAATATTATGAGCTGATGGAAACCAATAAAGTTTAATTTATTTGCTTATAATTTTATATTAATTTGTGTCATAAATAATTTAGCCAGGTAGCCATAAAGCGATAACAAACATGGCAGTGCCATATGTATAGTTTTCCTTGTCACATATAAATTATAAACTATATATAAATAGGATTTCAGTCAAGAAAACCCCAAAAGAGAAGCCCCCAAAAGTCATCCTTTAGTGAAGGGTCACCATCAAACACTTATCCCACCCTTATTCAAATTCTAAATAGACCAAAACACTATTCTTAATTAAACCAAAAAAATGGGCCACCCACTATAGACCATTACCACCAAACAGGGAATCTCAATTCTTTGGGTTTCCAGAATTCTTTTTCCCCCACATTGAAATTTCCTCCTAAAACCATAAGAAAACCACTTTTCTTCTTCCTCATCCCAAAAGAAAGGAAACCCACTTCCAAATTTTCATTTCCTATGCTGCTTCTTGTGGGTTTCTTTGAAAATGGTCCAAAAAAAGGTATCCAACAAGCTTGGTATCAAAGATGATCATGTTAAAACAGAGAAAGGGTTGCTAGCTAACCTCAAGCAATCCTCTTCCCAGCAACATGAAGGCAAGAACAGAGGAGCTGACTTAAAGAAAAAGATGAAGAAATCAAAATCCATCAAACTTTCAAATTTTGAGTCTTTCCTATCACCCCCACCCCCACCTGGAAAGCCGCAACAGTGTGGCAGCTTTCCAGGTGGTGCAGCCAGTGGCTGTGGCTTTCTAGTCCCAAAGAAGCAATCTCCTGCTAAATCGGCAGGAGGATCACCACTGCTGCATACTAGAAAGCCACCGCCACCACAACCACCTGTGAGACAAGAACCACCACTGCAACCTGGAAAGCAGCCAGGTAGTGTGACAAGTGGCAGCGGATTTCTAGTCCCAAAGAAGCAGTCCCCTATCAAATCAACAGAGGGATCGCCAAATTATATGAAGTCCACAAGCAGTTTCGAAGCAAGAAAAGAGCGTTCTCGTTCGCCAGTAAGTACTTCTCGAAGTCCTCAAACTTCGATATCTCCTAAAACTCCGAGCCCAAAAAATCTAATCAACCCAAAACACAAGTCCTCATCTTCTTATGGTCATAAAGGATCAAGAACGTTATCCAAGACCTCTAGTTTGAAACTTGTGAGGACTTTAACTAAAAGTCCTAGTTTTAAACCATCAAGATCCTTGTCCAAGAAGTGTTCTCCAGTGGTTTTGTGTGAAGATTTTGACGTTCAAAGAGCAACATGTTCATCAACTTTAAAAGATTCAAAGTTTCCTAATTATCTCACCCTTAATCCCGGAGCAACGGAAGCAGAAGGTACTTCGGCTATGAAGGTTTGCCCTTATACTTACTGTTCTCTAAACGGTCATCACCACACTCCTTTGCCTCCATTGAAGTCCTTTTTGTCGGCTAAGAGGCGCTTGTTGAAGACCCAAAAGAGCTTCAAGTTGGGGTGTCTCTCCCCACGCCGAAATAAGCCCAAAGAAAGTGATTCAAAAAGCTTTACAATTGAGCCTCTAGTTCAAGAAGAACGTGGAGATTTCTTTATTGAAATCTACACTAGAGACTGTGAAGGTGATGAAAAAGTAGAGGAAAATTGTCAGGGAGAAATCTTGGAACGTGTTCTAGATGAATCAACATGCATAGATGCAGTTTCTTTACCTTCCTCGGCTAAAGAAACAAGTGGTGATTGCTCTATAGATGATAGGGATAAAGAGGAAGAAGAAGAAAGGAAATTAAGAATTCAATTGGAGGAAGTAGATACTGAAGGTTCTGATATGGATTGGGAGGCAGGGGAGTACTCTGAGGCTTATGTTGAAGACATTAGCAGCCGCTGCTTCAAGGAACTTGTACCTGATGAAGTGATGGAAGTACTCTTTGATGAAGAAAGTGTGAGCTCAGAAGCTTGGTTTGATGATCGCAATTCAGAATCGAGTCATTCTTCCTCGAATTTGGAGAGAGATGGATTCGAGGAATCCACAAACAAAGAAGAAAGAACTTGTGCACTTATCAAGGAAATCAATGAAGAACCGAAGCAAACAATTGAGGATTCAAACGTTGGTTTTAACAACGAAATTCCTAGAATGGTTGAAGATGAAATTAAGTGTGTTTGTAACATCAAAGATGAAGAGTTGGTTGATCATAACGTGAATGAATCTCCTCAAGATGGTGATTATTCGAGTTTGTTTCTCAGTAATCAAGATATGGATTCTTGTCAAGATTTCCTTGAACAAGCGCTCCCCGCAGTTGATGCTAGAGAAGAAATTGAGGAGAATGAATCTCTTCAGGATGATGGTTATTCATGTTTGTTTCTCGGAAATCAAGAGTCGGATTCTTGTCAAGATGATGCTAGAGATGAAACTGAGGAGATTGAATCTTCTCAAGAAGATGGTTATTCGTGTTTGTTTGTCGGGGATCAAGAGTTGGATTCTTCTCAAGATCTTCTTGGACAAGAATTACCCACAGATGAAAAGAAGAAAAATGAATCTTCTCAAACTAGTGAAGACGTTGATGAATCAAACGAAGTTCTTTCTTCTGAAGGCCTTGAAAATGGAACCGAAGATCAGCTCAAAAATGTCCTTGGAAATCAAGAATACGCAGACAAAGATCTAGATGAAACTAAAAGGTTCTGGGTACCAAATGTCCAAGAAATTCAAGATTTCGACAGAAGCAAAGTCAAGCTCACAAGCAAATCAGATGAAGAAGTAAAGATTTCCACACCCGAGGAAAAAACCAGTGAAGGAACAAAGAATCCAAACCTCTATAAACGAAGAGATTCGAAAGAAGAGAGCCTCGAGGCCTGCAAATATCCGAAATGGGGAGTGAGAGCAAAGAAAATCGCCGAGGAATCCGAGGAAGAAAGGAAATTCAACCTGAGGGAACCGAATTACCTCCCGGTGGAGCCCGATGAAGATGCAGAAAAAGTTGATCTACGGCATCAAATGGTGGACGAGAGGAAGAATGCAGAGGAATGGATGGTGGATTTTGCGTTAAGACGAGCAGTAACCAGCCTTGCTCCAGCTCGCAAGAGGAAAGTGGCATTGCTTGTTGAAGCTTTCGAAACAGTGATGCCGATACCCAAATATGAATCTCATTTCAGGCATAATTCTTCGTTTTACGGTCTTTCAAGTCCCATTCAAGCTTGCAGATGATTACTGTTTAAGGTAACCAAGAATCTTTTCTTTCTTTTTCTATCCAGCTTGGTAACTGTTTTCTTTCTTGATTATCTTGTTAAGAACATGATTTATTAGTTTTGTTGTGAAAACTAATGTTTAAAAGGAAAAGCAACAGTCTAGGACATGTTTGACACACCGGATAAAAAGGTCAAATAGGATTATTTAATCTTATCCGAATTGGATAAAATAATCCCCCCTTCTAGGCGGGATTGTTAAATCTTTCTCTAAGTGGTATAAAAGAACTTTGTAAGATAAATGCAAGAATGACATTCAAACTTGAAAATTCTTGCATTTTGCAAGAAATTTTGCGAACTTTCAATCGGAAAGCTGACACGCATGGAGTGAGCACGTAAAAAAGTTCAATGACAATGTGGCTTTGCATCACTGTCTTCCACACAGGCTACCAGTCCATCCAACTCAATAGAAAAAATAATACATTCAATAACCATATATTAGAAAATAATAATAATATATCCTAGCCCACCCGTTTGTCAAATCTGGGTCTGTGCTTGGCCTAGACAAAAAATCCCTAAAATCGTACAAATTAACACATACTTTTTGGTTATTGTCGTTCAGGTGAAGATCAGAAGAGGAAATGGTGAGAAGATATTATAGCCAAGGCTGGTGCTTTGGAAGTGATAATAATAGTTCAGAACAAACTGACTAGTGGTTCAGCTCAAACTACAAACGTAGTAGTAGTGTTTGTTCTTTATGTTATATGTGTGTGTTGTTCTCTACTAGTTTTCAAGGATTAATCAGTTTGACTAATTTATGTATTGATGATAAGAAGTGTGTGGTTGCAGAGGATCATATCTATCTCTGTAGTTTGCTGTTGTTAAGGATACTTTCTCCAAGCGTGTTGTAACTACATAGTGTTAATGGCTTTTTAATCTGATGAAAGTAGTGTTCAAGTTTGTTTATAAAAGCTCGTTTGATTTAAAATGTGAATTAAGTATTCAAATTTGGCTCATTTAGATCTTATGCAGGGTCTCCAAATGATATGCGATCAGAGTCCGAGCTCGAGTGTTCTTTTCTTTCAAGTAAATACATGTATTGTGAACAAACAGTATGCGGATGCACATAATACTGTTTTTAGTTGGTGCGGACGAATAGGAAGGATGATGGCAAGCGTATACACTTTCTATAAAAATAGGGACTAAAAACCAATACAAGTATTGTTGTCCTAAAAATGTATGAAAGAAAAAAGTGGGGACTAAAAGAGCAAATCAATTATAGCATGTCTTAGACACAAAACACAACCACAAAAATTCAAGAAATAAAAGTGGATTTCAACTAATTTAACATTGAACTGTTTCAGACCAAAAAAAAAAAGAAAAACCATTGAACCGTCACCCACCATGGACCAAGTTGTTTGATCAATCTTGTCTAAAAAAATTGATGAAAAATTCTCGATCTTTTCCTTCCTTGTCTTAGGTGGAAAACTTTTCTCACACGTCACCTAAAATGTTTGATTCCATGAAAACCGAGAGAAATATAACATCTCATTCTATCTTCTAACTTTTCACATAATTTAGTTGCCTTTTCAATCATCATAAAAGTTAATTGTCTATTTAATCATTTTGCAATCAAACGAATCCTAATTTACTCAGACAAGACATACGCATGTCTCTACGTGAATGTGAGCAAGTCCTTTATGATTTCATTTGAAGTTCAAACTCAATAAAGTGCACGTTATTCTCCTCTAAATTTTTGTATGAATACATACACCTAATCTAATTACAACGAACACTCTAGCAACACAAAGGGAGATTTTTTTATTTTTTTTTGGGGGGGGGTTTGTAAACCAAAAACTGAAGTACAAACATGAAAAGGAACCAAGAAACATATTATATCACAATAGAATTAAGCCTACAAAATTATTATACAAATTACTACTCTTGAGTTCAGCTTATTCCCCTCAAGTTATGCACATGGGTATGAATAATAAAATACTTCATGTACATAATATTATTTGTTACACTTGAGCACGCATAATAATTGAAAAAATGCATGCATCTATGGATCCATTTCAAAATGCACCTTGACTGCAGGAGTGTCAACAATAAGTGACTGAAGCTCCTCATGGTACTTTTTCAGAGGACTACCGTCAGAGCTCTGAACATCCAAATCTACTACTTTAGGGGAGCTGGGCTCGGCACTATCGCTATTATTTACCAAATTTTTGGAGAGATCAGCATGGAATAACCTTAGTGCGTCTGCGGTAGAAAGAGAATGCATAGACTCATACAATTTGTGGAACTCGTTTCTCTTTGCCTCCGTTTCAAGCATCTTCTCTCTCAAACCTTCCGGAAGGCAAGCCAAGGCACTTCAGTAATGTGAAAGAAAAAAGAAAAATAAAAAAGGTTAGAACCACACAGACCAGGGCCACATGACCCGTTATGAGCAGTGTCTTATCAGGTTCACACCGTGCTTAAAAGCATGTATTTGTTTACATATAATATATATATATAATGGGGTTCGTGTCGTGTATTGACAGATTCTTGCTCATTTGTCTAAACCTGTTTTAACGAGTCAACACCACCTCGTGTTGTGTAATTAGATTGTGTCTTATTTTGCTAGGGACGATTTGGGTTTTTTTTTTTTTTGGGGGGGGGGGGGGGATGTATTTGTGAGAGAGAGAGAGAGAGAGAAACCATGGTTAAGGGTGTGTTTGTGTTTTTTTAAACCTTTGAATGCTGAGTGCTAAATGCTAAATACTGAATTCAAGTTCTGAAAATAATGTTTGTTTTTATTTTGAATGAGTTTCTGAATATTATGTGTTTGTTTAAATCAAATTGGTTTTGAATGCTAAACAAAAACACTTTTGACAATTATACCCTTGTGAGAGTATATAATGTTTTAAACCATACAAAAAACACTCAAATTAATTCAATAATTATAATGACATAGTTCCGAATAAAACACCACATCAAACTAATCCAAAATAAAGCAAAGATCATCAACATTTATTATTATTATTATTTACTACTACTACTACTACTACTACTACTACATCAACTCACCTTTGTAGAGAAATCAATAGAAAAGTGGAAAGGAAATGTAGCATAAAACAGGATGAATGAAAGTTGGCTGAATGATGGCTATGAAAGTGGCTGAATGAAAATCTTTTGAAATAGGAGCCAATGATGAGCTACGGATTTAAAAAGATTCGAAAAAAAAATAACGTTGCAACCCTAAATTTGTGTAATTAAATTAAAATTATAAGGGTAAAAAAAGAAAAGAAAATATTTTAAATTAAGCATTAAGCATTCAGCAGGGTTGCGAGTGCTGAATGCTTAATGCTTAATTTTTTTTTAAATATGACCGTTAACCTCTTAACCATTAAAAAAAAAAAAACAGCATTATATACCTCTGAATGCTTAAAACACTTCCATTAAGCATTCAGAGGGAAAAACAAACACCACATAACTCTTAGACCTGAAACCAAAATTTGCTAACTTCTTATCATGTTCGCATTAGGTTCATGAATTGTGTTACAAATTGCCTACCCTAGAAGAACCATGTTCAGATCAATGCATCAGAGAAATTAACAAATCTCACTCTTACCTAGTAACTCCTCTAACAAGACCCCAGTTGAATCCAACGAAGACGGATTCTGTAAAGCCAATATTGAACCCTTCTTGCGCAGAGGCTTCTTTCCCCGCCGTCACACCGTCACGGTATCCAATCTAACAATTTTCATCAGGAACGTAAAATGCATTAGCTCAAAAAATAATACTCCCTTCGTGCCTTATCAAGAGTTCACGTTTTTCTCATTTTTTAAGAATGCGTTAATTACATCACAATCAACAGTTTAAAACAAAACTAGTTTCCTGTCATGAGTTTGAATATATTGATTGTGTTGTGAAAGGAAAGTGGAGTCTTCATATGGGGCATCCCAAAAAGGAATGGTACACTTTTAATTTGCGACAAAAGGAGCATTTTCATTGTACAAGAAATCAACTCCAGTTGAAGAATATATATACCGTATGGAATTGGTTCCGCCTTCTCTGCCACTCCCTGTCCATATCGGATGCTTTATCGAATTCCTCAATAGAACCATTCCAAGAAGATCCATTTTCATGCCACACATCACCGTCATCGGAATCTGAACATACAACAATTAAGTAATTATCCAATACGAGGCATTAAACAGATTCAATGAAAGAGATGCACTGCAAGAAAAAATTAAAATTTTAATTTACGAAAAAAAAATGTTGGAAGCATTTTAAGTGAACAATATCGGGACAAGTACCCAAACTAAAATTAGGACCTTCAATAACCCTAGCTCTGAAAACCTGTCAGGGAAGGGCTCGAAGGAGATAGAAGAGCTAACTAAACTTTCATCTTCTAAATATTCAACATCAATTCATCTAAACTCTAAAGCTAACTAAACTTTTCAGATCACATCGAATTTACAATTGAAGTAGAACCACAATTCTACTAGAGCTGAACCACTTAATTAGAATATAATATATATATATATTAAGCAATTATTTTCTAAATAACCTTAAAAATCCCCAAATAGAAATTTTCGACACTACCCAGTTAACCCCAGATACAATTAAATGAAACTTCAACATTAAATTCTTAAGATTCTAAAGGCTCTGCTTGTTTCCTTCAGTAATATTCTCCCTACAACATGGTAGCTTGCTGTCAATACCAAGCCCTCTAATTTTCCATACATATCTAACTTCAGACTTTCTCTTATTAAATACACACCCTAAAAAGGTTTATACTTAACATAGTCACATCAAAACTGGTACTCCAATACACACCATCTACAGAATTCTCCCTCTCCCATTCGAATTTGAAAACTCAAAATAACTCGTTACCGTTACTATTAATCTCCTTGCAACTCTATCTACATCTATGTGATCTTGAAGCGAGGTGTAGTTCCCATTTTTATGGGATATTATAACAAAATTTAAGGTTCAATCTACACAAATTATATAAGGAAAATGAAATTTATATATATGTGTGCCTGTGTACACATCTAGATGAAATTAATCTTTACTCCAAAAATGGGGGGTTATCCTAAAACTCCAACTCCAACTTATTGTAGTGAAAAGCAATAAAGACAGTATCACAGTAACAAATTATACCATGCACCCCCTGTCCCAGATTAGGAGTCGCTATATGACTTCCGCACATACAGGAAAACTCTAATTTCAGCATAATTGATGAACAAGAATTTGTTTAACTATTGTGAGAATGTTGTACATATTTTACAAATAAAACATTCAATAGGGAACGTCCTAAAAACGAAACCTAGGAAAGTGCAAATGTTCAGTTGGGATGGGGACAGTACTGTGCAGACTACCCCAAACTACAACATCAATGTTGGCCATCTAGAACAAGTCATAACTATCTTTAGAATATTGCCTACAACAAAAATATCATACTCCCAATCTTAACTTCCTTTGTCCCGACTTTAGGATTATTAGTATCACTAAAAAAAATGATAAGTCTAAGTCAAATGTCAACCAGAGAACCCGAGGCCATAGGAAGTTGCATATCAATCTTAGTTTCATTCTGTCGCAAGGACAATTAATCAAGTGAATTCACAATTTCAACCTCCTCATCTTCTTTGGCTTCCTGCTCTAGTTCTCTAATTGCAAGAGATTCCTAAGCTTCCCTAGCTCAAATAATAAGTGACAAATCATTCACCATTGCAGTCAAATGGCTTGCATTGGTTTGACATAGATAACATGTTTTCCATCCTAGAAAAGAATTGAAGAGAAAAAAAAGAGAGAGCATAAAGTTAATAATTCTTCAATTTCTCTTTACAGGTTCAACTTTGTTAATAAATTATTGGGTTTGTACTAATTACGTGAGGTGGGATGGCTAAGGAAAGCTAAGCTTGCTTTCAGCGGGGCAAAAGGCCCAAAATAGATCAGATGAGCTAGGAAATAATACTAGACGGGTGTCAAATTCAAAACACTATGGGTCGGGTTACATAATGCTTGGATCTGATCGAATTATTTAGATATGGGTTCAATCGAGTAAAACACACATGAGCCAAAATTATTTTTCTTCTTCACGATTTGTAAGTGGCAGAGCTTACGGTTTCAATACATCCAACAGTGGCAGCAGCGCAAGAACCAAGAACAAAATTAAATAAAATCAATAAAAAAAATTAACAAGGAAATCGGTTAAAAGTGATTTTTGGGAATAAAAATTTCCATTTGTATGTGATGACTTTCTTACTAGGTAAAAAGTAACCACCCATAGCCATAGGTAACAACTGATTTCACGTTTATGTTAATTACAGCTACATATGTTCACCCTGCTTACTGGAAGCAAATGGCTCAAGACTTGAAGTCGTACCGTTCAAATCTAAATGGTTGCTGTTGTTGGTAGCTGGTATTGGGCCTAACTCAACATTTGATGACTGCAAAATCTCCGAGTATAGCTCACTGGCAATACTATTCTCCATCTGTGTACCATTTTAGGACAAAAGAAAAATCAGAAAAACTCTTACACAAGTACTTTTGAGCTTCGAAGATCATTAACAAAAATATTAGAAAGATTAGAAGGTTTCTATCAGATGGACCAATAACAGGTTTAGTAAAGTAGCATTCGAGAAAGGAAAGAAAATTAAAAAAAGAAAAAAGGATAGACTCCAATTAAGTGCAATTAAGCATTCCGGCACATCCATTGTCTCTTAAGACTGAATATAATTTTAATCAAATTCACCGTTAAGGGGGAGAAAGCTTGTGTAAATAACAAATTAGGTCAAAAAAATTAAACGGGAATAGACATGGATATGGATGATGAGGTACTACCTTCCGAAATTGGGGCCGCAATAATGGAAGCGATTGGAAATGAAAATGGTGAGAGATACCTAGGTTTTACGGAGAAGAAGAGATTGGTGGAGGAACCGCGGCAGCGGGCGCAAAAGAGTAGCGCTGTGCGTAGCTGTCTCCGCCAGTCTATTTTTGACAAAAAAAAATAAAAAGAGGAGTATAATAGGAAGGATGAGAATAGGGTTGAAAAAATAGGAAGGATGAAAAAAAATAAAAGTTTGAATTTAACATGGTTTGTGTTAAAATAGTGAAAATAGGTTCTTAGGGAGATAGTTAGCCTCTCTACGGTATATTTATATACGATTTTTATGGTGTCAAGTTAGTGATCTAATGTCAATACTCTCATCCTACTCATTATTTAATAGGATTATGTGAAAAGAAATATTTTTCTCCAATTATATCTATAAAACTATGCTGTCAACATATTCTGCAATTGTATAAAAATGATTTAATAGTGTGAAATAATTTCCAGATTGCCCTTTTGCCCATGTGTTTTGGTCTGTGAACACAGTATAGAATTTTTTTAGATTATTATACAAAGTCGCACGATCATTTTAGAAACAAAATTGAAGGAGTTTTTATGGCCACTAATCTTTGCCAACGAGTTTATTTATGTTTAATACTTAAGGGTTCTAATGTATTTTGCTGCCAGTGGATGTTATTAAAATATATACTAATTGTTGATTGCTTATTATAATCCTCTAAGGGATGAGGACGGAGATAGGATGAAATTCTTCATGAGCATACAAAATGACAGGTGGCTCTGGCTTCATCCAAAGCAAGATTAAAGTTTTTTAATTTCATACTTTTCTGTCTACTTCCATATTCATATCATTGCCTCGAAGAAGACTTGCAATTTAAGATGCACTTGTTTCTAGCAAGAACATTTGTCTCTAATTTTTTACACGAAATGACTTGTGTACAAAGTTCACAATTTTCCAAGTTATGTGTAATACTGTAATATGCTCATATACGCAAAGTTGGTATCACAGTTGATGAAAATTCCTTTGAAATTCTTTAAGCTCATTTTTATCAAATTTCCAAGTTATTGCTACTCGCCCACTAGCTCGTAACTAATGGGCAGGTAACATTTGATTAACGAACTCTTCTAGCTTCAATTTTGTCACATTCATATAAAAATTTCATTGCTTAAAAACCACTATTTATCTGCCATGCTACATCAATTTTCCTTTTCAACAAACATTGACTACTCTTCTGGCTGGTTATTGTCTTGAGTACAGAAAATTGAATCTTCCTAAAGCCAAGGAAAATAGGAAATTTCAACATCTAAAAATGAAAAGAAAAATCTGACCTGCAAGATTTGTTGTATTTTAGATGAAGATCTTCAAAATCGGTCAAGGGAGATGCATCCTTATTGGACCTCTTTTCGGAGTGTTGGAAAGGGGAGAGAGAGGGACGCCGTTGGGGTGAAAAATAAGGGAGAACAACGTACACTCGGAGTGTGGACTCCGGCGAGAGAGAGGGCCGTGATTGATGCGGCGAGATCGAGAGAGGGGAGCGACGGCAGCTGTGAAAGTGTGAAACGAAAGAGTGAAAGATGAGATGAAAATATGAAATGAAAATTGGGGTTGGTTCTGGAGTAGACCCTCTTTTACTTTCTTTTTTTAATTAAATAATAATGTAACTATATAATTATAATATTATATATATTATGTATAATTCCGGTTCTAAATCGGTTCTTTCAATTATTTTTATTCAATAACTGAAAACCGAACTGTTAATTTTAAAAAAGAACCAAACCGATAATATGTATATTTTATTGTTAAGAACCGAACCGAACCGGTTTTTTTCAGTTTGGTTTGATTCGGTTTTTCGGTTCTCGGTTTATTATCCCAGCCCTAGGAGCTGTAGAGGGAAACTCGACCTTTACCTCCTCGTTCGTGTGGATGTTACATTTGGATTTGTAAAAATAATGGAACTTTTTGAGTTTGATTAATCTGATTGAAAGGAATTTTTTTTTTTTGGGTGTAATTGGAAAGAGGAGGTAAAGGTCGACGCGTTCCCCGAGTAGTCTAAAAATCTTTGTTTGCTCCGTCGGCTACAAACGACTGGCTGAAATGATGTTTGCTATCTCGGAGAAGAGGGAGGTCGCCGGGGGTTGGTTAACAATGGGGAAGATGGAGGTTGCCAATTGATTGTCTGAGATGGTGGTGTCGATGAGAGAGAATTAGGGCTTTTTAGTTGAGTTGAGTTGAGATGAGAGAGAAAATTAGGGTTCATGTATAAGGAAGAAGAAGAAGAAGATGATGATGATGATGATGATGATGATAAAAATGAGATAGGGGTATTTTGGTCAAAAACTGTTAAAAATAGAAGGAAGTTGGACGGCGTCAGAAAATAGGGGATTATGTCTAATTAAAATTATTTTAGGAGGTTTTATCAAATACCCCTATTAGCGTGGGGGGTTAAGTCAATAAACTCTTAATTATTTTATTTTTGGAGTTTAAGAAATAAGACTTTATTTTTATTTTTTTATTTGTCCGTAGAAATACTTTATTGTTTGGTTCAAGTTTTCTGTTTTCACATTCAAAATTTCAGCAACACTTTCTCCATCATTTGACACTACAATAAAACTTTATGGTTTTGGGGAATTTTATGAAACTATTAAAGTGGACGTTCCTTGGCTCTCAATAATTGGAAGCTCCTAATGGTAATTGTTTTAAAATAAATTTTAATGTGGCGATATCGGCTTATTCTAATTTTTTGGATTTGGAGCTGTTATTAGAGATTGGCGAGCAAGGAGACTTTTTTGCTAGTCTTAGTAATAAGTGTAAAGGTTGTTTAATGTTTTGTAACTAAGCTAATTGCAACGTGTGAAACTTTAAAGTTTATCATTGAGATCAGGTTTTGAGGTGAGCTAGTGTTTGAAGTGATAATTTAACGGTAGTTAATGTGTTGGTTAGCGATGACGAAGACCTAGTAGTTTGGAGAGTCATTTTTAAAGATATTTTACGCTTAGAATTTTCTTTTGTTAAGAGGAGTAGAAATTTCATTTCTCAAGCTCTTGCCAAATTTTTATTTTCTGTTCTCCATGTTGTTATTTGGTTAAAGGAGTTTGTTTTGAAAATAAATAAAACTTAGATTCCATTATAAAACTCAGAAATATTAGAATCGATATCTAGTATAAAAGGGAAATCAAGATTCTTATAAAGCTCGAAAAAAAACAAACCAATGTACGTCACACATGCAACTCACAGATCAAATCAAAAACCAAAAACTAATTGGTAGATCTTCTACACATATTTCATTGACTGAAGCTACCTTGTGTGACAATCATGAAAGAAATGAAGGTACGTTTAGAATAATTTGTTATAGAGTTTTTGTTTGCTATGTTGAGTTATAAAGAAGGTAATTCTCATAACTCTATATGGCTTAAATAAAATGGTGCCTACGAGTACTTCTACCAGTACCCAACTAGTTAATATAATAAGGGGATACATTCAATCTAAAATTCGTAAAAAAAAATTCATCTTTAAAGTCAATAGGTATTTAATTATGATTTTAAAAAATCTGTTAAAATCTTATTTTATTCAATTAGGATTTTAAAATATCCTTCTAAATCTTATGATATCAAAACTTTAATTTATTTGAATGATTTTTAAATTGATGGATTGTGGTGGATTTAAGGGTCATGGTATAAATACCAATTCAAAATAATTACACACAAGTCTATCGAATATAGAAAAGCAGGATGCCCGTGACATGTACGTGTTGGATGAATCAAATTCTCATTGAAATTGATTTTTTCATTAGGGTTCTTTTTTTCTACTTCTTCTTTTATCAAAATAATGATCTGCCGTAATTATCCGAATAATAGTTAACACAAACACTGGCATCCAATATAAAACATAAAAGGCATTTCCTTAAATACTGTAAATCCATTTGATTAGTGAATATATGTGAAAAACATTTTTTTTATACAGAGATTTGAATATGATATATTCATTAGGTTGAGGGAGTGTAATGTATTCACTATATAGACTTAAATTTTAATGGGTTGTTGTATTTGACTTACGCTATGGGTAATAATCATTCTTTTATTTGTGATCTAATTACTCGTGAATACATATCATTACACTATATACTTATTAAAATTTATAGAGAAATATAGAAGAATCCAGACATGAAAATATGTCAGACACTATATAGACTTAAAACAATCCATAGATTTAGCAGAATCTGCGGAATACAAAAAGTTAATCATAATCTTTTAAGGAGGGTGTATTCGATTCAGTTTTTAAAAGATTTTTATGGATTTTTTAAAATCCATGTTTTCTTCTAAATCTGTAAATTACTTTAAATTTATATAAAGTCTAACATATTTTAATAAATCCACGCAAAGTCTAAAAAGAAAATTAAGGCATAGACTCTTTAGTATTTATATAGATTTTAATAAATTCATTTTTTTTTTCATAGAAAAAGCCTCAGCGCTAAAATATTATAACAAAATAAAATCAGTACAACCCTCTTCTTCTCCGAACATTCTCCATACCCTTTCTGTCTAATCTCAAAATCCCTCTTAACCTCCCAGGCAAATTACAAAAATCAAACACAACAGATTTTCCCTCCTTACAAACAATGTTCGATAAAAAATCAGCAGGCATATTACTTTCTCTATACACATGATTAATAGAAAAATTACATTGCTTTAACAAATCAAAAAACTCTCTGATCTCATAAACCACACCCCATGGAGAAGAAAGATTATGCTACACTATACCAACTAACACAATAGAATCAACTTCAATATCAACATACTTGTAACCTTGCAGAACACATCTTCTAACACCTTGAAGTAAAATTTTTGTTTCTGCAACCATGTTCGAAGTATGGCCGTAAAACACAGCTTGAGCCCAAATAAGCATGCCTGAATCCGACTTTAATAAACTACCACCACCACTTCTGTTCGGATTCCCCTTAGAGGAACCGTCAGAATTAAGTTTGACTCTACCCATGCTTGGTTTAAACCACTTAGTAATGATAAGCTTATTAATAATGCACTGCTCATGCTTAATCTGGAAATTAATAAGCCACCTTGAATCCATCAAACTTATTTTCTTTATAATCTGATGGGCATTTAAAATAGCACGAATGGCAAAATCAATGTTTGAAATCACGTGATTAGCCGAAGAAATATGAGGCTCAAATCTACCCTTATTTTTGTGTAACCATAACTCCCAAGAATGCAGTTAGGAACCAATGAAAGAATGGCTTTATGACAAGGGGAATGAATTTTAGAAAGCCAACCATTCACTAAGTTTCATTTGCAACATTCTAGCATTACTACAGATATTCAGCTTCTGCTCATAGTGCTTCCACACCTTATAGGCAATGAGACTATTGACGAACACATGATTAATAGTTTCAGTGCATGGAGCAATACAACAAGAACATTTAGAGGCAAGATGAATACCTCTTTTTTGAATACAAATATCAATGGGTAATCTGCCTATATAAGCTTTCCAAGAAAGAAAGGACCGTTTAAGTGGAACATATTGATGCCACATCAAATCACTAATCCTATAAGTGCAACTAGCATGCCTACATTTTTGCCAAGCAGCTTTGATAGAGAAAATGCCATTGGAGCAATCAGTCCACACACATTTGTCCTTAATATATATCACACAGTAGATTCCTCATCTTGTTAATTTCCTACATTACATTATGATCAAAATGACTATTAAAAAGGATTTCCCATTTAAAATTAGTAGACAAAGCTTCTTTAACTGCAAGATCTTGATGTTTAGGAAGGACTTGAATACCATCACCAAATCGGAAGTTTTTAAACCAACGATCTCACCAAAAATTAATGCTACCATTTCTTATTAACCAAAGCGGCAGATTCAGTAACCCACTTAATAGAGATCATTTTGTGCTAATTAGACAAGCCACCAACACCTTTATCACATTTCGTAGGATGTTTTTTGGAACAATATTTAAGCTGCATATATCGGGAACATAACGAATCTTCAGTACGGGGTTTTCACCATAGCTTCATACTAAATACAGCATTGATATCCTGCATACTCCTGAACCCAATACCCCCTTCACGAGTAAGAAAACTACAAAGAGCCCAACGTATCCAGTGATACTTGAACCCGTATTCCCCTTCTTCCCAAAGAAAATTACTGCAAACTCTCAATTTTATTCAAAATTACTTTTAGAGGATCCAACGCAACCAAGTTATAAATTCATTGATTTTTCTAATTACAATAAAAAGAATAAATAAAAAAATAATTTTGATTACAACTTTAAAGTAATAAACAAATTATAAACTCACCTCAAACGTTTCGGTTCAAGTCTAAACACCTAACAAGTTGGGGTTTTTTGCCCTTTTTATTCAATTTTCATCTTCTATCTAAAAAATTCATAAAAGAGGAACAAAAAATCTTGAGGGCAACATCTCTATAATTTCGGAAGAAGATGATTAAATGCACCCGAGAAAATTTTCATAAAAAAAATTTATTCTTTTTTATTTGGAGCAAATGATTTGGTGAGAATGTTTTAACTAATATTCTATCACTTTTTCTTGTATTTTCTCCATCAAAAACTCTAAAATGAGAGAAAATGTTAATTTTTTCCCCTAATCTCTCCAAATTGAAACTTTCAGAAACGGAATAGTGTTTAATGGGATATGTCAGACGGAAAGAGTTCTAAGAGCTGGTGATGAAGAAGCTTTCTGGCGCAAGAACATCACATTGGCAAACTTGTGTACAAGTATGATATATTTATCTTATTTGTTGGGTGTTACGATAACGATATATATTTTTTTTACATAGTGAAGATGGTAATATAATAAACAAGAGATTAAATAAATATTAAATAATATTTTAAGGGAGAAAGAAAATTAACTATTATTATAACTAGAGCTAACTCATGCAAAGCATGGGTAACCTACTATTATTTTTGCTACACTATTTTATATTATTTTTTTCTAATTTTTCTTTGACTTTTAACACATTTTATCTAAATTGCACACGCACAAAACTAAACAATTCAACCAACATTCCTCAATCAAACCAATGCGTATAACCAAAACCAATTCACCTCTAGACCATTATATTCAACCTCAAGACCATCCATGTGGAGTTGGGCAAAAACAATACAACCAATATGCGAAGAAATTCACCTCAAAACTTAAAAACGAAAAGCTAACTAGCGAAACAAAAGCATATATGCTCTTGGGTTGAAAACAACCATCACTTAAGCTTCTCGGTTCTTGTTTGCCTCTGTAGTTCCCATTGATATGCCTGCGAAAAAAGATACAAAATCTAGCATACAATCTCAATTAATCAAACCGCATTCAAATTCAGCAGAATCATCACTATAATAGTTTCTGGAAAATCATTATAACTCAAAAAATTTCTTCGTTATGCAGAGTCACATAAGAACATTAAAGTGATGTACTTACATCTCAACATCAAGGCAACCGTAACATCCCCAATAACAAAAACAAGGTGCATGCGAAGGGGAGAATATGATTAAAACCAACCATTAAATTTAAACTTAAAAGAGAAAAGTGAATTGCAAGGACTACTTCCAAAATTGTTTCTGCCGCAAGGACACCCTACTATTACTTTTACCCAAATACATGGAGGGCTTTCTCCACAATTTGTTTTACCCAATGTTTATGCATTTCAAGGACACTCCCTTCTTTGTATAGGTCAATTATAATCTTATCAAACTTCGTTTTTTCCTTCTCACCCATGGTGATCGCTGCTAGGCCTCAACCACCACTAGAGATTTGGCAATCTCTTCAGCAAGGTCACTGGTGACCAGCAACAGTCCAGCATGGGATGGCGACAGTGGTTAAATATTTTCATTTTTTTAAGAAAAACTAGATACCAAGTAAACGTGATGCGTGTGCATGCAATCTCTTTTTATTCACACACATCTAACATAAAGATAATTAATAAATGAGGACTTGTCTCAATGGTTAGATGTTTCCTTCTCTAACCAAGAGCTTAAGGGTCCGAGTCCTAAATGATATTTTTATCTTCAAAAAAATAATTACAAGGGTAAAAATGGAAACACCAAATTTGGTGTCATATCCACCCTTAAATGTAGGGGCTCCTCTTCCCTTTCTAGTTTCTATACAAGTATAGATGAAGGAAAGGTAGTTTTGATTTTTATTTTATTTTATTTTTAAAAAGTATCCTTATTTTCATTACACCTATTTCTAGATTATTATTTTCTTTAATTGATAAAATTTAGTGGAGATGATAAAACTCATCAGAGATCATGTCCACAATATTTGACTAAGAATTCATCATCTATTTAACCCCTTAGTAGCAACCATCCAACCACTCACAATCCTTACAATCTAATCCCCAGAAAGAACCTAGTAATGGAACAGATAGGTATAGAGAAAATGTAATTCTTTTCATATGAAAGTAGTGCATTAGAAAGGAAGAGCACATAATTCACCTGTGACCAGGGGCAGATTATCATACATATGGAAAGGTGTAATTTTCCATTCTCTGCATTAATGCCAACTTACGAACACCAAATGTATACTAGATAATCTCTGCGGTCGAACAAGAAACGTTCAGACATGTAGTCTTTGGACCCTGAAATAAACAATTAGTTAATGTAGATGAAAAGAAATTAGTGAGAATAATCACCATTCTGCTGCGGTGATTCTTAAAAGCTTAGGCCGGGCTTTAACAATTAACCTATGTTCCTTCCTCTAGGCACCATATCTTTTTAAACCCTACAACATCAGCAAAACTAGTTATGTCAGATGAATTAATTGTTATCTAATAGTGTGACTTTTCCTTCTATTGAAAGCTAAACCAAATAGAAAAGCAACGAGAGACACCTTCAAATTCACCAAATACTTTTTGAAACCAACTAGGGGTTGTCCCATAGTTTTCTGTATTATGGAAATGATGATGGTTGAGGCCAAGGGCATAGACTCGCTGCTGTGATCACGTAACGTGTTGAGAAATTATATGTCATGTTGCAATTGGTTCTTTTACTTTTCCTTGTCACCCCAAACGAGGTTGATACCGCACACCTTCACCTCCTAAAAAGTATCACAAGGAATTACAGAAACAATAACTAATGTAATAGTCTAATATCTGTCGGGAAATGCAAGCCTCACCACAGGGTGTCCTATCAATTCCAAGTTGAAGTTGCCCAAATTGGTGAGTATTTCTCTTTCACATTCTTCTATGGGTTCTAACTTGAATATGCCTTCAAACTCTTTAATAGATTTGAGAATCTACAAGATGATACACGGATACACCCGGTATTTGAAAGTGGAGGAAAGCGGAAGGGGAACCAAAGTTCCCGTGGATCAAACCATGGTGGAGTTAGGGGACGTCTACCCTCTTTCCTGACACCACACCCCGGGTGCAGTAACTCTAAATTTCATAAGGAGTTATTTAGGTTAAATTTGTGATTCCTTGTGAAAGCTTGACTTTGAGATTTTTTATTTACTGCTTGGGATAGTTAATTTGATTTTGGTTTTGTCAATTTTTGGGTATGCAATTTAGTCCTAAATTTTTATAATTAAAAATAAAAAAAAATTGTTGTTTGATTTTTTTAAAGACTAAAATCATTTTTGACTATATTTTAAAACTACACTAATTGTACTTACACCAGCAAACCAAAGTAGACCTTAGCTGTAAAAAATTGTTAAGAGATTTTGCATTAGTCCAGTTCACCGCATCCCATAATCCAGGGGCCTTGAGCATGCCACCATCCTTGAAAATCTACAGAAGCACAAGTCAATGAAATTAATATTTGTGCTAGTGTTAGTTTACTCTTGACATCACAGAAAGAAGTGTATATATATAATTGCAGATTTTAAAGAGTTCCACAGAATTAGCAACACTGCACTAAAATTTAACTTTAAAATTAAGATATATAACTGCATATATATGAAACAGTAAAAGACTTTTTTTCCCACATATCCTCGTTTTAATTTGTCAGAAAGAAGAAAGTTGCAATTACTGTATAGTTTAAATTTACAGGGCAGTTGCTTTAGATGGAAAAAGGGGGGAAAAATGAAGCTTGAAATGAGTAAGCATTACTGGTGCCATAGACGATATATACTATGTTCTTCTGAAAGTTTTTTTTCCTTTAAAACTGCATTGACAAGAATTGACACTAATGCCACAGTACTACCATTATTACAAGGCCATTGGCTTCTTTTTGAAAGTTAAGTTGAATTTAAAACTTACAAGATACACACCTTCATATGTTACATGGTCCCCGAATACTTCTCGAAATATTCCTATCGATATTTTCGTAAAATAGGGGTGCATATAATGATGGCAGAGGAAGAAGTGTCTTCTGCTCATAAAATGATAGTTTGACAAATCTCCACCAATGACTTCTCCCGCATTATTGTGATGATGACAATGAATTGCTTTGATCTGTCCCTCTTCTTCTTCACCCCATACAAGGTTGATACCAAACTCTTTCAGCTTTAAAGCCTCACCAGCAATCACTGAAATATCAACTTCATCGCCACTTTCCAAATGATTTTCGAACTTCCAATGGCTTAACCATACCAACTGATCTTCATCTTCATTCTTCTTTTTTGGAATTGCTATAGCCACAGGGGTGTATATCCACTTGAGATCCTTGGTCTTATTACTGATCTTAGTAAATAATATATGAGAACATCCAATTTCATCAGTGTTGGAATTAGAGAGTGTGTACATGGAGTACACGTTCAGTCCTGTAATCCGAAGACTATGATGTGACGGTACAACAAATGATATTGATGATGAACCCTTATTATTTCTATCACCGCACCAACTTGGAATCTCTTCCCGTTGAAGAAATGTGCTGAATATACCAAATTCATAAAATCCCTGTACCACACGTTGAACCACAACTAATTAACTAATTAATTTCAAGGATTAATTATACAGTCTGGAAATACAATTGCAATATGTTTACATATACATATATAGAGAAAGAGAGAAAAAAAGAGAGTGCACCTGACGGATATCTTCCGAAACCTTGTAGCCATACATAGAGTTATATACAAAATTCAACTTAAGGTTCCTGATTAATTCCGCACTGCATAAGCCTAATTTATTGAGCATTTCTCTGTCTACTTTTTCCATGGGTTCAAACTTGAACATACCTTGAATCTCTTTTAGTTTCCCGATACCAGATGATAACATGATAAATGGTTTACTTAAAGCTGACTGGTTTATTATACTTTCCAAGGGTCTACACCCTATCACTTGCAAAAGTTCTAAATTTGGCAGGCCTGAAACAGAATGGAGTTCTTTACATGAATTTAACTTGAGAATCCCAAGATTACGAAGATTTCCAATACAATGTGGCAGGTTACGAAAATGATTGCAGCTTAAATCTAACTCTACCAACATAGATAGGTTACTAAAATCCAAAGGAAAATCATCATCTGATAGGTTACAATTTTGAAGACTGAGGCTTACTAAAGACCGTGGCAAAGAAACACATATATGTTCAGGGTTTGTCAATATTGGTTTTAACACCCTCGGCAGAAACAATGTATGCCACAGATTGATAAGATCTCTACGGGTAGAAGGCAATGGGTTTACAGTTATTCCATTGCTGCCAACCACTTTTGATGACTCGCCAATAATATTTAAGCAACCATCGAGTACTAATGTTTGAAGTGAATTTAGCATGCCAACGTTTGGAAAATTCCTTAGACTTTTGCAATTTTCAAGATTCAGTAAAGCAAGCCTTCCTAGGTTTGCAATTGTATCACAAACCTCGACCAGACTTGCACAACCTCTGAGGATCAATCTCTCAAGATTGGGAAGTCCTATGAAGTTCGGTGTTTTGACAAGCCTTTGAGAATGACTAAGATTGAGGATCTTCAATGATAAAAGAACCTGTTAATACCAATAAAAATTAATGTTGCTTAATATAACGAATGGAATATAACTACTATAGGAGAAACATAGTAAGTTGCTAGTAAATACCTTCTTTCCGGCCCAAACATGTTCCAATTTACTGTAACTCATGTCAAGAGAGACAAGATTTCCCAAAGGTAAGTCAGAAGGTATAAATTTTAAAGGAAACCCATGCCAACACAACCATCTTAAACCTTCAGGAAACTTCTCACAACGTCCACTCAGTTTTGCGTAATTGAGTTTTAAAAGTTTTAGTTTGTCCATCCTTGAAAATGCATCATAGTTGAAGCCCACATCAATTGATGGTTCTGCAGAGAGGAAGTTGAAATAGCGTCTTCGGAATGAACTGCCATAATTGGACGGGAAAATAGTGTCACAAGTTTCATAATATGAACGTTTTTTTCCAATTGTAACATTAAAAGCATCATCCCTGTACATTTGCATGTCAAGCACGAGACCTTCAATTGTTTCTGTACCCTAATACGAATAGGAAAGAGCAAAAAAAAATCATTAGATAGCTTACGAGAGTACAAGAGCCAAAAATATACACTTGATAATTAAGAATATTTCTTACCTTTTTTTCTTTCAACACTATAAACGAATCCTTGAGACGCCACAATCTACTACGTCTCCAAGGCTCCTTTGGTGACTCCTGGTCAACTATTTGCCATCCCATCTCTTGAAGCAATTGATGCATCATTAGCTTGTTGCACTCATTTATGGATATGAAACATCTATCAACAAGATTTTGAATTCCGCACACTGTGAAAAAATCACACTTATCTAATATTTCAATTGTTTCGTCTTTGTTGTGTCCAACAAAGAAACAAGCAATATGCAAGAATAAGTTTTTGTCATTGTCGTCTTGCAAGGAATCAAAGCTTATTTTTAGTGAATTTAGGATTTTAGTTTCAGGAATTGCTTCCAATTTCTCCAATGTACTTGCCCACACTTCTGTACTTTTTCCCGCTAAAGAAGAACCCAAAATTTCACAAGCCAAAGGAAGCCCTCCACAATGATATACCGCCCTTTCAGATTGTTCCTCATAACCTTTATTAGGATGTTCTTTTCCAAAGGCATGCCAACAAAAGAGCTCCAACGATTCGTATAAGCTTAAATTCTCAACTATATGAAGTTTATGAACTTCATGAGCCCTTAACAATGACTTGTTCCTAGTTGTTATGATGATTTTACTTCCCGGATGAAACTCCCGCATCCCAAGTAATGCCTCTAATTGTTTCACTTCATCCACATCATCTATAACAACAAGAACCTTTTTACAACATATTGCTTCATTGATCTTAATGATACCTTCGTCGACATTGTAAATTTCTTCTTTTTTCCCTTTTAGGATAGTTGAAAGAAGTTGCATTTGTAAGTTAACTAAGCCATTCGAACGCTTGGACTCCTCTCTAACCGAAGCAAGAAAAGTATATCCCTCAAATCTTTGAAAGTTCAAATTATAAACACATTTTGCAATGGTGGTCTTTCCTATCCCACCCATGCCACATATTACTAGTATGTCTTCACTTGATGAGCTATCTTGTACCCACGAATCAATGTTTTTTACTCGAGAACCTATTCCAACTAAGCAGCGACTAACATATAAGACTGGACGATTGAGTTTATGTTCGACCACCTTAACAATTTCTTGGATAAACTTTGCTTCGTGCCTAAGATTTCAAGGGAAAACAGTAAAAAATAAAATTTCACAAAAATCAAAGGCGCATTAAACTATAAAGGATTGTGTCACCGTATCTCATAAAAGACAATTAGATGTTCTAATGCTATCATATTTACATAAGCGACAGATATCAAAAGTAAAAAATAAAAACAGATAATTATCAAAAATCTCAACCACCGACTATTACAATCTTAATACATTTTACAGTTTAATATAATCCATATTTATAGTATATCATGAAATTGTGTAAGGCATAGAGGGTAAGGCTATTTAAGATACCTTATGAAGTCTTATGCAACAGTAAGGTGGACTAATTAATACCTTAAACATAAATAAATATAAGCAAAAAACTCAAAATCGACCCTAGACCGGAGGATAATTCTGCCTCAGTACAATTAAATGAGTCGTTCTAGGGAGGTATATATACTTGACAAGAGAAGTGACAATCCAATTTGGTGACCATACATTGATTGAAATGTATTGTGATAAACGGTCAACATGTAATATGTGTCAGACTATCAGTTTTCAACGTCAATTATCTCTATATCCTTAGAATTATTGCATGCAAACACATGCCTATGCTTGCACATATATAATTCATATTTGTTTTAGTTAAGATACAGAACTGATTATATACACATGCTTATTTATTATTATTAGTTATTTTATTTGTTAAAAATATTATTTTCAAATCCTCAACCATGCACAAAATACCATAATTTTTTGTAATGGATATTTTAAGTTGAGGCAAATAGAAACTTAGCAAAGATCTTGCTTTTTTCCAGTTTTTTTTTTCATGTGAGCCAACATTCTTGACCGTCTTTCTCCAACAGTAAGGGCAGAGACAAGTAATCAGTGCCAACTTCAGTACTAAATATCATTTTTTATTCTTTTTGGGGAGGGGGGAGGTGTTAAATTGTTCAGTTCGCATTGCTCATGCTAATAAACTCTTCTATTTTTGTTTCTAAAATGAAAGAAGTGCATAAGAGGAAGTTACCCGTTTGCTTGGTTCTCTAAGACCATCCCAGTCAGATTTGCAACTTCTTCAAGAGCTACCTTCCAACCTTTTAGCTTTTCCATCCATTCTTTCTTTTTTTTATCATCAATTTCAGCATCAACTAATTCCTTTTCGTATCTAGCAAATGCTTCTCTAATGCTCCCTTTTTGATTCCTAAAATCTGATGGATCCACGTCATAGAAGACCGGCAAAACTTCGTGTCCACTCCTACTCCGACTCCATTTGAGAATCATCACAAGCTCATCGAGACACCATTTAGAAGATGCATAGTTCTTTGACAACACTATAATTGAAATCCTCGATTGCTGCATCGCTTTACGTAATTCTAACTCTAGCCTCTTCCCCCTCTCAATCTCATCGTCGTCTCTGAATGTCCGAAATCCAGTTTGAACAAGAGCTGAATATAGGTGATTGGTAAAATTTTTTCGAGTATCCTCACCCCTGAAGCTTAAAAACACATGATAAGCGTACCTAAATGTTGAAGAGGAAGCTTCTTGGGCTCTCACAACTGCCATTGAATAGGGTTCTGTATTCGGAAATGAAAGACTTGATGAATGAAGTCAATTAAAAGGCACAATATTTGCTCAAAGAGTTTAAGAGGGTCGGCACTACTCAAAATATCTAGGAAGAAAGGGCAGCGAGTGGACAATAATAATTCAAGAACTTGATTGAGTTATTATATGGTCCCACAATTCCAAAGGAAACCCACCAACACTCCAACAGACGCAAATAAATATATTTATATACACACACGTATATGTATTAGGAGTTTAGGACTGCCAACACATACGCAATATGTATGTTACTTACATGAATACAAATTTAATGATAAAGACTTATCGAGAGTTTCTACGGTCGATATATGAACAGAAAAGTCAACTCGGATGATTCTTGCGACCAACTCTTGATGGAACGTCCCGAAATGACCATACAGATGAACTCATTCATAGTAGTAAGATCAATGTCTTGTGAAAGATGGCCATTTGGTGACGCGTGACTTTTGATTACAGTGTTGAATTCCTGTTGGAAGCAAAGAAAATTGTAGAGGTAATAGAACTACTTAAAAAATACAAGGAATACAAAAATATATATGTGGAAGCCCAAACCTGTATAGTCATATAGTGCCGAAAACTATACACCAAGTCACTATTTAAGCAATTCGTCTTGAATATGTTATTACATTTCGGCCGCTTGTGACCGATTAGGCTGTTGATTGTCAACATCTCCTTACAAGCATAATGTGTCTGATCGATCTCGCCGACAACAATAGACACTATCGATGTGCATAAATAAAATCAATAAAAAAATTGGTGTTAAAGAATAGTTGTGAAATTTGAGATGAAACTATAAGGCATCAGGCCCTTTATAAATGTATGTATGTATTTTAAGAAACTTACTCTCGGGAATCTTTGATTATCTATCTCTTCTCTTTAACTGCCGTTAGGAACTTGGGGGAGGAAATAAGAATAGTAGTTTTGGATCTGATCGGTGGATTTGTTGGCTCGCCGGCTGAGTGTTTGGCCGGAATTTGGTTGTTACAGCGACAGCAGGGTTCTTGTTTGGGGAAACGATTAGAGACTGTGCTAATTAAAACTTTTTGTCAAAAAGCATATTTCCTATCATTTTCTTTTTAAAATATAACATTTGCATTTGTATAATTACTCTGTTTCTTTAAATATTATTTTAATTTTGTAGGTATAGTCGGTCTCCATTTTTCTATACGCTTGCCAACTTTTATTTAGCATGCAATGGTTTGTATTTGTAATAATCAGTATCAGTACTTCTTAATATGGACGTATAAATAAATTAAAGCTTTATGAGGGGCTGAGTTTTGAGGGTCCTCAAACCAACCCTGAGATAAAACTTTATTTTTAAATAGGTTTATATATATATATATATATATATCGATAAATACAACAATAAATTGGCCAGTAAGAAAAAAAAAAAGAAAAAGAACACATCACCCTTCATTACATTAAATAATTAGCAATAGGTGTATGGCAAATTTAAATACCAAACATAAATAAAAATTGAAATTTTGTAATTCATAAATAAAGGGTGGTGCTATTGCCACCCCACAAACTTCTTGATTCCACTACCAATAAAAAAAGTTTAAAACTTTTATTTCCGCCCCACCCAATTAATCATTTTCAACCAATAAAAAAAGGTCAAAACTTTTATTTCCACCCCACCCAATTAATCATTTTCAACCAACTAATCACTCATTAACATTAATTAGTATTCTTCTTCCTCTTCTTCTTCCTCTTCTCTATGGTTATTACTCAATGGTTAATAATTAACAAAAATTCAGATTTAATTAACTCATTCTATCTCATTCAGTTCATTTCAAAAGCCAACAAAAATTCAAAAGTAATTCACAAAAACACACAAACTCTCCATTGATCTAACACAAAAAAAAAAAAAAAAAACTTAAGTCGTAGAGAATGGTAGAGAAAAGCGAATCAATGATTATCAAGGTAGGAAAACCTAATTAAAAAGAGATATGTTTGTTTTTATTATGTTTAATGTTTATTTTTTTTAGTTAATAAAAAAAATTGTACCAACAAAACGAATTAGAGCATCAGAACAGGTTACCTCGGTTATGGGAAACCGAAACTGGTGCACTTGTTCGGTCCTAGGAGACCGAGCAATTTGATGAACTTCGGTCATAAGAAACCGAAATTATCCAAAATACTCGATCGTTGGAGACCGATGTAAGGTCCCGAGAGTTGAAAATATAGTCCAGAATACCTCGGTAGTGAGGAACCGAAGAAGTGGATGAACCCTGATCATATGGAACCGAAATTATTCTCAATATTCGGTTGTTAGAAGCCGATGTAAGGTCCCGGGAGCTAAAATATGATACGAGCTGAATAAGAACATTCAATTCTTTCTTCTCTACCACTCTCTATAACTTATAATTTCTTTGTGTTGCATTAAGGGTAGATGGATGCAAAAATTTAAAAACCATTGTTGAGAAGAAGAAAAATCAATGATTAATTATAATTAGTTTGTGTTGCATTAAGGGTAGATAAATGTAAAATTTTAGAAACCATTGTGAAGAAGGAGGAAGATTAATGATTAATGGTTAATTATAATTAATCATTAGTCGATGTATATTAAAATGGTAGTGGTAAACGAAGTAGTGAGAGTGTTGATGAGTAAAAGAAAGTTGGTGGGAGTGGGAGTGATACAAAGTATATATTGGGTGAAAATAGCACACCCTAGACAAATAATAGCAGTTGATTAAAAGCAAAATTATCTTGTTATTTGTGCCTCAATGGGATGTAAAATTTTTCCAAGTCTCTTTAAATATTTTTAAATAGGTTCCTCCTATACGACAAAAGTATTGGATGTTGTCTTAAGGATAGCTCGCCTCGGGTGATCTGATTTTTAGGATGTGTTTGATTGGTAACATTTTCTATGAAAAATGGGCATTTTTCACTTGATTTGACAACTTAAGGTGTTTGATTGACTTTTTTTTCAGGCAATTCAATTCCCACTTTTGCCTCACACATGTGTATTTTCAAGGCAATTGAGAAAAATGTTTTCTTTGGGATGGAGGTGGTTTTTTGTTTGGGGCTTTTTGAGTGTAGCCCAATTAATTTAAATTGTTTTGCAATTAGCCCATTCCGAATTAGAAATTAGTAAATAGCCCAAATGATTGGATAATTACTAATTAATATTTTTTAATTAGTTTTTTCTTTTAAAAATTATTTAGTTGATTTCCAAGATTACCTTTTTGTTGAGATCTAATTTTAATATTCAATAATATCCTAAATTCTAGCCACTTGTAATCTAAGGGGGCAATTAAATATTCAAAAAAAAAATTGGTTGATTAGATAAACACTATTTATATATTTTTTTAAAATAAATAAATATCTAATCAGATATGATCTAGTTTCATTTTGAATTTCAAAATTTTTAACACCTAACCGAATTATCTAATCTAATACGAATAGACATATGGCTCCATAACCTATTAAAGAAGAGAATTTATAGGGTTACAATAGTGTACTACAATTAAACTTACCATAAAAATAGAGAAGGTAGCAAAACTAGTTTATAACCATCGTAACATAATAAGGAAGGAACATAGTAAGGATCTGTACAAAATAATACACTATCTTGATGCTTATGTCTCTAGTGTAAAACTTAACCACTATGCATATTTTACTTAAGATTAGAACAAGCAGCAGACATATGTAAACGGTAGATATATTAGTGTAATACCAGGCATATTAATGTATTAGTGTGATACACCAGAAATATTTGAAACAATCATATTACACAAATAAACAGGCATATTAGTGTAATACACCTTGATTATTCCATGAAAATGATATACATCCACAAAATAAATTGATATTGTAAATACAAACCTACCTAACCATCGATCAACAAAAATAAAATGCAACATATGATAAAAAAACCTAATGAATAATGGAATAATGTGACAAAAATCTTGACCGAATGGCAATAAAACTTTCTAAAATGCAAACGTACCTTTCACCAAAGAAGACAATTGTAGCAAAGAAGTAAAAAGATGATGCGTAGATCAAAACAAATGATGAAACTGAAAAATAGTTGTTTTAATTATGGCTTGAGAATAAAACACATCACCAATAAAATAGAAGTACAAAATTAAATGATAAGGATTAATCCAATAATTTGTTTAATAATGTATATGCTCCAAAACAACTACCCGTTATCCTATCCTTTGGGTGGTTACCATAATCTATTTATTGTGAAAGTAGCAGTAAAAAATAAGGAGTCACAATCGATCCTTTAACAACCAGGACAAGAGGGTCATTTGATGCTTAAACCCCTATAATAATAATGAAATTAATTTTAAACTAAAACCAGGCCAAATGCAAAACAATTGGGGTAAATACAAAAAAGTGGGTTAAATCCTAATTTCTGAAACGGCCTGGGTCTGAGTAAAAACAATCCCATGAAAATGGGTTATATACTAATTTTCCATTTTTTTTCCATGCTTGGGCACGGTTCACAAGACAAGGTTTTTACCATTTTCTACATTAAAAATGCCATAACTTAAAATATAAAATTCAAAATAATATAAAAAATTAATATTTAAAATCTACTAATCAAGATCAATTAAACAAGATCCACATGACTATATAATTATGTAAAAAAAAGTACCAATAATTTTTTCTACATTAAAAATGTCATGATACAACTAATATTTTTTGGGTAAAAAATTAAGGCAATCAAACACACTACACTACATTTTTTATGCAACTCAATTATAGGCAATTCAATTGCCTGAAAATTATTTTCTTTTCATGCAAATTCCATACTTGCAATCAAACGCACCGTTACTGTTTCGTCCTATATTTTGTTTGCTTAACTTGTTGTCTTAGGAGTGTGTATACAATTCAAATTTTTAAAAAAAATCGGGATTTTTTTTAAATTTATAGATTATTTAAAATCTATATAGAGTCTAACAGATTTTAATAAATCTATACAGAATCTAACATATTTTAACAAATTCATATAGAGTCTAACATATTTTAAAGAATATATTGTTTAGTATTTTTATAAATTTTAATAAATTCATTGATTCTTCTAATTACAATAAAAATATCAAAGGATAAATAAAAAAAGAATTTTGATTAAGTATTTAAAGTAATAAGCAAATTATAAATTCACAGCAAATGGTTCTCATTGAATCTAAAACCTGGTGGATTGAGTTTTTTTTTGCCCTTTCTATTTAGTTTTCATCTTCTATTTGAAAAAATTCATAACAGTGGAGAAAAAAATCAAGGGGGCAACATCTCCATAGTTTCTGAAAAAGATGATTAATTGAATAATTAAAACTTTAAAAGTAGTAATATAGAAAGAAATTAAAAGAAGCTTTACATACAATGAATGAAATGGAGGAGTTTAAATAGATTATAGAGACGAAGAAGATATAATATATAGGGTTTGAAAAAAGAAGAGATTTTAGATTGGGAGAATGGAGTGGAAGGTTTTAATAAGATTATAGAGACGAAAAAAGAAATAATACTTAAGGTTTGGGAGTAAGAAGATAAATTAATCCATATAAAATCGTCCGCTTGATGAGAAGATTTGTTAGTGGATTTGTTTTTCATAAAAATATTCTTAAATCTATCAAAATCTATCAATTTATAAAATCCTTCAAAATTTGTTAAGTTTTGAATATCATAAGATTTTAAAAGATTATTTTTAATCCTAATTGAATACCACAAAATTTTAAAAGACTTTTTAAAATCCTAATTAAATACCATAAAATTTTAAAAAAACCTTTTAAATCTCAATTGAATGCCCACAAACTTTTAAAATCCAAAAAAATCTTACAAAATATAAATTGAATACACCCTGCTTAACTTTGGGCCTTGTGTTTACTCTGTTGATCAGAGTCTCAACTAGTATATATGGAATTGTCTTGCATGATATTTTTGAGTGGTTTAATCAAGTTGTGGTGCGCTTTATTTTTATTCCTCTGCTTTGCAATGGTGTTGCACATAATTTAGCTCGACTTTTAATTCTTGTTACTGCTGGGAATCTCGTGATTTAAAATCTTGATTTTGTCGCCTATTTAAATTGACTTTGAAAAAATAAAAAATAATGTTATAGCCTATTTTCTAAAGTAAATTGAACTCTTAATATATTAAAAAAAATTGAAAAACTTGAACTAAATGTGATAGTGTATATACACATCTATACATATATGAACCGAAAGCTGGTGGATTTGGTTATGACACCATTTTTTGGTAATTTTCCTATTTTATGCATATTGTCATAAATATTGGAAAAAAATGTTAACACCCAAAAATTAAATATCTACAACCACTTTGTTATTAAGAATCATGCTATATTTAAGCTAATTCTATAATTTGAGCAGGTTAAATGGCAAAGTCCTACTTCGGGTTGGATGAAATGCAATGTAGACGTGAGTGTTATGTCTAATCTAGATAGAATGGGTTACGAGAGAGTGGTTCGTGATGAGTCGGATGAGTTCATTGCTGCGTTTTAAGGGCACAAGGCGGGTAACCATCATCCATTTCTAGCGGAAGCAATTGGACTTCGGGAAATCCTCAGTTGAATCAAGAACATTAATTGGAGCAATATCTTAATTGAAATAGATTGTTAGGTTCTAGCTTTAGCTTTAGAGAATAATTCTAGTGATTTTTCAATAGTGGGTTTGGTAGTAGATAATTGTAAATCTTTTTTAAATGCTATGGGTCATTGTCGTGTTTTCTGTGTTCGTAGGCCAGCGAATATGGCGGCTCATTGCCTAGCAAGAGAGTCACGTTCTTTTTCTAGTTGTAAGGAGTGGATTGATTCAATCTCTCCTAGTTTTAACGACGTTATTACTTCAGAGTTGATTTAGGGAAAGTCTCAGTTTTAGGAAGAAAAAAAAAAACTAGTTCTTTTTCTTTCTTTTTTTAATTCCAACTTAGATTTATCCCGCGCAAAAATTATGCATGCATACGAAGTGAGAGCAACATATGAAATACTATTGACTATATAAAAAGACAAGTTAGAGCAACATATAACAAAATGAAGTAAATGGGGTAGCGGGGGGTTTACTGATGAAATGGAAGGAAAAAACAGAGAGGGAGAGAGAAACATTCCTTATTTTTATAATGATAAAATTATATATTTTTTATTTAATTTTTATATGTATATATATAGATATAGAGATATGTGTAAATAGCCGCAGGGCCGGACTTTAAAAAAAAAATTCAGAGTATAGGGTGTTTTGTGCGAGAAAGGAAAGAACAGGGGCCAACATGTAATTACGGTGGAGGGTGCTTTGTTAAATTAATGTTATAAGGTGAAGGTGCGTTGTCGTAAATGCGGGCGTTGTTAATTGCTGTGCGCGGAGGGGATTTTTTGTGAAATTGAATAGTTATGAGGAGGGGGCTATGTGCTATTAACATAAAAAAATTGGAGGTTTTAGTTTGTATTTTATGTGAGGTTCAGTCATTAGGTTTGAAAAGGGGTCACCAGCAGACAGCAGTAGCAAACAAGCAGCAGCAGCAGCTGCAGCTGCAGCAGCCGTTCTCTTCTCCCCTTTGGCCCTTTCTCTCCCTTTTCATTTTATTTCTAAGTGAGTTTCCGTTTATTTATTTTTTTCGCAAGCAGCAGGCGTCCAGCTCTTCTCTCCATTTTTATTCTTCATTTACTTTGGTATTTGACTATTTGAGGTTAGATTTCTTTTCTATAATTTTATACATATTGTTTTAAAATTTTGAATATTAAGAATTTGTTTATTGATGTTGATTATTTGTTTATTGATGTTGATTATTCTATACTTTCTAGTATATATTTGATTATTGATGTTAAAATTTTGAATATTAAATTTGATTATTGATGTTGATTTGCTTATTAAATTTTAATTTGATTATTGAAGTTAATTTGTTTATTAGATTGTTATTTAATAAATTGATATTTAGATTAATATATGTGTTTGTTAGTTATAACTTATAATAGGTTGAATATTGAGTTGATTGATTAATATTTAGATTAATATATGTGTTTATTGGTTATAGTAGGTTGAATATTGAGTTGATAAAAATATTTTAAAATATATAATTAATTTTAGTATATCATTTTTTATTTTTCAGAAACAGAATGGAGAAATATCTTAGTAAAATATGAGTGGGTTCTACTTCTCGAAATGTTGGTTCAAGTTCTACTCCAAATTTTACTAATTTTTTTTTTTAGTGTTGTAGTTTGGCCCCACCTGAACCAAAATCCTGGCTCCGCCACTGTAAATAGGTATCTGTGTATGCGCGTACATGTGAAAATGATGGATGTGTTCGTGTTGTGCCATTTATTCATTTATTTTACAAGCCACGTAATCATTATGAGTCCCACTTGGATAAAGTTTTGTTTGTGTTATATATTTGGTGAACAAATAACAGAGAGGAAGAATAACTAAAAGTGATAAAAATTGAGAGATTGCCATGGTGAGGTGAATAAATTGTATGGTTAACTTTACTTGCTAATTAATCATAATAAGTTGCAGTTGTATAATGTTTGAAATAAGTTTCAACATGGTGATGTGAATAAATTTTAGGGTTAATTGCATTTTACTTACCCGAACTATGCACTCGGTTACACTATGCCATACCAACTATTAATTTTTACAATTTTTACGCTGAACTATTAAATTTGTTGCACTTTATCCTAAATTAATAACGGGGTTAATAAATTGACGGAATAAAGGGGCAAAATCGGCAAACAACATTTTCCTTCAATTTTTCACATTATCTCTCTCCCCATCTTCACCAACACCACCTCCCCTCCACTTTTCCCACTGCCAAACACCCTTTCCCTCCTCCTCTGACGCCTCCCACCATCCCTTAAATTGTTGCGACTAGCCCCTTCTTCTTCTTCTTCTTCAACTCCCCTTCTCTGCACTACCTCTTCTAAACCACCCACACTCTTTATAAAATTCACCCCCACAAAAATTTCTCTCCTTAGATTTTACAAACAAGCCAAGCTCGATTTTACATATATTGCAAAACCTTTACTATTCATTAATCAATTCAGCGTCAAAGATCGCCTCAATTGATCAAAAACACTCTGTTTAATTGATTTTAGAGAGAGGCGGTTGGTTGGTTGGTAAATAATGAGGGTTGTGCCTTCAACGCCGCTCAGATTACTGGCAAAACAAAGAAAGAGGAGTGATGAATGAATATATAGAGAAAAAAAGAAAGAGGAGTGATGAATTGACTGGCCTAAAGCCTGACAACCTTGAGTAACACGGTGAGTAGCCTAATGGAGATCGAGAGATAGCTCGAGAAGTTTCTACCAGTAAACTGAGCGGAGAGGGAAGGATTTCTCACCGACGAATGCTCTGATTAGGTACTCCGCCATGTCTTGTTACCGCTTCTCTCTCTAGAATCAATTAAAAAAAGTCAGTTTTTGATCAATTGAGGCAATCTTTAAGGCTGAATTGATTAATAAACATTAATGGTCTTGCAATGGAGGATTATTGGAGGTGTGTGGATCTGTTTCGGTCGAGGGAGAGATTAATTCCATGCCAAATAATTGGAACTGGTCCACCCGATTCATGACAATGTTTTTGGCGGGTGAAATTGAAGGGAAATGTTGTTTACAATTTTGCCATTTCATTCCGTCAATTTATTAACCCCGTTACTAATTTAGGGCAAAGTGCAACAAATTTAATAGTTCAGCGAAAAAATTGTAAAAAATGATAGTTGGTATGGCACAGTGTAATTGAGTGCATAGTTTGGGTGAATAAAGTGCAATTAACCCTAAATTTTAACACATTATCGAAGGAGTTTCAAACTTAAGCAACAGGGTTTTCAATCCTCTACATTTTTAATATATTAAACACTATACATAGTTTTTTTAAATATACGCATATGTCTAAAGTAAGAAAAAAAATATTTAATAATAAAAAAGTAATTAAATGGGAAAGCACTTTCTTTTTAAACTCACAACTTCCGGTTTATATATATATATAGACATAAATAGAGAGAAGGGAGAGGGATATTAAATATAAGTTCTTAATTATAGTAGTAACCACAAGAAATCCAAAATATCTTTCATATATATATATATATATATATATTATTAATTAATTGAGAAGTAACCGAAATAACACTTTACCATTATTAACTTTCCAACATTTTATGTTTTTCCAATATTCTAACCGGTGAATTGGAAAAAAAAAACTTATTAAAAATTGCCATCACAAAAGAAAGAAAAGAAAAGAAAAGAAAAAATTATCAGAAATTGCATTGGAACTATGTACATTTTTTGTATTATTCAAAGAGGAGATAGATTTGACAATTAAATGTTGCCACTATTTAAGTCATGCATATGGCAAGTTATCTATTCCTATTCATTTTTTAAAATTAGATTTTAAAATTACAAGGAAATCTTGTTAATATAATTTGTTCAAATTAAATTTTTAGAAAATAATTTAAAAAGAAATATTCTTTATAAAATTAAATACACAACATTTATTATGTTGTTAACTTTTTGTGCTAGAAATTTCTTTTTAAATAGTAGCATTGAAGCACCTACCAGTTACGTTAATATTCTTTATAAATTAATTTGAATACACAGTCGCCACTCTCATTTTAAGATGGGTTTTGGAATTGTGATATCATGTTTTTATATTTTCTTTTGTGTGAGTATAACTTTTGTTATGTCAACAAATGAACATTTGGAAGAAGAGTGGAATAGCTTAGATGAAAAAGGCGAATTTTTAAATCCAGAAATACCTGAATTTGAGTTTGAGATTGATAGGAGAAAGAAAAAAAAGGCAAATGGAGATTTTGTCTCCGATGGTCATCATCATCGTCACCATTATTATAATATTAGTGGGGGCAAGTGTAATATTTTCCAAGGTAGTTGGATGTATGATCAAACATATCCACTGTACGATTCATATACGTGTCCCCACACTCGCAAAGAATTTGACTGTCTCAAATACGGTCGGCCAAATCGAGATTACCTTAAATACAGGTGGCAGCCTACCAATTGTAACTTGCCTAGGTACCTATCTCCTCTCTCCATCCGTGTGCGGATAAATAATGTCTCTCTCTCTCTCTCATTTTTATTTTTTTAATTGAAAATAATATATTCATTTATTAAATAATTATAACTGATGTACAGTTAGGATATAAAAAAGAATTTTTCTTTTTAGCAAAAAAAAGGTGTGAATACTTGAAAAAGTAATTGGATAAATTTTTTTATAAAATTTTATAGAGACGATCTACATTATGAATAGATCATATCTATCAAATTTCATAAAAAAAAATTCAACTTGTAAATGGGTGAGACGATTATCAAAAATTTTAACCGCCGAAAATATACATATATATATATTTTAATTTTTCAAAATACCCACTTTTAGGTTGAATTTTTGTAAGGTGATCTATTCACTGTATAGATCATCTATACAAATTTTCATCAAAAAATTGATCAGTTTACTTCTCTAAATGATCATTTCTTATTTTTTTCAAAGTAGAAAAATCCCCTTTTTATGGCATATATTAATAAATTGTACATCTTGAGAATGTGTTAAAGTAAATAAAACTGATAAGTATAGTATTTTATTTTATTTTTCTTTTCTTTTTTATAATTTTATTGGTTATTAAGTAAAATCAGTGCTTACATTTATTTTTTCTTTTTGTAAGGACTTTTTCTCCCGCTATTTGTTAGGTGTGCGTTCACTGTTTTTTTAATTCTATCTTGGTCATAATTTCCAATTGAATTGATTATGTCAGTTTCGCGTAGCATGCTAGACTAACCGTACTGCTAAACCGGCTAAAATTGACCGCGATCGGTTTGGTTTAGTTTAATTTTAATTGCCTTGGTTAATTAATTTTTGTCGATTTTAACGTTGTAAAAAAATTATAGTTAAATGTAGGCCCAACATATATAGTAAGTTAAGTTTTTTGAAATACAAATGGAGTGTAAGAAATCCGCATTCAGAGCCAACGTTGTTTGCTTATAGATTATTGCTCAAGTAGAATTAAAAAGTGTTGGATCTTTTTATTTATTACTATTCTTTATATATATATATATTTGTTGATGAAGAAAAAGAGTACGTAGTGGTTAATTATGTTTTCAATTGGTCTATATACGTATAACATGCAGGTTTGATGGTAAAGATTTCTTATTGAAGAATAAGGGAAAGAAGATAATGTTTATTGGGGATTCAGTAAGTTTAAATCAATGGCAGTCACTTTTATGCCTTCTTCATGCTGCTCTGCCTCAAGCGCAAGTCACTCAGTATACAAATGCCCCAACTACTACAGTTACATATCAGGTTTATTTATTTACTCCTATAACCTTTTTCTTTCATGTGTGCGCTTTTATTTATACTAGCTTATTATGTAATATGATACATGTACAAAATTCAAATATAACTAATTTTTTAAAAAATTAAATGAAAGTGACACCTGGCTGAATGGTTGAGCATAATCTTTTTACCGTTCCTCATAGTATGGGATTGAATCTTAAATGTTGGCACAAATTTTTGAAGAGAAAAACAAGTTGCGTAGATGAATCTTAATTAAAGTTAAAAAAAGTGACAAATTCATCGGTGGTTGAAAACTTGAAAATATTAAAAAGTGAAAAAAATTGAAATTTGATACATTGATATGTCCGATGCAACTCAAAAAGAGATTTTAGATCCTTTTTACAGGCTAATCTCCTTGTATGTATGTATGTATATGCTTTTTAGGACAAAGAACGTGCCCAAGGCCTTGTGTCAAAAAAAATAAAAATGTGCATGTAGAATCTTATTAGGGAGATTCTAATCTATAGAATATTTATAGCGAAATTCAATTTCATGAGCCGAGGATTGGAAATAATTCGATTTAATAGGTGCATGTTTAGTTTTGAAAAGTTGAACCCCCACCATTTATTATGTGCGTATGCTCGAATTCGATCTCTCCCACTCCGACTCACCCAAAATGTTTTAATTATATGATATGATAATTGTATTTAAAGAAAAATATTATGATTAAATCGGGTTAGATTGATGAAATGGGATATTCATAGATTTTTTCAAAATAAAAAATAAACCTAACAATTATGTCAATTAATCTAAGTCCATCTAAACTTGCACGTGTCTACAGCACTATCAACTTGAATTTATATCGGATTTTTGTTTTTGAACCTATACCTAAAACCTGTAGATATCTTAGGTCGTTAGATATTTCAACCGAAACTTAATATAAGCACTTGGTTAGAAAGAACTTGACCTAACCGGTCCATGTTTTAGTTTGATAAACTTGAATATGCTCCTTTCAACGTACATAAGCCCGTACTCAACCCTACCCATCCCTTTGCATTGTAGTTATAAGATATTATAAATATAGTTAAAAAAAATTATTATATTTAGGTCGGGTCTAGTCAAACGGGTTAAATTTATACGAACTTGTTCCCAGTCCAAACTTCTAAAACCCATATTCTCCACGAACTTGGTTTGTCCAGCCCAACTCAATTGATACGTTGTAATTATATGATATTATAATTGTATTTAAAGAAAAGTTTTTGTAATCAAATCGGGTTAAGATGGTAAAAAATTATATGTATTAATTAATCTAAGTCTATCTACATAAATTTGTATGTTTGTTTAGTAATAAAATTGTAAGAGATGCCCCTTCTTGTTGATCTAAAAAAATACATCTAGATATCAATTGAAACAATGAATTGATACGGTTTGTATTGTAATAATTGTTTAAGTTGTTGAAATATTATTTAATAATAAATTAAAAATATTCCATGAGAATAGATTTTTAACTCTTTATTCTAATAAAAAAAATTGGTAAGAGAAAGTAATAAATCAATAATTCTACAATTGAAAAAGTAAGCTAATTTAATTCAAGAAAAAAATCCACTTATAAATATTTAATTTATTTTTCTAAACTAAGAAAAATGTTACTAATTTTACAAATTTTCTATATTGTTCATATTTAATATTTTTCTGTCATTAATTGGCAATATATTAAAATTCTTTGTGACTTACTAAATAGTTAATTATTATGAAAACAAATTTGAATTTCGATATCAATATCAATATGGAAAAAAAAATTAGAATTTGGATATACTTGAAATACTTTTAAATTTAATGGGATATATAAGTAGGCATAATTTACTTTAAATTACCAGAGCGTCACGACATTTATAAGCCGTTAGATGAAAAGACAAACACCGGAGCACAAATTCTAGCCATCACTTATATAGATAAATAAATTTAACAATTTTTTTTGTATTTTATTAATAGATATTTTAAAAAAAAATTAATTGATAGTATATATATATATATTACAGGATTACGGAGTTTCGGTGACAATCTTTCTCTCTCACTACTTAGTAGATATCGAAGTGGAAAAAATTGGGCGAGTTTTGAATCTAAATTCTCTTAAAGGAGGAGAAACATGGAAGCAGCAGGACATTTTAATCTTCAACACTTGGCTTTGGTGGTACCGCAGCGGACCTGGGCAACCGTGAGAACCTATAACTACATGCTTTTAAGTCATTTTATTTTATTTTATTAATGGCACAATGGCGGACCGCGGACTAGAAAGTTCAATAAAGAGAAAATCTTTTAATGCTAATTATCCTTTAAAAAAAAACAATGAAAGTATGCACATATTTATATATTTTTAGTTATTTATTTTTGAAATTGAATGTATTAAAAAACAATGAGTGGGTGCACAAATTTTGTAAAATGTTTTGATATGCAGATGGGATTATATTCAAGATGGTAAAAAGGTATTAAAAGATATGGATCGTATGGTTGCTTTTCGAAAAGCCTTGACAACATGGGCTACATGGGTTAACACTGTTGTGGACCCGAGGAAGACCAAAGTATTTTTTCAAGGAATATCTCCTGTTCATTACAAGTAAGACTTACTACTTCTTTTACCCTTAATTAAGACATTTTCTTTTTTCTTTTTGAATAGTATTCTAATTTCATCATTATAATTTACAGTTTAGAATAACATTTATTTCTTCTCGAAACTTTTTCCTCTTCTAATTTTATTTGTTTGGTAATTGACATTATTGGACAGTGGTAAGGAGTGGAATGAGGGAGGGGCGACAAATTGTGGAAAGCAAACAGAGCCGATAAAGGGGTCAACATACCCAAGCGGATTGCCACCAGCATCTTTAGTATTGAAACAAGTACTCGGTACCATAAAGAAGCCAATTTATTTACTTGATATTACAACTCTCTCTCAATTGAGAAAAGATGCTCACCCTAGTTCTTACAACGCATTCAAGGACATGGATTGCACCCATTGGTGTGTTGCTGGTCTCCCAGACACATGGAATCAACTCCTATATGTAGCTCTGATTTGGGGTTGAACAAATTTTTTTTTTTTTACATACACATATGTATGTGTATGCTTAATTACTTTTTTATAGTAGATGTTGGACACAATAATCTGTAGGTTTTGAGTTAGTAAAGTCCTCTTAAATTATTCATTTTTGTTTTGTTGTCATCTTAAAGGTATTGTGAACATGAAAGTTCAACAGCTCAGTATTTATTAATCGTTAAAAATATTTATATGTCATATTTTTTAAATGAGATTGTCGTGTCAGTTTTAAGCCGGTTTTAGGAGATTTGACAAAATTGCAAAAATAGTCATAATTGATCTTATTTTATAAATCTCGATGAGTAGGTTTCAAACATATTTTATTTTATCTAATTCCAATTTTAAAAGTTTCATAAGAGATAGTAAAGTGAAGTGAATTTTGGGAACCGTAAAAGTAAAGTGTACTTTTTGATAAAAAAAACTACATAACTAATTTTTTAGTTTTGAACCAAACAAAGGGCAAAGTCTTTGTATTTATACTATATTGTTTAGATTATATTAAATTACTTGCAGTAACAATATATCACATTATCAGTTTGATATTTTATATTGCAATATGTACATTTTGTTTTGTATATATCTACTTTGGCAATATAATCAACTTTTCACCAAAAAAGTTTGATTAGCACCAATATTGTATAATATGATATCAAAAGATAAGTAAAACACATGCAGTCAAATGTGACACTCTTAAAAGAAAATATGTAAGACTATGAAATGAAAGTAATTATCAAATATAAATTTAGACAACAATTGGAAAAAGAAAATGCTTAAAGCCAAAAATTAAATTAGAAACCAAATTTAGATAAAACAATATCCTTAAAAAATTCAAGAAAAGATTTTACCATGTTGCATTATAATATGGCAGAGATCTACTATACCATTTGGTTTTAAAAATGAAGACATGATATATATATATATATATATATATATCTATAATACAAATATATAATACAAATTAAGGTAGTTGATGTGACCATTGTCCTAGGTGGCATTTTTATTTATTTATTCTCTCATTAAAAAACAATTATTAATGTGGTGTTTGGTTGAGTTTTTAAAAATTTTGTCAAAAAAATCAACTTTACTTCACACTTTTCAAAATTCATTTCACATTATTTTTTTTCTCATTATTTTTTTAAAACACCATAACTTTAAATTCAAAAATCATAATTAGATAAAAAAAAAATATATATATATCTATAATAGAAATTAAGGTAGTTGATGTGCCCATTGTCCTAGGTGTCATTTTTTTATTTATTCTCTCATTAAAAAACAATTATTAATGTGGTGTTTGGTTGAGTTTTAAAAATTTTATCAAAAAAATCAAGTTTACTTCACACTTTCCAAAATTCATTTCACATTATTTTTTTTCTCATAATTTTTTTAAAACACCATAACTTTAAATTCATAAATCGAAATTAGATAAAAATAAATAAATATATATATATCCATAATAGAAATTAAGGTAGTTGATGTGACCATTGTCCTAGGTGGCATTTTATTTATTTATTCTCTCATTAAAAAACAATTATTAATGTGGTGTTTGGTTGAGTTTTTAAAAATTTTATCAAAAAAATCAACTTTACTTCACACTTTCCAAAATTCATTTCACATTATTTTTTTTCTCATAATTTTTTTAAAACACCATAACTTTAAATTCAAAAATCGAAATTAGATAAAAATAAATATATCTATAATACAAATTAAGGTAGTTGATGTGACCATTGTCCTAGGTGGCATTTTTATTTATTTATTCTCTCATTAAAAAACAATTATTAATGTGGTGTTTGGTTGAGTTTTTAAAAAATTTATCAAAAAAATCAACTTTACTTCACACTTTCCAAAATTCATTTCACTTTATTTTTTTTCTCATAATTTTTTTAAAACACCATAACTTTAAATTCAAAAATCAAAATTAGATAAAAAATAAATAAATATATCTATAATACAAATTAAGGTAGTTGATGTGACCATTGTCCTAGGTGGCATTTTTATTTATTTATTCTCTCATTAAAAAACAATTATTAATGTGGTGTTTGGTTGAGTTTTTAAAAATTTTGTCAAAAAAATCAACTTTACTTCACACTTTTCAAAATTCATTTCACATTATTTTTTTTCTCATAATTTTTTTAAAACACCATAACTTTAAATTCAAAAATCGTAATTAGATAAAAATAAATAAATATATATATCTATAATAGAAATTAAGGTAGTTGATGTGCCCATTGTCCTATGTGTCATTTTTTTATTTATTCTCTCTTTAAAAAACAATTATTAATGTGGTGTTTGGTTAAGTTTTTAAAAATTTTATCAAAAAAATCAAGTTTACTTCACACTTTTCAAAATTCATTTCACTTTATTTTTTTTCTCATAATTTTTTTAAAACACCATAACTTTAAATTCATAAATCGAAATTAGATAAAAATAAATAAATATATATATATATATATCCATAATAGAAATTAAGGTAGTTGATGTGACCATTGTCCTAGGTGGCATTTTATTTATTTATTCTCTCATTAAAAAACAATTATTAATGTGGTGTTTGGTTAAGTTTTTAAAAATTTTATCAAAAAAATCAACTTTACTTCACACTTTCCAAAATTCATTTCACATTATTTTTTTTCTCATAATTTTTTTAAAACACCATAACTTTAAATTCAAAAATCGAAATTAGATAAAAATAAATATATCCATAATAGAAATTAAGGTAGTTGATGTGACCATTGTCCTAGGTGGCATTTTATTTATTTATTCTCTCATTAAAAAACAATTATTAATGTGGTGTTTGGTTGAGTTTTTAAAAATTTTATCAAAAAAATCAACTTTACTTCACACTTTCCAAAATTCATTTCACATTATTTTTTTTCTCATAATTTTTTTAAAACACCATAACTTTAAATTCAAAAATCGAAATTAGATAAAAATAAATATATCTATAATACAAATCAAGGAATCACTATTTATTGATTTGACCGCTATCTTTTTTAATCCAATGGTCATAAATCAATTCAACAATCCAATGGTCAAGAGTTAAGCATAAAGATATTTATTTAACACCCTTTTTACATCTTCTTCTATGTAAAATTAGCTATTTTATTAGTTTTATTTTCTTTTTATTTTTTACTTTTTTTTAACTAATTTTTTTTTATAACTTTTTTTTTGTGGTTTGGTTATTGGCAATTTTTTTTTTGTTAATTAGTAATTAATTTAGTTATGTTCTCCTCTCTAATTTACAAAATTAATATATTTAGAATATTAATTTATTTAGTTATGTTTTTGAATAGAAAGTAAAATACATAAATTTAAAATTAATAAGGTAATTCACTATTTTGATACAAGAACTAAGTCTAAGGATAATTATTTAACACCCTCTTTAAATCTTCTTCTATGTAAAATTAACTATGTTATTAGTTTTATTTTCACTATTTTTTTTTTATAACTTTTATTTTTTGTGTTTTGGTTATTGGAATTTTTTTCTGTTAATTGAGTAGATAGAGTGTAGAGCAAAGCTAGGGGAACCGTAACTCATATATACTAATAATTTTATTTCATTTTTAGAGTTTTTAAAATTATATTAAGTTTAATCTAATTAATTCCATAAGATAATATTTTTTATTTCTTTTTACCATAGGATTTAGTACATTAGTTATGTACGTCAAAAAAAATAATTTAAGACACCTGGAAAGGAAAAAAAAATGTAAATTAGAGCATAACTAATTATTCTTCCAATGGCATTTTTCAATCCTTTCAATGACATTTTTGAAATGTCAAACCAATATAATAAGATATAATATACTTAGTTATACTAAAACTGTATTTTAGTTCATTGAACCTTTCAATTTAATGGAATTTATTTTCAACCCTAAATAACTATTTTTTTTGCAGGTGATTTTATTGCTATTCTTGACTTCTTATCATTAATTCCCTTTTTGAGATTTCATTAAAATGATTTGTCTTAATCATTAATTAAGTTTAACTACCAATTGAGATAGACTTACAAAAAAAATATAGTAAATTAATTATTTATATTAATTATTTTTCACGGAATCCTGTTTTTCTTTCCCCTCCCTCATGGTAGAGCATCAGGTATATCTGTATATTATTTGTTTGAAAAAGAATGTAAAATTAAAAACCTCCATTTACTTTCACCATAAATAATTATAACATGATTGATTATTTTAACTCTAAAACGACACTTTTCTGGTTCACATTTCAATTTTTGCAATAGCATTTTTGAAATGTTTAACCAATAAGATATAATATACTTAATTACACTAAAGCTGTGTTCTGGTTCATTGAACTTCTCAATTCAAATAAGTACAATCCAGGTGATTTGTTTTCAACCTTAAACCACTATTTGTTTTTTCAGGTGATTTTATTGCTATTTTCAATTTTTTCCGATTAATTCACTTTTTGGAATTTTGTTAAATTAATCCGTCTCAACCATTAGGTTTAACCACCATTAAGTAGAGAGAGGTAATGAAGGATTTTTGATGTGACGATTGACCTACATGAATAATATAAAGGTCAAAATGCATTTTTCTCATACAATCTAATGACTAAAGTTGTGTTTTGGTTCATTGAACCTCTCAATTCAAATATGTACAATCCAGGTGATTTGTTTTCAACCTTAAAGCACTATTTTTTTATAGGTGATTTTATTTCTATTTTTGATTTTTTTCGATTAATTTTCTTTTTGGGATTTTGTTAAATTAATCCATCTCAACCATTAGGTTTAACCACCATTAAGTAGAAATAGGTAATGACGGATTTTTGATGTGACGATTGTCCTACATGGATAATCTAAAGGTCAAAATGCATATTTCTCATCCAATCTAATTGTTAAATCACACCTCACTTCATTACATCTCTTTACTTACGCCTATCACCTACTCCCAACCCTACACTCTCCCCTTCCTCCTCTTTCCCCTTGCGAATAAATTTTAAAGTTGTAAAATTTTAATTAATATAAAAATATGAGTATTTCCTAAAAATGATATATTTTATCTAAAACCCTTAATTTGAGATAAAAGAAAAAAAATGAGACTTCATTTGTGACGAAAAAAAAAAGTAATACAAATATAGATTGATTGGTGGTAAAATAAGTAACATGCTTTCTATTGTGTGAAACATATCCAACACAATCTTTTCCTTAATTAATTAATCTTTTAACAAATGGTTACTAACTTTTTGTATTTCTTAATTGATCTTTTCACTAAATATGTCTATAGTTGATTTGAATCGTGTTCATATGGTACTTTATATTTGTTATTTTAACAAATAATTTGAGATAACCAAGTTGAATACGACTGAAGACGCAACCATTGTCAAACCTACAGATGTTGACATTGGAATATGAATACGATTTATTGATTTGTGTTAATTTTAAACCGATCTTGATGGATTCGGTTGGAAAGTGATCGACAATGTAATATTATTTTGTTGTTTGCGATAAGTGGATAAGGTTTACTATCGGTGGACAATGAGAAATTTTCCTTTTTAATGTTTTGAATAAAACAACGATAGAAATTAAAATTTTTAAAAAAATTAATTAAATAAGTTGTGAGTTTATTACAATTTTACGTTAGAAAAAAAAGTAAAAATTAAGTTTTTACTACCAGTGAATTATCATGCCATAGATACAACAGATGGAAATAAATAAATATTTTTGTATTCCACTATGTTAGATTGTACATATTTTTAAAAAAATAAAAATAACTTTCGTTATCCATAAACATAGATTTAATTATTTTTATTATTCTGTGCCCTCGGGCACGGGCATACCCTAGTCTATAATACAAATTAAGGTAGTTGATGTGACCATTGTCCTAGGTGGCATTTTATTTATTTATTCTCTCATTAAAAAACAATTATTAATGTGGTGTTTGGTTGAGTTTTTAAAAATTTTATCAAAAAAATCAACTTTACTTCACACTTTCCAAAATTCATTTCACATTATTTTTTTTCTCATAATTTTTTTAAAACACCATAACTTTAAATTCAAAAATCGAAATTAGATAAAAATAAATATATCTATAATACAAATTAAGGTAGTTGATGTGACCATTGTTCTAGGTGGCATTTTTATTTATTTATTCTCTCATTAAAAAACAATTATTAATGTGGTGTTTGGTTGAGTTTTTAAAAAATTTATCAAAAAAATCAACTTTACTTCACACTTTCCAAAATTCATTTCACTTTATTTTTTTTCTCATAATTTTTTTAAAACACCATAACTTTAAATTCAAAAATCAAAATTAGATAAAAAATAAATAAATATATCTATAATACAAATTAAGGTAGTTGATGTGACCATTGTCCTAGGTGGCATTTTTATTTATTTATTCTCTCATTAAAAAACAATTATTAATGTGGTGTTTGGTTGAGTTTTTAAAAATTTTGTCAAAAAAATCAACTTTACTTCACACTTTTCAAAATTCATTTCACATTATTTTTTTTCTCATAATTTTTTTAAAACACCATAACTTTAAATTCAAAAATCGTAATTAGATAAAAATAAATAAATATATATATCTATAATAGAAATTAAGGTAGTTGATGTGCCCATTGTCCTATGTGTCATTTTTTTATTTATTCTCTCTTTAAAAAACAATTATTAATGTGGTGTTTGGTTAAGTTTTTAAAAATTTTATCAAAAAAATCAAGTTTACTTCACACTTTTCAAAATTCATTTCACTTTATTTTTTTTCTCATAATTTTTTTAAAACACCATAACTTTAAATTCATAAATCGAAATTAGATAAAAATAAATAAATATATATATATATATATCCATAATAGAAATTAAGGTAGTTGATGTGACCATTGTCCTAGGTGGCATTTTATTTATTTATTCTCTCATTAAAAAACAATTATTAATGTGGTGTTTGGTTGAGTTTTTAAAAATTTTATCAAAAAAATCAACTTTACTTCACACTTTCCAAAATTCATTTCACATTATTTTTTTTCTCATAATTTTTTTAAAACACCATAACTTTAAATTCAAAAATCGAAATTAGATAAAAATAAATATATCTATAATACAAATTAAGGTAGTTGATGTGACCATTGTCCTAGGTGGCATTTTTATTTATTTATTCTCTCATTAAAAAACAATTATTAATGTGGTGTTTGGTTGAGTTTTTAAAAAATTTATCAAAAAAATCAACTTTACTTCACACTTTCCAAAATTCATTTCACTTTATTTTTTTTCTCATAATTTTTTTAAAACACCATAACTTTAAATTCAAAAATCAAAATTAGATAAAAAATAAATAAATATATCTATAATACAAATTAAGGTAGTTGATGTGACCATTGTCCTAGGTGGCATTTTTATTTATTTATTCTCTCATTAAAAAACAATTATTAATGTGGTGTTTGGTTGAGTTTTTAAAAATTTTGTCAAAAAAATCAACTTTACTTCACACTTTTCAAAATTCATTTCACATTATTTTTTTTCTCATAATTTTTTTAAAACACTATAACTTTAAATTCAAAAATCGAAATTAGTTAAAAATCAAGTTTATTGATGTAACCACTATCTTATGTGAAAAGTGTTTTTGTTTTTTTATTTTTCAGTCGTCAATTATCTTTTTACTTTTTTTGTTCATTCTTTTTAAACATCAATTATTATCTCTATTTAAATATTTTGGACTTGGGAAATGAAACCCCCGACTTTTTCTCACTTATTTTTTTCATCTAAAAAAAATGAATGAAAACATATTTAATTCAAAAAATTAAAATATTTTAATTCAAAACTTTGAAAAAATAACATATTAATGTCCACTAATAGTAAACCTTATTCATTAGCTTGGAACAACAAAATAATGTATGTTATACTAACAATCACCTCTCAACAGAATTCATAATAATTAATTTAAAATTAACACAATTAACAAATCATATTCATATTACAATGTCGACGCCAAAAGATTTGGCTATGAGTCAAGTGAAGTAAAATTTTTTTTTCACTCATCCAACATCTTTTTACTTTTTTTTTTGTTTATTTTTTTTCACTCATCGAACTTTTTCTTACTTTTTTCATTTCAAAAAAAAATAATGAATCAAAACGTATTTAATTAAAAAATTTGAAGTTTTTTAATTCAAAACTTTGAAAAAATAACATATTAATGTCCACCAATAGTAAACCTTATCCATTAGCTTGGAACAACAAATAATATATATTACATTCACAATCACATCTCAACAGAATTCACAATAATTAATTTAAAATTAACACAAATCAATAAATCATATTCGTATTACATTGTCGACGCCCCGAGGTTTGGCTATGGGTCAAGTGAATAATACAAAGTAAATTAGATTTATTATGGGTTAAGTGTACTTTAGAACATTGTACTTTACACTAAATTTCATTTTGATCATTACCCATAATCATTGCACTTTTTGTGTTTCACTTTAATCATAGCAATTCACGCTGTTAACAATTTGTTGATGGAATCCTACGTGACTCTTCCAACTAATATTCCCCATTTATATTTTTCACGTAAGCTTCTGTCTCAACACTCTAACTCAACAATTAACTAATATGTTAAGGCAAATTCTATTTTCTGAAAGGGATTATACATGCAATGTAGTGAACTTTTGTGTTGTGATTCAACACGAGTAGGTCACAGTTTGCTACTCATTTTTTTTATTACAATTAGACTTTATCAGTATATATATATATATTTCTTTTTATGGTAGATTCAAATCTTTATTTTTCAAACCAAGTGCAAACAATATAGAATCAATAAGTATATCATTTCCCTAAAGTATATTAAAGAAAAAAAAATCATCTCAAATTCAAAATTCAATTTTCTATTTGGTCGTATATTTATGATTACAAAAGTTAAATACTGGCTCTTAACTTGGATTATACAATACACTTACTGGGTGATCATTTTGCTGAGTCGCTATATAACAGAGTAATATTGATACTGGGTGATCTTTTATAAGTAATTTCAGGTTTGCTATTGTTGAATGGACCCTTAATATTTTGGTTTTTTAGTTTCCTAAAATTTTGAATGCCTTTTTTTGGCATTTAAAGGTTTAGTAGTTGATAAATCGTCACTTTGCATTACACAAAATCAAACTTAAATATTGCTTTCCACATAATGTTAAAATGAAATTAATTATTAGTGTTACAATGCAGTTCTTATTGACGACGCATTAATCGATCACCCCACTTTTTACGTTTGACATTTTTTTTGAAGAAACATTATACATTTTTTTTTAATTACACACAATATCTTTTATCATCTATTTTTGTCTTTCTTTTAATAATGTTAGATGGCACAAGCTATCTTATAATGTTAAATGAAAATTAATTATCATTGTTAATTGTTGCAATATAGTGCTTAATGATGGCACGTCTATCAATCACCATGTTTTTTTACGTTATACATTGTTTCTCTCTCTAGAATATGGTAAACTAAGGTATGCCCGTGCCGATTTTGTTATAGATATAGAAATGGACTGGTCTCATGTCAGTTCTTAATAAATACGGGTTATTTTTGCCTTTACTCGAACACGACCCAATAAAATATTTTGTGATTTTTTTCAAATTTGTATATGATGTGATTTTTTTTAAACTTGTATATGATTTGATTTGTTATCGACTAAGACACAACCCAATAGTTCCCGTTAAGTAGACAAAAACAAATATGTAAAAACTTTAACTTGATTTATGTCATGTTATTGTTTGACGTGTAATTACGAAAATTCTAATTGATTACATCACAAAACAAAAAGTGGAGCCTTAAATCGAGAAATTCTCATAAATAGTTTGGTAAACTTTAAATTTTTGAAATCACATTGTAAGAATTAATGTTGATGTACATTTATTTTTGAAACATTATTTGAGATGATTTCTTATTTTCAACAATTTCTTATCTTATGTAATAGTAATGAGGGTAAGTGAAAAATTATGTATGATATTTTTCAATGCACAGTTGATTAACATCAATATGTCAAATACGGTATAAAATAAAACGTAAGAAGACAACTAAATATTATAAAACAAGTTAAATAAAACTTAAATGTACAAAAAAAAAAATTATTTTTTCGTGCCATCGGCACGGGCATACCCTAGTATATATATAATATCTAGATAGAGACGGAGGTGAAAAGAAAAATAACTAAAAAATTGAATTCTCATTATTGTAGTGTAATTAAAAAAAATTCAAAATACCATTACTTAGAAGAGTAAGAGGGAATGGAAGTTACAAAACTATGAAATAAAAAATTAATACACCTTAATTGTAATGACATGTGGCAACACCAAAAGAGAAGAGAGGGTTTTACTATCCATTATATATTAAATTAAAATTAAATATTTAAGAATTATAAAAATTTAATTGAGAGAGTGGAATTAGATATAAAATAAAACCCTGTTTAATGAGAGATACATGGCACAATCTGATTAACATATGCCATTTTACTATCTATATATACATAATTAGATATAAAATAAAACAGGGGAGATAAAAAGATGTGGTTAATTTACTCCTAAGAAGCCATTACTTTTCCTTGCCTTTACGGTAGTTTGGGTCTCATTATTTTCGTAAGTAATTATATATATATATTTATTTTTACGAAACACCAAGTATATATATAGTAATAAAACTCACGTACCCAAGTAAATTTACGGTACTTGTTGAAGATGTCGTAAATATCTTGCATTTAATATTGAATTAGATAGGTTATCATATTTATTTTTAAATTTCAGGTTCAAACTATACCCACTCTTATAAAAGGTGGACAGTGGTACCATATGAACTGTATATTAGTACATAAATTACAACTTTAAAATAATTATATTAAACATGTCAAAAAAATATATTAAAAATTTTAAAATATAACACACCTTTAATTTTTGGATTAAAATAGGTGCTAGCTTTATACATATACATAAATTATATTATACATGCATCGCATAAACTACCTAATATAGGTTCTATAGATCGAGTTGGTTAATTAAGAGTTAGTGCAACTAATTAAACAACCTCCACCTTTCATACTTGATTATCTTTCTCTCATGCATAGTGAAATGCAAAAAGTGAGGGCAATAAACAAAAGGGGCTTTTTGTTTTTAGCTCAGAGAATTCAGATCATTTTGCTTTTAACCCACTTTTTTCAAGAAATTAGTAATTGACCCAAAAGAGTGGATAATTACTACATATATATTTTTTATAAATATTTTTATTGTATTATTTTTCTTTTATATTTTTCCATCTTATCTATTCTTAACTTTTTGGATTTAAATTTATCATTCACCTTAAATTTAGTTGTTGCTAGAATATAGGGATATCTTTTAGGGATTTAGAATCAATTTTTAAATTTTTAATTTCGTAAATGTAAATTATAAGTGATAAGTTTTGATAATTATTAATTACTTTAGGATAAAGATATAATAAAATAATTAAGAAATTAACTTGTAGTAAATATAAAATATCAAACATTAAACTTAGTGCATCTAAAACACATATTAGGTGTAATTATTACACTTAAATAAAACTAAAAACATAGTCATATTAAAAAAAGATTATACAAGTAAAATTAAAAACAATCATATTAAAAAAGACGTTACATGAGTAAAAATAAAAACACAATCATATTAAAAAAGATATTACAAAAGTAAAACTAAAAACACATTAATATTAAAAAATAAATTATACAAGTAAAATTAAAAACAAGGTCATATTAAAGATATGTAGATAAAAATGTTAAATATAAAGAAATGTAGAGACATTGGTTCAAAAGAGTGGGAATAAAGAATTTACTAACCTTAGAACAAATATTTAACAATCATTATTTATACAGCAAGATTACTGATTGTCACTTGGAGCATATATTAAATGATTGTAACAACACATAAATCCAAAATTTTTGTAGTTCTCATATTTCGCCATGGACAAAGACATAACATATAATAGTTTGTAATATAGAATAGTATGTTTTCTCATTATACTTTGAAGTTGCCGATTGATACTGTAAATATGTCGTTTCTGACTACTATATTCCTCTTTGTGATAGAATCTTCTTTATCAGACATAATATCTACTAAATCCTTAGTTGCAATGACTTCATCTTATCCTTATTGAGCCATAACCAATCCAATCTATGTCTATCAATCCAACCTCTTAATAGCTCTTCATTGTTTTGTATTTATCTTGATTTGAATATATTAATTAGGTTATGAATGATTCATTGTTATCTTTATATATATATATAAAATTAAATATGGGACAAATCTAATAAATTACTAAAGGCAATTAAGTCATTTATTCCTATAATTATTAGATTAAATTATAATAAATGTATTATTTATCCCTGGGCTAAAAATAAAATTTTGGGTTATATAATAATTTACCAAACGTAGTGAGTTTGAATAAAAAGATCCTTAAAATAATGGGTCAAATACTAATATATATATATATATGTGTATATATTATATTATACATGCATCCCGTAAACTACCTAATTTAGATTCTATAGATCGAGTTGGTTAATTAAGAGTTAGTGCAACTAATTAAACAACTTCCACCTTTCATACATGATTGTCTTTCTCTCATGCATAGAGAAATGCAAAAGTGAGGGCGATAAACAAAATGGGGAGTGCGGATGCATGTTCTGTACAAGTGAGGCGTTCGCCATATATATATATATGTTTAATTTGCATCTGAAGATTATTGTAAATTAATATGCACCCCCTTAGATCTTGGTTAATTAATTAATTTAATGGGATCGGATGATCAATCCCACATGTATTTTCACATTCTTTGCCAAACTAAATTATATCATCATCACATGTTGATTGAGGAAAGTCATTCTTTTGTCCCTACGTACTTTGTTAGAAAGCTCCATGGAATCCTTTTCTTGCACGTATTAAAAAAGGAAAAATGGAAAATAGTTGAAAGCTTGTGATTGTTATTATATATAAACTCAACATCAATTAAGTTATACAGAAAGAAAATATAACCTTTTTATTTATCATTGTTATAAATATTATTAATCATTGATTAAGTTATATCAAATTTTATATGAACATATTTATGTGACATAAAATTGTGATTTAATCAATTTGACGATTACTTATTGATTAATATAGATTTTGATAAATATATAATTTGATATGACCAATACATATATGTTGGCCATACTAGTTATTTATTTAAATTTTTATATTAGATATATATCCTTCTAAAATTATTATAATTTGAGAGAAAGATAGCGTTTTTTTTTATTATTTTTTATACAACTAATAAAATGATAACGCCAATGTAATCAGATCTTGCAGGCAAAGGGAAAGATACTGAGATTCCCGCTAATTGTGATAGAGTAGGCATAATTCCAACATATTTTTCAATTTAATTGCACTATGGTTGTGGGCTGCAGGGCCAAGTCTATGTGGGGCCGAATTTTAAGATTATTTTAATCATACATAAACACTAAATTAGTTGCATATAAATTAATTATCTATTTAATACGTATGCCACTTCATATATATATAAATTTGAAAAAAATAAAGTTTAATAAAAATGGTTTGGTGGTTATGTCTTAGGATTAAAATCTTGGATCTTTTCCGTTGTGGTATGTATAATTAACTTTTATGAAAATCACACTTTTGATTGTCCATTATTTTGGAAATCATCAATCAATAAAATAAAAGATTAGCATATATCAATCATGTGAGTGAGTCCATCCGATTGTCTGTGGAGCTTCCTTTGAATTAATCCAGAGCCTCTCTCTCTCTTTCTCTCTCTCTCTCTCTCTCTGAGATGGGATTTGGAATAGAGAGACGATCATGCTATTATTATGTCCTTATTTGTGTTTTTATGATTCTTGCTTGTCTCATATCAGCAAATACACTACATATTACTGATCCCTCCATTAATACAAGCAGTAGTAGTAGTAGTATTAGTACTAGTGTAAAGTATTGGAGGAAGAACAAAAAACCAATATTAAGGCAGAGTGAATGCAATGTATTTGAAGGTAGCTGGGTTTATGATGAAACTAATTACCCTCTTTACGATTCGTCTCTTTGCCCCCATATCCGCAAGGAATTCGACTGTCTCAAGTACGGTCGCTCCGATCTTCACTACCTTAAATATAGATGGCAACCTTCAACCTGTGACTTGCCAAGGTACTCTCTATCTCTCTCGCACATAAACACACATGTTTCTAGTAGTGATCGTTTTCATTTAGCATTGTCCTTCAAGATTTATTTTGGGTAATCAAGCTACATTTTACCTCCAAAAGTTTACCTGTATTCTCATTTTGGTCCCTAATGTTTTATTTGTTACATTTTTGTCCTCAGAGTTTAAGCTAAGCTGCACTTTGATCCGAAGTGGGTTCCATTTTCAGTCCAAAAATTAATTTTTCTATCCAAAAAACTTAATGTGCATCTTATTTTAGATGAAAGTGCAACGTGACTCAAACTTTGAGAACCAAAATGTAGTAAATAAAAAACTAGGGACCTAAGTGAAAATACAGGTAAATTTCAAGGAAAAAAGAGGGTAAATTAACCTATTTATTTTGCACAATGATACTTTCAGCGACAAAATGCTTACTTTGCATTGTACATTTAATATAGTTGCATCATTTTTAGTGGCGTACACGTATTTGTTTGTTCTTAAACTTTGGTTTTAATTACATGGATGACAACTTCCCTTGACCCTCCACCTACTCTTAAACTCTAATAGCAGTTAATTAACAGTACCGCTGTAGTACAAAGTTTTCGGTGGTTTATTTTTAAACTTTTCACCATTAAATATGACTTGTGTTAGTGAGTATCAATGTTGCTTCTAAACATTTTGCCATGGCAACTCTAGAAAAGTGGGACTCTTGGTAAAAATCAAAATTTCAATTTAATTTTGCATAAATGAAAACTTAAGCAGAAAGTTTTTCCAATAGTTTTGAAAGTAAAGTGCACTTAAATATTAATATAAGATATTTGGTTATAAATCCTTATTAGTTATGCATGGGGGAATACTCAATCTATTGTATTAGAAGTTAATATTTTTGTATGACAATTCAACCCGTAATATCTTTTTTTTTCCCATTCCTTAATGGCATCAATGCCCTAAAACTGAACTATAACACTAAGCTAGAGAGGTTCATTGCCATTTAGTGGTCTGGGCTAAGATGAACCCTAATTAGTGGTGTAATTTTTTGATGAAACCCGTACTGGGCTGCAATCTAACCTAGCCCAGAACTGAGTCGGCCCTTAAATATATCATGTATATATGAAAGCGTAAAACCAATTTAAAAAATCACTTTTATTTTTCATATTACTATTATTTAAGTTTCTTAAAGCATCTCCAATTGTATAAATTTGTTTTGTATAAAATTTACACAACTTCTAAAACTTTTAGTCTCCAGCAGGATTGTTTAAAATACAATACCAGTTTACACTGCAATGTCAGATTTATCTCTTCTCCACTTTTTTTATTAAATTTTAAAATGTAATAACTTTTAATACAAAATATAGACTTAAATAAAAACTATATATTTAAAATTTACTCATCAAGACCAACAAATAAAGATTCATTGTTAATATAATATTATGTTATTGAAATTTATGAAAAAAATAATACTTAAAAATTGCATAAAATGACATCTAATGCGTGCTAAGATTTTATTGATTATTTCAAGTTTTACACAAATTTTTACAAAAGTACAATTTGAGCAATTTTTTTTTTAAAACATTAAATTTTGTATATAAGTGGGTTGACAAATATAATTTACACTTTAATTTTTACACACCTGTTGGAGATGCTCTTAGAATTGATAGAGCAGGGCTTTTTGACTCGAGATTTTCTAAGTTGGAATTTTGTTTGATCTAAAAAAATGACTAGGGGTTTTGTCTTAGGAAAAAAAAATTACTTTGAATTACCTATTTAAAAAAAAAAAAAAGTTTCTTAGAGCCCTTACTTACAAGTATTATATGGTTTTTTAAAGGCTATTTAAAGTAAAAATAAAATAAAATTACCCTCAGGCTGAGTGGGGTTAACGTGCAAACTAAATCATGAAGCCAAATCAGCCGTATAAATCCAAAAAATGAAAAATATGAACCCCACCTAAACTCACTAAACCAAAAATTATATATAGACCCTAAAGTCCAAATGATCCAAAAGTATATACATCTCACGTCTAAATCAATTTTATATCGACCCTAAAGTCCAAATTAATGACCCTATACTGTGTAATATTACAGGTTTGATGGTAAAGATTTCTTAATGAGGAATAAAGGAAAGAAGATAATGTTTATTGGAGACTCCTTAAGTTTGAATAATTGGCAGTCACTTTTATGCCTTCTTCATGCTGCTGTTCCTCAATCCAACACAATTGAGTACACAAATGGCTCAACTACTACAGTTACATTTCAGGTTTATTTGTCTAATCCTATATAGCCTTCTCTTGTTTATTTATTTCGATCCCTTTTTGAATACTAAATCCACTTGTTTTTCAACGTTAGAGAATCTTCGGTGTTTGTATAAAAAATGATAGTGTAAATTCTCTGTGTCAACTAAATTTTTATGTAAAGCATGAAATCCAAAACAATACACTTCAATAGTGTAAAACTTTTAAAAAACCAATAAATTATCAACACGTTTTAGATGTTATTTTATGCAATTTTTTTATTGAATTTTTTTACACATTACTCATTTTTAAAAAAACCATTAAAATACCAACATGATGAATCGATATTTTTTAACTTTTGTAAAAGCCAATTTTTCTTTGGGGGCCAGGAAAGGAATATTTTGATCATTTTATAAAATTTATGTACGTTTAATTTTTTTACTATTGTTTGAATTTGTATCGGCCAAAGATTCAAAATTTAACTTACAAATTTTGTAGGATTACGGAGTATCGGTAATGTTATTCAACTCTCCGTACTTGGTGGATATTGAAGTGGAAGAAATTGGGCGAGTTATGAAATTGGATTCCATTAAAAATGGAGATACGTGGAAGCAAATGGACATTTTAATCTTCAACACTTGGCTTTGGTGGTATCGCCAAGGAATCAAACAACCGTAAGAATTGCAAACTATGCGTTCGTATTTTCCTTCCTCGTATCTATATCACAAAACATTTTTTTTAACTAATTTTTTTTAACAGTACAAAAATTTAATGATTAAAAATACATACATACATATATATATATATATATATATATATATTATGGTATACATTGGTTCTACACCATTAAATGTATTTTATACAAAATATCACATCAAAGTTAAAACAATTATACTAATATTATACACATAATTAACTCTCATACACCAATAATTGTGTCTACATTAAAAATTCCATAATTTTTTTTTTTTTTTTTAATATTTAAAATCTACAAATCAAGATCAATTAAACAAGATCCATTATGATTATAGAATTATGTAAAAAAAATCAAGAAAAATTATTGAGTAACATTTAAGGACATACTTTATGTATTCGTACATTATTGGTCATCTCAGTCTGTTATTTTTAGGTGCATTCACGGTAGGTCTCATCAAATAGCCCAGCGGCCCGAAACCTGGCCCAGCCTAGCCCACTTGACCAATCAACGGGCTTTTGGGCAACCTGAGCTTGATAAGGTTGGGATGTTTAATTTTTAACCCTGCCTATGGGGCGGCCCAACCAGAGGCTTTTTTGCCCGCCCAAGGCCCATGCAATAAGCCCATCAATGATGTATTTATATATGTACTACCTAAACATAGGGTCCGTTTCTTGTACGGATAAATCATTACGGATTAGTTTTTTTTATAACGCTTTTTCGTTATAAAAACATTTGGGGAAGTGTTTTTTATGACGCAAAACCGTCTTAAAAAATATCAATCCATATGAACTAGTCCGCACTTGATCCTGGCCGCCTAAACATAATACATACAAGACATGGTTAAGAATCATTCACATTTGTATTTAACACTTTAAAAAATGACACTAATGAACAAAAAATAATTAATTGTAAAGTATCACTAAATACAATTTTAAAATATTAAAATAAATGAATAAAGTACATTTAATCATATCATAGTTGGAATGTATACATTTATATTAATAGAATATTAATCCATATTTGAATAATATATCAATTCATGATATTTCTAACAAAAACTGTTTATTTTTAAAGATTTTCTTAATATTTTTAATATTTATTTTCCTTTTTTAAAAAGCCCATTTGGCTGGACTTATTAAGCTTGGCACAGCTCAAAAATAGCCCGTTTGGGTAAGCCCATTGGCGAGCTATGGGTATACTCTCTACTTTTAGGCCCGGCCTGGTCTGTTGACTGGGCAAAGCCCGCTAAGCCTGACTTGAAAAAAATCGTGGGCCTTAAAAACCTAGTCGGGTAGGCCCGGCCTAGCCCATTGCAAAGGCCTAGTTCACGCTACATTAGTCCAAATTTTTTACTATTTTAAAATTATATTGACATATATGGTTGTATTACTTTTACATCTGGCATTGAGTTTAATTTGTTAAAAATTATTTTGCTGAGATCAAAATAAATTTAAAAAATATGATTAAAAAATTCTTTAAAAAGTTGAAAACAAGTTAGTCTAATCCCATTTACTTTTAGTTTTTGCAGCATGAAAATATAGCGAACCTACATTTCGATTCTTCAAAACATTAGATTAAGCTAGACAATAGGCTCAAAATAGACTGATTAATGTTTGTCGATTTATATTCGTCACATGTTACTCTTTTTTATCAAATGGGGTTGTGTCTTTTTTTAGATTTCTCACATGTTTGTCGATTTTGATTGCACCGGATGACACATGTATATCTTAATATACTCAGAAATCAAGGCCTTTCTAAAAAAAGAATCCTTTCTTTTAATAAAATAAAAGTCTTTCTTTTTTGAGAGGCAAGTGTTTAAAATTGTTGACAAAATTTGATGAAATAAATCGCCATAAAGAGCATATCTCACTATTATATTTTATCCAAAAAAAATAAAAATCAACTAATTAGTTGGTGAGATGATCGATCGTCAAATTTTAAACTATTCAAAATCACAAGGGCGGATCCAAGATTTTGATAAGGGGTGGAATGTGTAAAAGAATTACACAAAAATTTAATTAAATGAGTGAACTATATCAAGAACTTTATCGTCATAAATACTAAAAAAAGCAAGTATTTCATTACTATTTATTTTTTGTGTAAATAAAATTTAGTATTAGGCTTATATTCTTAAAATGCTTCTTATATATATATATATATATATATATAATTAATAAATAGGAAATCCAATTTTATCACGACAATCTCAACATTAATAATAATTTTCTTTTAATAAAAGAGGAGCAAGAGCCCCCCCCCCCCCCCCCCCCCCCCCCCCCCCCAAAAAACAAATTTTATTTCAAAACTTAAAACAAACTTACAGATCTCACATTCGATATACCCATCCTATCCATTCTATACATCGCTCTAGCTCAACTTCTTTGGAAGGTTTTTTATTCATGCAAAATTAATAACATTGAACATTTAAAACTTAACAATAATATAATCATAATCAATAACTAAAGCTAATCATAAATTTAACTTTAATTAATTTTAAAAATTAATCATAAATACCTAAATAGAGTAGGGGATATAGGTTAGAAAAAAAATATATATATATATAGTACACTGTACACAAAAGAAAAAGGGGAGGAGATCGATAATGAGATAGGGAAGGAGATAGAGGGAGTTTAGAACAAGAATTTAAGTTAGACGTCCCAAGCTCTTCAATTCCTTAATTCAAAATGCCCTTACCAAATTAAACTACAAGATTATTATGTTTAATTAGCCTTCCTATGATTAATGAACTAATAATTTATATTGGATTGAGCTAATATATATCAATATTCTGATTAATATCTGGAAAGAAACAAAATTTGAAGTGGGTTATACCCCTCCTAAATCTGCTCGTGCCAAAATGCATAGACACATATCTAATATGTATATAATAATAATTTTTCAAGATACACTAATTTTTGAACTAAACTTTTAATGAAATTTGGTGATCACACTCATGAAATTGGATAAATAAACATTTAAAAATTTAACCTCAGAGAAAAAGTCGTTAAATTTGTAAAAGAAAGACATCCTTTTCAGAACAGCCAAATATGGTATACATATATGTGCGTGCACTTATAAGTAAATGATTGGCAATATAAATTTAATATAATTAATATTGGTTTAGTTGATTAATTTGCAGATGGGATTATATTTTAGAAGGTGAGACAACATTAAAGGATATGGATCGTATGGTTGCTTTTCGTAAAGCACTGACCACATGGGGTGGATGGGTTGATTCAGATGTGGATCCACTCAAGACCAAAGTATTCTTCCAAGGAATTTCTCCTTCTCATTACAAGTAAGATTCATTACAAGTTTACAACACATATACATATACAACAGCACAAATTAAATTATAACAACGTATATATATAGATCATGTATGTTGCGCCAAACCGCTCACAACCGAGCACGACGCAACGCGAAGGGATCTCACAAGCTCACTTGGTATACCGAAAGAAGAACCGACACAAAAAAGCACACCCAATATAGAGAAATAGGAAATAAAGCAACAATCGCACAAGACAATGTTTTACCGTGGTGTCGGCGTAAAAGCCACTAATCCACACAGACGATAGCTTCTATTGATAATTGGAACAAAGAGATGATTACAAGCACACAAAGAAAAATCTCACTTTTTAGCTCTCAAGTCTCTCTAGGCAAAATTACAAGCATATGTGCACAAATGAGCCAAAAGAACATATAAAGGGAAAAATGCCTTGGACCATGATCGATCATGGGCAACCCATGATCGATCATGGTGCCCACTGCCCAAAAAATCCAAACCACCAATTTGGTGAGCCAAAAACTCACAAATCTCCACCTTGGCGAACCATGCAGCGATCCCATCCAGCAAATTTCACACCTCACTCCCCTTGTTCCTCCATCAATACTGCTATAGCATCACACCCGGCCCCGAAGAGCCTCCACCCCCGAATGGGGCCTCAACACCGAAGAATGTTAACCAAAGTCGAGCAATGCTCAAACTTGGTCGTCGGTACCACCTTCGTCATCATATCTGCAGGATTATCCTTGGTGCCAATTTCTTCAAAATTACTTCACCACTCTCGATAATCTCCCGTATAAAATGAAACCGGACATCGATGTGCTTCGTCCGTCCGTGATGAACTTGGTTCTTGGCCAAATGAATAGCGCTCTGGCTATCACAATGTACATCGACATTTTCCTGAACCATCCCCAAATCACCTATCAAACCCCGAAGCCACAATGCTTCCTTGACCGCCTCTGTTGCTGCAATATACTCTGCTTCCGTAGTAGACAACGCCACTACACCTTGCAACATCGACCTCCAGCTAATCGGACCACCACTAAATGTGAAAACATACCCCGTGGTCGACCGTCGCTTGTCAAGATCCCCAGCATAGTCCGAATCAACATAACCGCAAATAATAGACCCCTCGGTTCTCTGGTACACCAACCCTTTATTCTTCGTTCCTTGTAGATACCGCAAAATCCACTTAACAGCATTCCAATGCTGTTTCCCCGGATTGGCCATGAATCTACTCACAATGCTCACTGCCTGAGCAATATCCGGTCGAGTACACACCATGGCATACATCAAACTTCCTACTGCATTAGCATAAGGAACTTGAGCCATATACTCCACCTCTTCATCTGTTTCTGGAGCCATAGTTGCCGAGAGCTTGAAGTGAGGAGCCAATGGGACACTCACAGGCTTTGAGTCCTGCATCCCAAACCGGACTACCACTTTCTCTAGATATTGCCTCTGAGTGAGGCACAATCTTCCCTTCTTTCTCTCCCTTACTATCTCCATTCCCAGAATCTTCTTAGCTCCACCCAAGTCCTTCATCTCAAACTCAAGACTCAACTGAGTCTTCACCGTGTTGATATCAGACATACTCGATGAACAAATAAGCATATCGTCAACATATAAGAGTAAGTAGATAAACGAATCCCCCTTGAGTTTCTTGAAATAAACGCAATGATCAAAATCACTCCGCTTGAATTTCTGAGCCATCATGAATGTGTCAAACTTCTTGTACCATTGTCTAGGCGATTGCTTCAACCCATACAATGACTTCTTCAGTTTACAAACACAATCTTCCTTGTCAACAACCTTGAACCCCTCCGGTTGAGATATATAAATCTCCTCCTCTAGATCCCCATGCAAGAATGCCGTCTTGACGTCGAGTTGTTCAAGCTCTAAGTCAAACTGCGATACCATAGCTAATAGCACTCTAATGGAAGTGTGTTTTACTACCGGAGATAAGACTTCATTATAATCCACCCCTTCCCTCTGTGCAAATCCCTTAGCTACCAATCTTGCTTTATACCGAACATCCGAATCTAGAACCCCATCTTTCTTGGCAAACACCCATTTGCACCCAATTGACTTTTTCCCCTTTGGCAACTTGCAAAGATCCCAGGTTTTATTCTTGTGAAGAGAATCCATCTCCTCACCCATGGCCGCCTTCCATTCATCACAATGACTATCCGCCACTGCCTCCCGATAAGAAGTCGGTTCATCACCATAAACCACCAATGCATATGCCACACTATCTTCATAGCCAAATCGTTGCGGTGCTCGTCGAGCTCTCGGCTCCCTTCCGCTCGCCAAAGACGGTACCTCTCGTTGTTGTTGACTAGACCCCTCAATAGGAATCTCCCCATTCTCCGAATCACTATCGAAAGAATCAACCGGATTAGTCACTTCCGATTGCACCGGAATAGTCACCACCGGCGTAGTAACTTCCGTTTGCACCACTCCACTCTTCTCACTCTCATCGAGAGCCTTTACATTTTCTCCCGTAGGCATCTTGAGCAAAGACGCCTCGTCAAATGTAACATCTCTGCTAACGATCATTTTCTTGTCTTGAAGACACCACAGCTTGTATCCCTTGACTCCAATTCTTGAACCCATAAAGATCGCCTTTCGGGCTCTTGGATCAATCTTATCTTCACGGACGTGATAATAAGCAGGACACCCAAATATGTGCAATGAATCGTAACTTGCATGAGATCCTGTCCAAACCTCCATAGGAGTTTTGTAATCGACCCCTGAAGATGGCAACACGTTCACGATGTAGCTCGCATAAGATAAGGCCTCCGCCCAATACTGTTTCCCCAAATTTGCATTTGACAGCATACACCTCACTTTTTCAAGTAAGGTACGGTTCATCCTCTCAGCTACTCCGTTTTGCTGTGGTGTACCTCTAACCGTGAAATGGCGAACAATTCCCTCATCTTGGCAATACTGCTTAAACGGATCACTAGTGTACTCTCCGCCGTTATCGGATCTAAGCACCTTGATCTTCCTGCCAAGCTGATTTTCGACCATTTTCTTCCACCTTAGAAACACCCCAAAGACCTCGTCTTTGTGCTTCATGAGATATACCCAAATCCTCCTAGAGAAATCATCTACAAATGTAACAAAGTAATGATTTCCTCCTAAGGATTTCGTCTTGGAAGGCCCCCAGACGTCCGTGTGTATGTAGTCAAGCAACCCCTTCGTGCAATGAATAGTCGTCCCAAACTTTACCCGTGTTTGCTTCCCGAGCACACAATGCTCGCAAAACTCTAGCTTGCAGCTCTTCGCACCCTTGAGCAAACCTTGCTTACATAACACCGTCATCGCCTTCTCCCCAGCATGTCCCAATCTCATATGCCATAATCTTGTCGAATCCGAACTTGTACTTGCTCCACCAGCTTCCGTAGAAACTGAAACGCTTCCCGTCACCGTACTACCTTGAAGGAAATAGAGATTACCCTCTTTCTTTCCCTTCATCAACACTAAGGCACCGGAAGTAACCTTTAGCATTCCATTCTCGAGCACAATCTTGCACCCGTTGGAATCTAAAGAACCCAAAGAAATCAAATTCTTCTTCAGATCCGGGATGTACCTAACTTCATTCAAAGTTCTGATTGCTCCATCATGTAGCTTCAACTTGATCGTTCCAATACCCTCTATCCTACAAACGTGATCATTGCCCATCAAAACCGTTCCTCCATTCACCTTCGTCAAGGTATGGAAAAGGTCCTTGTTTGGACACATGTGGTACGAACAACCCGAGTCTAGAATCCACTCATCCGTTGAGCTTTCCCTAGGAGTAACCACTAACATACTCTCGAAATTATCATCCCCTGAAGTAACAGAATTCGCGGTATCGTCCGCATTCTTCTTCTTCACTTTGTCTACCCAAGCGTTAGGACAATTCTTTTTCATATACCCTTTCCTTTTGCACTTGTAACATTCCATGTTATCTAAGTACTTAGTACGTGACTTGGACCGAGAGTTATTGTGCTTTGCTTGTTTCCGATCATCTGTCCTTCCCCGCGTGACCAACGCATCGGACGATGTACTACATTTCTCCCTCTGTCTCTGCTCATTACCAAGCAGTGCCGAAGAAACGTCCTCATATTTCACTGAATCCTTACCATATAACAAAGTGGTGCTCAAATGGTCGTAGGATTCCGGAAGTGAATTGAGCAACAAGATAGCCTTATCCTCATCTTTCATGTCCTCGTTCAAGTTTAACAAATCAGAAATCATCTTGTTAAACTCATCGACATGCTCACTCATTGATATACCTCTAGCATATTCAAACCGAACAGCTTCTTCTTGAGATAGAGACGATTCTCTATGCTCTTCATCATGTACTTCTCTTCCAGTATCCTCCATATGCTAGCCGCGGATTTCTCACGCATAACGTAGTATATCACATTTTGAGCTAGATGCAACCGGATAGTGCTACAAGCCTTCAAATCATACTCTTCCCATTCAACATCTGTCATCGTCGTGGGCTTAGCTGCCACACCCAACAATGCCTTATGCAACTCCTGTTGGATCAAGACATCGCGCATTTGGCATTGCCACATGCCGAAATTGACCAACTTTCCGTCGAATTTCTCTACGTCAAACTTTATCGCTGACACCTTTGAGGTCTTAGAAGTAGTCATCTTCAATCACCAAAGAATTTGACAAACCAACAACGAGACAAAGATTGAAAAATCTCACTTAGGAATTTTATCAAACACTTGGCGTGCGACACAAATCCCACCTTTCTCGTTTTAGCCTCTGATACCAATTTGATGCGCCAAACCGCTCACAACCGAGCACGACGCAACGCGGAGGGATCTCACAAGCTCACTTGGTATACCGAAAGAAGAACCGACACAAAAAAGCACACCCAATATAGAGAAATAGAAAATAAAGCAACAATCGCACAAGACAAGGTTTTACCGTGGTGTCGGCGTAAAAGCCACTAATCCACACAGACGATAGCTTCTATTGATAATTGGAACAAAGAGATGATTACAAGCACACAAAGAAAAATTTCACTTTTTAGCTCTCAAGTCTCTCTAGGCAAAATTACAAGCATATGTGCACAAATGAGCCAAAAGAACATATAAAGGGAAAAATGCCTTGGACCATGATCGATCATGGGCAACCCATGATCGATCATGGTGCCCACTGCCCAAAAAATCCAAACCACCAATTTGGTGAGCCAAAAACTCACACATGTACACATGCTTCTCACGTGCTCGATAACTCTAATAAGAGTAAATGCAAAGTTCATTTCGCATTTTTTTTGGAGTTCATTTAGAATAGTAGTTGGACGACTGGAATAAGTCGTCCAGCTAGCGCACGAGTTTGAACCCTCACCCTAAGTAAGGGTAGAAACTACTCTTACCTGGCTAATAGAGATGGATTTTCTAATCTAATTAATAATGTGTACTTGCTTATATACTTAATCTTAGACTCCTTCATTATATATCTATATAAATATTTATAGAATCAAACATTCTTGAGAGACACAAATGGAATATATATATATATATATTGAGAATAAAATGATATACGCATTGGTTAGCATTAAGCTTTGCGTAGATTTTACGTACTCAACTCATAATACATTCAATTCATTAACCAATTTATTGGTAATTAACATGTCATTATTTTCATTGAATTAATGCATCCTTGAGCTGTGTTCCTATAGAAGTAATTGATATTTGTAAATATATCATATATATGTTTTTTCCCTTTGCTTTTTTTCCTCTTCTAATTTGATTTCTTTGGTAATTGACATTATTGGACAGTGGCACGGAGTGGAATGAGCCAGGGGTGACAAACTGTGGAAAGGAAACAGAGCCAATAAAGGGGTCAACATACCCAAGTGGATTGCCACCAGCATCTCTAGTATTGAAACAAGTACTTGGTACCATAAAGAAGCCAGTTTATTTACTTGATATAACAACTCTCTCTCAATTGAGAAAAGATGCTCACCCTAGTTCTTACAATGCATTCAAGGGCATGGATTGCACCCATTGGTGTGTTGCTGGTCTCCCAGACACATGGAATCAACTCCTATATTCATTTCTAATTTAAAAACAAGAATAAAAGTAATAAACTATATTTATTGTTAAAGCAACTACAATCTCATCAGAAGAAAATATTAGGTGAAAAATTGTCTAAAATATGCTTTTGTAGTTGTAAATTGCATACCAGTATTTATATTTGCTCTTGCAGTGAGCCACCCATCATTATTTGCACGGTATATGGTCGACAATAATTAGCTAGCGCAAAGATGAAACCGCATTTTAGATTGTATTTTGACTATTTGGTCATTTTTATTTGACTATTAATTAGTGAAATGATATGATTGATTGTATTTTGGATCATGTGCTTAAATACTTTATTACATTGGTTTCTTAATTAGTAGGGGTACTACTCTTCATGAATAGTAAGTTTTATTTTTATTATTCAAAATTTTCATTTATGCTTTGGGTGGAGCACTTGGGACTATTTTGATTGTCTTCCAAAAGTTTAATAGTAAATTTTATTATTCATGTACTTTTTACCATTTGTGGTATTATTCATGAATAGTAAAATTATTCAAAATTGTGTGCTTTTGGTGGAACACTCGTGACTTTGTTAGTTGTCTTTCACAAGCTTAATATTCGGTGTTAACTTTTCTTGAATAAATTATCACACAAGTAGTGACTGAATAATTCACTGCCGTAAAGATCTTTGCTGCTGACAGATCCTTGTTCTGATAACTGAAGAGAATTAGATAAATTTTCTTTATCAACTAATTCAGTTATTTTTTCCAACTGAATATGATTTATAGTTGTAAATATCGCATTCTCTGTATTGTAATTAATATAAATATTATATATTGACCATACGTAAAGTAGTACTTGACATTTGCATTTAGAGTAGCGCCACTTCTTTTCAAAAAAAAAAAAAACGTTTGCGTGTTGGGTGGTGTTAGGGGAGGGAGGCAAATCAATATAATTTAAAATATTTATAACTATATATTAACATAATAATAAGAATTATTAAATTTTGGGAAGACCCTTCCCCCCTAGATCCATCATTCATGGTAGATGCTGTTACACCTTATGTCCAGTCCCCCTTGAATGCTAAGCCATAATTCCGCTCGTGAAGGGGAGCAGGAGTGATACCAAAGCATAAATCTATATCACTTGTATTTTTTAACTTATAAGGAAAGCAAAACCTATTATACAAATTGCATAAGTAATGGAAATGTACAAGCGCGAAAAGCACCACATTATCATTGCTTCACCGTATATCCCAAGCACGCGAATCCTAGTTGAAATTGTTTGATCCCTTTTCTTTAAATTGAATTCTTTTTTATTTACTTATTATTTGAATCCAAGCAGTCTACCAAATAAAGTGGACCTTTATGTGTTATTGGTATTTTTTGAGTAATATCAGTGAATCGAATCGTTAATCCCTTTTCTCTTAATCTTATACTAGTCAGCACTATCACTGTGCTACAAGACTATGGTCCTGACGCTCAAGATTTGAATATCCTTTCATACTATTAAACTAACTTCATACTTGCTAATAGTTCAGTAACACAGTGATCATGCTAGATAGTACTAAGAGTTTGAAGGGTAAGTTTTCTTTTTGTAAATCCAATTCTTATCGTTATAATTCAAAAAAAAAAAATTAACTTCATGCTTAATTTTTAATTCAAAATCATTTAATTGTTAACAAATTCTTTATTAACATATTATTATGCGTACAAATATTTTTATCTAATGAAATAAAATAAAATAAATCCCCTTTCCACTCCTATAAATCCCAATTTCCCATCACTACAACCAAAAACCCACCAACAAAAAAATGCCTTCTTTTCTCCACTGCATACTCTTCTTGATCACCGTCACCACCACACTCCTCCCCACCTACACCACCGGAGCCTTCTCCGAGGACCTCTCCGCGGCCATAATAACCACCCGAATGGCCAAAACCACCCACCTCCACTTCTATTTCCATGACATCATCAGTGGCAAAAATCCATCAGCCAAAAAAGTCATTGGGTCCGGAGAAGGACTCGCAGTATTTGGCGATGCGTATATGATCGATGACAGGCTAACCGAGGGGCCGGAAATGGATTCCAAGATCATTGGAAAAGCACAAGGATTGTATGCACTGGCAACTAAACATGACATAGCATTTCTTATGGTGATAAATTATGAGTTTGTGGAAGGGAAGTATAATGGAAGTAGTGTTAGTATACTTGGGAGGAATCCAGTTATGAGGGATGTGAGAGAGATGCCTATTGTTGGTGGGAGTGGGATTTTTAGGTTTGCTAAAGGGTATGCATTGGCACATACTGTTTGGTTTGATCCTAATACTGGTGATGCTACTGTTGAATATAATGTGTATGTGCAACATTTTTGAGATTTTTTTTTTAATTGTGTGAGGTTGATTTTTTTTCCTTTTTTAAATATATATATATATATATATTTCAATATGTAAGTTATTTTGTTTTGAATAATTCCACTTAATTAACTAAAGAATGTTTGATTGTTTTACTTGATTAGTAATTTTAATTTGAGTGCATGCAGCTCTATTTCACTTGAATTTGGCTCATCTGGACTCCAAATTGTCATGGACTTTTCATTCAAAATTAGTGTCCCTGTTTGAAATTACATTATCAAGGAACTTTTTTCAAATTAATATTGTAATCAACCTCCATAATGATCCAACTTTAAGCGCAAACAATTAAAAGTGTGAATATTTAGCATAGGGATTGATCAAGCCCTGATATAATTAAATTACCCGAAGCCCAAATAATTACATTGGTACCAACGCAACAAATATACTCTCCGTTTCAAATTGATAATATGACTTTTGACTTTGATACTTTTCAAATAAATATTTTTTTTTCTTTTGGGCAAAATACTAATTGAAACTTAGACAATGATAAAAAAAATACAACTTAGTTTATATAAAAATATTAACTGGTATCTTAAGGGTACAAGTTATGTGGATTAAAACTTTGTTCTTTTTATAAATAGGTTGTTAACGTGTACTCTTGTGGCACACATTAACATGACCTAATTTTATATTATGAAATCTGGTACATTGACAATACTATAAAAGAAAAATATAACTATTAGTTGAGACATCAGTCTCAAAAAAAAAAAAATGTGTGATAATCAATTTAAAATCTCTACCAGAATTTTGCCAAATAATCAGGCTTTTCTTTAATTATTGTGACATTTAGGTCCCTTTTGTATAATTCGCGATAGCATAGTTTTTAAGTGAATTCAATTCAATTCAATGAAAAATTAAAATATTTTATAATTTTTCAGTTATTCTTTATAACAGTACAAAATATTTCTCTTCAAGCCAAAACTTGGCGAAAAATTATTCCTTACAAAAGTTATAATCATGATGTTGTGCATACAGCAAATTGAAAATAACTGTTAAATAACAAAACCAAATCTCCAGATCACTTCAATAGCCTATTTGTAACATTTAGCATCCCTTACATGCGGCGGAATCTTAACCAAAATTAAATTCAATGACCGCAGGCCCAGCCCAAAATCGCCTTGTGCCAAAAATGAAACTATGACCTTTTGCAAAAACAAAAAAAATAAAAAATAAAAAATAAATAAATAAATCTCATATCTTGACTTGAACAATCCTTACTATTAAATCAAATTAAAAAAAGAAAAGAAAAAAATAAGACAATTTATACAAATCATTCGATTTGATATATATTTTTATTTTTATATATTTGGTAATTTCAAAACAATTAATGCCACTTTAAAGATGCAGTTTTAAGGTTGGTGGTCATTGACTCATTGTATATTTAGAAGGGCCAATCATATGGTTAATGCATATGTAAAAGTGCATATTCTTCCTTACCTTTTCTTGTGAAAGAGAAAAATACAAAAAATAAAATAAAAATTAAGAGATAAGAGTAAAATACTTTTGCCACAAATGTAAGGAGCTTCATACCAGAATACTTCTTTTTATTTTAATGCATTATATATATGGTTGTATATCAATTATTTTGGTAATAATATTTTATATTACTTTAGCATTAAAATTATTTTGACAGTGGTGTTACCCAATAATAAATATTAGATTACCTTGCATATGCAATGTGTGTGACTCCCATATGTAAAATTTGAAGAAAATATTTTAATACTAATGATAGATAGTGTAATGATTAAGCGTAAACTTATACTTTTTTTAAGGGCAATGGGATTTCTATTGCAAACAACTTTTTGATAGAAAAGAAAATCGCATGGGTTAAATTAAAAAGCCAACAAAAGTATAACACAATTTAAGTAGTTGAAATTGATACTGACTTTATAATATAGTTTAGATATTACTCCTTACATTCTAAATTAAGAATTTATTATTTTTTGTCCCCAAATTAAGAGTTTAGTATCTTCTTTTAGATATAATCAATGTAAATCTCAAAACAATTAATAGCTATTGTTTATGTTAATATCAAGGTATTTTTAACTATATAATATAATAGTCGATATTAACTTTTAATTTAAGACTGAGAAAATAGTGGATTGGTTGTTGGACCCTACCTCTACCCACTAGCTTTTGGAGAACACTTCTGTTATTCCTAGCAAGTACTTTAAAAAAAGAAAAGAAAAAAAGAAGGGAAAAAAATATGGAAAAGCCAACTCCAAAACAGGAAGTGCAGAGAATGATGAAAAGCTGCAAACTCAAACATTGTTTGAGAAGAAAGCAAAGGGCCTTGCTCTCGATCAGAAAACTAATAACAACACATTCCCAGCATCATTGTTATTATACATACATATTTCACCACAAAGTAGTGGCCAAATGGGTCATCTAATCATTTATATCCTTTAGCCTTATAACTAGTAATTAAATAACCCCAAAGAAAAAGGTTGGAAATTGAAAACGTGATTACTTTTTTTGAGAGGTTAAAAAAACAGGGAGTAATTTGGTGAAATATTATATTATTTTTTGAAGTTTTTCATGAAATAATTTTTTTTTCTACATGTAAGAAAAAAATTCATTGAAAATTTGGACAAAAAAAATGAGAACATCTCACCAAAATTCTCATGATCGATTTCCTTTTTCCAACCTCTCACATAGGTTAATTGATAGTGTTTTAAATTATTTTCCAATTGTTTATCAAATAGACCCTGAGTTCTACTTCTTCTTCTTCTTTTTTTTTCTTTTTATCAATTTTTCTTTTACAGGCGATACAAGAATACATTTAGTGTAAAAATATAACACAACAAAAAATAGTATTTACATTTAAATATTTCTTAAAAATTATAGAGACAAAAATCATCCGATAATTGGATCGATCAGTAATAGTTCGGTTTCTTTTGGATGATTCTTTGGTTCATTAGTTTAGAAACGCAAGACACAAAATTGTGAAGATATCACCCAAGGGTTAGGTACAGTGGTTATGGTTAAGAACTTGTTTTTGTATGAAACTGGCCCTATTAATTATGAAGATTTTTCTTTTAATACAAGCCACCCATGTATTTTACGCGGGAAAAAAAATGAAGCAGCACAATTTAATAGTGAGGCTCAGGTTATATGTTGTCAAAAAAAAAAAAAACTGTTGTCAAATAAAAAAAATGTATTAATATACTATGCATTATATTATTTGATTTGTAAACGTTAAAATTTATTGGCATTAGCTACTTAAATTAAATAAAACTATTGTCCAGTTATATCTTCACACAATTGACCAGATTAAATATATCCTGCTAAAGGAAACAGATATAATTTGCTTATCATTACCTAATTAATTATTTTCCAATTATTAACTATAATGAATTTGATGGACTTACAATAAAAATAATAATTGAAACATAGTTAATTGCACCATTATTAACAATTGATTAAAAACGTCTTTCAGAAATTCAAAAAAACTTGTCCTAATTTGGTGTGGTTTCATTTCACACATAAATATAACTAGTGTCAAAAGAAAATTGCCATAGCTAAATCATAGTATGCAATGACTTTAACGAGTTATTTGCTTCACATAAATCAAAATTGCTTTTAACAATACTATTTCGCTTTCATCTGCAAATCTTTAGCTTGTTAGAGAGTAGTCTTCTTTTGTTTCGGGCTTCAGCCCTCTCTAGGACCCAAAAAAAAAAAGTAGAGGTCACGTACACCCGGGTGCAACTAAGTTGGAATAGGAATTGGCTTAGCATTGGAAATTCCGATTTTCTTTCGTTGCCCTCCAAAGCCAAACACTAATTGTAACAGCATACTGCTTATATATAAAAGAAACCCCTCCAAAAGTGTAAGCGACATAACCCCTCCTAAAGCCAACTTTCACATGGAAAACCATCAAACCCTTGTTTCAAACCATCTATAAAAGAAAAACCAATTCCATCACTCACCATCATAGCTCAAGCCACTTCCAAAATGACTTCCTTCTTCACTTGCACTCTCTTGTCACTATGCCTTACCCTCACCTCAACTTTCTTCATCACCAATGAAGCAAAATTCTCACACCAATACCCTAACACCAACCCTATCCCCAAACTTAACAACATGACACACCTCCATTTCTACTGCCATCACATCATTAGTGGCAAAAACCCGACCGCTAAACGAATTGCTGGCCCCAAGAATGAGTTCGGCACCACCATGGTGATGGATGACCCCTTAACCAAAGGGCCAGAGCCCCACTCAAAGATCGTGAGGTGGGCTGAAGGCATGTACGCTTTGGTTTCCCAACACGGTTTGGGATTGATGGCAGTTATGAATTTGGCTTTTGAGGAAGGAAAGTATAACGGGAGTGCACTTAGCATTCTTGGCCGGAATCCGGTTTTCAAGGCCATGAACGAGATGCCGGTCATCGGAGGTAGTGGGGTTTTCCGTCTTGCTCACGGATACGCATTAGCAAAAACAGTTCGGTATAATGAGAAAAGTGGTGATGCTATTGTTGAATACAATGCGTTTGTAAGGCATGGATGAACTTTTTGGGTTACTTTAGTTTGTATCTGAGAACCACAATTCCAAATAATTTTTCTCCTAATTCAAATTGGGTTTCTCAAACACACCCTTACTGGTTTAAGTGTGTGCATTTGAGTTGGCTGAATACTCTTAGCTATATATGTATTTGAAAGAAAGTAAGATGGCTTCTTTCAAGTTGAGTTTAAATGTCAAGATTCTATAACTAAATGGGTAATGACTAAATGAGAATAATCTTTTGCACATAGTTATCTAGTTGTTTTTCAAGATTCCATTTAACCCATACTCTTTACAAGGAAAATCTTCAAGATTCTTTCTTATTTGCCCTGTTTGGTTCCCCTAGAACAGTGAGGAAAAGAAAATTTAATATTTCAGTGCATAAAGCTAAAAGATTGAATTCTGTTTTCTACTGTTTGGGGACCAAGAAAACATACTCACCGTCTGCCCAGTGTGCTGCCCAAATGTATAATGAGAGAGAGAGAGAGAGAGAGAGAGAGAGAGAGAGAGAGAGTTCATTAAACATCATATACACTCTACCAATCAATCCATACGTGCAACAAATATTGAAAGGACAAATAAATTAAATCAAGAAACACATGAAGTTCTTCACCCTTTCAATACCACACATTTGCAGTTGGAAGAAAATTAAGACTAAAATTAAGACTCTTTATACACAACATTAACATAAAAAATTAAAGAAAATCCACCATCATGATAATTTAACTATATCTTCTAAACCTCCAAGCTGAAACAGAGTACAGTGGCTGATTTTGCCAACAAATAACCAAACAACCATTCTCCTCTTTAATCTTATACCCATCATACCCTAAATTCTGCAACAACCCCCTCGCCTGCAATGGCACCCTCCCAAACCCACACAGCTCCAGCCTCGGAATCCATTTCTCGAGCTTCTCGTGCCTCTCTCTCCTCTCTAATCCCTCACATGCTATAATGTTCTTAATTTCCTCCCCAAGAAGCATTTTCTCCACCTTTTGACGCTCTATTGATGTCCTCGGTACCATAGACTCCAAGCAATCGAAAAGTGCAGCGTAAAAGTTCAATGCCTCGATGGTTCGATCCATCAAAGTACACCCATTGTGGTTTGATTCTTGCTCGGTTACCACCATTAGTTTAGGCGAAAGTCCCCAAAGGGCATTTAAGAAAGACAACATTTTCGGTGAATTGGCCAATGATAGTGGGGATGTTAAAGAAGAATCAGGACTCGGGCTAAAAGAAGTATTCACATCTTTTTCAAGAAAATCTCCTAAAGTGCGAGAATTCATTTTAAAGTTAACCGGATTCAAGTTCTTTGACATAGAGGGAGAGTTTCCTCGGGTCATTTCATCATCAAATGCCAAAAGAGTGTGGAGTTGAAGAACAGAGCTAATGGCTAGAGCTTCACCAGTCTTAACACGCAATCCTTCGATGTTAAGATTCTCCAACTTACTCACAATCGGACAGAATTGAAAAGGGATGTCTAGTTTCTCCGCTTCGTCGTTCAATCTATGAGCCATTTGTTCCAACACTTCTTTTTGTTCATGTATGCCCGTGATTCTCAAATGGGGTGGGCCCTCTTTACGAGCACTCAACAATTGAAGAAGATTAATCCATTGGGCCGGCTCGAAGCAATTGAGATCAAGAATATGAACCACTTTCTCCCCTTCCATAGCTTCTAAAATAGCTTGGTTAGTGATGACATAAGAGAGCCTCAAGAACGGACAAAGCTCGAAGAAGAGTCTTCGCACGAGGATTTGGTCAGAGACGGGCGATAATTTAGTGGAATTAAGGGCCTTGTGCAAGCCGGGCCAAGCTTTGAGCATTCGATCGGCTAATGCCTCGGAGAAATAAGAGGCGATTCGCTGGATAGTGTCCCCATCGGGGGAGGAAAGATGGGAAATGTGCTCAAGGCTCATGTTAGCGTTCTCTAGGCTACCGGCAGCTACATGGTTAGCACAAGCAACTAAAAGGTGGATTAGACATAAACCTCGCTCTTCGGATTTTAGCTCAGGGAGCCATGGATATGGTGATCCTAAACCGGGGGATGATAGGGACATCATGGAGAAGAATTGAAGGGGTGATGAACTTACAGACGAGGATCCCTCCTCCTGAACAATATTTGCCATTAACGGCAAGATTTTGCACTACGAACAGCTGGAAATTTGGGTCTGAAATGAATAAATATATAGCTAGAATTAGGCTATTTGTTCTAAGATCATAAATCGTAATCCACAGTAAATACACTAAGATAAAAAATTGGAAAATTATTGAAAAAACTACTAATTTTTATGAGAATTCGGGAAAAAAAATATGAGGGATTCAGTGAGATGTTCCCATCGAAAATATTTCTTACCCATAACCCAAAGAATGTTATTCCATGCAAAACCAAAAAGAAATAAAACATTTTAGCAAATCACTCCTCTCTTTTTTCAGCTTCCTACAGCATTTCCAATTATTTCCCAACTTGTTTATCAAATGCACCGTAAGGGTGTGTTTGGAAACATCCAACTCCAAACATAGAATTTTTTGAACTGGTTTGAATATCATTGTCCAAACACCAACCAATTTTGTTTACAAGACAACAATTGAATTCAACCAAGATGAAAAACGCACCCAACCTAGCAAAATAGCTGTATTCTTATTAACATGAGAATAGTTTCTAGGCATGCTCATACCAAGTGATGTAATTAATCAGAAGTTTCAGCTAATGAAAATTCAAGATTAAAACCGAATTATTTTACAAATACATGAAAATATAGAGCCAAATACGTGATAGTTTTGCTTCCAACAAATTGAAAGTACCAATTAAACACTAGAGAGGGTTTGAGTTAGTTTCATTGATTCAACAAAACTATGAATGAATTTCTAGAATACATGTGAAACAGAGTGAGAAGAAGAAGAAAAGTACCAGTAACTTTTCAGAAATTATTCCTCGTGCAGCAAATCAAACACACACGAGAATCCAAATTCCCAACTGGGTTTGGCAATTAACCAAAACCCCAGTAAAACCCCTCAAAGATTATGCAAGATTGCTCACTCAATCTCCTAAAATAATCTCCTAAAATATCAAGGTAGTTACAAAGCCATAGAGGGTTGCTCTGTTTCTAGGCTTTTGTTGCAAAGTGGGTCAATTGAAGTTTATGGTGCACTTGTTAACAAGGAATTTATCCATGGCTGTGCTGTGACAATTCAAAGGAGTGGGTTTTGTCGCTATTGGTTTCTTGCCCTTTAGGGGGAACCAGAGGAATACGGAATTTATTAAAGACAGAGCCATCCCGATCTCCACCTGTAAATGAAAATGATAGCTATTATTTTAGAACAACTCTAATGTAAAAATATATCGGTTACTTTTTTATGTAAGTATTTTTTATGTGGTATAAAAAAAAATTTGATAGATAAGTTTCACAAAAATCATCTCTAATGAAATTGTTTAAGAAATTGTTTATTAATAAATTTATAACAAATGAATTAATAATTTTATATATATAATAGGTCTTGATTTATATTTTTTTAATGTGTAATTTTTATTAATAAATAAATTATAAAATTACAATAAAAATATTTGAAAGTCTAAAAAAAAGTATGTAAACAAAAATAATGATGTGACATTAAAACATTGTTTAAAAGACCCTCTAGAAGTAGAGGGTCATCATCACAATATGAATTTTCATTTTTAAAACAGCATCTTCATGGTCATTATCGATGATTGCATTGAAGAGCATTTTATTAATTCATTATCCATCAATCCTATTTGGCATCTCATTTTCACCAAATTCATAATTGTATTAAAGATGCTTTTATGGTGTGTTTATAACCCAATTTTAAGCTTTGAAAATCGAAACAAAAATCGGAATTATATTGGCTAATTTTTACTCTAATCCATAGTTAAAAGCTCCGAATTTACCAACTAAATTAACACATTTTACGTAAACCAATTACGCTAATGTAGTACAATTTACTTTAATTATTTTTTTTTCAATTAAATTGGTGAAATTGCACATTCATTTAATTGATCTATCTAATACCACGTCTCTAACCCCATCAACTATGGACCTAGCTTTCCTCCATTATAAATGCCTAAAAAAAAAAAAAAAGGTAAAGCGTCTCACTTGTATGAAAAACTCTCTACATTAAAAGTAGGATCATTGACTCATAAGTACACTCCAAGATAAATATTGTTCACAAACTTCTACTCAGCTAAAAAATGACCACTAACTCTTATTTTAAACTCTTAGCCAAACCTACCATCTTTCTCCCATTATTAGATTTTCACTTTCTCTCTTAAATCCACTTTCTATTTCTAAAATCTCCCATTTCTCCTCATTAGAATATCTCCATTTTCTCTCTTTTCCACTTACTCTTTTAGATCATCTTTCTCTCTCTAAAACCTCATATCTCTCTCCATTACAAGATCTCCACTTTTTCTATATCCTCCACTTATTCTTTCTTTTCTCCACCTGTAGCGCCGGAACAGTAGCGTCAACCACAGCAATGGAGAATAGAGATGAAGAATAAAATTTTGTAAAAATTAAATCAATATGAAGATATATATTGATTATCATCCATGGCACAAAACGAACTCGCAATAATTAGAATTGAAGTTAAAAGATTCGAAAATCACGAAAAACGCAAAAATCCGAATTAAAAATCACCAAAACAACTAATCAAATCGATATAAAAGTGAAGTTCGATTCTTCTTCATTTTTACTCTGTAATTGGATTACTGGAAATTATCACCCAATAATTCGCAAAACTACCAATGTAAACATACTAAATGCCAAAAAGAACAGTAAAATATTCATTCTTCTCCATCTTCACTCTGTTGTTGAATTACTGGGGGCAGTAATTATCGGATTACTCAAAAAAAAGAGAGTAGAATATCAAATCTTCTTCATCTTCGTTCTATTGTTGGATTACTAGGGCAGTAATCCCCGAATTACTCAAAAAAAAATAAAAATAAAACATCCATTATTCTTCATCTTTGCTCTATTGTTGGATTACTGGGGACAGTAATTCCCGAATTACTTAAAAAAATTAAAAGTAAAACATCCATTCTTATTCATCTTCGCTCTGTTGTTAAATTACTAGGGGCAGTAATCCGGATTACAATAAAACGCAAAAAATTATAAAAAAAAGAAGATATAGAATATCAAATCGAGATTAAAAAAAAACTCGATTATCATCCATCTCACAAATCAAAATGTTCGTAATAGAGATGATACCCTAGACATCATTTATCTCAGATCCACTTTCTCTCTCTAAAACCTCCCATCTTATTTCCCATTATCAAATCTCCACTTTCTCTATCTCTCCTCCACTAGTAGTGCCTGTGCAAGGAACATTGGCGTCAATCACGGCGATGGAGAATGGAGATGAAGAATGGAAGTTTGTGAAGTATGAAAATTTGTGAAAATCAATGGAGATGATGATCGTAAACGACACCCTCTATCTTGCTCGTGTATCAAAATCCGCGGCAGATCGAAAATTTCTCAGTTGTGCTAACTAAGAATGGCAATTCAAATTAATATCATTTTTAACTATGTTTAAATAGGAGGGTAAAATCAAAATGGTATTTTGAAATCGTATTAATTAGAAAAAGAATGAGCAAACTCTTGTAGTTAGTAGTCAAATTTTAGCTTGTTAAGAGTTAATGGATAAAAGTGAACTAGAAAGTGTATTTATGAGTAATTTTCCCTTAAAATTAAAATAGATTCTACTTTAATGAGTTCGCAATAAACTAAAACTACTTAATTTTATTTTAAAAATGGTACATAATTCCAAAAACATTATAAAAAATTGTAACTCACATAAATTTAAACACATGTCAACGCTATAATTGTTGGGCCCTATAAACCTCATATATTTTTGTATTAATATAATATTGTCCATTTTAAACCTAACAATAATATGATATTGCATAAATTTATAAATGATTAATGTTCATTTGCCCTTAATTTTTAATTATAATCTTGTATTTTTTTTGCCCCTATCTACCATTGCTCAATTTCATTTTTGTCATTATACTTGGTGGATGCGAATAAGAGGTGGCCAAAATTGGCATTTGTTCTCCATCCCCAAACAAATCCAAGCATGTATTAACAAAAGAAAGCAACAAGTTTGTTTGTTGCTTAGTGGGTGATAGTGGGGATTGCAAGGAAAGTCTTCCATGTGCCAACAAAACCAGTAATCTGTTTTTATTTTCAAAGACAGATACCATCCACTTGTTACAATCTTCTACTTTAGAACAAAGAGACAAAGGGATTTATGGGAAATGACAAAAAGTAGGATAGAAATTTTTTTAACTTTAGGTCTGGAGTTTTTGGGTGTAATCCTTGGAATTTCCTCAACCCACATCATGTTCATACCTTAAAAATTGTGATTTGTCAAGTGCTTTTATTTATTTATTTATTAATTCAAGTTCAAATGAGCCCTAAATTATGCCATGTCTTGGTGGGATGTTGTCATCCCACACTGTAGTACTTTTTGAGTTTGGTTAATTGCCTGAAAAGTCGAAAGAAGAAATTAGTTTTTCTTATGGGAACTCAAGGTTTATTTTTATATGTATTCTAGGCTGTCTTTTTTCTTCTATTTTTTTATCCTAAAAATATTGGATTAACGGTGGCTTTTATAGATTGTCCCACCAAAAAGTATTATTGACTACAAAATTAGAAAATAAATTTTATATGCAAAATATTTGATTCTTGCACAACTTAACTAACCGTAGTTAGCATATGATAGATTTGTCTTTGGCTATATAGAAATGTTAAAAGCGTGTTGTTGGAGCGCATGTAATGAAACTCAAAATTGAAAAGAATTAAGGTCTCATTCTATTTTTGGAACATAATTAATGTTATCACAAGTAATAAGTTTCCTTATAAGATCAAGAAATTGCATACAAGTACAATTGGTTGGATTAACCCACTTTTTCTGTTTAGTGAGCTATACAAATGAGGTAACAATTCCTTAACAATGCGTAGTCATGAAACTCATATCCTCATTTTAAACTTGCACCCTCTTGCTTACAAGAGTAGAGCATTACCATTAAGATTTAAGCTAGCTAGAAGCTAGAAGCTCATGCCCTAATATTGTCTTTAGAATAATGATATTACCAACGTGGTCCATCAATCACCTTTTGCGTTCAGATATCTTTCTTATATTTTAGATGAACTATACTAAATGCACTAAAATTTGTGTAAGAACAAGTGTCGAATTGAAATGCATTACATTGTTGCATGTTGTACTCTCATTTAGGGGACTAACATTTAATGCATTTCAATACAAATATTTAAATCATTGATTATGCTAAAGGGCAAATTATTCGCATTTTCTAATTTTTGAAAATAAGAAATTTCACTTTTAAAATTTGAGGTTGGCAAAAAATCCGAAACTTGTCATTTAAATTATTCATTCCCATTATGAAACTTCACTCAAATATATTAATCAGAATTTTCTTGAATTAAAATTTTAATTCCAACAAACCCTAAAATTGAGAAAAGGGGAACAAAAAGTGTCCTTCAAATGAGGATTATAGGGGGTAAGGTGAGCAAATGTCTACCTTAAATTTTGAAATATATTTATTTTTAATAATATTTTTGAATAAAAATTAATTTAGTAAGTGGAAAAATAGGTTTTTATCTACTTTATTTTATATAAAAAATTGTTCATTGCCTCCCTTAATTAATGTCTATTATCATAAATTTTGTAATCATGAACTCATGATTTAGTAAATGCTCCTATTTTGACACTTTAGGAACAGATGTTAACATTCTTTATTAAAATGTCATTTTCTTAAAATACGATAGTATCAAAAGAGCATCACATACTACATAGAAAAAAATAATAATTTACTCTCTTACTATTAAATCTTGGCTCCGTTGCCCAATGTTGATTAATAGTGACAATATGCCAAAAAGACGAGCAATTGTCTCCATTGGTAGAAAAAAGTATAATCTTGTCCTAGTAGTTGCTTTCGGTCCTAACAATGTTTGATTTTATGGAGGTGCTTTCAACGGACGGTTTAAAAAGAAGGGGAAAAAAAAAGACTTTTGTGAGTATTCTTAATTTTTGCGACACTTGCAAAGTTTATTGTCGGTGGTTTGACTATGAAACTTTACCGACAATAATATCCCAAACTCAGCAAATTAGACTTTTGGAATGAGTTTAAATAATATATTAAATTAAATCAAATTACAAGGACCACCAACTATATTTTGAGTTTAAAATGGAATTTGGATAACTCACTTAGAAAATGTATCAACTCTCATGTCTCTTAAAGTGAATAATTTTAGCTATCTAGACAAGAATACAGAGAATAATGAAAGATACAAACACAGATCAAAATAAAGGTCTCATAGTTATATTCACTTTGAGTCTTTGTTTAGTTTAGAATACGCTTCTTCAAGAAATTTTACAAACGCACTCTTCCACATTAACCTAACATATTTAATAGTGTATAACCTCTTAAAGTACCCGCCCCAAAATTTGTTAGCTAAGTTTTATACAACTCCAATCTCAAAGCATATGCCAATAAATACATTTTGGGTTTTTGATTCACAGTTAGTTGTAAATATTGTGGTCGCATCCCTTCGCTTGAAATTAAAAGTTTTTTTTATTAAAAGATAATTAGGAAAAAGTGTGATATATTAAAATTAGCCTTTTATGACTTTGTTGCTATTGCTAAACTAATTTTGATCTAAATAGACAAATAATATCGTAGAAGTTCAACCATTTTTGTTCTAAATAAAGATAACTCATGATATACTCTTTGCAATTTGCACCTTATTTGACTATTTTCAGATCGGTTAGATTGCCCAAATCCAACTAGAGCATGTGTGAGCGTAAGATAATAATAGTTCTCTTAACTTTATCCTATATGATTACTTAGTTGAATGGGAGACTTCCTGAATTATCTAATAGGTGCTCAGAACTTGGACATAATATGTCGAATGGTCCCACGGGCAGGGCCTTGCATTTGGGTGAGTGACATTGGGCTACATATTTAGTCCACTCGATGCAGACTTTTATTAATTTGGGCTGGCAATTTGGTCACAGCCCACTTCGTTTGGATCCATATTCGACCCCTGATTGGGTTGATATAGTCAAACAACACCGATAAAATAAGGCTCCATTTAATAGCAATATAAAAAATAAAAATAAAAAACTAATTTTAGTAAAAAGATGAAAAATAAATTGATTGATATGGTAAGATGTCTCCATGTCATACATATATACCTCTTAACTTATTTTTCATTTTCTCACCTAAATTAGTTATTTTTCTTTTTATTTTCCATGTTAATATCAAATGGAGTCTAAACGTCTTCTCAAAAGCTCTTTGATTACCTTGTCCAAATTATAATAAATTGCTTCCAAAAAAAATTAAAAGATAAAGATAAAACTTAACAAATTTCACAAGAATTCTTTGTAAATTGACAGTAATTCGGGTGCCACTTTTGTAATTCACGGTTGAAATTTTATTTTAGAATTGAAGTTTATTTTACCAAAAATGCAAACTTTATTTTACTGTTACATGTCAAGTACTGGCGCTTCCACTCTACTCCCCTTCCTCCTCCCTCCAAACTCAAATACCAGGTAGTAAATCTTATGATCACGTGCACTAAAAAAAAAATAAAAATCTACCAATGTGTAACATTTTCACTTATTTTCTAATTCATTAACAGTTGACAGCATATTTCAATCTTTTTTAAATTAAAAAAAAATTAATAATCCTTTTTATTCTTTTTGCAACATATATTAAAAAAATTATATATAAAACTAATATGTTTTTGTCCTATATTTTACGAACCCATATTTAGCTCTAGTGCAAACTCAATCAAGTACGTTTTACAAGGGAAAAGGTTCAACAAACCCATATTTAGAGCTTGCTCCTGAAACATACTTAAAAGAGAAGGGTGTCTATGGAACCAAAACACTCACCCCCTTGGCAGTCCCATCCATAAACATCGGACTAAGACATTTTACTCTAGCCTGTAGGTCGATGTCTCTCTAGCGAAGGACAGTCTAACCCATAGTTCAGTTTTGTCACGTCAAGTTCCATAGCCACATCCGGTTCAAAATAGCCAGGTGCTCGGTCTAGGGATATGGCAAAAATGGCTCCACCCCGCAGATTTTTAACCCAACCCAACGCGATTGGGCTGGTCTTTTCTGAACTAGGGCAGGTTTGTGGAGGGTATTTTTCAAATTGGGGTGGGTTTGGGTTTTCACAAGTAAAATTCACACCGGCTCTGGTCAAGCTTGGGTTTTGCTCAAAACAAACCCATTTGACCCAATCAGCCTCGAATATAATGCATTTTCCCATTAAAAATCCTAATAATTTCATATAATTACATCGGGTTAATGCAGGGCAGATTCTGGTTTCTCAATATTAAACCCTGCTCGGATCAGGCTCAGGCGGGTGCATGTATAGGCAGGCCAGGTTCGGTTTTGGTGAAACCCTCCCCAAACCTGAGATGTGCCATCCCAAGCTTGGTCCCATAGCCAAGCCGTATCTTGGTTGCACTATATCCTGTCCCACAGCTGGGATGGTAATCATGGTACTGACTATTTTTTCCACGTGGAACTTGGATTCGTACATCGTATACTTGCAACAAAACCTAAAATCAATCTCCTAGTGAAACCAGCGTATTCCACTCCGTAAATACAAAAAATTAAAAGAGAAAAAAACTCTTAACTACATTTGATTTTGCTTACGCCCAATACCACCCTAACATTTAACCCCCTTTTTTGGCTTTGACCACCCTAACATGCATATAAATACACTATCCAAAGAAGGCAAATTCTTTACATTGTGCAATGAAATGGTCACACAGCAGTAAAACAGTGCGAACAAGTGCTTCGCCTTCGTGCAAATAAACTCGACCAAAAAGTCCCATGGCTTTGACCACGTTAGGTTCGAAAACAGAGGAAGAGGGTCAACTGCCCCAAACTAGTTGGAAGATATTTCTACTAGCAACTCCACTTATTACATTATTGCTCTGCTGCTTAAGCATTTCCTCTTGTGCACATACGTCCCCCTCCTACAATTTATGACCCAAAACAATCAATGGAATTAGTATTGAGGGAAAGAGATATAATTTACCGAAACATTACAACAAATATACAACAGTTATTTTTTCCTAATAGCAGATAATTAATGTAAGAACCTAAAGCATGTTCTAGAGTTATGACGTAAATCCAATGAAATAATGACCATCTCTTGCAAGGCCTTGGTCTAAGTTGAATTTCAGAATATGAATTTGTATTGATGATTCTTGGTAATTGTGTGGTTACAAGGATCCTGAAAGTGGGCACAAATAGGACACAAAGTAACCCTAAGGTAACAATATAGGAAAAAAACCAAAAAGGATATGCATAAACAAGGAATGACTCAATTAATAAACTCCCCTATCTATGGTATGTTATGACCAAAGACAATCAAACAATAACAAACTGAAATAAATTCCAAAAATAAAATCTTCTGCCATAAATTATAAAATTTTGATTTCCAACAGTCTATATTGTACTCCCTCCATCTCAAACTAAAAGGCATGTCTGAAATTAAGAATCCCATTTCCTTTGTCCATACTTGATATACCAAATTTCACAGTAGAAAATAAGATGCATTCTTGACCATTAATTACGTTCAAATTAGTGTTTCCCCAAAAAGTACATAATTAGAAGGTTTCTAATTTGAGACGTAGGGAGTCATGTATGTAATGGTTTTCCGTGGTCTGGTTTGACTCACCCATTCAAACAAATATGCTTAGCAAGTTAACCTTCTGATGGCCCGAACCCTTTGAGAGTATGGAGCAGCTCATTAACTTAGTATTGTTTTTGTGTTGAGTTACTGAGTCGTGTTGAGAATTACAGAATGTACCGACAATCCAACATGAAATCCTCACAAGGCATACAACCAAATAACTATAGAAGGAAAACTTACAAGAGAGTATGCACGAGCAAGAGATAGCAGTGTAGGGTACAAATCGAGAACAGCAATCGCAATTTCCTCCGTCACCTGCGGGACCTGCGTTGATGAAAACCCAGCGGTTGTGACTTGTGAGTGTAGTTTCATATGGCCAGTGGGGGTTCAATCCCTGCCCCCTGAACCCCCAGATCTATCCAATGTATTGCTTGTATTAAAAAAAAAAGGACAATACTCCCTATTTGAAATCAAGAGTCCATTTTTTTGGAACATCTCAAATTAATGCTACTGTTTTGAACATAAAGCTATAAGAAGTGTGATATAGTAATAATTATATTTTACATCCAGCAATCATGACTACAAGCTAACCTAATCTTGGGACTTCATAAATGAAGAGTATTTAAGGAAGTTAATATACCTTAGAAAGTTTGCCTTCAAACTGAGTATTTAAGGAAGTTTGCCTTCAAGCTGAGTCTTAGATCTTAATTTGAGACAGAGATAAATAATGTTTCCCCATATAAATAGAAAAACATTAAGGAAGAACCTTATTCAGCTACTCATAAAATTTGCACGGTGTATTGCCCAGGCTCCCAACGAATAGCAGAAAAAGGAAGAAACATCCTACAAGATATATTCTTATCTAGTGGATCTTATCTGAAGTTATACCTGTTTAGGGTCCATTTGCTAGGATCTATTTGCGCTTAACATATCATAAATGATACTCATCCCAAACTAAGAGCCTGGTACTTTCACATCTTTCTAAGAATACAATAATTACAACCTAATCAATTGCTGATAATGAAAATTTGTGTGCTGAGAAATTTGGTCCATTGATTATGTCCCAAGAAGGAAAATAGACTCTTAACTTGGGACGGGAGGGAGTAATAACGATAACAAGATATGGTTAACTTCAAGTATATGTCACTCAAAACCAAGCATGTAGAATGCAACAATATGGCAGTTGAAAAACGTAATTCAGTTTTGGCATACTCCAACCAGAGGCCACAGCTTGTATTTATAGATAGGAAATAAGGTAAAAAATCTGGGGGAAAATAAATTAAAGGACAAAAAAGGAAAAAGAAATCTAGGTAATCAAACCCTAATAAAAGACTAAATCTAAAAGATCCCTTATAATTTTGGAATGTACAAAAGATACCTAATATAACTTAATAAACAAAATAATAGAAGATAAATATGATTTCCAACAATGTCAATAATAAGATTTTTTGTAGCAAGAAAGGGGCGCTTTTTAATTTGGATACCAAATTTGTTACTAGTGCTTATACTAGGATTTCTTTTAAGGAAAAAAAAATACATATGGTTTGCCAAGAGCTTTAGCTCAAGTTGCGTTGGCCCCCACCTTCCACTCAAGAGGCTGTGGGTTTCATTCCCCTCCTCATAGGATTTGTAGTATTTCTGAAGGAAGAGACTTTTGACCTAAACAAATTTTTTGGCTACCAAGTAAGTTGTTACCTGCATGAGTTGGATGGCGAATACATCACTGACCGTCATCTTATCCAAATCTTGGCATCTCTTAATAAACTCGTTAAAAGGAGAACAGGCCGCAGAACTTTTATGTTCGTTCTCATAATCCATAGATTTGTAATATTGGGTTATTGCTTGAGTAAGATGACCATACTTCCTAAGTGTATCTCCTAATCCGCTTGTTCTCTGCACATCAAATCCCTCCAAAATCTCTGTCGTGAAACAACTGCACATGCTCAAACAATAACAGGATCATATATAATAAATATTGAAAATAAATACAGAGCAATTTTCGTATAGTAAAGAATTCTTTTGCTTGGAAATTCCCTTTTTTCAAGTGGAAATCTCTTATGCCACCCAAGTTTTCAATTCTTTGGTGTTTGATTATGTTGTTGGGAAATGATGTGCTCAAATCACCTTTGGATGGCATGACATCTGGGGTTTCACATGGGAACCACTGTAGGGAGTAGTGGTTCTTCCGCTTTGAGGAAAATAATGCATGTATGTGACTTGGACCGTGGAGTTCGAGTCTTTGGAAAATAATGCGAATCAAACATTTAAAAAGATGGAGAACAAGGCATCTTTTAGAATTTCCATGGAAAACTGTGGCAATAAAAAAAGCACTAGTACTCCGTCATGCAATGCAAGATCCCCAACTTTCAAGATTGGGAACTGGAATCACTTGTTGAGGGAATGGGGAAAACAATTCTATGGAGAGGAGGCATGAATGACTCAAATTCCCAATCTTGAAATAGATACCGTGTAAACTAGATAATAATTATAAACTACTACCACTTGACTATGGTGTACCTGAAGTTGATGTCATAGTCATAAACAATCAAGAACCAGTCATTTGTTATTAGTAGATAGCCAAACAACATTTAAAAAATTTTGGAAGGGAGATTTTAGCTGTACTATGGAAAATCATACTTTACAAATGACACAGAATACGTCTAGGCCATGGGTCCATGCAAAGTCCAACCCAAGCATGAGGAAGCTTGAAAAGGTGAAGAGTAACGACCAGATTTTGATTAAGCTCAACATGACTGAAACCCAGCATTACTAGCAACTGAGCGAAGCTTAACCTTGAAGAGGACTCGGTGTGCAGCCGAACCAACCAACCAAGGCCCAAAGTTAACCCAGCAGGCCAATTCGTTCATGAAGCTGCAACAGAAGGTTACCTATCTCATGGAGAATTGCCTCTCAAAACAATCAGTTCCCCATTGAAGAATGTTACATAATCCTATTGTGCTCGTACTCCAAACAGTGTAACCCATAAAAATACCTAGACACCTTAAAGATCTCAGGTGGTATGTTAGGTGAGAACTAAAAACCTACAAAACATTTGGTGCATTTGACAGATCATATTGTATAATAGGTTCAACTTGCGTGAAAGCTTTGTGCTCTGACCTAGCTTTGTTAATTTAATATTCATTTCTGGCCAAACTTGACAAAACAGAATATGCAGAATATATGAAGGTAGGACAGACAAACAAACAAATCGGGGGTATGTGTTCAGAAGAACAACGTTCACAGAATATAAGAGATCACATTAAATATAAGAAAGCAATCTCCAAAACAGATCCTTCCGTTATACGGCTGAGTAGAACAATTACCGATTAATATAAAGGAGGAAGCGATCTCTGTAAGTTGGTAATATATGTTATGTCAACATCGTCCACTGATTTCTTACTTCCCTCTACACTTCTACACTCAAACGAAAATTCAGAAGCTTGGAAGCTGAATTGTTTATATCTACTTAACCAGGCGACCCATATTCTACATTTTTGAGATTTTCTGGAATCCAGATCGATGCACCCACATCAATGCTTCATAGGTAATGTTAATGATAACGATGTTAATAAGAAAAAAGATAGAGATCACTTTAAAGATAGGAAAGGGTAGTTGAAAGAAAATGGATATATAAGAACACTGTAAGTGATTGTTTACGCTGTTTTGATGCTTTCAGCAGCTTCGGAAGCATTTGCATCACCTTCCACCAGGTATATCAGCTTCTTGAGTCCGCATCTCTTGTAAATATTAATTAACGACCAAAAAGATGGGATAAGATAGCAAGTCATTCATACGCTAAAAATGTGTATAATCACTAATATTTTCGCCTACTTTACAGATGCAGAAATGCACAATTGTAAAACCAAAATAAAATTCAATATTATCCTATAATATTTTATTTGTATGCCAAGAAGTAAACTTTTCAAAACGACCAAAATTAAAGGCATTATTCTAAGAAAAATTAAGAAATCACAAATTATACTGAAGAAGCACATTGTCTGGGGCAGAATGTTGACTAGAAATAAAAGTATGCATAGTTAAACTTTTTTAAGTGAATTGGCATATGCATACATACAATCTCTGCTATGTTTGTCCATACTATATAGCTATTACGAATCAAAGCATGTAAGTTTCATATTGCAGCCATCTTCAGTTATTTCTGTATCTTTAGCATATATGAGTCTATATAATATAGGTTTATGACTTGTACAAGTCTCAGAGCTTATATGTGAAAAATGTGTATCTTTATTTGTATGTTCCCAAGAAATGATGTCCAGAAAAAAAAAATTACATCCATGTTTGTGATATTGCATAATCTATACATACATAAATAAAAGTATACTTTTTTGATGTTCCACAATTGCTTTTCATGACAACAAGGACCCAAGGAACTGTTGAAGGTCAAGGCACATTCACTCGTGCTCCCGCAGTGATGCCTCTTATTTGGGACTTGGCAATAAACTAGCAACGGATTTGTTTAAAATTTAGCAAACATCGTAAGCCGTCTTCATAGTTTAAATTTAAGTATTGACTGCTAATTTCTTAAATTCCTCACATGAGAAAGACCTCATATTGTCCATCAGCAATCCCACACACGAAAAAATGGATAAACAAGACGTGTTAACACTAGAACAACTAAAACAAAAAAACTATGTAGAGAAAAACTAACAATAATTAGACACTAATAACCACATCCAATCAAAGTGGAATAGTTAGGAAACCAGTAAGAAGTGATACCAGAAGCCGAACTTTCTGATCTCTATAGCGATTATCCCTAATTGAGCTCCGTAAATCATCAATTTTCTTCCTCTCAACTATAAAATCGAGAACATATTCACTGCCAAAATGTTTATGGCGAGCGATCCAGATGCCATCTCCAATAGGTAACCGTCTAACCTGTAAGACGGTCAATGTGTAAATATGAAGTGTACAAGGACTATGGAGAAACCTTGAAGATAATACTAATACATTTAAAGTCTGCGTTTTGTCTGTGAGTATGTTTTTATATGTGTATATGTGCGCATGCGTGTGCATATTTGTTAGTTGACCTAATAAACAGCAAGTACTGAATTACTGATATACATGAGTAACATGAGTTATATTAAAAAGCTTGTCGGCTAAATGAGCTTACCTCTATTTGAATTTTAAATTGAGTACAAATATGCTCAACTATTTTCATAGACTTCGCCCTGGAAAATTAACAAGGACAATGTGTTACGTACAGAAAAGTAACTATATGAATATATGACAGTACGACACAAGAAAAGATATCAGAACTGCTACAAATCAACAAGAATACACTCAAAAGGAATTCAAGAGGATGATGTAGAACAAGTCAATATATTGACTACTTTCGGCCATCCATTGATGGAGAAACTATGGAGTTTCGCTTGCTTAATGCTATAGCCCCATTCCTTCCATCCACGGATATATTCTTGAAGTCTGAATTTGCTACAAAAAGGGGGGTCAACATGGGCCTATGAATTTGAATAAGAAAAACGTACTTAAAGTGCAGTTATTTTCTGTTTATTATAATTAATTTTCTGTTTTGCCACAAAATGAGTTACCAATGCCTTTTTTTCCTTTTTCTGTGCGTATGCTACCTCACTCATATAATTATATTGCATTGTTATGAGCTGATCTCCCATTTAACAATTTGGTATACTAAATAACAGACAGTTATATAACGATGTAGTCGGATCGGCATAGACTATTGGAGTGACAAAGTCACATTATTTATAATAGTCAAAAATATGAACTGCCAGTAATTTTGGACCCATAAAATCTGATTACAGTTAAAATCCAATAATGCAAATATACGGGGAAAAATATTAAAAGAACCATCCAAGTAAATTTTAGTGAAATTAGATAAATTCCCACCACAAAAGCATTTTTTTTGCAAGATAACTAAATTTCGAAAAAGAAAAAACTCCTGGATTGCTGAAGAACCAATTTTTCCAGAAGATGAATCTTGGCAATTATTGAGAAAGACAAAAAAAAAAAAAGTAAGCGGTATCCACATCCTGGTACTGATACTCTCGATTTGATGTATGTTTAAGGACTAGAAGAATATTGCACAAATTTCAGCATTTCAATTTAAACGCATTCATGTTATTTCAATTTTGTTTTGGACATCAAAGAGTACATTAGAATATTAAATGAGAGAAAAGATCAGACAATAAGTGCTCCCAGCATTGAGTACCAAGAAACATACAACTCAATAAGGAGCTCCTCAGTCCTTCCAAATCTCTATTAATTTTTTCGAAAAATCCTCTTAAAACACAATAGACAACGCCCACAAAAAGGCTGAAAACCCCATCCTATCCTACAGAAGTGGAATAAAATTCAATATGGAAACAGAATGACAACTGCCATCTATGCAATACCCCAATTTGTAAAGGTTTGCGTTATTGAGCAGATAATTATAATTGACCAATTACTTACCCCTGGGAGGTAAATTTCTCCCGATCATCCAATATCAAAATTACTTCATATACTTCCTCAAACCTCTCCCCAAAAGTCAAAGGAGGAACACTTAAAATGTTTGATTTAGTTTCAAAACCACCTCCACCTAGCTTGTGCACATGATAATCCTACAACATTCAGCAAGAAGAAAAATGGAATTATTGAACATTCACGTCATACCTTAAACTTCAAAGAACCAACTCCATATAAGTATTAGAGTTTGGAGCATCCAACCCAAAACTAATTGGCAATGGATGGAGTATCCCCTTTATCTTATATATAGCTTTTTGAGGATATGATTTCCCGATGTGGGGTTAATAATCTCAACAAGTCCCCTCACATGTGGCGTAATTTTGAACAAACATGTGGACTGATTATACTTGGTGACTGGATCCCATGTGGCCGTTGGGCCAAACACGTGGGTGAATAACCCACCCTCTAATATTATATTGGAGTTCAGAGCATCCAACCCAAAATCAATTGGCTATGGATGGAGTAGCCCCTTTTATCTTACACATTGCATTGCAGGGCTTTGTTTTCCCAATGTGAGATTCATAGTCTCAACAATTAGTTCACAATGGAACAAAGAACTTATCAGTCAATTACCACACACTTACAGTTGATGAGCAAGCTTTCAAGGTGAAAGAGTTATTTGTAGAATCAATACGAGAAGACTTTGGAATATATGATGTCTCATCACAAGATGAATTCATCGGTCTATCGTCGCCTATAACAAGATCTACAACTTGAGCTGGACAAAAAGAAGAAAGTACTCATTAGGATCCAAACAAAATTTAAGTTTCGTCAACTGAAATTGAGAGGAAGTTATTACTGTCTCTAGATCTGTAAGTCGCGGATGATGAGAGATGATGATCTCGTTGAGTATTACGAGACTCGAAAGGCAAACCGTAAACCTGCTCTTCTCGAAGACAGCATAGAACAGCAGGCCATAGTGAAGAGATATCTTTGTTTCCAGAAACTTCCGAAACCTCGGAGAAAGCACGGATAATTTGTTCCTTGGAGTACCCCATGCAAATAAACTACATGAAATAAACTTAAATCAAACATGAACATAAAACATATAAATAAATAAAGAGGCAAATACAGAAAACAAGAAACACATGGTACTTTAGTAACAAAATATAAACACCATCAAATAACTATGATTGCAATAAAATTAAGCAAACAGCAACTTATGTAAAATAGTTCTCTGTAACGATACTAAAAGAAAATAGAACGGGAACAAAAAACAGCAAGAGAAATGGAAACAAGCTACTCTGATTTAACACAAAATTCCCGAGTTTGACTCACGTTGCCTCCTTAGTTATATATATATATATACTCTTTGTGTGGATGAGCCAAACACGAGAGGCTAAGGGCTCGTTCGGTTCAAGTTTTAGGAAAATCATTGGAATTTTAGATTCCAATAAATCTCCTTTCCTAGCGTTTAAAATAAATTGCCGATGTTTGGTTAAGACTAGTACTGTCTTTTTCTTGCATCGAGAATAACTCGCTAATATTTTATTAAATATCAATATAATGGGTAATTAAATTTATTATCATAATTTAATGTATTATTAAATATTATTTTGTCATAATGCAAATGAAAAACGTTTTGTTATTTCTTAGAATGAGGGTAACATTTTCAAAAGCCAAAACTAGGGGAGGATTCCCTGGAATCCTATAGGCTTTCCCCACATTAGATATGGGGAATTATCCTTTCGTAGAAATCCAAGATTCCTTTGGAAAACTCCAACCAAACACTGGAATCTAGTATGCATAGGAAGTTAGGATGCCAGGAACGTTCCAAAGAACGAATCAAACATACCCTAAGTGTTAAGGAGAATGCTGCAGGATAATTTTACATACCTCTTTATAATTTAAGCTTTAATAAATATTGGTTGCTAACAAGAGCTTCAAATTTTGAACCCAACAACTAAATAAAGATTAATTCATAGAACAACACACCAAACACGGAAACAACAGCATCGCCAGTGAAATATGTTCCCCACACATACAGATAAAATCATAGTACTTTGAAAAGATGGAAAGTATACCCTATCAAGAGATTCTTGTGGAACATCAAATGATTTCTCCTGCCTGCTTGAACCAATGTGTTGCAGTTCTTCTACCGAGTCAGCGCAGGCATATCCCAGGCCTGATATGTTGTTAGTTTTATCTAAATTCAATGTTTCTGCACCAGCAGCTAAACCATCCATGGAATCATCCAATCCAGATCTCAAGAGACATTCCCTTGCTGCTTCCTTGCCTTCATCCGTCAGCATGTACCTACACTTTAACGCTGTTAAAATTATTTACAAGTTATCTACTTGTACCATAATACAATCTATATACAAAAGTTAAAGAAGACAAAAATTTTAATACAATTGTCATTCATCATCATCTTTCTATCCTCTTAAGGCTAACAATTGTCAAACCCCTAATAAGAAAAAGTACACAAATTACTCTTGAGGCTCAATGTATCGATGGGACCCATACTTAAGTCTAATATAGGAAGGAATCATGTGCACTGCTTTGGCTCCATCACACTCGTCACAAACCCTTAGCACTAGCATAAGAGTCTGAACCTTTTGGTATCTTTTCTCAAGAAAGACCTCTTAAATTGCTCAACTAAGAAGGGGAAAAGAGGCAAGTGATAATAGTAATAATAAATCACATCTAAGCATCTCTTTGATAACTTAGATATACATAATTGGCTTAATCAAATTTTCGCATCAGTGCTTGGAACCAGAGAAACTACCATCTAGCAAGTTGAAGTATCAATCTAATCAGATAAAAATTAAGACTCCAAAAGCAGAGGAAAATGAGAAAAACGATAAGCGTACTTTGCAGGGTTGCTTGACTTCACAACAAGTCCTTTAGTTATCAATGTCTTCATGCAGCTCCATCCGGTGTACCACTCCCTAGGTGAGCTTCCAAATTGACTAGGTTTCCCTTTTCCCTTTTCTGGCCTAAAAAAACAAAGAGATCAAAATATCAAATGAATAGCCAGTCTAACTAATAAAGAAAAAAAAAATAGAGCACGGCTATTAACACTTCAAATGAGTCCTTTGACATTCCAATATGATATTTAGTGACACTTTTTGTATTTTTAGGGACAATTTATTTACATTTGTGATGATTTTGGAGTGTTGGAGGACCTATTTGGAGTGCCATTTCATAGCCATACCCAAAAAAGTAACGGAATATAATGAAGTAAAATACATAATCGGCGCTCGAGAAAGCCCACTTGCTTCAGCTGCATCAATGAGCTCCTGTTTTCGCATAAAATTACTCCCATTAGAAGCCCCCCTAACATCAAAGATTTCCCCCCTCACAAAATCAGTTCCAATGACTGGGAAAAATAAAAATGGAAACCACATGAACAAGTAAATGTCAATTGACGTTTATCCATCTACCTGTAAAGAGTAATCAACAACGAATAGGCTACAGAATTCTTTTGAGGCATGTAGCGCTTAGTTCTGTTAATTTTCTTCCCTAATATTATAAAAAAATAAAATTAGGCATAATTCAAAATACAAAGAGAAAGAAATGAATGTGAAAACCGAAATAAAACAAATGATACCCTTTTTCGTCAAGTCTTCGTTTTCAGAAGCACTGCTATCAGTCTCAAAGAAACCTTGCATGAGCCTCAAAATCCATTTTCTATGCATTTCTGTTGCCAAATAAGGTAGCATTACAACCTTTCAGAGAACCACAACCGTTTTTAACAACACAAAAATTGCTACTATGTCAATTATAAGATTTTCAGGATATTGCTGAGTTGTCTGTCTTAACAAAGAGAATTGAGCTTCTAGCTTTCTACCTATAAATTTTCAGCTGTGAGAAGCCAAATGCCATCAAAAAACCAATAATTTTTAATGAGGTTTCCTGAGAGGAGGGTTGTGTTAGGCAGTCGGCAGCCAACGTTAAACTTAGTCGAATCTTTATGACATGGACAAACGATATAAGAGTGTTAATGCTAGGTCGTTGCCCAGAAGCAACGCGCTGGATCGTCCGAGTCCAGTGACAAGGGCGCTGCCTGGGTGTAGTGAAAAATAAGGGTTCCCGCATCATGATAGGAGGATTCGTTTTGGGACTTGGAATATAGGCACACTCACAGGAAAATCGATGGAAATAGTTGACACTATGATCAGGAGGAGGATCCATTCAACTAAGTGGGTTGGAGCTAAGGCGAAGGAATTAGACACTTCGGGTTTTAAGCTTTGGTACACTGGCAAGGAAAGGAGATTGCCAATTCTGGGAGGCAAACGGAAGCGCAAATGATATGTGGGACAAGGCGGCCGAGGGGATCAGGAAGATAGCTAAAGAGACGCTGGGTGAATCAAGAGGGTGTGGACCTAGGGATAAAGAATCTTGGTGGTGGGATGATAGTGTACAAGATAAAGTTAAGGTAAAAAGGAAATGCTTTAAAGCTTGGTCTCTATGTAGAATGCGGAAAATTGGGAATCTTACAAAGAAGCAAAGAAAGAGACTAAGAAGGCGGTGAGTGAGTCGAGGACTAAAGCTTTTGATGGATTAACCAATCTTTTGTTGAGGATTATTTCATAGCATGTGGAGATGAGCTGAACATGCGAATGACCAAAATTTATTTCCCCCCCCTATGAAGTTATGGGAAAGGGTGATTCCCATTTTAGATAATCCCCAACCCCCAAACAAACTAACAAAAAGAAGAAAAAAATACCCCTCCCCTCAGGGTGCCGAACACCTCAAAAGGAGAAGAAAAAATGCACATAACTAGGCATTTCTGTTGCCAAATAAGGTAGCATTACACCCTTTCAGAGAACCACAACCGTTTTTAACAACACAAAAATTGCTACTATGTCAATTATAAGATTTTCAGGATATTGCTGAGTTGTCTGTCTTAACAAAGAGAATTGAGCTTCTAGCTTTCTACCTATAAATTTTCAGCTGTGAGAAGCCAAATGCCATCAAAAAACCAATAATTTTTAATGAGGTTTCCTGAGAGGGACGCCTTGTTCCAAGAAATAATCATGAAATAGGAGTTCATGAAGTTTAGATGATCATTATTTCTCCCTACCACAAGATTCAAAAAACAACCTCCTTCCAGTGAAATTATATCAAGAATAATCATTGTTTTACCCTCAAAGAACAGACTTGTTGAAGTAATTGAAACCGTTCGGTCATAGGCATACTAATTCTATATTACATATTACAAGGATCAGAATCTTTAACACCATTTAAGGGTCCGTTTGATAAAAAAAACTTCGAAAATCATTTTAAAAACTATTAAACTTGTCAGAGGTTGAAAAATGTAATGATTTATTTGATAATATGTTTTCCATTTCTTCTCTTTTTGCATGGATTTTTTTCTTATCCATGTCCAAAGAATTGGATTCCATGGAAAAACTAAAAATATAACAGACCATATCACCATATCACCAAATCACAAGTCTCTTTTACCAACTTTTTAGTAAATTTGATAGTGTTTTCAATCAGTTTCAACTTAGTTATTAAACGGAACCAAGAGTAACATAATTGTATACAATAAGCAGTTAAGCACACATATATACACAAATAAGTACAATCAATTATATCCTAAAACTAATAAGTAGTTCAACAGGTTAAATTCTTACCTTCAACTACGCTTTCTACTATCAAACCTAGCACCAAAATTTGTCTTACAAAAAATAACAATCATCATATACCAACTTACTTGATTTTAGCAAACTCCTTAACTGCTATGAGTTCATAACTTCAACTACATTTTCTACCATCAAACCTAGCACCACAATTCCTCTTATGAAAAACAATAATCATCATCTAGCAACTAACTTGATTTTAGTGCATAGATATTGTTGTATAGAAAGCAGTTGAAGTTGGACTGTAATGCTTTATTTTTCACTAATGAATTTCAAATTTTACCCAAAAAAAAAAAAAACCATACTTGATTTTAGCAAATTCCTTATTAGTATTAATTGGGGTTTTGCAATTGCAGACATTCAAGTAAGCCGTGCAAGGAGTCATAGGCAGCCTAATTTTACACTACATATTTACAAGGATAAGAATCTTTAACAAAATTTTAGAGCAACATAATTTTACACAATAAACACACACATATATACAAATAATCCTAAAAGTAATAAGTAATTCAACAGACTAATTGCAAAAATCTAACCTTCAACTACAATTTCTACAATCAAACCCTAGCACAGATTTCATCTTACAAAAAACAATAATAATCATCATATATAGCAAACTAACTTCACTTACTTTATTTTAGCAAACTCCTTAATAGTTGTAATCGGGTTTTTGCAATTGCAAACATTGGAATAAGCCTTATAAAGAGTCATATCAATATTCTCCGAAATCCCTTTGGATCTTTGGGCCATCTCTTGTCTCTTATCCCATATGAAATTTGCGAGCTCTTTGTTATCGTTACACACCACTTGTCTCTGCTTTTCCATCTCTTATCGATCGATTTAGGTTTTTTTTTTTTTTAAAAAAGAAGAAAAAGGGTTTTGAAAGAAAAAAAGGGGGGGGGTTGGAGAAGAATCTATCGAAGAACAGGAACTCGCGCCATGTTTTGTTTTTTGAATTTCTAACCCTAAGATGTCCTCTTCAATTTTCACTTGTACCTAAAATTTCAGATGGGTTAAAAACATTTTTATCGGGGACCTAAGATGTCCTCTTCAATTTAAGGGTGCGTTTTTGCAAGCGTGAAATTTGCTTGTACCTAAACATTTTCATGGAAAATGAAGTGTAGTGTTTTTTATCCACGGATGGGTTAAAAACATTTTTATCGGGTTTAATTGACTTGATGAGTAGATTTTAAATATAAATTTTTTATTAAATTTTGAATTTTGTAGTTTAAGTTATAGCTAGACGAAAACCGGATTAAATAGATTTTCCTTGTTTCAAGGAAAATGTAAGTGTGTGAGCAAAAAGTGGGAATTCTCGCCAATCAAACACCTTAAGTTTCAATTTAATTGAAAATACTCCCAATCAAACACACCCTATACTTTCAATTTAATTGTGTATTATTTATTTTTAAATGTCTTAAAATAATTGTTCACTTTTTATATTTAATAGGTCAATAATTATAGCATTTTTTATTATTTTTAATATTACTTTCTAAACTCCCACTACTTTTTTTATTTTGGATCCCGCCACCTTTTTTTATTAAGAGAAAAGTAAAGTGCATTTTTGAAAATAAGTATTATTTCTTTGAGTAATTGTTATGTCTCCTTAATTTTTAGTTTTTCAAAGTGTGACAATTAAATTGGGACAGAGAGAGTATTACAAATGAATGAATAAAAAAAAATTTTTTTTTACTTGGTACGTTAGTCAAACGCAAAAAAGAAATATTTTGACGTGAGTTATTTGCAATGTAAGATGTGGGATAAAATAAAGTAAATATATTTTATGGTCGGTGAATCTATACTATATAAGTAGAATGGCCCCTTCAATTTTTGCTTTTGTCTCGTGGTTAAAATTATATACTATATTATATTTGTGTGTTTGACGTGTCGAATTAGAGAGTCAGATATAATTATTAATTACATCCAGACAAGATAAAACAATCCCATCTTTTAGGTGAAATTTGTTAATTCCTCTCGTGATGGGATAAGAAAGTTAAGTAAGATAAATAATCCAACTGAATATCCAATTCTAACAAACACCAAATATAGGATGGGATAAAGTTATCATATCTCACCTACAAATTCTTAAAACGCCATCGTTCAACTTGAGTTCTATTTGGTCTACTCCCACCTCCATCCCGTACTTATGTTTCTTCCTTACACAACTCTCTTTTCCTCTTCTTCATTAAGACTCAAACCGAGTAGTATACGCATAAACTCAAACCCGACCCACCTCGACTCATAGTAATTATATTATATTATAAGAGTATTTAAGGAAGAACATACTAAATTTGGAGCGAGGTGTGTCAAATGGGTTAATTTTGTACGAACTCAAACCTACACCGATTTTTTTTTTTTAAATTGAAACTTGCCTCAGTTTTAAAAAAAAAAATGCCCCAAACTAGCCCCATTCGAGTTAGGTTAGGTTAGATCAAATATTTGCCGAATTGGGTTTTATTGCCGTCCCCAAGATGAATTAAACAATTACACATAAGAAGTGGTGTTCGACCTTATTTGACACCTAAAGACACTTTGAAGAAGGTCAAAGATGGTGTTGTATGGTGCAAATTTATTGACTCTCATTGACTCCAAATAGATAAAGATGATCCGGGCCTTCTTTTTGAAACTTTTTGGCTTGTGATTTTCAACTTTTTTTTAATAACTTACTGTCTCTCTGGGTTTTTGCTTGTAGTCCCTAGAAACTAATTTAACTAATTATTTAATTACGATAATCGGTATTTTTTAACATTTTTTTTCAGTTATCGAACTATAATAACCAATATTTTTTTAGTTACTTAACTACAGTATCTATAGATCTGAATTTTTGCCAAAGACAATTCAATAATCTAAAAACTGATAGAGACCAAAAACTTAAAAAAAAAATATGAATTACAAGTTAAAAAATTTAGAAGACAAAGGGACTCCCAACAGTAGCCCATAGATAAAATGGTTATTTACCGGTTAAGCCCCATTTATTTTACAAGGACCCTCCTTAATAGTTGTGTATAAAATTTTTGTAAAATTCAAGCGGGTTTAAAATTTTCTTCATATATAGATTATACACATATTTATTTTGTATTTCAATGGTTCTTATATGTAAATTTTTAATTTATCAATGACATACAAAAAAATAAAATATAATAAATTATTTTATATATAATTTTATCACTAATGCATAATGAATATTTTGTAACTCTTGAGTAGATTTTAGAATTCCATTTCTGAATTTAAAATTATATCATTTTAAAGTTTTTTTCTTTTAAAAAAAAATTGAGGAGAGGAAAATATGATGTGTATGTATGAAATTGGTAAATATTACACACATTCATATACATTGATGAGTTAGAAAGGTGGTTTACACAACTATTGGATCACAAAATTTTTACACAATGTTTAAATTTTACAAATTGATTATGTGGGAATACATTTACACAATTATTGGAGATATTCTGAATGTCACTTTGGCACCCAAATTTTTTGTTAACTTTCCTTTAACACAGCTCCTTTGAATGGAATTATGGAAGTGTTGTCGCTTTAGTTTAAAATCTAACGAGCCGTTTGCTTTTTGAACAAAAATAACACATGTCACTTTGTTCTTTAAGGTATGTCGTTGCACGAGGCATTTTTACATCCAAAAAACTTTTAAAGACGAGCAAGTGCCAAAAAATAAATTTCATGAACGAAAGTGAAAAAGCGGTCAAATTTTAAAATATAAATAAGTCTCAATTGAATTTTTTTTGTATTTTTTGAACCTAATATTAACTAATGTATTCCTTTTATTTCATGCAAGAAGGTTTTCATTCACTAAAGTAGATATATTTTAAATTCGAAAATATTTCTGATGCTTAAATACTTTATATATAATTGTAGAAAATTTTAGAACTAGAAGTAAATGTATTATAATCATAGTATAGTCTCCCCCATTTACTTTTTAAAGAACAAAAAGAAAGTCTTAAGTTTACTATTTTTACTACAAATAATATAAAAAAATTCTCTTCACTTGAGGTGAGACTCTAACACAAAGTCTCCTAAATCAGCGTGGCGTATAGATGACTGTACCACTAAATTAAATCCACTCACTCGCATTATATTATTTACACTTGTTGATTCTAATGTCAGCATCGCTACTTGTATATAAAGGTGAAAAGATTGAATTATTAAGCAGATCTAGAGTTATACATCAAACTAGATTGTGCATATCTTCTACATTTCTTTAGGTCTAGAAATCAGTTTTTGCTAAATAAAAAAATTAAAATCTTGAAAAACAAAATATTATTTAAAAAATATAAACAAACATGAATAGCGGGGGTCAATTTTAATTTTTTTTTTTAAAAAAAAAATAAAATTGTGTGGCTCATATACATTTTTCATGAAAAATGTTGTTTGGCCCAAAATATGTCTAAAAAGTGTCTGAAATGTAATTTGATTTATAAAATGCATCTATACTTATTATTGGATTGTGCGTTAAACCCTCGTTTTTTTTTCCTTGATAATTTAGTGACCACAGCTAGTGTATATGAGATTTGTGATATATATATTATTGAATAAATCACCACTGACCACAGTAGAAATGAATCCTTTCAGGTGATCCTTATGGCTATGTTCCTCCCTTAACTTGCATGGCGGCTATGGTCCTCCATTTTTCTCTCGTGTTATCATTTTAACACATGCAGAAGTATTTTACCATGCATATTGGTTTGACTACCCACCAACACACTTCTATGGTGTATGTTTCAGTAAAAAGTTTTAATTTAAAAATCTTAAATAACGGAATAATTTTTTTTATTTTTTTTGGAAGGGGTCAAACGGATAAATTTTTTGACAAAATTTGGTGGAGATCATCTCCATGATAAGTAGATCATCTCCACCAATTTCATAAAAAAATTCAATAGAAAAGTTAGTTAATTATAAAATTGAAATATGTATGTCCAGTTAATGGAGATATATATTTCAATTTTGTATTTAACCCACTTTCTAATTGAATTTTTTTTATGAAATTTGGAGGAAGTGATCTACTAATTATGAAATCACCATATCTCCACTAAATTTTGTCAAAAAATTCATCTGGTGGAAGTTATAACTTTACTTGAAATATAACCCACTATGTAATTAAAAGTGAAACTAAAATATACTATTTTTTATACATCACTAACCAACTAAATAAAACGGGCCGTTAAATAAAAAGTTAGAAAAATGATTATATATTTTTTGGATGCACCTATTGCCAAAGTAATTATTTGTTGTTATATATATTTTAAAGTTGTATATTCTTTGGCAATGGTGTTAATTGATTTGGAAATAGTGTCACCCTTATATTTTATGAGAAGTTGGAAAAGAGATAAGACTATGTTCGACTATGTTCTTTTCGCTGATATAGGATTTGATAAATCACGTGATTTACGTAATTCGTGACTATTCATTTGTGATATTTATTGATATTTTAAAATTTCGTCAAATTTTAAAATTTTGTAAATTACGTGATTTCATAATCCGTTCAAAAAGTTGGAAATTTGAAATATCACATTTAATTACTGAGTTTGAATTTAATTGATATCATTTTAATTTTATCTTTCCTCCATTACGAGTCATTAAGACTTTCTCACTCTAACTAAGACATATAAATGGATAAAAATCCCGCTCAGTCGATCTCAACTTATATTACTATAATATTTCGATAACTTATTTATGAAAATTTCTAATGTTTTAAAAAAATACCTAAATTGAAAATCTTGTGATTTTAAAATCTCATGATTTATAAATCATATAATTTTAAAATTTTATGAAAAGAACACAACCACTAATTTGTGAAATATATGCTCTCCATCTCTTTATTTTTTCATGAATTTTTTTCTTACCCTTATTTCACCCAAGTAGTTTGATTCCATGAAAAAAATAGGAAATACATAAATAAAACGCCACAATAAAGCACCCATCTCAATTTCTAAATTTTATAAAAAATAATATTATTTTCAATCATTTCTCAACTCTCTCTATCTTCTTCTTTTTTTAATCGAAATCCAGCTTGATTTTTATGTTATTTTTTTGAAGCTAACTCCTCTAACAACATTTAAACTGACCAAACATGGCCATTCATAAATATGATATGAAATACACTTTTACTATGAGAAGATATTCAATATTATTGGAGATTACCATTCGTACTATCACGTGAGCCACTAGCTTGCATTACTTTAGTCCAATGGTATTGTTCCAGGTAGGATATGATAAATCATCTATTAAGTCCGGAATATTACAACCAATATACAGTGAATAATATATTCTGACTTTTAACTTTTTTACACAAAAGGGATATGATAAAGATGCAATTACGTACGTACGTATGGTGCTCGATCAATCACATGAAAATGGTGCAACCTAGCTTTAACGTAAATCTCTTCATTATTAATCACGTTCAAATGCAAAGTTAAAGAACGTGAATCCTCACCTCTATATGTTATATATATATATGCAATAAACCAAGTCACCAAAAACACACCTAAATAAAACGTACACAAATACAAAAAGAGTAATGGCTAAATTTTGTAAAACAATTCGTTTCATGATTTGGGCTATGTTTTTTGGGTGTGCTGCAATGGCATTTTTGGGGAAAATTAAACCGGCGTCCGGCCAGTGCCAAGGTGACGTAGAGGGTTTGATGAAAGAATGCTCGAAATACGTGCAGAAGCAGGGGCCTATGACAAGTCCTTCGCAGGAATGTTGCAGCGTAATCAAGAATGTGGACTTACCGTGCGTGTGCAAGCACATAACCGACGATGTCGAGAAAATCATAAGCATGGAGAAATCGGTCTACGTTGCTCGCGTTTGTGGCAAGCCACTTACCCATGGAACCAAGTGTGGAAGTAAGTAGATTTTGTAGTTAATCAACCGTGCTATATTTACTGGGTGTTGGTACTGGCTTACTTCACATGGGTTGTCTTTCAAGACTACAACACATGTGAATCATCCTGGGAATAATAAATTGTAAGATTACCCGGTAAATGCATTTAACAAATATATATGTGTCTTGTTTTGAATTATTTTTTAGTTTAAAGAGAAAAAGGTTGACTTGATTGAACTTTGAATGGTAAGTACCGAAATTAATTATGTTTTTGTTGTTATATATGTTTGCAGGTTATATAGTTCCTTGAAGTTAGTAGTGGCCGGGACTGATAATGAAGAGTAAATTAGGGCATGTGACCTGAACTACAATAATGAGAATAAATCAATGGGCAGATTCAATGTTAATTTGCCTTTGTATTCCAACATATGTACTTATTTTCTAGTGAAAATGAAATGCGACTGGTTTATCAAGACACATGAGTCTATATGAATGAATACATTTCTTCTTTCTTTCTCTCTTCTATATTTCTTTTTGTTTTACTAATTCTTACCAAGGAGGTAAGAAGTACATTGTTGTAGTATTAATGAGGGACTTTGGGTTGTTCTAGTAGTAAGAAACATTATCTCTATTTATATGTCTTAGATAAAATTAAGTCTCACTATCGGTGATATTGTTTGTGTGATTTCGGTTTGACGAAAAGTCTAGAATTTAATTGGGAGAAATTGTAACCACCCAAAATGTCCTACATCCGTAATTTAATATAATGGTCCCTAGTATATATGTGGGTGCTATAATCTCGATGAGGAGAGATTGTAACAGCTCAAAATATCATACATCGATAGTATAATAGAAAGGTCATTAGTATATATGTGACTGCAAATAATATCTATTCTTACTAATCTCATCCGCTGATTTTGACTTGGGCGCAGTCAGCCTCACAATCACATGGTAGTGATCTTGGGTCCGGCTCGTAGTTAGCCACACAAACACAACCTAAAATATCTACATAGTCACAAGATAGCGATCGCAGTCACCCGCGCAAACACGACCCACAATATCTATATAGTCATATGATAATGATTCTGGGTCTGTTCTAATACCATATATAACCAATTATGTAATGTAAAATTATTATATCCACATATATCAATAACATTCTTAACATATCATTACACCAAACATATATATAAAAGATCTTTCTATTACATTATCATTAAAATATTTTGGACATTAATTATTTTATAAATATACAACTTATATAATAAATATAGGTAAAAATATTCGATTAAATTATCCATTAAACATATTTTTACTATAAAAAAATTGTCTTTTGTCAACTTTGCCAACCATTCCACCGAGGAAACAAACACACCCAAAAGCAACTCTATTGATTACTCAACGGACCCAAAAAGTAGACAAAATGGCAAACAGCTTGTTTTCTCAAATTAAACAAACCATAAAAATTAAACAAACCAAAAGTGGGATACATGGTCCCACCCTTTAAGTGGCCCCCAACAACTAAAAAAAATAAAATTCTTATCAGTTAGTTTACTAGTCAAAAGTAGCCGTTACTTGCACCTCCCCCTTCTTCACTTAAAATAATACGCACATTAAGTTTTCCCCTCAACAAATCCCCTGTTTTCTTAACACCTCCGCTCCTCAACCCCCTCTATTTCTCTCTCTACAATTACAATATATATACATATATATATACTTCTTGCTGCAGCTTATCTCTCTATATCTTCTTCCTACTTTCTTGGCTACCCATTTCTCTCTCTCTCTCTCTAAATCCAAAAAATTACCCTTCCACAAAAATTGACCCAAATGAATCCATCTAATTCAAGTATTTCTCTATCAACTCCATTGTTATATGCAGCAACAAGCAGTAGCAGTACCGCAAGCAGCGACACTGATGAAAGCCCGGTCAGATCACTCCGATTTGAGCCCCAAAATCTCAAGAATTATCAAATACCAATCACACCCATTAAAGATTTCTACTCGTCCAAATCACTGGCAGTACTTTACGGCCACGTCGGATCGGTTTCTTGCATAGCCTTATGCGGAGAATTCATTCTAAGCGCTTCGCAGGGCAAAGATATAATAGTCTGGCAACAGCCTGATTTGAAACAATTTACCAAATTCGGCCACGGCGATGGATCAGTGAAAGCCCTTGTTACGGTTGGAAACAGGGTTTTTACGTCCCATCAAGATAGTAGAATTAGGGTTTGGAAGGTTTCAAGAAGGTCCGAAAATGTGTTTAGGCTTGTTGATACATTACCCACTAAGAAAGATTATTTGGGGAAGTTTATGAAGCAGAGTAATTATGTGCAAATTAGAAGGCACAAAAAGGGTTTGTGGATAGAACATTGTGACAGTATTTCTTGTTTGGCTGTTGAAAATGGGCTGATTTTTTCCGGGTCTTGGGACAAAACCCTAAAGGTGTGGAGGGTATCTGATTTGAAATGTTTGGAGTCAATTAAAGCTCATGATGATGCCATTAATGGGTTGATCTCGGTTAATGGGATAGTTTACTCAGCCTCGGCTGATGGGAAGATCAAGGCATGGGGAAAGGAAAAAGAAGGGAATTTAAATTCCTCGCATTCTTTGAAGGGAATCTTGGAGGGTCATAAGGATGTTTCGTTGAATTCCGTGGCCGGGACCGAGGATGGGGAGCTTGTTTATGGTGGTAGCTCAGATGGGTATGTGATGGGTTGGTTGAAAGATGGGGATGTTGATAGTTGGAAGCTTGTTTGTGAGGTGAAAGCACATAAAATGGCTGTTTTGTGTGTGTGTTTGAAAGGGGAAATTTTGTGCAGTGGTTCAGCTGATAAGAGTATTGGTATTTGGAAGAGAGAGGTGAGCGGTGGGATGTATAGAGTTGGGGTTATAAGGGGGCATGAAGGGCCTGTTAAGTGCTTGCAAGCTTCTCCAAGTTATGTTGGTGGCGGTTTCTTGCTGTATAGTGGTAGTATTGACAAAAGTTTGAGGGTTTGGTGGGTTCCTAAGTACTTTGATAAGAAAGAAGATGATACTCCTCAAATTAAAAGTACATAGAAGTGTTTGGTTGTTTTCTCCTTTTACCGTCAGAGTAATGTATAACTATTACATGACAAGACTCTATGGTTTGACAAAACAGTAATCTCTTTGGCGGTGTATAATTCTGTTTAGGATGATTCTTTGGGTTTGTGGTTGTGGGTCTTGAAGCACTGGTCCTTTTTTATAGTGTCTGCAGTGCTTTTGGAATTCATTTTTTTTTTTTGAAGTGTTTTCGTGTAGTGTATCTGATCATAGTTAAGATTGAAGGGTTCAGTTGGGAATTTTTTTTTATATTTTTTTTTGAGTGAAAAGCCAGAGGACAAGGCAAAATCAAAGGCCTTGTTTGAACAATCTTGCAGTTTATGTTTTGGAGTCTTAGTTCATAGGGCACAGTCAAAGGATAGAAAGGTTTGTTTTTTCTTTTTCCATAATTTTTGTTTTATATTAATCTTGAATTGTAATTATATTATTGAGTGATTCATTTCAATAAAAACTTTGTGCTAGTGATGGTTATTTGTGCATGTTTCAGTTCTGTAATTGTCTGTCTCCAATTTCGGCAGAATTAATCAAGATATATATATATATATATATATATATAAACAGTAAAAGGCCATTATCAAACTTCTCTAGAGATTAATTGTTTGAGGAATCATTCCCTTTATTATTTAGATAAATTATTGCTTTCATTCTAAACAATATTTATTTTTTGTACATCTCGAATTAGTTGAAGGACGTATATCTCAAATCAATCTGAATTGTTACTTTAATTATTCTGCCATGAATGTATAGGGAATCTCATAATTTGGAAAAATATATATACAAAAATTACGTAACTTGATAATTAAGTGAATAACACCTTTGCACCGAGATATATTTACATTTCTAATATAATTGGAGACAGCACAGCATTAGACTTTTTAATTTATTGTTAATTTTTTTTTTTAAAAAAATGAATGTCAAAAACTCTTTAGATGTAAAATTAACTAGAGTTAGTACTATATAGATGTAAAATTTCATTTTTAACATCTTGGACACAATCTCTTTATAGTTACGAGTTTTACGTGAATTTGTTAATTTAAAATTCTTGAAAAAGACAAAAGTTTAAACTAAACGAGAATAAGATTGAATTCATCAACTGCCTATTGACTTGGAATATTGAAATTGTGCTTGTGAGAGAGAGAGAACAATTATATTGTACATGTACTAGACTTTGCGGTATATTCTACGCATGTGTAATATTATACTTGGTAATACTTTTATACTTTATATTTTGTTCCTTTTAAAACATTTGATAACAATGTGTAGTTAGCGGTTACAGTTTTATGTTTTTTAGGGTACAGGTTATAAATTCAAATTTTAGTTTAAGTAGTATTTTTATTTTTCAAAATCAATGAAGGGTAATTTAGTAATTTTAATTACACAAAAAGGACCACCAACTTGTCTTTGAGTTATATATATATATATATATATATGAATAATAATGAATGTATTTGTGTGTAAATATATTATCAGAATTAAAAGCAGTGGTGTAGCTAGGAAATTTAGTAAGTGGGGTCAATTTGTTTTTTCTTCTAAGAACTTTAATATATCATCCATTGTACGAGAATATTTTTGTACGCTACATGAATTGTAGTAATTTAAAAAACTATGAACTAAGCATGTTTGTCTATAACGTGAGTCATGTGTAATTCCTATATGTACAAATAGTACTACATGTAAAAAAAAATCAATGAAGACAATGTAATAGGCACAAGTTATACCTAATAAAAATAAAATTTGACCCCAGTAATAGAAAATTTATGTGATGTCAAGCAGTGTCAAATATACACACAAATTCAAATTACTCCAAACTTTGCTATATTGAAATACATGTTTTTAGTATCAAGTGGGGTCATCCAACCCCATATTAATACATGTAGTCATACCCCTGATTAAGAGTAGATCAATCCGTGTGCATATGAATCGACTTTAATTTAGTCATGACATAAAGTTTCTGAAAACATATCCCTAATATTTTAACTACGAAATTTAGTCATTAAAAACTGCTACGTATACAGTATAGTATGTTCAATCTCATATATATATATATATATATATATGTATGAATATAATATAAGCACAACCTCAACAAACGAAAAGAATACTTACAAGGGATGTTGCCATCCCACGCTAATATTTCAACATTTGTCTGTTACAAAATAACGAAGGACCACAAAAGTTAAAGCAATCAAGCAATGCACTTTTTCAGAAAAATGAATATTTTGATGGAATTGCTTAAATTATGCTGCAAACAATGCCCCTTTTGAATATTTGAATAGTAGTTAGTCCCTTTTGGACTAATTATGGATGTTCAAGTAATATAAATAATTCCTCCCAAAAAAAAAAAAAGTACTATAAATAATTAAGTTGAGTTGAAGACAAGTCCTCACACATTAAACAAATGGTATGACAAATGAGTGTATTATATGAATAATTATAAGGAGAAAAGGAGAACAATGCAACCGACACGAACTTTCTCATATATATATATATATATATATATATGTATATATATATTGGAGGTCCTTGTAGTTAAATTTTGAAAAAATTTAGGATTCAGTTTTTTAATTAATATGTCACAATTATGCGACTGGCAAATCTCAATTCGAGTTTTTAATGGTTAGAAATAGCATCTTTAAACACAGTATTTTTTAAAAATTGTATCATTTAAAAAATAAAGTTCGAACTGGTAATAAATTTCAAAGTAAAGAACCGAATGTTAAACGCCTTAATCTTTTTGGATGGTGATGTTGGCACCTCCAAAATCTCTTGAAAACACTCCCACTTTTCATTCGGTCCTTAACAACCGAATAACATATACGTTATTCGGTTATGAAAGACCGAATATAAATTTGGAAAAATTTAAAAAAATTTGAAAATGCCTTATTCGGTTGTCAATAACCGAATATATAGACCTATATTCGGTCCTCAACAATCAAATAATAGACATTTTACTCAATTACAAATTACTAAATTAAAGTAAAAATATTATTAAATATTTTTGAGGGTGCCATCGTCATCGCCCTTTTTTAAGAAAAGAAGGTGAAGGTGAAGGTGGTAGAGAAATTTTGTCAGAGAAATAGAGTTGTAGGTTGTAGCTCGATCACTGTTACTATTTTCTAATACAATTTGCTTAGCTTCAAGGTTTGACCAGAGTTTTTAGAAAAACAAATACCCATATTGCATGATTGCTTAGACATTTCTAAAGGCATGGCAGAGTTTCTTCTGTACTAAAGTTAAGGAATCTTTTTTCCCACGTTTATTAATTAACTTTTTTTAACGTTTTCTTGTCCATCAGTCATCAATATATATATATATATATAAATATAAATATTCTTTTGACAAAAATTAATATTTCTGTTAGGTGGTACAAAACTAATATGGTTGGTCATCCTCAAGCTTAAATATCTAAACATATATCAGTTTAACTCCTTTAATCATTTTAAAACAAAGCAACAACTATACATTCCAATCAACATGGAACTACCACTCCAAACCTTGTGCACTAAATACACGTACGTAATATTTATATTATTGCATAAAATTAGGACGAATTCAACTGTTAAATTAAATGAAACTGTGTTACATTTTTATGAAGACTATTTCGTCCTTGCAATTTTTCATTTCAATATATATAAATAATAACATTTGAACAATAAGCCTTTTACTCATAATTAACCACCAAGTCATTCATTAATTTATTTTTATTATATATACATGCATGCAAGGCGCATATGTATGTGCAAAGTACCACCACCACGATTCTTTTTTAAAAAGAGTTGTTTTACTACAAACTTGAGGGACCATGCATAATAAAAATTCAAAAAGCAACCTAAGCTATTGTACACTTTTGTAAGCAAAGCATAGTTTTCAATTGATTCCAATATATGCATAATTGCATTGTTGTTCCTGTTTGGTCTAATGGATGCTTAATTCGTGTAAAGTGTGAGCTTGATTAGGAAAATAAATAAATAATAAGCAGCGCACACACCACATTATTCTTATTCTTATTCTTATTCTTATTATTATTATTATTATTATTATTATTATTATTATTATTATTATTATTATTATTATTGTTGTTGTTGTTGTTGTTGTTATTATATAAATTAAAGACGCATTTTAATCATCATAACATTATCAAAAATTTTTAGGTTACCCTTACGACCTATTAATTTTTGAAAAAAACGTATACTACTCTACTCTAATATATATATAAGCAATGGTGTTTGAACTAATCAAAAGTAAAATTTTCTTTCAAAAACATGATTTATAATGTTAAATAAGGATTTTAGCAAAAGTGAAGTGATGTTTACTCATAAGTGAATTGGAGAATGAGTTTCCTTTTAGGGGTTGCTTTGTCAGATAGCTAATTTAATTCGAATTAACTAATAAAATTTGAATTTGATCCTTTTTTTTTAATCTAGTATTTTCTTTATTGTAATGTTCCCTTCTTTGTTTTCTTTACATTTCCAAATGGATACTAACCCTAATTGGCATGCTCCAAGAGGGCCAATAAAACTACATCTTTCGGACTTGGGCTGGGCTTTGTGACTTGGAACTTTCTACATCATCAGCCCAATTCCCAAACGACCAATCACCTAATGGGCCTATCAGCAAATTAATTTTGAAGTCATTTCGGGGCTTGCTATCTATTATTATCTTTTTGTTCAAAGTTTCGGCGCTTATAGATCCGTTTGATAATAACATTTAAAAAAAAAAATTTGATTTTTATAAAATGTTAAAAAATAAGTTAAGACATGTGGTGAAATATTTACTTTGTGACTTTTTCCATGGAATAATTTTCTTTGATGGTTGAAAAAGAAAAATTTTCGACAAAAAAATTATGAAGAATGGATGACATTTACGTATAAAATGAGTATGAAATGGAGAGCATCTTATCACATGCTCAACTTCTTACCAAATCAAGTATTTTTATTTTTCGTTTCCATATTGTTATCAAACGGAGCCTAAAGGTGTATGCTTTAGTCCAAAATTTATTTCAACGGCTATTCAAGTAATGTCGTACTTTTATTTTCTAATTATTAGCAAAGGAAAAATTATTTATAATTAGATTTGTTAGAATCACACATTACAGAATAACATAACACGAATTGACATGAAATTATAAGTTAATGGGTGGAATTTTAACGAATTCGGATGATTATTAGATTAACCTGCTTGACGTACACAAAATAATAATGAACCGGTTTCAAGTTTATCCTTAATGAATTCGGGAGTACCTATTAATTTTTAAAATTTTTTAAATAAAATTAATGTTTATTGATCAAGAAATAATGTGTATCTATTTTATGATCCACATATGTTTATCTCTACTTTTTTTTTAATTAATTTTAGTTCTTTACTCATCTTATTCTAGTAAAAAAAATAATTGAAAGTTACTTGTAATTTTTTTTAAAATTATCTCCTTATCGGGTGCTTTCCCTTATAACAAATCGAGGGGTCCGAGTCGTAAACGAATTAGGAAATATCATTTGATAGCTTATCAAATCATGTTCAAATGAATACAAAAGTTACTTGCATTCGTTAAAATTTGACACGAACTGATTCAATGACATATCTATATAATAAGGAAAGGTTTTTTTTTTACTAAAGAGTTTTTGAAATTCTATCTAATCAAAGGTTTAGATTTAGTTTGGTAAATTTATTTTTTCTTACACATATTTTAGACCCTAGGATGTGGTTTATCTCCAAGAAGCATTATCCACCTTAGATTTGTTTATTTCTACTCACTTTACACCTTTGGATTAAAGTACTATACCTACTAATATACTCCACCCACACACAATCAAAACAAACATAATTTATCTCTCCTTTTTTCTTTAAACTTAAAAATATAATAACTTTTAATCAAAGCATATATGTTTAATAAAAAATATATATTTGAAATCTACTCATGAATACCTATACAATAAGATCTATTGTTATCATAAAATTATGTATAAAAAAATATTTTTTTTACCTATATAAGTTAACATTTTGGTGATTTTAATTTATGTTACTTCATATTATGATTTACGTAGAAACTTCTTAAAAAAAGAATTCTCACTTTCATAACAAATAAATTATTTTAAACTTTCGTTTTTTTATATAATTTTTAAATTTAAAGTTTTTTTTTGGGTGGTGATATTGGCACCCCCAATATCCATTGGTAACACTCCCACAAAAAAAAGTAAGTTGTTATTTCCACCCCACTTCATCTTTTTTAGTACAAAAGTTAATTAACCCTAAACTAATTTTTCACCCACTTGTTTTAATTTAAAACAAAAGTTAATGAATCTCCCTCCAAAGTTAATCAAACATTTATTCCCAAATAAATTTCCCTCCAAAATTCCTCTCTTCTACCAAAATAGGCAACAAAACTTTGATCTCCACCATTGATGCAAAAGGGTAAGCTTGAGAAAAATGGAAGGAAAAAAGGAAACTTTGGAATAAGATAAGAAAACCAACAAACAAAACCTCCATTAATGCAAAACTCTAAATTTGAGGAGAATGGTATAAACAAAACCTCCATTGATGCAAAACTCAAAAGTTAAGAATAATGGTAGAAAAAAGAGATAAACTTTAAAATAAAAAAAAGAAAACAAGTAAAAAAAAGGTAATGAAAGGAAACACGAAGAAGGTTTATTCGGTTCTTCGTAATCGAGTTGCAGGCTTGTACACTTGGTTGCTTTCAACCGAGTATGAAATCCTATAAAATGTAATGCTCTCAGGACCTTCATTCGGTTGAGAGCAACCGAGTGCGATTAACGTCACTCGGTTGCTCACAACCGAGCATAATATAACAACACTCGGCTGCTCTCAACCGAATGAAGGTCTCGAGAGCATGACATTTTATAGGGTTTCATGTTCGGTTGAGAGCAACCGAGTGTACAAGTCTGCAACTCGGTTACGGAGAACCGAGTAAGCCTTCTTCGTGTTTTAAACAGAAAATTTTGTTTTTTGTTTATATATTTAATGTGTATGCTATAAAAATCATATAAACAATAAAACAAAATAAAAACATATATGTCTCTCTTTCATTAACTCTTTCTTACTTGTTTTCTTTTCTTTATTACAAAGTTTCTCTTTTTTCTACCATTATTTTCAAATTTTGAGTTTTGCATCAATGGAGGTTTTGTTTGGTTTTATTTATACCATTCTTCCCAAACTTAGAGTTTTGCATTAATGGAGGTTTTATTTGTTGTTTTGGTGCTACCAAAATTTGTTGTTAAATAAAGAAGATGGTAGAGATGGTAATTTTGCTTGTTTGAGAAGATGGTAGAGATGGTGGAGAAATTTTGGGGTTAGTTTAGGGTAATTTGTTTTATGTTATTATGTAGTTAATTACTTAATCATGTTATTAATTAATTAAGTATGAGATTAATTCCTAAAAATAAGTGAGAGTGGTGGGAGTGTTTTGTATAAAGTGAGAGTATTATTAAAAGAAAAAAGGAAAAGTGGGAGTATTAGCAAGAGTGGGAGTATTACCAATAAATATGGGGGTTGCCAACATCACCACCCTTTTTTTTTTCTTTTGAGGTGTAATCAATACACATCACAACAACACTTATCCATTATCTAACTTTACATTTTCACTTATTGTTAAATTAATTATGTTTTCGCCAGATTACAATATAGTTTTGATAATAATATCACCCATTATCTAACTTAGATTATGATAATAATACCACCTATTATAACCAACTCTAAATGTCAAATTTAATACATTTCTTAAAAGTCAACAATTCACAAACTATCGTTATTGTCTTCCTTTTAAAAAAAATGGTATTCACTAAAATAAAAAATTGTTATTTTGTTAGATTATTAATGTTTTATTCTTTTTATTGAAGAAATTGAAGATATTTGTATTGCAAAAAAAATATGGTATTTTGATTTAATTTGGACCAAATCGGAACGGTCATATATCTATATTTCCTGTAAGATATATCGTTCGTCTAATACTTTTAAATGAAAATATTGGTTATTTAAACTTTTTCATAATTTTGTTTGTAAATAATTTATTAAGTTAACTTTGCTTTTATTCTATTAAAAAAAAAACCAAACAAACAAAAAAAAAACTCAAGTTATTTTTAGTAGACAAGAAATAAATTAACTTTGAAAGTTAAATCTAAAAAGTTTTACAACCAATTTTTATGATACAACTTGATTTAGTAAATTTGTTAGGTGCACTTTAAATTGTTGAAAATGTCGATGATTTTAGGTGTCAATTATATGGTGTACATAGTTTTAAGAATGAGTAACATAATTATCAATCTTTCTTTGTGATGGTGGCAAGGTTGGGTGTCATCTTTTGTCTAAAAAGATTTATTTTTTTATTCATGTTTTGATACGTAGTGGTTACACAAATTAAATCGTAGTACCATCGGCACGGACATACCCTAATTTACTTATAATCGGTGGATTATTTATCATTTTCTTAACTTTGAAATTATGTATATCTGATACGGCATGAAAAATTAGTGTTATATAAAGACAAACTTCCCGAAAAAACAAGATGGGTAATGTAGAATTCTGTAATTCACCCCAGTTATAATATTACTATATATAAAATTTATAAAAGGTTAAATCACTCATTTTGATAAACAAATGAGAGTGAATGGAAGGATAAGGACGGAATAGGAGGGATTTGATAATCCACTCCATTGCCTTAGTTTGTTTGTTTCCTTGATTAATTTCCGAAATAAGCAGGAATGAGAGGGAAATTACGCGATTAAATAATTATTTAAACTATTCCAAAATTAACACTTGTTTCTACTTTGCTCCGCCCCTGCTTGATGGTGCTAGTGCATTTGTGCCAAATTAAATAATTGGACACAATCGAACCATATATATTACTAGAAATTAGGTAGAAGGGCTTATTATACATTGATTTTTACAAAAAAACTAATGAATAATATTTTTTTGAATGAAGGGCCTATTTTTAATTGGTAATTAGTGTAAGAGGCCTATTTTATTTTATATTTTAAATGAATGTATTTGAATAAATTTAAATATCATTTAATTAATAAAAACATGTTATGTATTACCTAAATTACCCATTTTCATGATATTTGCACAAAAAATATGGACTGCAAAGTTCATATTGCAATGAAATATGAACTGCAAAGTTCATATTGCAGTGAAATATGGACTGCAATATGAACTTTGCACTAAAAATATGGACTGCAAAGTTCACATTGCAGTAAAATATGGACTGCAATATGAACTTTGCACTAAAAATATCGACTGCAAAGTTCACATTGCAGTGAAATATGGACTACAAAGTTCATATTGCAGTGAAATATGGAATGCAAAGTTCATATTGCAGTGAAATATAGACTGCAAAGTTCATATGCATATTGTTATTTTTTAGTTTATTTTAAGGGTTAGGATGTCATTTTATAATGAAAAAAAAAGACACATGTCATATTATCAATAAAATAAAAAATAGGCCCTTTATTTAAAAAACAATTATTCCTTGACTTTAGTGTGAAAATCTTTCTCTAATAAGCCATTTTTTTTAATTGCCCCTATATATAATAAATTTATTTCAGAAAAGATCGATTCAACAAAATTCATTGAGTTCAAAGGCTGCACTAATTGTAAACATACCAACAAATATAAAATAACAACCTATTAAAAAATAAAACAAAAGTATATTTTACGCTCTAGATATTATTATTATTATTATTATTATTAACTCCTATAAAACAATTTAATAGAAATAATTTACCACTACTCTCTAAAGTAAATAACATAAATTTTAACTCCGTTAACGCTGGTAAAAATCCTCAACCCATAAAAGAAAAAAATATTGCCTTCAAAAGTACCCATATCCAAAGTCATAAAAATTAGCTTCATTCTTCATCGCTAAATTAGCCGCATTAGCTTTTTCATCAGCTTTCAATTTCACGTTGTTCTTTAATTCCTTCAATGACTCCATAAAATTTTCAAGCTCCATTAACCCCATATTCCCCACATCTTTACACCACCAAAAACCCCCACCACTATTATTATTATTATCACATCCACCCCTCAACTTTTCTTCATTACTAATCTCCTCCGCGCGCTTTTTCTCGCCCTCCATCTTCTCAAGTACCTCCAAGTACTCCTCGTTGTGTTTATGATAGTCGCTGACCAGAGCTTGACTAGCCGGAGGAGACCCTTTTCCCTCAAGATACCGGTCGATGACAACATCGGCATTTGGGTGGCCAAAAGTGAAGACCTTTTGCTTCGGAGATAAAACTATAACGGCCATTTGCGCGCCAGTTAACATAGAGAGCTCACTTGCTTTCTTGAAGAGACCGGACCGACGCTTTGAGAAGGTTACTTGCCGCGCCGATTTCCCCTCGATTTTCTTGATTTCGATCTTTCTTCGGCCTTTTGATTGTCTTGTCTCGTTGGTTTTTGTCATTGTGGACAATTTTTTTTTTTGGAGCAGATTAAGATAGGATTTTTTGAGAGGAGGGCAAAGCTAGGTAGGGTGGGTATTTATTGTTGCCAATTCTCTTGGCTTAGTTTTGCTCATAGTGTATTATTATTGGTAAGGAAACTTTTATGGCAAGAAATATATGGAAGTTTGACATAATTAATAGTGACTGGGTTGTAAAATCTCAAAAAGGTTGCCAAAAGGATTTGACTTTCCAAATATTCTAATTTTACCTAATTTTAATTCAATCCCGAAGTCTGGGGCTCTACATTACACGTTAATTTTTTTGTGCTTTCTATTTTACAAGTAAATATTTTACACAGAATATATATAACTCTTAAAAGAAAGAGCAGAATGTCCTATTGTCAACAATGAAGGAAAGGTAATCCACATTCCATGATATATATATATATATGTATATGTACACATTTATCAAAACAACATGCATTCCAGTTTATACAAGAAAAATCACTTATCAGCACTTTCCCGAGAGGGAAGGGGGCCAAAAGAGATAAATTAAGAGAAGCACTCACATCTTGGAAATATCTGATCAGATTTGATTTTATCGTGGAAATTTCGTTGATATAATTAAAAGGAGACTTGGACAAAAAAAATTGAAAATAATAGGATACGGATCTAACTGGCAATAAACTAATGTCATAAAAGTGAAATGTTCAAGTTATACCTGGTATAACGAGTTAGTAACATTTTTGACCTTCCAAATATGTTAGTAGTTTCACTTTTGTCTCTAATGTTTTGATAAGTTTAGAAATTGTTTTAATGTAATCCAATTAGTAACTTCCGTTAAGTTTTTTAACGGAATTAACATATGGGGCCATATAATTCCTTTTATATTTTTCTGATGAAATTTTGTGTTGCAATTTTAGACCTCTAGATGATCGAATTTGAAAAAATGTTGAACTGCAAAATTGAAGGTCTCAAAATTCTCTTCATGATACACTCAAGAAACTCGTGATTTGGAGTCTCGAGAAAAAAAAAACTTGCTTTAAAAATTATTTAAGTTACTTTACGTATCTTGTCTCACAAATTCAACAATGTTAAGTATTGTAACCCAATTTTATTTATTTGTATTCAGATCATTTTACACAATTTATATGTTGTCAATTTAATGGTTGTTATACCCAATTATGACTTAATTCTTCTTTTTTATTTTTAAGTTTTTTTGTTTTAATATTTTAAAAACTTAATTTTTGGAAATAAATAATTTATGGAGGTTAAAAGTAAAATGGACGATGATGATATCCATTCTTTAGGGCTATTGGCTTCAGTACATCTGATCAGCCATTTTACTTTTAGCCTCCCTCAATTATAGATTTCCAATAATTAAGTTTTTAAAAGATTAAGCAAAAAAAAAAATTAAGATAAAAGAAGAATTAGGCTTCAACTAGGTTTATCATCCATTAAATTTGCAATAGATAAATTGAGTGAAATGATTTGAATGTAAATTATATGGAGAAAATAGGTTTAGAGAGAAAAAATGGGTTTGCATTTCAAGAGTCAAAAGTGTTACAAACTCTGGTATAACACAAATAAGTTTTACATCCGGCAATATCTTTCTTTTTATGTCATAATTCATTAATCTAGCCGTTGAATTAGTTAATTATTATGTCTCAAAGATGCATGAAAAAAATTAATTAAGTAGATAAATAGAAGTCTCATCTTAATCCTGTTATATATTGCATTATAATTAAACTTACAAAAATTAAGTTAAAGTAAGTATAATGATTATATGGTTACAAATATCGGATTGATTTGAAACTTTGCATGCTTAATAAATTTACTCTTAAACCAGTGTAATTTGAATGATATTTTATATATACATTAGTCCATACATATTATATATACAAAGTTATAATAAGCGCGCAATAGCTAGTTCATTGCCAAAGAATGATGAATGAAATTATATTTGTTAATCTCCAAAATTTGTGTTCATTTATGCTAAAATAAATTAAGTAAAGAACTTCGATCAATATGTTCGACCTCTAACTATTTAATCTGATTCTCTCTAGCTGAATAGTTTACGGATTCTGTCTATCTGTTTCCACAAAACTATGGTATTTATACTCATGTTAGCTTATAAATATTTGAATTTGGTTTGAAGTTTAGCATCCTTCGAGAATCATTGGCAACTAAATTTAGTAAATGCTTAGATACGCAATGGGTGTTAATCGGTGAGAATTAGAATCCAACTCGGGGCCATTTGGGCGCTTCGACCCTTTCAAAGAAACGGTGCTTCGTAGGATCTATCAAACAAAGATTCATAATATATGAAAAATGACGAACACACTTTAAACAATAATACTATTGGATGTAGAGATTAAAAGTTGATTACAAAGAGATACTTTTCTATCACGTAACAAGTTCTTTTTTTTTTTTTGTTCATAAGGTTTAGGTAAAGTGGTATAACTTGTGCGCACAAGACTACGCTCTTTCATAATCCGGCCAAAGGTTCATCATCTACATTGGACTAGGAGATTCAAAAGACATTACTTGTAGTCTGAACTCAAACAATTAAATTTATATACATACTCACATTTATCAAGCTTCTAATTCTTGTTGTATTGAAAATGCTCTTATAACATCTCATATAAAAATATGAATTGGTGGAGCCTACGAATATACAAGTAAATTTAGACACATGTTTTCTCAACTATTTTCATTCAAGTCTAAAAATTGAAAAAGGTATTTCTATTAACATTCCATCTCAGTTGTCCTTATAGGGACCCCGAGAGCAATAACTAATTTCAAACAAACCAACAAAATCGGTTACCCAATCTTATACATAATACCCATTTTTTTTTATTTTTTTTGAAAATTTGTTGACCCTCAAAATATGTCATAACAAGTGAGTGGGTGTCAAGAAACCAAGGGATTTGCTAACCCGTCAATATAAAGTTCATAGTGACAACCTACCGATACTAAAACGTGTAGCATAGTCGATGCGTGTGTAATAGATTTTTAGTAATAGGTAAATTTTTCAAGAACTGTTAACCATGTGACAGAGTTTGGTCGAGTCATTAAGGTAAATGTGTTTACGATGGAGGTTGTAGCTGCAAAACCCACTGCAAATAGTACGCATATTTCTGGAGTCTACTGAGGGTAATTTTGTAATTTTAAGTGCATACCAAAAGTAGAAACACACCTGGCCCTGCTGTACCTTGACTAGAGAGTTTTGTAACTCTTTCATCATTTGTTTGACAAAAATCAAGCAAAAAAGAAGTCATGTTATCAAAGAAAGCTGGCTCACAAACAGATTAAACAATTAACATAAGAGAATCCAAAATGCACAAGCATAAAACTATAAATCTGATTTCGGTTTTAAAAAACTTCAACCTTCAGCGCTGGTTTATATTTTATAACAATCCAAAAAGAAAAAACTCTTTATAACAACCAGGCCACCAAAAGGAGTATTGAGCAATAAAATAGATTAACAAATAGATTATTATCCTGTGGTCCAAAAATAAAAGGAAGTCCAAGACCTCCATAACTCTAAAGAAACCTATTTTACGTATCACTCACTGTCTACTTACACAAAACTGAACTTCTTCTGGTTTCTTTGGTGCCCCCACTGTTGACTTACCCCTAAATCCTCCCTCTGAAACCTCGAGCTTTTGTACCTCGACGTATTATTTTGCGGAGGACCTTCTCTCTTCCGGCAACCACCATTAACGGCTCTCCTGTCTCCATTGGGTCTATATTCAAAATTCCTCGGCTTGTTATTTTGACTCTCCCAATGCTTCCAACCCCCCGAATTATCACCACTATCCCGCCACTTCCTATCTACTGGACCTCCTCCACTAGGCTCATTTTTCCAACTATTTTCACCTTTATCTTTATTCCATGACCCATTACCGCTAGTTCCCCAACAGGTTGGACCACCGGAGTTATTTCGAGCATCATCCCATCCCTTAACGGATCCCGCATTCTGACCGCCACAGCCCCACGAACGACCGTAGTTATTATCCGGTGTTGTTTGCCCCATAGAGCTTCTCCCGTGGTTCCAACCCCATGACTTGGTCCCACCGCCTCCCCATGTACAATCACCCCACAATTTATTTCCACCACCAACCCATAAACTCTCCTTTGGAGATCGATGACTTTGGGCCTTCACCCAAGGGTTATTAACATTCTCCAAGATCCTACTGTTATTTTCCCAAGGACTGTCACCGTTACCATGATTTTTCTCATCCCATCCTGAAGCAGGTCCGCTGGGAACTAAATCCGGATCCTTCCGGTTTGTAATCTCAGCCTTGTCAGATTTTTCGGCTTCAATTTTTTCAGCTTCATCAGGATTGAAGTATGCTCGTTCCAAGTCCAATATCAGTTCAGGGTCAATTACGGGATTCCAGTCATTTTCGCCATTATACATGTCTGGATTGGGTAGAGGGTTGTCACTGGCGAAGCCATTTATCACCGCCCAAAATCGTCTTTTTGCATTATGGAAGGCTTCTTTGCTAGCTGAATCATTCCAGTTGACCACGTTGTCATGGCAGTCCATGTACTTTTTAGCAACCACGATCTTCTGAAATGGGATTCCCACTGAAATGCAAAACCGCTCTTCCCATGGAAGCCTTGTGTTTTTCCAGTCCCCTGCAGCAATAAAATAATGATAAGAACACTAAACACTTGCTTAGTCGCTTAAAATTGAATTTTATAATCAAGATCCAATTTGAACCGTGAATTGTTAACTACGTTATTATCCTAATGGGGTCCAATTCAATTCTGTCATCGAGTCAATATTGAACCCAGTGATACCCTAAATATATCCATGTAGGTTCTATACATCGAAATATATGTGTTATTAATAAAGTTATCAAACAGAAGCGGGACACATATCACGCATATAGACAAGATAATTTTGCCCCAAAGCCAGAGAGATCGCATATATAATCCTATGCGTATGATAAAAAGCATAAACAACAAATATAATTCTTAGTATTCTAATATCACATGATTAGGGCCTGCAATTCATAGTAACCAACTTTTATAAGTATTAAGTAGGTATACGAATAATGAATGTGTATATATTGTACACGTAATTTGGAGAGTAAGTACATATAAGATATTTTTTTTCAATAATATTATATTATACATTCATAATTGCAGACATCATTATGACGATTATCTCCCCCAAGCATAACCTTTGATTTTCCTTTCTTGCAACAATATTTATTTTCTTTTTTCTTTGATAGGAAACTTAAAATAGATACATGTATACATGTATACAAAACAGAGCTATTCAGAAACGTACACAAGGTAACTTATTACCATCATGTTTCCTTTTCTTGTATTTAAAATTTAAAGCTATCATTTATCATCAATCTTTACAAATGAGCATATATCAATATGATTACACATATATATTTCGTTTTCTTTATATGAACTCTAGTTTCCTTTTTTCAGATTTGTTGTTCTCGCTGATAGTACTGTATGGGCATTCTCGTACCTTTATCCCAGCCACTTAGCTCATATTTTGAGTTAAGAATAGGTTGGAGAAGGTTGTATTATAAAACGAAACTGATAGCAGAGAATAAATGATAAAGAAGGAGGTTGAACGAGCAGGAGTGTAGATGATACATTCTCAAACCATCAGAGGATGTTTGTAAGCTCTCCCAGAAAGGAAATTCAATTCATCATAAATGGTACTCCATCCCAAATTAAGAGTATTTGTTCGTAAGCTCTCCCAGGAAAAATGGAACAATATTATATACATTTTAAGTAATATAGTTCCATTTTTATTTTTATTTTTGAAAAAAATAGATAATAATACCATAAGAAATCAAACGCAGCTTAAATGATATAAGAATTCACCAACGATACATTCCTCATAGCTGAAAAACAAATTTTAGAAACAAAAAGGAGTGCAAATCCTAATTTATCTTGTCTCACCACCCTGTCCCCCTAAACAATGTGGAACGCTACCACCTGAAAAATGTGGAAGTTGGAAAATTCCAAAGATCCAGAATGGAAAAAAAAATCAGAGTATTCCTACTAGGAAAAATTATGGAATTTGGATGGGAAAGGATTTTAAATTTCCAAAAAAATTCAAAAATTGTTCGAGATGCTCAACTCCGATATATTTTATCGGTAAGCACGCCTACCCACTGCCCATTTAGAAACTATGGCCACTCATTTCCAAATCGAGCTAACTTCTAACTACGAACCACCCAAATGAAGTGGGTACCACTTCAAATATATGTCCCTTCGAGTAGAGTAAAAACTTGTGATTTAACTCCAACAGAGGACTTTTTCTTGACTAAAAACCCTTTGAATAAATACCAGAACCATTCTTTTGTCTGAGCTAGCTTTCTCAATTTGGCTATGGTATCTATCATGTACATGATTTCTTTTCTCAAATCTTTTTTACGCTCTGTAATCTTCTCTCTCTCTCTCTCTCCCTCTACATTATTATTTTAACAGCTTCCATATAAAGAAAGAAATCCAAGCAACTTATATGGAACATTGGAAAGAGAATGACAAAAACAAAGGAGATTTACTGCTATTCCTTTATATCTTATGTCGTGATTCATCGAAAGTTCTTTTACCTAAAGTCACCACCACAAACAGATGTTTTAAGATAAATTATGATTACAATGCATTAAATGATACACCATATATATACATATGCGTGAGTGTGTGTAATGTTGTAACAACCATAACATGATAAACGACACGAATTGCATGACTCCCAAGGTTGGTGTTTTAAACCCGTATTGCATATATTAAAACCTTTCATCCAATGGCAAGTGCAGGAGTCGGAACGGCAAGAGCCATATGACACCATTCATTTTCTTGAGGGGGGTCAAACCTACAAAATTAGTTTCTTTACTTTCTTTCTATCATATATATACCCATATATATATATATATATATTTGTGTGTGTGGTGGTTGGGGGGGTGTAAAATCATACATTTTGAAACTGGATTGTGTGGTTTAGTTTCAGTCATCTTCATTATAATTTTATTTCTCTCAATTGCCCTTTCACTCCATTAATTTAACCCTCACAAGGTCCTAAATAATCTTAATACCCTCTTTAATTTCTGGCAGAAAACGAAACCCAAGAAAACAAATCATGATTCCACATTTACAAATTTCACATTCTCAAAAAAAATAAATAAACAGTAATTAATGAGTTGGGTTCTATCTTATCATTCAAACCCATCACCAAAAAGCCAATCTTTCTACAATCAACCAACATATGAACCTTTTTTTGCTTTTGAGTGTAACAATTAACCATAAACAAGATATCAAATATACAATATTTAAAAAAAAAGAAGAAGGAGAAGAAGAAAACAAACCATGATTTTACACTCATCAATTTTACATTCTCAAGAAAAACGATGAAACAGTGATTCAATGAGTTGGGGTTCTAACATCTAGTTACAAACCCATCAACAAAAATCCAATCTTTATACAATCAACCAAAGAATCAACCTTTGCTTGGCTTTTGATTATACCAATTAACCATACGCAAGATATCGCATATACAACATTTGACAAAAAACAGAAAAAGAAACCCAAAATTAAGTAGAAAGCAATGATGAAAAATGAATACCTCGAAAACAAGATTTGGTGTAGTAGGAACAATGGGGCGGTGGTGGCTTATCTTGGTAGTACCTACGGTGCGCAAATCTCCTATTCCACCTACCCATTTCTCAAATTTTACAAAATCTCAACCCAACAAAATTAGGGTTTTATTAAGCAAGAAACTAGGGGTTTTATATGACACTGTACAAATCACTCCTATACATACAATCAAGATCAAGATAGGATTATCTATAGAGAGATTGAGATTTGGGTCGATCGTTAAATAGGGAGTGGGGTGGATTTGGGGGAAGTGTTTGGTAAGATAGGTTTTTCTTTTTCTTTTTATTGGAATTAGGTATTGGGGTTTGTGAAGTGAAGAGCAGTCCAATTTGGGGTGAACCAAACAATCCCCTCGATGGAAGTTACGAATTTATAGGGTTGCAGAAGAACAACAGATTGTGCGTTGAATTTGGAACTTAATGGAACCTGGGTCAGTCGAACTTTATGAAATTTTCCAACTTTAGTTCAAACAGAACTGAAGTTGGGATGGAGTGAAACAGGCTTTTTTTTTTTTTGGGGGAACGAATGTTAAAATTGAAGTTGTATAAGTTGGGTTTCTATGTAAATTTTTATGAGTGAATAATAAAAAAAATGGCATTTCTATCTCTACACGTGTTAAGGTTATTTATTTTTATTCTTTTTTTGGACAAACGAATGTTAAAATTGAAGTTCGTATGGGAGGGGAGGGTTTTTCTTTATTTGTAGGATTAAGGGGGTTGACCTCTCTTAATTTAAAAAAAATATATATAATATTATATATATATTCAATAGATATAAAAATATTATAAAATAATAGAATTGAGAAAACACCATTTGTATAAAAAATATTAATTAAATATATTTGATTATCTTAATTTTTTATTCAAAAAATATTGTACTTTTTTATTATTGGTCTTTTTTTAATATATAAAAAAATATTGGTCTTATTTTTTTTTACATTATTCTATAATTATAATAAATCTTGTTTAATTGATATTGATTAGTAGATTTTAAATCTTAAATTTTTTATTTTAAGTTATGACATTTTTAATGTAAAAAATGAGTAAAATTTTGTCTTGAAATTTGTGCACAATTGCCTAGAATTGAAAACTCCCCCCCCCCCCCCCCCAAAGAAAATATTTTCAAAATTTTGGTGAAAAATGAGGTAATAATTGCCAAAAGATAGAATTTGATCACCTGAAAAATTTTGACAATCAAACACTCCAAAAGTGACAATTTGGGTCGGAAAATCCTATTTTCCATGAAAAATTATAATAATCACACCCACCCTTAGTATTTGGTTTTTTCTTAGGGCATCTATTCCAGAAACTAGTAAGGAGTCGGCTCAAATCGATTTTGTGTTGTGTCTTAATGAAGTTCAAATTAATTTTGCATATCATCTTAAATATGAATAATTTTCTTATAATTTGATAAGTTGTTGGATGGTATTCTCAAAATTCGTATAAAATTCAATTTGTATTAGAAGATGAGTGAGCAATTAAAATTACTAAAAAAGTGGGAAAGTAAGGATGTATATTCATAAGTCTTAAAGTAGATAAAAACTCTAACTTTATTTAATAACTTTTTTTTAGGCAACATTTAATAAACTTTATTATAGTAAAAGTTTTTACCGAATTCGTTACATGTTTCACCCAATAAGCCACTAACTAGAGCATCTCCAAGAGATTTATATATTTTTATTTTATGTAAAATTTATACAACTTGTAAATATTTTTTTATTTCAAATAGTCTTTTAGAATAAAAGTTTGTGTCAAATGATTGTGTCAAATACACTCCCATTTTACAATGGTAAGTTGGTTTTCTATCTCTTCATTTTTCAAATAAAATTAAAAAAATGTAATAACTTAAAATATAAAATATGGATTTTAATAAAAACTATATATTTGAAATCTACTCATTAATACTTACAAATCATGATTCATTATGAGTATAAAATTATTTATAGAAAAAATCAAGATAAAATAATTAAAAAATTGCTTAAATTGATAGTTAACAAGTGTTGGAATCTTATTGATTATTTCAGAATTTACACAAAATCTTACAAAAATACCATTTGAGCATTTTTTTTGAAGTGTTTCAAGTTTTTTGTAAAAGTAGATTGACACGTATGATTTACAAGTTTATTTTTACACTACCATCAAAAGATGCTCTTATGTTTTTGTGCAAATTTGTGTCGTGTTATTACGTAACTATTGATTCCACTATATCTAACTAGGTAAGCTACAATGGTAGATAAAAAGATTAAATTTAACCTATCAATGTAAAACATTTACAACGCAAGGTTAGTAAAATTAGCCTCTCTACGTTTAGACTATTAATTATCGAAAGGTTCAACAATAAATTAAATGAATATTGACTCACCTAGAAAACATTATGTGTATTGTTTGAAACCCTCAAGTCAATCCCGAGTGAAACTGTTGAGACAATATACTATTTTGTCCAAGCTTCAAATTAAGGGAGGGGGGAAGAGACAGAAGAAACTCAGATGGCATTCATTATATATATCTCTTTGACATAGATGATAGTTATTGTGTCGTCCTGCTCAAATTGTTTGTCGGATGTTAAAGTTAATTAGCAAGGTTAACCATTCTATAGCTAGCAGTAAATATGGTCCAAACTACGAAGGATAATTAGTCGAGATGCGTGAAAGCTGGTCCGGACACCGCCTGGTAATACACAAAAAAAAAAAAGCAAGGCTAACCATTTTAGAAATCATACTAAAATTTTGATACATGCGGTACAATTTTTTTTTTTTTTGCTAAACTTAGCATATTAAAATCTGCAGTGCAAATGTTCTTATATGAATCTTAATTCAGAGTATGGAAATAACACAACTTGCATTACCAATTTCAAACTCATGTTTTAGAGATATTTTACCCTTGCACGTACCTTAGATTTTTGACCATATTTACATTTGAACTACAAATGTTATTTTTTTGTGGTTGCAACTCACCGTTAATAAAATTAATTATGTTTTTTTTGACCAATTGCCCTTATTAACTTCTGACCCCATTTTTGCTTTTAATTTGACTTTGCACCTTATGCTTCAAAATCAACGATAATATTTTTTCTTAAAAATAAAAATAGAAAATGATGCACAAGGTCATTTCAATATATGTGTTGTCTTTTTTGTATGTTTACGGTTATAAATATCTTTTAACTTGAAAGGTTATATGCATTGTTTAAGCTAATATAAAATAAAAATCACTTATGTTGAATTGCACAGCAACATGACATCAAAACTTTCATGAGAAGTAAATTTGAAGATTAACACTCGGGTTAATTTTACTTAGGATAAATTTTTTTTTGAGTACATAAAATCCATAAAATTTAACCAAATTTTATAGAAGAAAATTAAACAAATTTATGAACGAAAAAGTAACTAAATAAAAAATAACTGAATTCAAGTGAATGGTCCATGACATAGCCTTTTGTTTGAACCATCATGTGTAACCATTGTTTCAAATGTATGTTTAAAGCATCACTATTATATAGGGCATTATGGTCCCAAAAATACTATTTCCGACGGATTTAAAGGTGTTTGATTGTATTTAATTATTTATATATTAGACAAAAAATATGTATTTTTTACTTACAATGTTAACATATTTTTAACTTTTGGTTTTGGATTATTCACTTTTCACCTAAAATTAAATATTAATTTTTTGTCCTTTCACTATTTTTCACCTTACCTAGAATTTGTTTTTCTTGGGGTAGGCTAAGAATTTATCTATCTATACTATATATATAAAGCATGAATAAGGAAGTTACGATGTGCATAGAAAATATTAGACTGGAAATGGGGCAAAAGTGTTGTTTGACAATATTTTTTGCAAAAAATCCAAAGAATGTATTTTTTTTTGAAATTAGGGCATTTTTTAAAATAATTATGAAATAAGGGCTTATTTATCAATTATGTTTTAAAATAAGGACTTTGACAAAAAATTTATTTTTGTGCAAACTTAACTTTGCAATTCAAAAAATTTAATACAAATTTGTTCTGCATGATATGTTTATATTTTTTAACTAGTATATTTTTATGTGCTACTCATGTAACTCTAAATTAACGTCAAATAAACCGCAATGTATAGTAATGTATTAGAAAATAAGGAATGCAAACTTAACTTTGCATAATCCAAAAAAACTATCACATGTTTTTTATTAATTGTGGGTGGTCTAAATCAGACTAAGCTTAGAATGAATTTGTAGATGAGGGAATCTGCCCAAAGCAGGTAGAGTCAGTAATAAATTCTAAAAGGTGGCGGATAAATAGTAAATTTACCGATTTAATGAGACTGAGTTTTTTGAGTTGTGTGGGTAGGTTCCCCTGATGGCTGTTATTCCCAATCCAAGTGGTACGTTCATCTCTTGGTGTGTGTGTTTGTGTTTCTTTCCTCATTTAAAAAATGTTTGTTACATGGATCATCCTCTCTTTTCTCTTGAACTAGAACTATCCCTTTCTATTTATAATCATAGAATTAGGGTTACAATGCTCAGCTAGGTTAAGAATCAAAATGACAAAAAAGGACATTGCTTGATCAGGAATTATCCCTCTCCATACGTGTATCGCGCATCCTTATCCAGAGGGAAATAGCACTTTACAGATGTGTGGGTTTCATTTATTAGAACGCCCTATATCGGCAACTAACACTGGTAGTACCCTCCTTTGACAGATGTCACGTATTCATTCATTAACGCATCCATCTCGGCGTCACTACTCTTTGCCGAGCTCGAAGCTATACTCGGCTGGGACATCGCACGAGGTCAGTGAGTCTCAAATTGTTTATCTCGATTCTGTTGGCTGTGCCTCGTCTTTTCATCTTCGAGCTGGCCCCTTTGGATCTAGGATTGGGTCTTGGTATTCGGCCCAAATGGACATTCTGAAATTATGCTCCCACATTAATAAAAGGGTTTAAATTTATAATTTGTTAAAATAACTCTAAAACTACATTAATTAAACATTTAAACATAGTAATCTACTAAAAAACATGCTGTGCAAATTTAATTTTGCACTTTACCATAAAAATATTAAAATTCAAAAATCTACTACAATATTAACGTTGTATTGCTTTTAGAGTTTGGTAAAAAATAATCTCTTAATTTATAAAAATATTATTTATTGATTCTTTTATAAATTTTTTTTTCCAAAAAACTCCATTTTCCAATATTCTGTAATTTTACAAATATGTACGTAATGTGAATAATCATTCAAATAAGTAGTATACGTGTAAGGCCGGCTATATAACCTGGGCTTGTACTATTCTAGGCCTGCTATTATCACCCGGCCCACAGTGCCATGCAAATACTTGGCAAAAGTTACCACATGTCCTCAAACCTGACAACTTACTCTCTTTCTCGCGGTGGTCCGCTTTAACAGAGATAAGATTCTATAATAAATAAATTATTTTTATTAAGTTTCATTAAATAATTTAATTCAAAAGTCATTGAGATTATCATTTAAAATTTTAATAGTTGAAAATGAATATATTTTTTTACTTTTATCACACTTGCTTCCAAATTAAAAATTTCTAGTAAAATGTCATATATGTAGTTGATCTACTCACTTCTATAAATTATTTTTAAGAAATTTAATGAAAAATTTCATTATTTTACCTTCTAAAATCAACTATCATTTTTCCTAAAAAAAATGATAACTGTATTATCATTAGTAATTTTGACTGTGATAATATCTATTAAAGGTTGTTTTATTGCCGATTATAATAATGGAACTAGTAATTTCTGACTGGAGGATAAATTAAAAAGTTAATACATATTCATTAAATATTTAAAAGACTAGTCTATAATATTTAATGCATGCATGTATGATTATGTATTTTGATATTGAGATAAAGTAATTTACATCTTCTTCTGATTTGAAAATTTATTGTTCTTATATATTTTTTTCAATTTTTAAAATTATAATACCCCAATATTAAAAAAAATTTCCTATCTTTGTGCCACTGGACCTCACAAATTATCGCGGTGGCGGGCAAATCTTTTTTAACAAAAATTGGAAGAGTGTTTAATGTTTTGAAAAGAAAACACAAAAATAACTAGAGAATACAGCATTTTCTAGTTTAGTGAAAAGTAGAAAACTTATTTTAATCAAAAGTTTGTCCAAAATATACGTGTAACATGAGTTTATTTGGTTATTTCTTTTTGTCCGTTTTTCATTTACAATCTCCATTTAATCATTCAATGTACGAAAAAATAAATTAGATAATTGGTAGTCATTGGGTATGGTGATGGTGTAGGAAGAAGTTTGTGGTCCTTAATCAAGTCCATTTATGGGGCCGTTGAAATAAAATTCGAACATTATGGGAGTCATTTTCTTATATTAAAACATTGTCTTTCTAAAATTCAAAATAACAATTAATGCTATTTAAATGAGAATGTTTTATCTATTGGATTAGTTAGGTGTCTTAAGTTCAAATTACGACACCCTTATTCCTTCTTTCCTTCTATTTATATATCAAAAAAACAAAAATTGGAAAATATTTTAAGACCCATTTGAAATTTCAGATGGTAGTATATTGGCTTTGTAAGGTCAAGATCTCTAGTTCAAATTTCAACATTTTTATTTCATTCACTCTTATCAGTATAAATATTTAATTTTATCCGTACATTGTATGAATTAATAAAAAAAGATAGAAAATGTATTAATTCAAGTTGCATTTTTGCGGGCTTCCCTTGAAAACAAACTTTTGTATTTGTAAATGAGAAATACTTATTCCAAAGTGAAACTCAAGTAAAGATTATCTCACATTACTATTTTAAAACAAAGTTATTTTTTTTATTTACCTAAAATATTCTTTAATTATTTTATGTAAGGAAATATATTTAACCACCGCGTGGTGCACCATGCCGTTGCCAAGTCACAGCAGACCTCCATTACAGTGGTGAGCATTAACCGGGGGCAAATCCATTTTTTTTTTTAAAAAGGAAGACGAGTTTAAGAAATGTCATTTTTTGTAAATTAAAGAAAAAAATTAGTGTTATTAATAGTAAATTTTAAAAAATTAAAAAGGGACAAACTTAACTAATTTGCTTATATTTACATTTATTAAAAATAATTTTAAAGATAAAATAACAATTTTCTGAAAATTTTAGGGTGCAATTCCTTTTGCTTTCCCTTCGCCCCTGGCATTAAGGGTGGCAGTAGTTGAATTGGGTGAGGCCCAGCCAACACAATGCATGACAATAATGATTAAAGTTTAACAAGGGTATGAATATACTTTTAAATAAAGGTCTTTATTTTGCTAGGATGGTTATTAAAATAATAAAAGTTTGGTTTATAACCGTAAAAATTTAGTACAGTAATTATATCTTAAAATAAATAAATTAATTTGAGATGTCTCCAAAAAAGAGTGGAATTCTTTGCCTGAGAAGCAGAACATTAATTTTCAAAATTTTAAAACAATTTTTATGAATTTTTTTAACTAAACCGTACTTTGAAAGTACCATGCACCTCATATTCGTTAGTTATTGCGTCTTATTAGGCTAGTGACTGAATCCACTGATCCCAAATCATTATAGTTCAATTCAATAATTTATAATTTTTGTCGACTTTTGTTAGGGCTAATGGTAGACTTACACATAGTTCTCAACTTTTTTTCCTGATTTTTAAAATTTATAATTATAAATCTTAATAAATATATTTCAAATAAATAATTTTTAATGAATCCAATATTTGAATAAAAGTTCTTGCGTTTTATTTTTTTGAGAACGTCAAAAATGGAGAGACTTGGCTCCTCTCCATCACCTTTCGGTCCAATTCCGTCTAAGAGATAAAAAAATATCTAATCTAATGAATTCTTGCAAATAATGAAGAAATGGTATTGTTTTTTTTAAATTTAATATCTTTGCTGTCATTTTGCTACGTTCATTGATTTTTTTTCTTTAATCTTTTGTCGATCCTACTCAAAAAATCTCTAACTGCACCCCTTGTGTACCGTACCATTTTTATTAAAATATTGGATTTATTAAAAAAAAAATATATTTGGATTTATCAAAAAGATCTCTAATTACATCCCTATCATACCATATTCGAATCTTGGTCACCTTCAATGTGTGAGTAATATGTATTGATTGTCGAGAAGGCTTTTATAAATTTTTAAGGTAAAATTATCTTATTCTATTTAATCCTTTATCTTCCAAGTAACTGGATAACTCAATTCCATTTCCAAGGAGGGATTGAGTTATTCGAGTTTCACCAAGAAATAGGGGAAAACATTTGGAATAAGTTTTCTTTGTTTGTAATTAACATACAGATTTAGATATTTCTTTCTTTTTTTTTTAAATTAAAAAAAAATCCTACCATTTTAAAATATAATACCAAATACAATTTTACTACTTTAAAAAATTATATTATATATTTTTAAAATTGTATATTATTTTTACAATAAATATAATTCTTTAACAATAATACGTTATTTTTTTTACGATAATTTTACGAGCTTGCAACTCTCTCGCACCAAGGGTGAGAGAGGTGGATTATATTGGTCAAGAAAAGGGCCGTTTGTTATCTACGCATGATGTGATTTTGAGAATAATGTTTGGACCCTCAACACAATTGTCCTTTACCCCTAGGCCATGCTCTCTTTTCTTCTTTACAATCACTCGTTGCACGTTGGCTACTTCCCCACTTTTGCATGTTGCTATTGATAAAAGTTTTGTTAATCACGCAATGATATGACACAAACTTAACCAATTAATAAGTCTATGTTTTTGGTACAATAAACCAACAAACGTTAAGTCTAAGTTATGTACACGAGTACACGATGACTTAAGATCTGTTTATGTTTTTTTTAATTGCTAAATTTTGAATATTTAATGTTAGCATACCGAAACATTAATAAATACGTTATACATCAATATAAATGTTGAATATAAAATATTTTATAATTTTACCCTTATTATTATGCTATATATCAATAGCTTAAGAGTAAAAAAATTTGGGACATCATCATTGAAATAAAATTTCTTTAAATTTAAATTACACAATAACATAACTTAAGATCTATTATGCAAACGTCAAGTCTAAGTTACGTATATGAGTATATTGCTATTGATAAAGTTTGTTAGTCACGCAATAACATGACACAAAATGAACCAATCAATAAGTTTACATTTTCGGTATAATAAACCAACAAACGTCCAGTCTATGTTATGTACATGAGTACGTGATGACTTAAAGATTTGTTTATATATGTTTCTTTTGATCGCTAAATTCTGAATGCTTAATGTTGCCCTTCTTTTTTTTTTTTTTTTTTTTTAAATTAAGGGAGGTCTAAGGCTCTCCTTAATCCTACAAATAAAGGAAAACCCCCCACCCAATCCCATGAGTCGAACCCTTGATCTCAAGATATCGAAGCACTGATAAATGTACTATACATCAATATGAATACTGAATATATATCACTCCATAATTTTACACTTACTATTAATCTATATATCAGTAGCTAATGAGTGAAAAGAATAAAGATATTATTGAAATTAATTAAATTTCTTTGAAGTTAAATTAAACGATAAACGAAGTATTTGCCTCTTCAAAAACTCATTGAGCCATACTTGTATAATTTATAACGTTTGACGAATAAGAAGTATTGGGTTTTATTTTGATTTGGCGCCCCGTAAGGTCAATACAAGTTAAAATGCTGACGCTAGTACGTTAATTAAAAACATCTGATTTTACACACTCTTGCTCACACTTCATTTCGTACCGTGACACTGTCGACTGTGTTTGATTGTAATTAATTATATTTCGCAATATTCCCATTGGGATTTGTTTCTGAATTGGAGTGAAGCAAAACGAAATCCCCAGTGTAAGTGGTGTACTTGCATAACCATCATGCTATGTGAAGAATATGAGGAGGTAGCCCCAAAGCATTCCCAACAAACATTTGAACATGGAGAAGGTCCCATTAACCACATAAAGGTTCTCATAATTCAGAACAACTTTCCCTCCAGCGAATAAAGGACCTTTCCTTTTCCTCTACAGTTTCTTTCTCAAGGCCCACACTTGTTGAAACACAACAAATTAATATGAAAGACATGGGGAAAAATGAATGATTGGGAAGAAGAAAAAGATTAGCTTATTATGCATACGCAAACATATATACGTGTATGAGGGGCTGATTGTTTGTACACGGACTGCACATTTAGTGACGAATATTTGTTGCTAAAAAGATTTCAAAATATTTGGGCTATGAAAATTCGTCACTAAAATTTCGGTCCATACTAGAACTAGACCTTGACCGTACATATGTATATGAGATGCACGTGTTATTCAACTACAAGTAATTTAAATGACAAAATTAGAAAATAAATATCACAACTATCTTTGTGAAATATTTAGTCCACAAGGGCAAAATTGAAAAATTAAAAACATAACTTGGCTTCAGTAATCGCTTACTGTCGACTTTACATAGTAGTAGATATATACATTTTTTAGGATCTGTTTGATTACAAAGTTGAAAAATAACCGAGAAAAACTAATGCCTATATGAGAAGATAGAAAAAAGGTGAGTGATTAACATCATTTTTCTCTTATTTCTCATGTAAAAAGAAATTCTTATCAATTGCTCAAAAAATTGGATTTCATAAAAAATAAAATAAAAAATAATAGAACACATTACTCATTTCATTTTCTAACTTTTCATTGCTTCTATATCAATCATTTTCCAATTTCTATTTTTTTGGCCAAGCACCAGGCGCGCCTTTGCTGCCTTTCTGCCTAACCTTGAGAATATTGACAAGATCTATCACAATTTGCCCATATTTGCATTACTTCTAAGAGGGATTTAAAAACTTTTTGTTGGTCAATTTGATGACTTGTTGATGTGATTATAATAATATGTTTATGTAAATCAGTCCACTTTTTGAGGGATTTTGGAATGAGAAGGATTTAAGTGTAAAAATAGAATAGTTCATGGGTGCTAGTGAAAATATACTTTAACAAACCTTTCTTCTCAAAAATAAAATCTTTGCTAATATAATAATACAGTGTTTACTTAGAATTCATGACTTTCCCCTTTGAAATTCACAATAGCACCCTAGTCCCAATAAGCTTTTTGACATACTTAGCCGAATTTGGAATTTTGGGAAAATGGGTTAATTTTTTTTGTACCTTCAATTCAACTCACAGTATACACTAAATTTAGCATTTAATTTCCCTTTATAAGCTCTGATTGACCAAATGACTTCAAAACATTTTCTCGCAAGCACCACTTACAGTATCTTCATGCAGTGCTGATGATTCTTCAATGGCAAAGAAGAACTGGTTCAATCTACTGAAGAGATTCTTCAATTCAAACAAAGAAAAGGTACATACATACACACATATATACGGCCAAAACTTTTAGCGATGATTTCTGTCACTAAATACATCTTCAAATGTATTGGCGGCACACCAAAGGCTACGGGTCTGTACCAAAGTATAAATATATAGTTCTATTGTTCTTTTGATCATTCAATGGAATCTTTAATTATACTTATTACTATAAGTTATTTACTTTTGCAAAGGAGAAGGAGAAGAGGAGGAGATGGGTATTTGGGAAGCGAAAGATCAGACAGTTGGCGCCACTTTCAGCACAACCGTCGTCAAGAGAAACGTTACAAAGTGAAGCAGAGGAAGAACGGAGTTTGGACGGTGCAGAATTCGCTCAGCTCACTAGCACACCTCGATCCACTGATCAATCCGAGGAGGAAAACCGAGCAATCTCAGCTGTTGAGATTCAACCCGATGCTCCTCGTCGACATCTGAGGAAGAATGAAGATCTTGCTGCCACCAAGATTCAAACGGCCTTCCGCGGTTATCTTGTGAGCATCTTCAAAACAAACTTATTATTCCAGTATTAGTGGGGAATCAAGTTAATTATAAGCTGTGTTTTGTTAATTGACAATTTCTCATGGACAGTAGAAACTGTTTTTAGTGTAAAGAGTTTAACAAAAATTCTTGGGGGAGTTTTGCAGGCAAGAAAAGCTTTGCGAGCTTTGAAGGCACTAGTGAGACTACAAGCTATTATTCGAGGTAGAGCTGTTCGAAAGCAAGCTATCACAACTCTTAAGCAATTGCAGTCTATTGTGAATATTCAGTCACAGGTTTGTGCAAGAAGATGTGAAATGGCGGATAGATCTTTTCATTGCCATGAAAGCAAAGAATATCTGGATTTTAGAGGCAAGGACATAAAGGTAGGCGCATAATTAGTTTGTTATTGAACTCTTTTAACTCAACAAAGCTCAATCCAAACATTTTGGTTTACGCTACTTGAATTTCCTACTTTTTCAAGAGAGTAGTTTCAACTTAATTATCAAAAGTATAATTAGTTTAACCATCTTAAGTTTTGGTACGTTGATTTTAGAAAATCGATTCTAATTTGGGTTGTCCCGAAAGGGAAAAGTGAATTCTTAATCTGGGACGGAGGAAGGACCGCTTTGCGTTCATGTACTATTTTGGGTTTCTTTAGATTGGGTTTATGCAGATTGGGACAGTTTCGTTTCTGTCAAAAATGGTTTATTCATCTGAAATTTAGGTAGGCCATTCACTGTTCATTTTGGTCCGTCTTTCATATTTGTGTCAAGCAATGGCCAATCCTGACCCGCTAAGAAGATGTTGGATTCGAGTTACTTAAATCTATCATGTCAAAACCTGCAAACCTGCGTTTCTATCATCCAATGTTTTGGCAAACCCTCCCCAGTCAACTTTCCCTCAAAGATTTTTCCTTAGAACCTGCCCTTGATGGCTTGATGGGGTTGGAGTCTGCATCTCTGCTGCCACTGAGCCATCCTAATGATCTAGATCTCCCAGCTCCAAAGAAATAGTTTCGTTTGAATTATGCGGTGAAACTTGTTCCTCAGTTTCGAACCCGCAAACCACACTTTTGAGAGGGTTGCACTTGCCATTGAGCTGGAAGTTCATGTCCAAATATTACTTAATATCGAGAAATGAGCTGGAAGACTTGGTATGTGCCGTTTCCTTTTTTGTCTAATCCTACTCAGATTGGCTGCTTCCTTGCAGATAGATTCAAACAGCCAGAGAAGGTGGGATGATAGCATTCTGACCAAGGAAGAGGAATATGCCCTGTTCTCAAGCAAGAGAGAGGCTGCTATAAAGCGAGAACGAATAAAGGAATACGCATTCAACCATCGGGTAAATTCCTAACATTCCATTCCCTTTCGTATTCCTTGCATTTAAGATTTAGAATCTCCTATTGAATTACTTCACAATATATCTATATATATATATATATATCAGAGGTCAACAGAAACAGAACAGAACAGTGCAAATGGACGGTGGAAATACTGGTTAGATAAATGGGTGGACACACGGTTGACTATAAGAAAAGATCTTCAAAAACAGGAAAGAATTTTCTCCTCAGAACCAAGAAACAAAGAAGAAATGGCAGAGAAGAAACCCAAATCGAGAAATATCCAAAGACAATACCTTATGGAAGGACTCAACTCTCCGATAAAAGGCCCGAGAAGATCATTTCACCGAAAGCAGCACTCGATTGGAGATGAGACTTCTTTAAGAGGCTCACCAATTGTTCCAACTTACATGGCTGCTACTGAATCTGCTAGAGCTAAAAGTCGATCACTGAGTTCACCAAGACTAAGGCCAATGGGCTTAGATTATTACTCGGATTCCAATTCTCCATATAAGTATAAGCTTACTCCTATATCTCCAATAAATAGCAGGAGGATTGGTAATCCTAGCAGTGTTTACTCACAGAAATCTCCAAGCTTGAAGGAGTATCCTGGTCCGGTAAAATCAAACGGACCATTGAAGGATCTTAGCATTGATTCTCTATTCTCATTGCAGAATTGGGAAACTGCGTTAAGATGATATGGTTGAGAGCCGGTTTAGATTACATTACTTAGATCCATATTATAATTATTTTGCATCGTGGGGTTTGTAATAAATTTAATAGGATTACAAGCAGTCCCTTGAATCTTTGCAATAGTAAGGATAAAGAATATCTTATTAAAGAAGTGAGCTTGATTGAGGAATAATCACCATATTACACGTATTTAGTACACGCATATGCCCCCGTTTGGTGGGTGTTTTTTTTCCAAACTAGTTAGGAATCCGTGCGATGCACGGATGTTTAACAATTTTTATTATAAATAATCTGTCGATTATTAAAAAAATTTGAAGTACAAATAACATAGTTTATAATATGTTTTGAATGTTATATCTTTATTATATAGCATATTGAAATAGAAATTCCAAAAAAATAAAATTTGAGAGCAAAGGACGAAACAGCTTCTAGATGGTTTTTACTTTTTACATTTTGTGAGCATTAACTCAAATTGTTGATATGCAGTATACTAACTCAAATTGAAACAGAAACTCTAGTTATAATTAATATATTGCAAGGAAAGAGTCAACCAAGAATTGTTTCAATTCAATTAAATTTAGAACTTCAGATGACACACCCAAAATGAAAGAAAAGAAAACTATTGCCTTTAAAAGAGTTTATCTGCGTACAATTGATTAATTTCCTCTCTCTCTCTCTCTCCCTCTTTCTCTTTATTGTCTTATCCAGTGAACATTCCTCCTTAATTATTAAATTTATTCTTTTCTCCAACTAATTGTCGAGTTCCTCTACTAATAAAATAGAAAAATAAAAATAAAAGTGTGTTAGTGTATATTAGACAAAAAAGAAAAAATACATGTACTCATTAGTTGAAGTAACAAAAATACTCCCCCACCTTAAATCAATAATTTGGATTTTCTTTTCAAAATTTATTAAATTACAATTACACTTCTATAGTATAAGAAATGATCAATGTATCAAATATGAATATAAAATATAAATTTTATGGTTTTCTCCATTAATTTAGTTAAAATTAATGTTTCTATAAAATATATTGAAATCAAAGTAAAATTATTAATTTGAAACGGATGGACTATTTAGAAATAAGAAACACAATTTATTTCCGTGCACCTTCCTTTTTCCCTTTTGCATGGTTAGATTTTGCTTACATAAGGATCAATCTCATGTATAACAAATAGTAGAAAATATACTGGGAAGATAAACAAATTAAGCCAAACTTCTTTATTGAAGACAATCTAATACAAGAAAATAGATAACTTACGATTGAGTCAGTTTGTGAAATTTGTTTCATGCCGCGTGCTTGTTCATTCTATTTGTAATATGAAATGTTATTATATGGAATAAAAAAATTGATAGATTACCAAGATTAAAGATTTTATTTTTGATACATATATAGTTTAATTAGTCTATTAAAAATCACTACACCCACAATTTCTTACCTAATTCTATTGCTCGATCGTAAGGTTCTAAGCGGCTACTTAATTTATAAATAGAAAGGTTGGATTACTTGAGCCTACTACATGCAACAATTTTCATCGAGACTTCAAATACTGTAAGATATAATGATAAAGTGTTTGAAAAAACATATTTTCTATCAACTACAACCTTTAAGAAGAAAAGATGGAAATAGTGAACATACCAAGATATGGCATAATTTATTTTCCCCAAAATATGCACTTTTAGGTTCGTGCTAACAATATATTTCTCTCATAAAATCATATAACCATTTGACAAAACAGCTTATTCTTGCTTAATACAATTAAGAAACGAAGTCAAATTTAAATAGAAATTGCTACTTGTTAAATGATTTAAACTTATGATTGGCAACGGAAATTTCTCTAAAGAGGTATCGAGAGTGTATAATATAACAATATTTTGCAGAAATAGTTTCATAGATAAAATTAATTTTTTATTTGAAATAAAAAGAAAATAATTTGCAAGCACTAACATTAAATTACGAAACATCATATAGGGTGAATTGATTCTACTGTAAATGCTTGGATAAAATCTGAAGAATAAAAATCACAATTTCAATATGTCTTGTCAATTATGCATCAAACAATTAAACAATTAAATTAACTAAGTTGTTTTTACATATGGCTGAAGATAGTGCCTTGCAAAACACAAATTACTAAGTATGGAATCAGACATATTAAAGAATATTATAAATTAAAGTCATTTAGAAACATAATTGAGAGAATTAGATTATATTTTCACTAACCCGTGTATGCAAAATTTGTTGGGGAGAGATAAACGACATGACCATGTGATTCTTGATTTTTAATTCATTTACATAGACCAAATTAGTTGTCAAATTACCGTATAGAAATTAAAAAGTCAGAGAAGTGTGAAAATTGGCTTAAATAGACTTAATATAATTGGGGATTGAATGGTTATTTAATGCAATAAATAGGCTATTAATGCATCTAAAAATAGAAATCTCCAAAAAAGTACATAATAAATAATTCCAAAAAGAAAGACCAAATGGGCAGGAAACTTTTTGGGGGCTGTTTTGTTTTAATATATATATAGATTTTAAAAACTCAACTTAAAATCAACTTTACTTTTAAGCTTCTCAAAATTTATTCCACTTTACTTTTTCTTTCTAATTTTTTTTTTAAAACACCAAAACTTTAAATCCAAAAATCAAAATTAAATAAAAAAATATATATTTGAAACCTACTCGCCGAGATCTATAAAATAAAATCCATTGTGACTATTTTTTGAAATTTTTGTATGAGATTTTTAGTTGGTTGAAAAAAACTCAAATAAAACTCAAATTCACTTTTCAACGTACTTCCAAATTCTACCAAATATCGTATTTTAAAAACTCAACTCAAACATAACATATAATGTTTTACAAATTTATGTAATATACATGTAAAAACTTGCATGCACGTCCTAAGTTCATACGATGTATTTGTTTGCATAGCATGTGAGATTATTAATACAAGTCGTAAGTTAGAAGCTTCAAGCTCCAACTATACCATACACATTATGTCTAGTACTTTTTAAGAAAATACTCATTTCAATGCAATTAATGATCAAGTACACAACTTATTTTCTATTGTAAGATTCGTTGCATTGAACACACACACACACACACACATATATATATATATATCCTAGAAAGAAAATAGGACTATTAACTTGATAAATCTCAAGAAGGAAGGCGGAACTACTAATCTACAGAGGAAAATATTTATTGTTCGTACATTTCTTCTTCGCGGGGTGATTAGATGGTGGCACATTTCTACCTAGACATTACAAGAATAGCACCCTACATTTTGGGTAACCATTTTTCTGTTCTAATGTAACACAAAAAAGGGTAAATAGTTCCTATGAAATTCTAATAGACCAGTAAAGGCAAAAAGGAAATACAAAAATGCTACGGATAATACATATTTTGGGTGCATTGCTATCTTATTGCGTATGAATTATCAAACTCAACCAAGCATGCAAAATGATTATCCGGCTTCTCAAAGGCGGTTAAATTTGGACACTGATGTGGACAAACGAACTTCTCAAGTAGCGAACAACAAGAAAACTATATTATATAAAAGGCGTAAAGCCAATTGTCATCATATATATATATATAGAAGCACATTGCTTACTCCCAATAAAAAAGAAACTTCACATATCTACCTCCATTCCTATGATATTGTAATTTTCATTACGTTCCTGTAATTTTTCTTTGTTGTAATCTTTGAGTTGTAACTGATCAAAAGAAACAAAAAGAACTTCCCACCAGAATTCCATCTGTACATGGTATTGTATACCAAAAGTTCCTTGATCAAGGCAATATATATATATGTGTGTGCATAAATTATATGATCGCAAAATTAAACTACCACAAAAAAAGAAGGGGACCAGAATCTACTCCGATTCCGACGAAGATTCTTCTTCGCTACTATCACTGCCTGAAGATTCCACGGTGTTGTCATATTCTTCAAGCCAAGGGTCGGTAAATGCCACAAGTTTTTCACATTTCTGCTTAAGATCACCTTCCAAATCCACGTTCCAACACCCTTGAATGTTGAGATGAGTAAGTGATTTACACTTGGTGAAGATAGCATTGAGGCCACAATCACCAAAGTGGCCGAAGCAAAGCTCAAGACAGTTGAGGCCCGCCATTGTATCAGCTATGGTCAGTGCTTCACGGTCATCGGTGTTGTGGGCCACTGCCTCTGGTGGAACCCACCACTCTGGTGGCGGCATGTTTCTTTTCAGGTGGACCAAGGACTTGCATTGCTTCCCAAAGGCTTCTAGCCCTTTGGAGGTGATCTGCAAGCAATAGCTGATGTCCAACACCGTCACTTTTGCAAGGGACTCAGCGTGTCTTTCCACCATCTGGTCGGTGATTTGGCTCATCGGAATTTGCAGGACTTTGAGATATCTCCCACTACAAGAAAGAGAAAAACAAAAAAAAGAAAAAGAAGGTTATGAATTCAAAAAATGCTATTAATTACCGAATTCGGCTTCTCTGAAATAACTATAGAGTAGAGTAGTAAATCTAGATTGTTTGTTTAAAACTGAATATCCTATATTTTGATAGATAGTGCTTGCCTCTATTGATGACTCATTTAACCAGGAACTCCTAGTCAAAATATGAACAATCTAATTTTAAACAAACGGTCCAAATATCTTCGACTCTTCACAAGAGGAGTCCGAAACGCTATTACTAAGTTAATAAGTAGAGACATTTGTAGAGATTCTCCTCGAATCTAGGAGCTTGTCTGCGTTTAATTTTTACACAGAAAAGATTCCAAATTTTGTATTATTAATAACAAGAGACTTTTACCATAAAGGGAAATATGTATAGAAAGCCAACAATCAGCCCGTCAATCTTTACCAAAAATTAACGATTGGCAATTGAACGTGATGGAGTAGGGAGCGCATGAATAAAGGAATTGGCGTTTGATTAAGAGGAAGCCAATAAACAAACAAATAAAAGATCAAGACAAAACAATGGGACGAGAAACGAATCTTAAGAGTGCGTAGCTAGCTTTAAGAAATCTCACACAATTCGATCTAGAAGTTTGTTGGCTACTAATTTATACACAAAAGATTGCCAACCACAGTAACAAAGATACCTTCACAATAAATGTGACATGAATACAAAGCCTAAGAGAGATATATATGAAAAGTAATTCACAGATACATAACTCTAATTTAGAAAACGTGAAGTTAAGGGGAGAGTTGAGGATCACGGAGTTAAAAAGCGATACAAGATCATAAACGGAATCCCAACTATTACCTATGTCCGCAAATAGAGTACGTAATTACTTGGGGAATATATGGGAATTGTTCCACTGAAGCAAACAAAGTCCTTTCAATTGAAAACAGATAATAAAAACGTTCATATCTTCCATGTAGCTCACTTTCAACATACATTACATTTGTATGGAACACAAATGTACGTGTGAATAGACTAGGCATTTATTCTCAGACCACACATATATAAATACACAAGAAATAAATAATTTGAGAAGAATGAACTTCGGTATCCAGAAGTTTTCCCCCATCATATCCTCCAAACACAATAGTCATAAAAACAGAAAGAACTGGTTATGTAGAATTAAAAGAGAAAAATGAATCCAAGAAATAGGCAAAATAGTAAATAGAACAAAATGAAATACCAGGAAAGCTCGGCTGCTTCTTTTTATTTTTCCTGTTCATATGTTATACATAGAAAGCAATACAACTTGTGAGCTAGACTCTAGCTCTCTCATGCACAAACGAAGATATATGGATTTTCTTTCCATAAAAATGATAAAAGGGAACTAAAACAAAAGTTATATATAAAAGGATTTAAGAGAAGAAAGAACACATGCACTTACGACGATCAAGATTATATGACTTATCCGAGTAAATTAAATTGACGCGCAGCATTCAAATAAAACAAACAAAACAAAGTTATCGAATTAAGTCACCATTACCATGCAAGATCGCGTACACAAGAACTATGGATCTATATGGAATGCGTTCGTTATTCCCCCAACCCCCACAATTACTACATTAAATAATACAAAAAAGGAGAGAGTACTGATTTGGCATAAGGATCTTCTATTGCCGGTGTAGAGCTGAGTAGCAACCATTAGACATACAAAATGTATAAATAAATCATATTATATGTATCATATTTCGCAATCAACCACAGTAAGACTCCTGCTCTTTATTTCTCTGTTCTACATACATAATATTAGAACAAAAATAATTGAAAAGGTCAATCTTATAATATTTTAGAAGACTCAAAATCTTCGAACCGCACACTTATAAAGACATATATAAAAGACTCTATCATCTCTCTTTTATTGGTTTTCTTGATATGAGACAAAGGGGGCAAATATATATATATATATATGGAATACCCATAAATTGTAATGGAACAAATATAAATAAGAACTAGATTTAAAAAAAAAAAACATAAATAAGAACTAAATTTTCGAAAATTAAATACAGCAACTAAAACTAAAGATCGTCAAATATTTATGTTTTAGGTAAAGTGAAAATAAGGGTTTATAATAAAAACATGAAAGAAAGGTTAGGGACTATCACCTTAAGGGCTTGTTTGGTTCGAGTTTTGAGAATGGAATGAGCATACTTAATTCTTGGAAAGTTTTTTTTCTGGCATCTAGGATGCCATGCCGATGTTTGGTTCAACCGGGAATAGAAATGGAATAAAGTATCAATTACAAAAATACCCTTCTTTTTATAAGATGAGAAGACATCACGTACTAATTTTTCAAAAGAGACAGTTACTATAATAAATTACAAAAATTACACATGCCTAGCTAATAACTATCCTAAAAAAATTACAATTTTTGTAATTAAAAAAAAAATTACAACAGGAAAAAAAAAAGAAAAAAGTTCTAAATGTTTTTTTTTTCATTTTTGTGCAGCAGCGTAACTAAAAAAAAAGTTCTAAACAATATTTTCATACATGGATGAAAAAAGAATTATTTATTCATAAGGAAGATTGTTATTTTAATCCTAACATAAAAAATTTAAAAAGATGCCCATTGGTAATGGTTTATTTTTTATGATTTAAATATGAGAATTTAGGGAGAAAGATTCGTTCCTGGAATCATTTATTCCGGACTTAAAACTTGAACAAAACGCGGGAATCGTTTCGGAATGAAATTTAGCATTTTCAAAATAATTTAAATCTTGAACCAAATGAGCCATAAGAGTGGATATTTTTGAAGCTGGCCACATTGCCACAATAGCAAATCATATTGATTATTAACTGAATTAGAAGTAGGGGAGAAACATTAGAAATACTGCTATAAAGTGGAATTGGATATTCACACAAGTAGACCAATATGCGGACACATATTAGATGTGCTTCGTTTAATATTACATCCGCTAGGTTTTAATTCATGCCAGAATGCTTTTCAAATTTTAAAAATATATAAGGGTGTGTTTGATTGGTAACATTTTTCATGAAAAATGAGCATTTTCCACTTGATTTGACAATTTAAGGTGTTTGATTGCATTTTTTTTCTAGGCAATTCAATTCCCACTTTTGCCTCACACATGTGCATTTTCAAGGCAATTGAGGAAAATGTTTTCTTTGGGGGAGGTGGTTTTTGTTTTCCATGCTTGGGCACGGTTCACGAGACAAGGTTTTTACCATTTTTTACATTAAAAATGCCATAACTTAAAATATAAAATTCAAAATAATATAAAAATTTAATATTTAAAATCTACTAATCAAGATCAATTAAACAAGGTCCGTCATGACTATATAATTATGTAAAAAAAAAATACCAATAATTTTTTCTACATTAAAAATGCCATAATACAACAAATATTTTCCGGGTAGAAAACTAATGCAATCAAACACACTGCACTACATTTTCCATGCAACTCAATTCTAGGCAATTCAATTGCCCGTAACTTATTTTCTTTCCATGCAAGTTTCATGCTTGCAATCAAACGCACCCTAATAGATAAAAATTATATGGTTAAAATTAAAATGTCTTGTATGGTTACAACCTAGCTAGTAGATATATATATATATATATAAGTAGACCGGAGTTTTTTTTTTCAAAGGCATAAGTAGGCTAGAGTTAAACAATAATTTCTAGATAGACATGAAAAAGATGTACGCCTCAAAAAACCATTTCACATTACTAGTTGGCATTTTATGTCAACGAATAATTACTCAGAGTTAAATATGCCTCCGTCCGAAATAAAAAAAAAAATTGAGATCCAGGCCAAATATTTTTAGAATGACTTAAATTTTTTTTCCCTTAAGGATGCAATCCTAAAAAACAGGAAAAAAAAAAAACTTTTTTGGGATCAGCCGAAATCATCTTTTGGTATTAAAAAAATGATTATTATATAATAGGTACTAATTTTCTCAATACAAATAATAAATTTCTAGGCGTAGACACCAGTTTTTGCGTCCAAAAATACTCCGTAGTAAAGATACCAAAAAAATACTTACACGCACCACATCCATTAAAAAAAAAAAAAAAAATTTAAAAACCGCATAAAATTTCCGGTTCATAGAACAAATCCTTATAATTTCCTAAAATTAACTCTAGTTTAACAAAACTACAGTGTTGTCAATGAACAGAAGTTAAACGTGGGAAATCAAAATCACCGCCATTACGAAAACACTAACCTCAAAAAGAGTTTCAGCAACACACATTTGACATTTCTCGTACCAACTTTTCACGAAAAACACAAACACACCACACACACAGAGACATATACATATATATATATATATATACCAGTTGGCGACAAAGGAGAAGCCGGAGTTTCCGAGCCGGTAAGCAGAGAGGCGCTGAAAAGTACACTTGCTCCTGCGAACAAGCTTCCGGACGGCGGAGTCAATGACGTCAGAGGAGCTAGTACAGCGGCGGCACCACTGCTCAACGTCTATGTCAGTCCAGCAGTACGGACCTGCAACTGCAGCCAGCCACGCCTTGCACACCAACGCCACAGACCGGACCAGCTCGTCGGCCGGTACCCTCACGAATACCAATGCGAGTATCTCAGGGCTTGTTGTTTCCCACGGAGAAATGGTTTTCTCTTCTTTGTCCGTTATTATTACTGTTGGAGAGTGCAGTTGTTTCTTTTTTGGGGTGTTCATTTTCTCTCTCTAGAGTAGAGTGTTGGTGGTGGTGACCTTTTGTTTTTGTTTCTATTTTTATTTTCTCTCTCTAGAAATGCAATAAAAAGGCTTTTGGTTTTTAGCTTTTTTACGAACGGGATTTTCTGATATTTTAGGGGAGAGAGAGGAGAGGTGTTTGATGGTTGACGCGTGTCATATTTTTGTTTTTGTACAGGTGTGATCGTGTGGCTGTGGGATGGTTACGTTTTTGAACGCTTGAGATATCCTTTTGCATAATATGTTTTTAAAATTGCATTTTTTTTATTACAAAAAACGTATTAGATTTATTATCGCAAAAATTGAAATAAATTATGAATAAAAAATATGTCGAGGATGAGGTGTTATCTTACTATTGAGAAAATAGTCGGTCCATTTTCAAACTTATTTCGTCCATTTTATAATAACAAATTTATTTTGTATATAAAATTTTGTCCAGATTTTTAATAAATACAAATTCATTCAAATTAGATAACAAAAAAAATATATGAAACACGAAAACGAGTGTTAGGCGTAACAAGTACAATACTAAAGTTTTGCAAAAACATAATTTTTTATTTAGTATAGATAAAGATAAATTTGGCTCCCCTGTAATAATCTAAAGAGTCTTTTTTCTTTTTCTTTGAAGGCATGTAATAATCCAAGTTTACTAACAAAGGAAAAAATGAAGTGTCAGTTTAATCCTAACACATCTAAAAGCCTGAACAATAATGATTCAAAAAAATGATTTAGATTGGTAATATAATTTTATCTAACCAACTAATATACCAATGCCAAATTTAGTTACTTTTTTTTTTCTTCTTTTTTGCTACAGAATGTTTAGACAAACTTTTGTGTAGGTCGACTAATTTCCGTTTATGGAATAGTAGCTGGCCTAGCCACTAGAATGTTTGTATAGATGCTAAAACTCAACCAAAAAAAAATCAAGTTTTAATTGAGTTTAAATTTGGACCGAACAATTTTTTTTTTTTTTTAACTTGAATCAAATGTTTGGGCCGAGGTTGATTTTCATCTGATCGGTTTGAATTAGGCCCAGCCTGCTTACATATTCATTAAGGTTATTATATATTTGTAATTTTTTAAGTTATAAAGCTCACTTTCATTAAGGGTCGCACTTTAAAACATAAAGTAGCTCTATTTATAATTAGAAAATTAAGAGTTGGATAACTCTTCAAACTCAAATTTATTTCCCTACATCTTCTTCCGGTAGCAATTCCAAGCATTTGAGTCAATTGCATTGCCAGAAAAATAACCATGTAAAGCCATCTCTCTCTTCCGCATGCAAATAGAATTTTTGAAGAGCTTATTAGGTTTTAATCAAAATTATAGTGAAACCTTTTGGCATATTCGTGAAATTATATCATATGTTATTTCTTATATGTTGGAATGTTAATATTATCTACTTTGATGATGTTGTAACTGAGGATCAATATATAAATTCTTTTAGGATTATTTAGTTCTCTCGTACGTGTTGGCTTGAATCTAAGTCCAAAGCCAGCAATAAAATATGAGCTGAGTTTGAATATATAATGTGAATTTTTATGCAAGGCAAGCTCAAACTTGAACATGCTCAATTTAATTCAACCGGATTTAAACACTACAAAATTCAATTAAGGGTGTGTTTGATTGGGAGTATTTTCCATGGAAAATACCCATTTTCCACTTAATTTGACAACTTAAGGTGTTTGATTGACTTTTTTTTTTCAGGCAATTCAATTGCCACTTTTGGCTCACACACTTACATTTTCCTTGTAAACAAGGAAAATATTTTCTTTGGGGGGGGCTAGTTTTTATTTTTCAGGCAATTGCACGGTTTTCGAGACAACATTTTACTCATTTTCTACACTAAAAATGCTATAACTTAAACTACAAAATTCAAAATTTAATAAAAATTTTATATTTAAAATCTACTCATCAAGATCAATTAAACAAGATCCATCATGACTATAAAATTATGTAAAAAAAAATGCCACAATACAACCAATATTTTCCGGGTAGAAAATTAAGGCAATCAAACACATTTAATTACATTTTCCATGCAACTCAATTCTAGGCAATTCAATTACCTGGAACTTATTTTCTTTCCATGTAAATTACATGCTTGCAATCAAACGCACCCTTAATATAACCCAATTGATGGACCATTTTTCTAGTTTAGAGGAGAGAGACGGGGGATGTTTGATGGTTGACGCGTGGCGTATGGGAGTGATCGTATTGTGAGGGGGTGATCACGTTTTGAACGGTTGAGATACTCTTGCATATGTTTTTAAAGAAAAATTTTAAGCAGGGCGCATTTAATTTGTATCAAATTTAAGCTTTAAATGAGTGGCTAACATGCATCTTTATGGTATAAATTAATAGATAATTTTTTAAAAATAAATTTAACATATTTTGGTCTCTTGTTAAAATTTAATTTAATTGTAAATGAAAATATGTTTATGAGATGTTATCTTATTATTGACGAAAAAGTAAGTGTGCTTTAACATTTCATTCATATAAAACTTTAATTTGTGCTCAAAAAGTTAATCCACAATTTTAATAATTATAGGAGTTATTCAAATAGATCACGCACTCAAATTATATTAAACATGAACTGTATGTTTAACTCTGGCACGTTTATTATTTAACTTCTTTGTATGTAAAAACATAAAATTATGGGTGAAAAACACCTTAGTCCCTTGAATTTGCCTTGTTGCCTTGTGTGTTACTTTAGTTCAAAATTGGACGAAAGTCTAATTTTCTGTCAAAATTGTGCGCATAGTACACATGTGAGTAATATAAGGCTAAAATTATCATTTTACACAATCCTAAAATTATTACATAGAGGAAAACTGAATGATTCTCATTATTCACTTCAAACTGACAAAGATGATTAGAGCAATCTCGGGTAAAAAATTGATCACCAGAATTTTTTAATTACCGAAATAATTATATTTATTAAAAATGGTTGGTTCAAACCATTAATCACACATAAAAAATTTGTAAAACTTAACAAGAGTTGATAAATAGGGTATAGTCACCACGTAGTAATAGCCTTGTAAGAGAAAATCTTACATCTGTGGCTAAATCAATTTAAGTTAGAGACAATATTATTATTGTGTGCGTGAATCGGTGGACATAATTCATTCTCTAGCTCAGCCCATGTGCCAGTAAGCATAAAAACATATTTATTTATACTTATTTCCAGAGCAAATACAAAACAAAAATAAAACAACCCACTCATCTCCAGATTTTACTAGAAATCGATGCATCCAAACTCAAAACAAGTTAACAAGTAGTTAAATAGTGCAAGGCAGAGCCCATATGTGATGTATAGACTAGAGTCTCAACAATCCATTTGAGAAAGGATACACTCTTCTAAAATAGAAAACTGTCTTTATGTTTGATTAATTTAAAAAATGATGAAAATATATAACCAAACATTTCCATATCTATAGTATCAATCCATAGAGAAAATAAGATTTAATTGATTACCTTGCTTTGACTTTCTTTTCAACCAAAGGATTATACACATACGAAACCAAAATAACAAGATACTAAGGGCTCGTTTGGTTCGAGTTTTAGAAATGGAATGAACATACTTGATTCTTGTAAAGTTTTTTGGCATCTGGGATGCCAGATGCCATGCCGATATTTGGTTCAACCGGAAATATAAATGGAATAAATTATCAATTACAAAAATATCATTCTTTTTATAAGATGAGAAGACATCTCCTACTGAAATCATTTATTTTGGACCTAAAACTTGAACCAAATGCGGGAATCGTTTCGGAATGGAATTTAGCATTCTCAAAATTGTTTAAATCTTAAACCAAATGAGCCATAAAAGGCACCAAAATTGCTACATTGTTAAAAGACAACATTAATACACTGCATTTGATGAATTATAACAACTTTGAGAAATAATACAAAATTTTCATTACCTCTAAATAAATAATTAAAACATATACGTTCTAAACCTTCGTATTCACCTTCCAATACCTATTATCTAATTTATGCAAAAAAAAAAAAAGTTGGAAAAAAAACCGCAAATTACTCTACCTTAAGTAAGATTAACTTCAAACACAGTTCAACAGATACTCAAATAAAATAAAAATAATTAAGTTAGTCATAATAGATCATTTGGCAGCAGCAGCAGTTTGAATGTCTTGGAGACCGAGGGTTTTGGTTCTTTTGTGAGCTTCGAGACCCTCAACCTCGGCCATCGCCATGGTGGCCATGTACGGACCAAGCTTCCTCAGACCCGCCTTTGTCAATGATTGGACCGTTATGTACTTGAAGCTTCCTCGAACCCTCCCTCATTTGTCAATGACTGAACCGTTATGTACTTAAGGAACGAGTTCAATGACACCGCTCCATACATGCGTTCATGGCCGTACGTCGGCAGGACATGGTTTGTCCCACTTGCATAGTCTCCTACACTCTCTGGGGTCCACTGCCCTAAAAATACAGAACCTGCATTTACATTTTCTCATTATTATTATTCCATCCGTTTCAAATTGCTAGTCCCTTTTGGAAAATCCAACTTATTAAGGACCCAACATTATTATTGTACTTTTTGTTTAATTTACATTGATTTTCTCTTTTTACCATTTTCTTTATTCAAAATTTTTACTTGAAAAATAAAAGTACAAAAGGGCAAAATAGGTATGTATTTATTTGTTATGGAAAGTGGACATTTATTTTGGGACATCCAAAAAAAGAAAGAGGGACCAACAATTTAGGACGGATGGAGTATTATTTTATTACATACACATAATGTATATCAAAATTTGCAGTTGAATTAATAGGTGGATCCATTCCTCGATGTTTCTCATTTTTTCTTAACACAAATACATGTACATACATACACATACGCCCACATAAATTTGTCACCAATAAAATTATTATTTTCCAAGTAAACAAAGGTAGTCGTCATAAAAGTTTATAACAAAAGCATTATCACAAGTCAAATCAAAATTCATTTATATATGATTCTCAATTTGAACTAATAAAACTATAAGTGTCATTAGATCCCAAGAGTTATTAATTTCAAGGTGAATTCAGTCAAGCCGATTGGTTGCGACACTGAGTTAGTGTGTGATCTTTTCAATCAGCAATTGGGTGGTTGAAATATTGAGCTTGTGAAATCAATTTTCAATAGAGAGGAAACGAAGGCTTGCATCCCAATCTCTCTTCATAGGGGGAATGATTCTAGGGTTTGGCATCTCTCACATTCGAGAAAGTTTTTCGTTAAATCGGACCGCAGAGAAACCATCTGCAGGAAAGGAAAAACAGATTCTGCAGCCTCATCCTCTTTTGTCTTTTGTGATAAGCTAGCTGTGGAGATGCATCTTCAAGGTGTCTATGTCTCTAAAAATTAATCATTTTTGGTGGCAAAAATGCATTAGCAACAAAAGAGAACCTTTGGGGAAAGAAATTAGAAGTTTATCTGTTGTGTCTGCTTTATGGAGTTGAAATTGAATTTGTAGAACATATTTTATTACACTGTGCATGCTAGCGATCGATCTGATCGCAATTCTTGACTATCGAGAGTTCAGGCTTTGGGGATATTCTGTCTGTCTCTAAGTGGGTTAATGACTTCATTTTAATTCATGATTCTATTTCTACTGCTTCTAAAGCTCTGTAAGCTATTTCATTATTGGATGATGTGTTTGGAAAGCTCGTAAAGCTTTGGTGTTTGAGAAATAAACGTTTTCCCCTTTTCTTATTTGCGGGATGATATATAAATTAATTGAGGATTGCACCTTGCTGGATTTAAACTAGCCAGCGATGCTAAATTTAGTTGATGTAGAAGCCATTCCTTTTTCGTTATTTAGGCTTGGGAAGTTGGCAGTTGTTTGTGATGGTTCTTATAAGTTAGGTCTAGCGGCTTCGGCTTTGATTAATGAGTCTCGTGCCATTGTGGATGGTATTGCTCGGCTGGTGCAGGCCTCGTTAACCTTAGTAGCGGAGGCTCTGGCTGTCCGTAACGCTTGCGAGATTGCCAACATTCGGGGTCTAATGGAATTGGCCATTTTTAATGAATCTCGGACGGTTATTTCGTTGGCCTTTTCAGATCTTGACATTCCTTGGGAAATTGTGTCCACAGTTAGTGATATTCGGCTATTAGGTTGGAGGCTCTGGCTTTCCTTTTATTTTATTCCTAAGCACCTGAATGTGGTTGCCCATTAGGTTGTTAAAGCCATTGCTAATGATTCTCTTGCTGTTAATTAGGTCTCAGTTCTTTCCATAAAATTGAAGTCCCTTTTTGATAGGTGTTTATCATTGTCTTAGGTCTCTGCATCTTTCACATTAATTACTAAATCCTACAAGCCCCAATAAATACATAATTAATGCACATGACCAAAATATAATATACTTTGTTGATAAGTGGATATGTGTCTCCCAATTGATGACAGATGTAGGCATTAAAAACTCTGATATGCAAAGAACTCTCTAGTTTTGTATTAACAAGGATAATCAATTCCCAGCCCTTTGAGTTTTAGCATTTCAAAGAAAACTGAAACCACGTAAGAATGAACAATACCAACAATAATATCATTGTACAAAGAATAACATCTTGTCGTAAATATTCTAAATGAATAACATGAAGTAAATCTGTGGCTATATGAACAGGATTGACGTGTTTATTAGCAATGAACATATAGCAACCGAATCCGAAAAAATAATAAAAACAAAAAGAACCTAGTTTGTGTATAGTTATATTGAGTTAATTCTTCACTTACTTAAATAATAATAATGCAGTTATACATAACAATAGCAAGTCCTATAAAACATGTTTGGGTAAAGAATATATGTGTACTTGAAGAATCATTTTGCAGCTATGACATACTGATTACCAGGCGCATATAACTTTTTAACATGAAAACATGTAATTAAAAATAAAAATAAAAAATTGAATACAATATATAAGAAAGATGTAACAAAATATTTAAGGTATTTATGATGTAAAACAAAGCTGTTATATCATATCTGAAACCATTAATGATCTTTGATGTATATGCTCCAAACTAAGCAAGCTCAGGCCACAATAATAACATTTCAAAAAAAAGCACATACTTCCTGCTCAACAAAGTATTACCATAGTAAGAGAATTGGGAAAGCCCTTGCTTTCTAAAATACTAAAAAGAATCATTGTTGGCTATTGTAGACTAGAGAGAGATTAGTGAGTAGATCGGTTATAGAGGGATAGTGTATGCAGAGTTAGTGCTAATGAGGTGGTTGATATCTTATTAATGGCGAGTTAAGGTCCATATATATAGCTCAAAGTGAAACATCAAAAGGTTTTAACAATTAATGCGAGTGTTGCCAGTACGGGTCATCAACAGCCGCTAAGGGTCGTTCCGGTGATTGACAGACAACCTTCCCAAAAATTAGGATACTAACAACTGATGAACAAGAAGTCACCCAAGCTATATATGTGGCATTCGTTAACCTGAGCGAATCAGATTTGGGTAATATAGATTTGCCTCAGGTAAGTGTCTTTTTTTTTTTCTATAAAGTAGCTAGAGTGGTCATATAAGCTCAAAGGATTACCCGATTGAAGGAACCGTCACAACAAGCACATTCATTATAGGAAAATAAGAAAAATAAAGCAACAATTGCACAAGACAAGGTTTTACCGTGGCGTTAACATATATGCCGCTAATCCACACAGATCATATCTTATATTGATAATTGGAATAACGAGTTTATTACAAGCACAGAAGAAAAAATTCTCTCAATTTTAGCACTAAGTTATTTTAAGCCTCACACAAGTCTATCTCACAAATGAGCTAAAAATTGCACTTAAAGGAAACATTGCATGGGACCTAGATCGGTCATGGTAACTTCAATGGAGAGCCAATTACACATGTTTCATCCGTCGATTTTCGTGTTCAACCCTTATAGCCAATACTCAGGAAATGATAAGGATCAACATATTAGGAAATGAAAAAACCGGAAGCTTCTTGAAAGAACACCATATTCCGAAGGATAGTAAAATTCTCCTCTAAGAGAATGATTATATACCAAAAAACGTACAGAGACATTACGGTGGAAGATGGTTTACCTTGGGGCAAGACGCCGTACCCCAAGCCATTGCTCAGATTACCTGCAAAATCCTAAAGAACATTAGACATACTCAAAATACAAACTAAAATAAATATTGACATATAGAAAAAGCACGAAGTCGGGCAAATAAAGGGATGAATTAATACAAAATTCATCCAATGGTCGACATCTAACATGCTTTAGCTTGAGCGCTTCCAGCTTTGAGAATGTGGGTCACACCAGCTTTCTAAAGTACCTCCTGCAATAACAAAGTATTCGACACCGCTTGGTATATATATAATATCATAATATAAGATAATTCATTAAGGGCCCGTTTGGTTGTCCTTCAAATTGCCAATTAGATAATTTACAAAATTTTCATTTATTAGTGTTTGGTTGTGTAAATTGAACAAATTGTAAATATATTAATTCAAATTGATTCACAAAAACTCAAATTAAGTCATTTAAAGTAAAACTTGAAATTGCCTAATTCTAGAATTAGATAATTCATTCAAATTCTATTTTTCAAGAAGATCTAGTTTCTACTTGTGATGTTGATGCATTTAGACAAAATTTTAAATAACATAGAACAATAAAAAACATGTTTTTATTCTAACAATAAGAATTTATTGTTTAAGTTTTTCAAACACTACTTGAATTAGAATTGAATTGTTCATAAATGAGCAAATTCATAACTCTTCAATCGAAAATTAACTAATTCTAAAATTAGGCAATTTACGTAATCAAACAGGCACTAAAAAGATGAAAAAGAAATAATTCCTTACAGATGCTGCATGCCATCACTAGTAGGAATAGTTACAAGTACAACAGTTTTACACCTAACAATTTCTACGGGCTGTACAACATAGTAAAACTTAAATAATTCTAACTTTTAAAAGAACAAAATCATAGTAATTGAATAATAAACCAAGGGCAAACACATGCATGAAATAGTAACACACAAATCACCATACAATTGATAGCACGAGAGCCGTACGTTGAAGGTAAAACTACAATGCCACCCGGTACATAAAGACCAATTGAAGAAATGCACCTTACCACACGTTAGAAAATGGATTTTTTCAAAAGTTGAAAAATGAATTGAGTGATATAGTTAGATTATAAAAATTGTATTTACGAAGATAGAAGTGCAATAGATTCTTGTTGATATGCGGTACGTGGGTTATTCCAATATAAGTAATTTAAGGCTCCGTTTGATAGCATCACATAAAATGATAAGAAAAATAACTAATTTGTGTTAGAAGATGAAAAATATTTGAAGAATGCGGTAAAATTAACTCTTACCTCTTGGCTTCTCCAATGATAATTTTTTTTTGGTGGTGGTGAATTTTTTTTTTCACGTAATATAAAAGGAGGATGTATGACATAAATGATATATTGACAAAAATAAATATGAGATGGACATATTTGTTAACTTATTTTTAATCTTTTCACTTAAATTAATTAATTTTTTTTAATAATTTTTCATGTTTTAAAAGAAAGAAGTTTGATTAGGGGTATTTTACCGCTTTGCCCTGGACCACCTTATTTCTCCATATAATGTGATTAGGGGTATTTTAAAGATTTATATAAAAATAAAACGGTTAAATTAAAAGATTATGATTATGTTAATGCTTCGAGATTATCCTGTAAAAAAGGACTCTGGTAAATATTTAAGGTAAGTCTATCTTTTTATATAAAATAGCGGACAAAGTTTAAAATACTTTTTAAAAAAGGGAAAATGGGTTCAGAGACCTCCTTTCATAATTTTATACAACAAAAGGACATCATACATTAGCTTAATAAATGAAGGATTCTTTCATATTATTGTTTTATTGTAAGGACAATTTTGGCTTTTAGGTTAGTTGTAAGTATTTTGTCTTTTATAAATTAGATAATTTAAGAATTTTAAAATGATTAAACTACCCTTCCCTCTTTCAACTCAAAATCACGCGCGCAGAAACAGGGAGGAGGGATAGGCGACACAATTCGTAGGGAGAGGCGAGAAGAGAAGGAAAAGCACAGTACAATTCAAGAGAGGAATGCTATCATCTTAGATTGATGGAAAGCATCATAGATCGACGGGATTAACGAAGAAAAGGAGAAGAAATTTCTTAGCTCCATGGATGTTGAAGCACTATCTAGGTATAGCTTTTTTCTTTTCTTTTCATGTTTTTAGTTGTGATTTTGCTTCGTTTTTGTTTATTCTAGCTTATATTTAGAGGATTTGATGAAATAACATTCAATCAATCCATGTATATTTAGATTATTGAGGATTTTATGAAATAGCAATTGAATGCTCTGTTTTCCTTTTTCTTTTCCTTTTAACTACAGAAAAACTGCAAAACTGATTTTGCAGTATTTTAGTTTTGATGATATATTTAGATTATAGAGAGCTATCACGTTTTTTGCTTTTATTTGTGTAAAAGTTGTACAAATATTACTTCATTTTGGTTGTTTTAGCTTATGTTTGGAAGATTTGATCCAATAATGAGTGATTGTTCATGTTTTTAAAATTAGTTTTAGTATCCTTGTGATCTATTTATGTATATGCTCTGTTTTTCCTTTTTCTCCTTTGTGCAGAAAAAACTGCAAAATTGATTTTGTAGTTTTTCAATTTTTGATCTAAGTTTTTTTAAGTACATTATTTCTGCATTTGATTCTTATGTTGTAGGTTTTGGTTAGTTTAAATGTGTGATTTCATTTGTGAATGAATGAACATACATGTTTGTTATGCAATGTGCTGCTTCTAAGTTTTTATGTCTCATTTTTTAGGGATATTGATAGAGGCATTATAGGCGTGGTTTATTATAATGGTTGTTCTTTTGGAATTCGATTGTTTCTTGGTATAAGTGTTGAAGAACTAAAACGTTTGGTGTGTGAGAGGTGGTCCGATATTTACCTTGTGTGTAGACCTATTTGTTACTCGTGATGACAAAAAGTTTGTTTTAGATGGGAATGATGAAATTCAATGCATGGTTTGTTTTGCAATGGTAAAAATAGTGAAAAATATAGATATTTTTGTTAGACGGGCAGAAGGTTCTAAATTTTTTCCGTCAGATGATCAGTGTGCTAGTAGTTCTTTAGGTTCTATGAGTTGTGTTGATGAAATTGAAGCACACGAACAACGTAATTGTAGTGCTTGGGCTAATGCTATTATATGTATTAGACAAAGATTTTCGGGAAGATCCATTGAGTTTCGAACGAGTTGGAAAACTCTCTTGTGTCCAGAGGTTAAAAAATGCTTGAAGGAGAAGGTTAATGAGAGTTCGACATGGAGGGTTGTCAAATCATCTTATTCGATCTTTGAAGTTATAGAGCAAAAGTCTTATCGCGTAGATCTTTTGACATGGGAATGTGGTTGTAATTCATGGCGGATTGATGGCTTCCCATGTTCACATGTCGTTTTGTGTATTTTGACTAATATGAAGGTTGTTTATGACTTTTGCGATCCTTGTTTCTTTACGTGTAACTTTCAGAGCTCTTATGCTTATATAATTTACCCGGTGTCAACTTCTGACCGTCCTACTAATGTCTCTGATATATTGAAAATTTTATCTCTTAATTGTAAAACTCAACCCAGTCGTCCTAAAAAGAATCGCATTAAGAGCGTTGACTCAAGCACAAAGAAAAAACAGAAGTGTAGAAGGTGTAACCGTTATGGATATCACAATACGAAGACGTGCACTGCATTAATTGTTTAGATTTTACTATGGCATAATATAATTACATTTAGCGAATTTTGGAATTTTGAAATTCTTGGTATGATGGTATTTGAGAATATTTTCAGATTCCTTTAGTTTTGATTTTAAAAGAATGTAATTTTGATTTTGATATATGAATGATGATGTTTTTCTATTTTTGTGGAATAAACAATATCAAGATGTTGCTATTCTTTGCAAGTTGTTTATTTAAATGCTAAAGACATTGATTATCTATGCTAAATTGCACTCAGATTTAGTGCAAAAGGGTTTTTGCAGTTAAATATTTCTGGTAAATTGCACCCGAATTTAGTGCAAAATCGTTTTTGCAGTGAAATGTTTTTAAAGATTGTACGCGCATTTAGTGCAAAATCGATTTTGCAGTGAAATATTTCTAAAGATTACATGCGCATTTAGTACAAAATCGTTTTTACAGTAAAATATTTCAGTGCAAAAACGATTTTGCACTAAATGCGAGTGAGAGGTTGATGGCACAACTCGTAATTAACCAAAAAAGAAAGGGTTTTTTCTCATTTTGGCTTAATTTTAGTAAGACACGTGTCACGATTATATTAATTGTCCTTATTTTACAATAGGAATATAAGGTGTACTTTTAGTGGTTTTAATTTTGTAAGAGACCCTTTAAACCCATTGCCTCTTTAAAAAATGAGCCAATTGATATAATTAATATCTTAAATAAACTTGATCGTAGTATAGCGTAGGCAAAATTCAAAATTTGAAATAAATTTAGCTGCGCGTTTTGATCGTCATTCTAGGAGTAATCGTGGTTTTCAGTCGTTGCTTGATGGCGTTGAGCTTAGACTCTATTCTAATTCTTGTAACAGAGTTAGTAGTTGTGGTTGATTGTAGTCTTTGGTTTACCTGCTTTGGGGGCTTTATTTTATCAAATAATAAAAATAGTTAAGAAGACGCAAATTTTACTAAAAAGAGAGAAGAGTAAACCACTTAATGAACCTTAAATTTTTAGTGTAGTTTCATTTTAACTCATAAATTTTAAAACACTTTGTTTAGACGCTTAAATTATTGAGTGAGTTTCACTTTAGCCCTTTCATCATTTTTCAATGAACGAGGGCAAATTTTATTAAAAATGACATTTTTATCCGTGAATGATATCAAGAGTAAAAGTGTCATTTTTAAGAAAGGAAAAAACTAATTTATCTTGGCAAAAAATGATCCACCTCCTCTTTAGTGAGTTATTCAGTTGATTGTGGCGGGGAGGAGATAAGGGAGCGGGGTTGGACAGAAGGCAGGGGGAGGTGTATCACTTTTTCCTAGAATTTTTTTTGTTAAAAAATAATATTTTCGTCTTTAATTTTGTCTAACTTAACGAATAAATTGAAAGAAATAGCTAAAATAAAACTTGTTTAATAATTTAAGTAGCTAAATTAAATATTTTAAAGTTGAAAGATCAAAGTAAAGGAGCGATTGGACAAAGGCTAGGCTTAAAATTAGGATGGGCTGAATGGTATTAGATAGTGCTAAAATTATAAATTTCATCCACGGATAAATAGCTCCACAGAAAAAAATGGGCTGGGCCGGAGCTGCCTATGCCAGTCTTCATACACATGCACACACGGACATGGTCATATTGCTTTCTTTAAGAGCCAAGTGTTCGAACCTTGGTGTTATTCACCTTATAATAATAATAATTTTTTCACAAAATAAAAAGTAATAATAACGTTGAAAAATTATAAACTTGATACTATTTTAATAAATATTGAAATGACTTTCGATTTTATATAATTATTTTTTGCATTATTTGATCAAAAGAGTATATTAAAAAAAATCTACCATAGTCAACTTGAAGAAATTCAAAAAGTGCGTACATATAATAATATCTTGGGTTTATGTTGTTTAAAATTCTTTTTCTTTTTCATTTTTTCTTAAGTTTAACACGACAACAATGTTTTGGTACCACTAAAGGAAGTGTTGTAGCTTAAAGGTATAGAAGTTGTTCTCTTTGCTCAACGGTTTGGTTTGAGAGCCCCCTCCAATGCGCTTGCTGCTCAACAGTTGTGGAAGATGATATTTATTATTAGACCCTAGAGTTTGCCCTTTCAATAAGTTTAACAGAAGGTTGACAATCCACTATGTTGGATAAGGGCTCAATGTTCCCTGATAAATATGTAGAGTGCCACCTTTAGTTATTCATTTCTAGTAAAACAAATTTGAAAAAAGTTTTGGTAAGGACAAAAATGGCAAAGAATCGAAAATGGAATCAAACCAACTTGAGAATCGATCAGGTTGGGGTTGGGTCAAGTTGTTCTAATTTGTGTTTGATTTGGTTCTAGGTCCAACCTAGACCTAGTTTGTGCACTCCCCTACTTAAAAAAAAAAGAAGAAGTGAATTTGGCTTACTTGGCACTCAGCTATTGGTGTATGACACCTTTATAATATCATTTTATATAAAATTAAAGAAAAGCTATACACCTTTATAATATCATTTTATATAAAATTAAAGAAAAGCTAAAGAATATTGTTCTTAATTTCTATGATAAATTTTATTTACCATCTCACTACTTTATGCATTTATAATATTACATCTCTCTGAATGGCATCTTTTTTCAACAAAAGAATGAATTTCAGAAGTAAATTATTATTTTTTGATGGAGATGGTTACGAGTAAAGATCATTAATTTTCACGAAATTTTCATCAAAAAATGTAATAACAAAAATCGGTTAAATAAAAATTCTATATATGTGCACTTAATTTAGGCATCCTTAAAGCGAATTTGAGATAAAATAAGTAATTAAATTAAATGCATATTATAAACTCTATCACCATAAAATTCTATCCTTTTGCTTCCATCAGCATATTTCCAACATCTTCTAAATTGAGTATATTCTACAAGATCTAGAGATTTATAATGAATTAAAGCAAGGAATGTGTTTGTTTAATAGGAAAAAATGAAGAATGAAAAGGAGAGCCACTAATGAACCTGTCAACAAAGGAGACCATATAATGTTACTTACTTTTTCGTTCTTAAATTAGCAGGTTTTTTTTTCTTTTTTTAAAAATAATGTAAATTAATATATTAGTACACTTTATACTAATCTTCACTCGAGATATTAGTTAAGGCAGTCTCTAGCTACAAGATATTATCTCTAAGAATCGAGTTCAGACAATATAAACAATTCACCATCTTATTTAATACAAAATATCACTCATTACTATCCTACGCATATAATTTAAATTTGAAGTCAATAAAGAGTACCTGTTTAAAATGACTCCCCAGTTCTTTGATACGTGAAAGCGAAGATGACTACTTTTAGTTATTCTTGGTCAATGAGACATAGACCTAACCAAAGATATTTAAGCCACATGTATTTTATTTTACTTTCTTTTTTTTATTGAGAAACAGACACATGTAAATTGACATAGCTACATCCTCTATTAATATATTATTACGTTACATCTCATTACTTCGTGTATATATAACGTTACATCTCTTTTAAATGAGGTCCTTTTTTTTAACTAAAAAAAATAATTAAAAATGGATTCTCTTTTTTATAATTAAATTATTATTTTTTTGATGAATTTTTGACGGAGATAGTTTCAATGACAAGTAAAGCTCATTTTCATTAAAAAATCTAATTAAAAAGCTGGTTAAACGAAAATTATATATATGCATTTTAGACATCCTTAATGTTAATTTGAGATAAAAGAAGTAATAAATAAAATACGTGTACAACTCTATCACAAAATTCCATCCTTTTTCTCCCATCAGCACATTTCCAGCATCTTCTAGATTGTTTTTTTTGGGTCGGGTCTATACATCTTCTAGATTGAGTAAATTTTTGTTTAGTTCTACAAGATCTGGATTTAATGAATTAAAGCAAGGAATGTGTTTTAATCATAGAAAAAATGAAGAATAAAAAAGGACAGCCACTAATGAACTTGTCAACAAATGGGAACATATAATGTCTAAAATAATTAGTAGGTTTATTTTTCCTTTTAGAATGGTGTAAATTAATATTTAATTTCTCACACAATATTAGTGTAAGATAAATCTTTAATTGCTTAAAATATTAAGATTGTCTCTGGCCACAAAGTGCTTTTCTTAAAGATCGAATTTAGGCGCTACCTAAACGATTTGCCCCATAATTCAATGCAGAGTGTAATCCAATGCGTCCAGGGGCGGAGGAGCCTGGGCTTGTGGAGGCTTCTTGGATTTGCAAAATTTTTGTAGTAGGTGTACTATGCTTTATGTATACTTACATAAGGACATTTGTGAGAACATGCACAGTACTATGACTCTATGAGGTTTGGTTTGTAAATTTTTTGAAACTTTGGGACCTGACATATAATTGTTATTACAAAAGGAAAGAAAAAGAGTTATTTAACCTTTGACCCCTATTAATTAGAAAAAAATTGATTTTTTTTAATTTGCATTTTTAAAAAAATGTATAAACTACTCTACAATTTTAAAAACATTGAAAAACGTTCTCAAGATATGAAAGTTTGCATATGATTTTTTTCTTTACATCTCTTTATGTAATATATGTTTAATATTTTATAAAAATAATTTTTCAATTATTATTACTTGTAATTAAAAATAATACTTAGAATTAATCAAGTCTCTACTAACTTAAAATTTTGTTTCCGTCACTAAATACGCGCCACGAGCCGTCACTAAATACGTGTCATGAGCCGTCACTAAATATGCGCCACGAAATTTGAAGTCAATAAAGAATAGTGGTGTTTTAAGATCTCTAAACTCCGTAGTGTACTTAGATGCGTGGAAGCGAAAATGTCTACTACATTTAGTTATTCTTGGTCAATGAGACCTAACCAACATATATAGTCAAGGCGCATGTATTTTTTTTTTTTTTCTTGAGAAACAAACACATGTATTTCCACATTGACATTGACATTGACAGCGGAGAAAAGAACAAATAGACTGTGTAGACCATCACAGAGGTATAAAAACCGCTGACTAGTCATTCAAAAAACCATGAAAATGTTCTCCAAAACAATAATAAAATAAAAACAGCAGTGAAAAAGCAAAAACATATCTTACATATTGCATCAAAACAAAAAAAACATATCTTATCTTATCTTACATATATACGAGGGACAATGTCACGTGGTTGTGGGAGATTTCACGTGCCCTACATGTTGGAGATGGTAATTAATTGGGTGCATTTTATAGGTAATCGAATTCTATGAGAAAGCATTAATTTTCTTTAACAATTTTGGCAAGTAAATATTACATCGTAGATTTACGTTCTTTTTAGTAATGGGAGTAAATAAAAAGAGGATAAATTTGGGAGGGTATGCAATGAATGTAAACCAAATCACAAGATCAAAAAAAATAAATTTACATTTGGCATGCATATATCCGTAAAATGCTATTTGTATTAATTATAGGTAACTTTCTTCCTTTCATGTATTCGAATATCGTTGGCTAGTTAGATTAACGGAGATAAATATACTCTTTCTATTTGTTAATATAACTCTTAAATGCTCCCACTAAATATATTGAGATTAACTTCAATTTTATTTTATTCAACTAAAATAATTGTTTTATTATGAGATATCCCTTTTCGCTTATTAATTTGTAGGCACCTTTAATAAAAGAATAATGTTTCTCTCATTTCAATTACTAAAAAGAAACTATCTAGATGTGGTAAATTTAGATATCAACAGGTGCAAGTGCTACTGCTACTAAATACACATTACCCTAATTTATTACTTTGGGCATAAAGAAAGATATATTTTATTTTGTCTCTTTTTGTTTAATGGGATGACCAATGGGATAAAAAAACACTACAAAGAGAAAAGCAAAAACTATTGTACAAGATTTAATGTACCAACGACGACAAAACGACATTTCAACTCACATTGATTTCAATTTGTCTTCATCTCCCCCCATTTCAACTAACAACCATGCATTATTTCTACATCCTTGCTAACAGCCAAATACCCTAATTAAGATGATTAACTATCAAATTCACATAAGACACTTTAGCATATTTTAAGTCAACTGAAAATATATGGGGTAAAAGATCTTACATAATAATATATTTAGTTAAAAAACAAACGAATAATATTTTTTAGAAATAAGGGCTTAGATATCATTATTATTATAAAATAAGAGCTTGTTTATCAATTGTGTTTTAAAATAAGGGCTTTGACTTAGCGCAAACTTAAATTTACAGTCAAAAAAATTTAATACAAGTTTATTTTGCATGATGTGTTTATAATTTTTAACAAGTATATTCTTATGTTTCATTCATAAAACTTTAAAACAATATCAAATAAACACAAATATATAGTAATATTTTAGAAAATAAAGAGTGCATGAATAACTCTATAAAAATTATTATGCGCATTTTATTAATAAATAGTTTTTTGAATATGTAATTTGTTATAATTATTCTAAAGTATTGTCAATTAAATACTTATTTATAATAATATACTAAAAAACATGTAGTGCAAACTTAATTTTTCTTGATTCCATAAAAAATATAATTTAAAAATCTATTGCAAATTTAATTTTGCACTCCTTTTGGAGTCTCGTCAAATATAGGCCCTTAATTTATAAAAATATTATTCTCTGGTTCTTTTGTAGATTTTTTTTTCAAACAAACCCTATTTTTCAATATTGTGTTAAGTCAATTTAATTAACTTGATTCTAGGGTTAACATGATTATTAATTAGTATTCACTTCATTCCAAGTTAAGTTATTTTTATTTTGGAAAATTTTAAAATTAAGAGTACGTTTAAGTTCCGGTTTTCAATTCACGACATAATCAATGTGCAAATATATTGTTGATAAATAAATCTGAGCATGTTATTCGGCCCTGAAAAAAATTCTCAAAAGCAAAGTGTCATTACATCTGTAACATTAATTTGTTTTAGATTTAAGAGGAGATATGTGGTTTCAAAACTACTGCCATTAACATGAATGAGTTCCAAAACACCACAATTAAGCAAGCTAAAATAGGTGCAATCAGGACACCATTTTTTTAATTTATTTTGGATGAATGGCATTTTACAATGAATTTTATCTTAAGCATTGACTCACCCCAAATAAGATCCCCAAAGTTATATGAATATATTTGATACAAACATTTCTTTTTTGAACACATAAAATTCTAGTTCTAATTTTTGATATACACATTTATGCTTTGAGTTAGGAACGTAATAACTAATTTAATTAGCTGATGAGTGATAAATGTTATATATATAAAAGTGTGAGTGGAGTCATTTGATAATAAATTCCTAGTGCATGTGTATAGATGAAGATAAGAATGACATGATACAAATTTTTATAGCCAAAACTCCTTTCTTGCCAATTTTACATTTTTATGGACAAAAAATGCTCCTTTAGCATTATTTTTTCAAATTTAGAATCTAATAATTAAGTTAACATTCATTTCTTTTCAATAAAACAAAAAAGCTTACTTTAAATACTACACACAACTCCTTTTAAGTATACATGTAAATTTATAATAAAGATAAATAAAAATACAAATTAGGAAATAATTGTTTCCAATTTTTTTCATATATTTATATTTTTACAGTTAAACTCATAAATTTCACTACTATTCATATTTTTACATTAAACTTGTAAACTTCACAGGCAATTTTCTTACAAATTTGTAGTGAAATTTGCTGTGAAACTTTTAAATTTTAAATAAAGTTTTGTAATTAAATTTTCAAAAAAGTTTATAGTTTTGTATAGAAAATTGGTGTTGCACAATAAATCCAATAAATATAAAAAGAAATGCAAATTAGGAAAGAACGAATAAGGAACATAATTAGCAAATTAGCAATTCAATTCATGTTAGGAAATACTTTGAATCAACAATATATATGTTAAAAATACATATGCCAAATCTTAATGCAATTAATTCTAATTGATTCCTTGCCATTGATGGTAATAAATGGTGTCTTATTACATTAAAATATCTTATCATGAATATTTCGTAAACATGTGATCAGATAAGAGATTTTCACCCATTTTCCAACTTCTAATTTAGAACAAAGAAAATATTTAATAAATATGTATATACTAGAAATTGTGACACATTCAATACGTGTGCAATAATTATAACTTATGAAATAATAGTTTACAAAGGGCATTATATGGCATACTTATCAAGGTTATAGATTCAAATGCAAGTTATAGTTTTAACCGTTGATTTTTAACAAAAAAAAGAATAGTTCACAAAAAGATTTGAATCCATAACTTTAAGACAAAAAATACAAGTTGTTACCAATTAATTAACAAATGCTACTAAATATAATTATTTTATTTTAAAATCTAAACATATGTGAAAATTATTAAGTATCCTATGACACATTCTACTTTAATAAGTGTTGTATTTGGCTTGTAATTGATGTAAACAGTGATGGTGCAAAAAGTATTTTGCACCAGATAGTGTGCCCCTGGAAGGTGCAAAACATGTTTTGCACCAAGTCAGCAAGCACTCGGAATGGCTGGGCGGGTAAAAGTAACAAGTCTAATTTTTCATTGTGTATAAATAGAGGGGTTCTTTTCTATTTTTGTAAAACTCAAAAAGAGTGGTGCTTTGCAAGAGTGAAAAGAGAGAAACTTGTGCTTAGCCAGGGTTTAGCTAAGGTTAAGAGGTGATCATTGGAGGTTTGTTCCATTGATTTAGAGTGAGGATTATTGTAAGAGAATTGTTGTAAATTCTTGATTATCAATAAAGTTGCTCTCTATTGGTGGAAGACCCGAAGGGTTTCACAAAGGTCTGGTGTATTTTTTCTCTTTACTTTGCACTTGGTTGTCATTACTTTTTATCTTTTATCCATATTTATTTGTTATTGTGTTGGCCATTCTTGGTTTGAGCAAAAATCTTATTGCTTAACGATTTCCGCCCAACAAGTGTTCGTGAAAATTTCCGAAAGGAATTTCTCGAATTTATAGGTAGATTTGGGACTTGGTTATTGTTCTCACGTTCGCAACAATAAGAGAGAGAAATCCGAGAGAGAGAGAGAGAGGGGGGGGGGAGAATTGAAGAGGTAAATTAAAGTTTGTTAATTGTTTGGCTTTAACCCTTCATGGACGGCAATATAATGGGACCAACAAGCTAGGCATTGATTAAAGTGGAAAGAGAGAGTGGGATATGAAACATGATAAAAAAATAAAAATGATTTAACTTCTAATCTCATTGGTTTGTGCATTCTAATTTATACGGAGTATCATATTCGCATCCTACCAACCCGTGTCACCACATTTCTCTATTTTTCCATCACACACACACACACACATATATATATATATATATAGATGACAATTAAGGATATATGGTTACTACCAACACGTATACCGATTGGTGGCATCTCATCCACTTATCATTATATCATTTGTTGGTCCGCTTGCTTTCTTCAATTAGCTTATAGCTGGCATATATTATTACAATGACAACATACATGGCATTTCCCTAAAAGATGATTATACCAAAAGGCAACCACCTTAAGATCTCAAATACGACAATTTGTAAAGAATATAATTTATTTTTCTAGGTAGTTAAGATTTTGCAAGCAACAAATGTTAGAACTAAATCATAAATATGATACAAAGTTAGAAACTCTAAATTTATAATTGACCAGTTCAATGGTAAAACATCTTAAACAAATATTTTAAGTGATTCGACTATAAATTGAATTTGTTTTGACACTGTTAATGTGATACAACTAAATCATTACTAGCATAAACGTAAAAGGTCCCACAAGAGATTTTTAGAGATACGTGTTAAAGAGTGCTTTCATTCATTCTAGTCTCTATTAGCAAAGGCATAACCTTTCATAATTTTAGCTAAGTTTGCCTAAATATTGTGCCATTTTTTTATTAATGGTCGGTCTCCTTCTAGAAAGGCAAGTAATTAAAGATTAGGTTATTCACCACAAATGAGAGGACTAGGGGTTACTAGTTCACACTTGAGAGTGGAATCCACCGTATGGGGAATATTATTTGAGTGCAATATATATCTTATACAAATTATTGCAATATCTTAATTTTATATTACGAAAGAAACACAACTGGGATCTTGATTGGGACGTTGGTGGGGGACTTGTGTTGGATCAAAGTGCCTAGTTGTCTAATAGAAATCTAAGTTGGCATTACTATCATGGTCCCCAAACGTTTAATTGGTTTGACGAAGTTAAAAAGAGCTTAGATGAATGGGACAAAACATAACACGTATGCATTTATTTATTAATAAAACATAATTTTTTTTTATTAAATTTCTTTATTTAAATAATTGGTGGTTACTGGTTAGGATTTGTCTTCTAATAATATTTGTCTTTTAATTAAACTGTCTTATAGGTGTCGTGGTACAATGTTAATTTAAAGTATAAGTATATCCCAATAAATTTGAAAATACTTTTAAAGATATCCAATTAATTTCTTTCCATATTTAATTAACTATGTATTAATAAATTACAAATAATTTTAATAAATTGTCAATTAATGATGGACAAATATTAAATATGAACACTATGAAAAATTGCAAAATTAGTAATATTTAATGGGGCAATTAAAAAAAAGGGCTTATTAGAGAAAGATTTTCACACTAAGGCCAAGGAATAATTTTTTTTAAAATAAAGGGCCTATTTTTTATTTTATTGATAATATGACATGTGTCTTTTTTTTTCATTATAAAATGACATCCCAACCCTTAAAATAAACTAAAAAAATATCAATATGCATTAAAATATGGACTGCAATATGAACTTTGCAGTCTATATTTCACTGCAATATGAACTTTGCAGTCCATATTTCACTGCAATGTGAACTTTGCAGTCGATATTTTTAGTGCAAAGTTCATATTGCAGTCCATATTTTACTGCAATGTGAACTTTGCAGTCCATATTTTTAGTGCAAAGTTCATATTGCAGTACATATTTCACTGCAATATGAACTTTGCAGTTCATATTTTATTGCAATATGAACTTTGCAGTCCATATTTTTTGTGAAAATTTCATAAAAAGGGGTAATTTAGGTAATACATAACATGTTTTTATTAATTAAATGATATTTAAATTTATTCAAATACATTCATTTAAAATATAAAACAAAATAGACCTCTTACACTAATTACCAATTAAAAAGAGGCCCTTTATTCAAATTACCAATTAAAAATAGGCCCTTCATTCAAAAAAATATTATTCATTGGATTTTTGGTAAAAATCAATATATAATAAGTCCTTCTACCTAATTTCTAGATATTTAATTTCTTAGTTTCCAAAATTGAATTATATATTTAATTTTTATCACCAAAATTCAATTTAAATTAGCTTATATGTCCAATGGAGGAATATTAGATACGAACAATTGTAAAATTATGATTATTTAATTTCTTATTTTCAAAAAATAATAATTTATTAGTACAAAAATTATTATTTATTATTAAAATATGTGCCAATAACTTAAAAAGATATTATAATATAACATGTACCAATTAATTTTTTCAATTGTTATCTAGATGGACTTATTTTTTTTCTTTTTAAATCAACAAGAATGCAATGGTATCCCTTATAATTTTATTACTGAATAAACTTATATGTATCTAGACAGGCTTAGATTAGTTAGGACTTTTTTATAAAATAAGATTAGCATGTTTGACCAATCTTGACCAAATTTGAATAAAATATTTTTTCTTTAAATATGTTATAATATTATATAATTAGAATGTGTCGATTTGGCCGGGGTGAGATAAATCGAGTTCTAGTCAAGTATGGGTTCCACAACCAAAGCCTGACACATATTCAACTCAGCTTCAAGTTTGTATAAATTTAACCCATTTGATTAAACTAAATGTAATAATTTTTCATGAAATAGTTGTACCAATTATTTTTTTCAATTGTTATTTAAATGGATTTTTTTTTTCAAAACAATAAGAACGCATGATCTACTGTACAATTTTATTACTGAACAAACTTATACTTATCTAAACGGACTTAAATTAATTCGGACAATTAAATTTTTTTTAATAAGATTATCATGTTTGACCCATCCAACCAAATTTGAATATAATATTTTTTTCCTTAAATATGGTTATAATATTATATAATTGGAACGTGTCAATTCAGTAAGGACAAGATAAATTGAGTTCGAGGCAAATATGTGTTCCACAACCAAAGCCTAGCATGTGTTCGACTCAAGTTCAAGTTTGTAAAAATTTAACCCATTTGACTAAACTCAACCTAAATGTACTAATTTACCGTGAAATACATTTATAGTATCTTATAACTACAACAAGACGGGGTGTGAAATGGGTTGAGCAGATTGAGTTCGAACTTATGTATATTGAAACGGAGCGTATTTGGATTTATTAAATTAAAATTAGCTCCGGCTGAGTCAGATTCTTTTTGACTAACTGCTTATATTGAATTTTGGTATAGATAATCCACGGCTTAAGATATATGTCTTCTTAATGAGTTGAGCTTAGGACGGGTTTTTAGGTATGAGTTTCATAACAAAAACCCAATATGGGTTAAAGTTAGTAATGCCGTAGGCATGTGCATGTCTACACGGACTTAGATAAATAGAGACAATTATGATGTTTATTCTTTTATTTAATTTTTTTTATTAAATTAACCCTTTTGATCCATCCTACTCGATTTAAATATAATAATTTTTCTTCAAATACAATTATAATATCATATAATTACAACATGTTGGGTGGGTCAAAGCATGATATATCAAGTTTGAATATATATGCAGATAGTAAATGGTTGGGGTTCGTATTTATAAAACACAACTTGCACCTATTGAATCAGATTCTTTTGTAATTAACAACTCACATGCAATTGAATTTGGTTGTATATATTTTATGGCTTTTTTTGATACCCCTATTCTTAATAGGAAATTAAAGTTACCCTCTATTTCATTAATCCTTTTTGACTTAACCCCCCAAGATTTAACAGACAACTAACTCCGTCCAACTTTTGTACAATTTGATCAAAATACCGCCATCTTCAACCTTGAGCCATTGTTCATCCCTACAAACAAGAACCTTAATTTCTTCCCATGTATCTAAACCTAAACCCAAATTATAAAGTAACTTAAACAAATCTCATTAAAATCTCCAGAAATCTCACTTTTTCTCTTTCTAAACCCAACTTACATATAGAAATATCAAATATCACTCTTTAAAACTCCAAAATTAAAATTGAAATCATCAGATTTTGTAAATCTATAAATTCGAATATTCAACCCATTTAAAAATTAAAATCAAACTCGGCCATTGTTCTTCATTCTTCATCTCTCTACACATGGAAATAACTCCACACATCACCGACCATGAGATCGGCCTCGTTTAGACGCCAAGATTGCCCGAAAGATCACTCGTTCTTCTTCCCTCTTCATCTATCCACACATGCAAATACATATATATATATATATATATAACACAATTTTCTTTTACTATTCTTTCTCTCTCTCAATTTTGACTATGAATATATTGCCTTTGCAATCTTTCCTCCAATTTATTTCTTTAATTTTAAATTTTAGAATAAAAAAACCTTAATTTGTAGATCTAAAAAGTCAATCTAAAAAGTTTGACTTTGTCGATGGTGGTTAATGAAGACAGCGACATGGGACAGAGCTGGGAGGTTTTCACCCACGGTGTCGTTGACGCCAATGGAGTAATTGGCAATGGATTGGTGGTGGGGGAAGAGAGAAGAAATGAGAAAGAAGTAGAGGTGAAATAGTGTAGGTATAGAGATAATTAAATTTAGAGATAAACAAAGAAGGGCTTTGGGTATTTGATGTTGAATATGGAGTTTCTTTACATAATTTTGGTGTTAATTGGTGGTGGATTTGATTCACATTTAGGGCTCGTTTGCTTCGAACTTTTGAGGATTCCTGAAATCCTAAATTCCATTCCATGAGGATTATTTTGTTTGGTTGGAGTTTTAGGTAGGAATTTAGGATTCTTAGGAACCCTAAATTCCCCCATTTTTGCCAAAATATATTCCCTTCTAAATTGGGAGGAATCTTGGATTCCCAATTTGAGGAATCCTTTTTTTTTGTTCAAAAAATGAAAAAAATAAATTTTCCTAAAAAATGAAAAAATTTATTTTTTCCCAGAAAATTAAAAAAACAATTTGCCGAGTTCATTCCTAAAACTTCAACCAAACGAGCATTAATGAAATCCAATAGAGGATGACAGGAATAAAGGTTTCCTGGCATCTAGAATGCCAATTCTATTCCTAAAATTCGAATCAAACGAGCCCTTAGAGAGAGAAATATTGAAGATAAGAAAGTCCAAAGGTTAAAGATGAGGGTAATTTCGTGAGGTCACACAAAATTTGAACAGAGTTAGCAAGATGTTAAGTTCTAAAGGGTTAAGTCAAAAGATTAACGAAATAAAGGATAACTCTAATTTACTATTAAGAATAGGGGTAGCTTAAAAAAGCCCTATATTTTATATAGCTTAGAATGTCCCTAATAAGTTGGGCTTGGGATGAGTTTTTTTTTTTTTTTTTTAAATCAAAGTAAATATGAGTTCACGACATATATGATGTGGGTCGGGGATTGAGCATCCCAAGTTTAGGCTATGTAAATTGCAACAGAGCGGGTTCGAATTTTTTAAAACAAAATATGCACCAATTGCGTTAGGTTTTTTCTAACTAGGTGCTTATATGCAATTCTTAGTATAGATTTTCAACGGTTTAAGATATCACTTTTATGAGTTGAGTTTTGGGTATGAGTTTCCCAATGAAAACCTAGTATGAGTTCAGGTTGGTAGTGCCGTAGGCATGGGCATATCTAGTATATATATATACAATACATGATTTGGATTAGTGCAGACAATATGTATACGGTTCGGAACTTTAGCAAAATAAATGGTCGCTAAAATATTAGGACATGTTTTTAGCGACTCTAAATTGTAGCTAATTGTGTTATCCGTATTGTGACGGTCCGCATCAGATCTTCTCCATATATATACATAATAGCTTATGTTGTATGCATATATAATAAGTGCATTTCTATATATAGTTTGAATAGTGGCCCAAGAGTTTAACACAAGTTCAACTTATTTAAAGGAGGTTCAATTTCTTTTGGAAGCACACTAATGAAAAGGAAGATTGTTAAGGTAAAATTGACAATTCAAAAATGTGACACAACAAATAAATTGAAGTACTTTTGAATTTTGAGATATATGTTGTATGTGATAATTTCTATTATATATTTCCTCGATCTGTCTTGTTGAGACTATAAATTTACGTCTGAAAATCAAAGACTTGCAATTTAATTTGATTTTCTTTGGGATACTCGACACTTTAAATATGTCCAAAATTAAGAATCCCAACTCCTTATTAGTACGTCTCAAACTAAAATTATGCGTGGAAGTAATTATAAAATAATGTCACATATCAATATTAACATTTCGCTACAATGTTACTATCATGACTATCAAGTTTTCAACTTGTATTATCGTGAGGCCTTCATGAATTACTGATGTTTGTCGAAATTCGACATATTTCTATAAAGATTCACCTTTTAAACCGTTAGTCTTAATTTAAGATACATGGAATAAAAGTTACACGAAGAACCCCTATATGAGTGAACACTAAACAGGTACAAACATCCGCTACATTAGTTCTGCTGCAACCTTCTCTTATCATAAGAATCTATCTAGGTGCATGCATTTTGGAAAGCAGAAGTCCTGCAAAATGTCGGCACAAATAACATCAAGATCTATCATATATAAGAATTTAACTGACACGAAATTTGAGTAAAATCATCAAACAGCTCCGCGGGAAAATGTTACCAAACATACAAGTTTTTTGGATTAAAGAAACATAGACTTACTACTTTTGCTGGGAATTAAGGCTTCAACAGCAGACAGGCAAAACCTTATATATAGTTTAACCCGGTTGGCCAGTGTTATTTTCTTCGAGCTGTCATCTTCGATCGCATCCACTCTTCAAGTCCCATAGAGACAATCATATTGGTCCAAAGAGTTTTCCAACCCAGCCAATCGTAGCTTTACCCAACCCCCCACCCCAACCCCACCCCACCCCACCCCCACAAAGCACACATTTCTTTGAAGTTCACGTGTTCTGTGGACCTACCAACACCATGCCCCTCAAAACAAATCAAGGGGTGGTCCGCTTATCCCTCTTGCAAAATCTGAAAGTAGATATGCGAATTTGTGCTTTTGACAACAATTGAATGCAACAAATACTTCTGTTCAATCATGTCAACTAAACATATATGTATCTTAACATAGTGAATGACCGACGCGTATTACTGGAATAAAAAGAAGAGATATAAAGTGGAAATGTGATTCCAACTGTGAGAGAAAGTGCCAAAGATTTGTGAAATGTTTCTTTCTTGTGACATTTTTCACTTCAACTTGGTAAATACCAATTTGATGGTATAAAGATAGCCCCAAAAAGAGAAGTGGAAAGGGAAAATGTTCAAAACTCTTCCACCCAAAGTAGGCAGTCTTCATACGGATTCTCACCACTGAAAGATGAGTTGACCAAGAAATCTCTCTCTATAAATGCCCTTTCTTAGCCCTTCATTTCCAAGGCTTCTCTTCACCTCTGCTTTTACTTTTTTGCTCACAAAGTAAGAAACAAACACTTATAACAAAAGAGAGGAAAAGAAAGGAAACAGAAAATATGAGATACCCATCTTTCAATTTCCTCAGACAAACAAACATTATTTTCCTAAGAAGCATTATGATCATGCTGATTACCTTTCTAGCCATTAAACTAAACCTCTGTTTCTCTACCATCCCCTCTTCATTGAAAACACTTCCACTCAACGGGCATTTCAGTTTCCACGGAAACGAATTTGCCTCCAAAGACTTTGGAAACCGGTTCCATTTCCACCCACTAGCAGTCCTACACCCAAATTCAGTTTCCGACATTTCCACCACAATAAGGCATGTGTGGCAAATGGGACCCGGCTCAGAGCTCACCGTTGCAGCCAGAGGCCACGGTCACTCGCTCCAAGGCCAGTCCCAGGCTCACCGGGGTGTAGTCATCAATATGGAGTCCCTAAAAGAACAGGAAATGCGGGTCCACAGTGGAAAATTCCCTTATGTGGATGTTTCTGGGGGTGAATTATGGATAAATATTTTACATGAAAGCCTTAAGTATGGGTTAGCACCCAAATCTTGGACCGATTATTTACATCTAACGGTTGGGGGTACTTTGTCTAATGCGGGCATAAGTGGGCAGGCTTTTCGGCACGGACCTCAGATCAGTAACGTCCACCAACTTGAGGTCGTTACAGGTGTGTACAATTTTTCCAAAAAAAAAAGGTTTAAAATTTTGTATTTGATATCATATATGCCAAATGTTTTATCTATTTTTAAGTATATATGGAACTGTATTGAGTGTAGGTAAAGGGGAGGTGATTAATTGTTCGGACCAACAAAATGCGGACTTGTTTCATGGTGTTCTTGGTGGACTTGGACAGTTTGGGATAATAACGCGCGCAAGAATCTCTCTCGAACCTGCACCAAAAATGGTAAGACAAACGCAAAACTTCAAAATTATCTTCTTCTTTTTAGTAAATTTGACTTGGGTACCTCGCTAATTGTAGAAACTAGACGTAGTCTTTTATTAGAGTTGTACCTTTTTTGTGAAAATAAGATTTAATGTAGGTACTTAAGTCTAATTTTGACCTCTAGCGACCAGTGAGGTACCTGGGTCAAAACCACCTCTCTTTGTTTAAGCGACTCTAGTCTAATAGCTCAGTACTATAGTGTTATATATATATATACACACACAATCTGTATATATAAAAGAAAATGAATGTTTTATTTGGTATATTTAATAGTCTCACAAAGTCGAATCTGAACAGGTAAAATGGATCAGAGTGTTGTACGAGGATTTTTCCACATTTGCAAGAGACCAGGAACGTTTAATATCTGCAGAGAACACATTTGATTATATAGAAGGGTTAGTAATAAAGAACAGAACAGGGATTCTAAACAACTGGAGAGCCTCCTTCAACCCACAAGACTCGGTGCAAGCTAGCCAGTTCAATTCCGAAGGCAAAATGCTCTTTTGTCTCGAATTAGCAAAACACTTTAACCCAGAAAATGTCGACACAACTAACCAGGTGAGGCTTGCCGCAACCCATTATTCTTGATTTACAATAATACTAGACAGAAAAACAATATATGAGAAATTAGTTTGGAAAATGCATTTGATTTGTCAAAAACTAGCCCCTACTTGAAAACACATTTCATTTCTCGGAAACTAAGACCCACCTGAAACCCCAAAATCTTAGCATTTTAGTACTGCTAGACGGACAATTAGTACGAAAAACAAACGTACCAAAAATGTACTTCATTTGTTAAAAATTGGGACCCACCTGAAACCCACTAACCTTGCATTTTAGTAGTGCTAGACAAACGAACATTACACGAAAAAGTAGTCTACACGATATATTTGATTTGTTAGAAACTAGAGACCACCTGCGAAGGTGTAGTTCATTTAATATTTGACCAGTGCAACAACTGAGACATCAACAAAGTGTAAATTAAAATGGTTCTTATGGGTGTGCTTTTCTGGTTTGATGCAGGAAATTGAGAGCTTATTATCTCAACTAAGCTATATTCCATCTACACTTTTCATTTCGGAAGTTTCGTATGTAGAATTCTTGGACAGAGTTCATACGTCTGAGCTCAAACTACGCGCAAAGGGCTTGTGGGAGATTCCACATCCATGGCTAAATCTTCTCGTTCCGAAAAGCAAAATCCACAGTTTTGTGCGTGAAGTATTTGGCAACATTCTAACAGATACAAGCAGTGGCCCTGTCCTTATCTACCCAGTTAACAAATCAAAGTAATATATAGTTCTATAAAATAAGTCACTTTAGTCAATCTATCCCCACTAGGGTGCGTTTGGTTGGCCGGCACAAAGAAAAAAAAATAAAAAGATTCTGCAGAATTGTTTTACTTACGAAAAAGAAAAACAAGTGGCGGAGGTGTGCTTTCTAAATTAAATTGAAAATGGGAAACTCAAGATAAAACAAGCTGTACCTCAGGAAAACCACCTAAATTCCTTACAAATCAAACCCTCCCACAATATTTTTCGTGGAGAGAAGGCAGTCAAACATACCCTAGGGCTGTGTTAGATACCAACAAATGTTGTGAGAGGGTTTGGCTTGGGAGAAAATATAAGAAGTGTGACTATGATTTATTTTTACATTGTTTGCGACATTTTGACACAAACCAATTGCACATTAAAAAGTAGCGCAATTGATTTCCATCAAACATTCACAAACATTTCATTTGCTTGAAAAAATCTTTACATTGAAAATAATTTACGGTGTATTGAGTTTTCGGCTAACCAAACACACCAAAATATTATTTTTCTTGGATTCAAGATTCACAATTCTTTCTCTCTTCTTTCAGGTGGGACAACAGAACATCATTTGTTGCACCAGAGGATGATATATTCTACCTAGTGGCATTTCTTAGCCAAGCAGTCCCTTCCAAAGGAACAGATGGATTAGAACAAATACTAAATCAGAACACAAGAATTTTACATTTGTGTGAGTCCGCCAATCTTGGTGCGAAACAGTATCTGCCGCACTATACCACGCAGAACGAGTGGCGGGCCCACTTCGGTTCACGCTGGGAAGTCTTTGCACGGCGAAAATCCGCTTATGACCCTTTGGCAATCCTTGCACCTGGCCAGAGAATTTTCCAAAACCCGATCTCGTATTTATGATGCTATCCACATTTTTTGCTAAAAAGGACAAAATTTAAGGCATCAAGTGCAAAAAAAAATTGAAAAAAAATGATGTTTGTTAGCTGAATATTTGTTGGGCTTTGTAGAGATAGCATGTATGCCAAGGAGGCCATCGCGGATAAGAATTTCATTGTATATACGTAGATTATGTTGTTTATATATGAATTATTATACATCTTTTGTAAAAAAGAGGGAGTAACATTAGTCCTTGAAAGAGAAATGGTGATTTGTAATGATTTTAAAAACTTTTGGACCAGCTAATTTTGTACATGCAAACATAGGTAAACAAAGTGCCAATTTCCATGGTACATAATGCTCATAAAAGACATACCAAAAACCTTGAAACTAGGAAAGAAAAAGGTGTATGAACTCTTTTTATAAATCAAAATAGTGATAAAAATATTTTTAAAAACTTTTGGACTAAGCTAATTTTGTACATGCAAACATAGGTAAACAAAGTGCCAATTTCCATGGTATATAATGCTCATAAAAGACATACCAAAAACCATGGTATATAATGCTCATAAAAGACATACCAAAAACCTTGAAACTAGGAAACAAAAAGGTGTATGAACTCTTTTTATAAATCAAAATAGTGATAAAAAAAATTCGTCACAATATAGTCACTAAAGTCTCTGACAACAAAAAATAGTTTTTGTGAGAAAAAATTTTGGTCCCTGAATCTATGAATCACTAAAATTTGGGACACATTAAGGAAATATGCTTCAGTAATTAAACTTTGATTTTTGTCAATAATCTTTTCACTACCTTAACTTTCGTTACTAAATGAAAATATTAAGTGACTGACACACAATTTTGTCACTAATTGAGGACATTTTGGGATGAAAATATATTTTATCCACAAGTATGTCATTTGTTGTAGTGTTTCTCATTATATCTTCTAAAAAATCTTTAATTTGATCACGATCAATGGGTTCAATGGTGAGTTTTGATATGTTAATTATACTATATAAATAAATAAAAGTTTATGCTTAAATTAAAAATCCATAAGAAAAATAAACTTTTATTTTGAAACAAATGTAATATATATTTTTTAAATATATATATAATATAATATAATATAGGTAGGTAAATTGATCTATAAGAGAGATGTTTGAGTAGGGCGCCACCCAACCTGCCCCCAAGTGCGACAACCACGTGACATTGTCTGGAAGAGAATGTTGTTGCTTTTAAAATAATTTTTTTTTTTATACATAATACATATTTTCTTTTTCGATTACTAAAATAAAAATAAATACACAACTATTATAATAGATAGACAAAATGAGAGGTTCAATATCAATAGTATATATACCACATGCATTTAAATCGAATACATAATCTTCTTACTATAAAAAAAAAATGTCAATCAAAATATATAATATCGCTGCCATGCCTTTTTCACAATTTTGTTGAATAATTGAATGACTTGGTGGTTGCCACATTTATAGCTTTGTGATGGCCAATTAGATTTTTCCTCCCATAAGTCAAATGTGGAAATGTATGTCAGTATGTGTTTGTTTCTTAAAGTAAAAGAAATAAAATACATGTGCCTTAAATATATTGTTTAGCTTTACGTCCCATTGACCAATATATATATAGTCACACAAAATAATTAAAAACAAGAGTATACATCCTTCGCTTTCACGTAACAAAGTATCGCTGTCCAGAGATCTTATAAAAATACGAGTCTTTATTGAATGGGAGAAAATATTGACATTCATTTCTAATTGAGTAAGATGTCTATTATTCAATTTGTTAGAATCAAATATAAATTTATATACTCGATTCTTGACAATCTTGTAAGGTATATTATTAAATTTATACTCGATCTTTCATAACTAAGTAATATATACTTTATTCGATTGTAAAGATCGAATAAAAGTGAGAGTATTATCAAGTGCTTTTGGGAAAGCCAATATCACCATCCTTATTGAATTGAGACACGTTATACAAATTTTTTTGTGTATATGTATACGTGTTGTTTGATTTTAAGTGGTTTCAGAAAGAAAAAAAAATGATAAATAGTGCGTGGGTTAAGAATTTTATTATCATCACTAATAGAAGGAGTTTAAGCCCAATTGTTTGTACTACTTTTTACGAAATAAAAGCTCACAAGAATGAAATTGAAAAACCAAAAAATTGACACGGCTTCAATAACTCTCAAAATGCCTTCTGGCTTTATATAAAATAAATATTTTTTTCTGAAATAAAGGCAAGGAAGGACACAATTGAAAAACCAAAAACTCAACAAAGTTTTAATAACCGCCAATCCGGCTTCATATAATAGTAGATTCCAGCTTTCTAAGATGAATAATAGTCTTGGGTTAATTTTATACTTTAATATATTATTTAAATGTAATTATTAGAGGTAGTTCAACCATGTGATTGTATGTCCACCCTTTGTTATGGTGGTTGTCAAATTTATATAAAAGTAGAAAAGTTGTATTGTTGAATCATCACTTTTATAAATAAATAAATAAATAATCCTTAATTATTAGAGGACAATTTATTTTATATTTTGTATCAAAATAAAAATTAAACTGTTAACTTAAAATGCACATTAATTATGGATAAAATGAAAAATAAATTATATATTAATTAAGACAAAAAATATATCTTAAAAAAACTGAAAGTATAAATTTGAGAGGAAAGGAATAATAATTCTATATGGTTCTGAAAAATTAATTACTTTGTGGTTTTCCTATTTCATACTTCGTTGTGTAACTAAAACTTAGCTTTGTATGCAAGGTTCACGTTCAACAAGGGTCTGTCTATTGCCTCACATGGGACGAGTGTCAGTCACTATACCATATATATGAATGAGGTAAGTGATGGTACGTCATTCTTCTCACTCTCACTCTAACTTGTATTTTTATTTTAATTTTTTTATCAAACGGCCACCGTTGTAACGTACTGAATAATTAATGGATCGGATCGGATCAGATTGAGAAGTTAAAAATTACCCATTAAAAGTGTCATATCGTACTTGCTGCAAATCCAAACAAACTTGTACGTACGCCAAATACGCAATACAGGGCGAAGATGATGTAATGCCAAATAACAAAAGCTCATTCTAGCTAGAAGATGCATGTTGCGCATATAATATATGCTGCTATACTTTCTGTGTAATTTATATCTATTTTTTAGAGTTAGAGTTAGAGTTCGAGTTCGAGTTCAAGTTTTTTGTGTTTTTAATTAGTTCCAAATTAATAAAAATGTGATTTAAATTATCACATGATTTTATTCTTTCTGCATATATATATGTATATAATATATATGTTGAAACAGATTGTAAAGCGATGAGGATCACCCCTTGCTTTAATGGTCGAAGAATGTAGGAATAATATTCTGGAATGTTCAACATAGCTGGACCTGGAGAGAAGGAAACATATATATATATATGTGTGTGTGTGTGTGCTGATTGATAGTGATCTAGCGAAAATAAAAGATTGGTGCGCTTCAGAATTAGCCTCTAATTTATATGAACAAGCACAAAACTTATTAATTGTATCTAGTTACTCGTCGATTATTCTATAATGTATTATACGAATACGTCCATCTAATTTGACACCAAAACTTATTCATTTTATCTAGTTACTCGTTGTTTATTCTATAGCATATTATACGAAGAATAATTATATGCTTGCTAAAAATGTGTTAAATTTTGTACACAAGGTGAAATGTTAAACTCTATAAGTAGGGCCAGTCCAGGCCATTTTTAAGGTCTTGAGCAAAAAAATATGCAATCAAACACCACCAAGCATTCAAAGGTATTGAGTTTAATGAGATGTTTCATCACTTTTTGTCGATTTTTCAAGGAAGCCAATTCTTTAGGTGGTAGGTAAGAAATTTTTTTGATGAAAAAAAAATATATCTATCAAAAATATCACAAAAATCCAACGGACCCTTCAAACATGAAATTTGAATATTTTCATGAAAATTAAAGTCCAATCACAAGTTGAAAATTTATTACGTTATTATCAAATGCATTTCGCCAAAAGAGAGTATACAATTGTGCACCACGCAACAGGTAAACATGATAAAGTTGTTTTACATGAAAAAAAAATTACATGGAAAGCGAAAACTTAATTAAGGGGAAAATCGATATTGTCTTATTGAACTACATCAAGAATAGGGGGAACTTACGCATTAGAATAAACCAAATTCTACCACAAAAATTGGAAACTTCAAGAGAAAAATGTGCAACCAATTCAACCCCAGTAGAGATGAAAATTACGAAATTCCAAGCAACATTTTGTGTGAAAACATAAGGTGCAATCAAACACACCATAAATGAATTAAAACATAATCCAAAACAACCAAACAAACAAGCCAAGAAAAGTTGAAATGTCGCAAAAACTCATAATCATCAAATCTTAAAAAATTAATTGAATTCCCAAAAAAATCTCAAGGAACTAGTTCACCACAAAAACTATTGCAACAGAGTAAAAACTGCACATGATATAGCAAGCATCCTAACCAAGTCATGAATATTCTTTTAAAAGTTTCATCCATTCTAAGATCAATCCCACCATTCTACATTTTGGTAATCCAATGTACTAATCCAAACATAATTGCCCGCTTCACAATTGCAAAGATGTGAAAGCTCAAAAATAGCCCTTATCGTCTCCTACCCAAGCGTAAAACCATGCATATATAGTTCTAAGCCACTATCCTGCATATTGGTAATCAAATTTAGTAAATTTATATACCTGCCTGCTTCATAATCATTAATCGCAAAGATGCGAAAGTTCAAAAATACTGCTTATTGTCCCCTCCTCTTTCACTTCCATCAGAAGAGCTCAAGCTTGTCAAACATGATTCTGATTCAGAACCAGAATCATCGAAACCTGAACTATCAACATCGGAATCTGAACAATCAGAATCCAAACTATCAGATTCGAAAGCGTTTGGAGCAATGAAACGAGGCATGATCTTGAAATACTCTTTTAAGTCCTCGGTAATATCGCCAAGCCCAATAGAAGTGAAGTAGCTGATGGAGAATCGCGTATTCTTAGGAGTATCCCTCTGGCAAATCGATTTAAAAGAGTTTTGCATTACAGGGTCGCTGAGACGCTCTTTTAGTTCGCTAATCCCGAGGCAGTCTGACATTTCAAGGAAGAGAACTCTAATGAAAACACGCAAAGGTGGGAGTTGTATCCTCTTCGGTGAGGCGTATATGGGATAAAACGTGCCAGGGGAGAGTGTCTGTACTCAGTAGCAAGTAAATGGGCAAAGAACTTGGCCAAACTGCTCCCCTTGTTTATCTCAAGCTGATTGATCATTGAATATTTCTGGAGGAAACAGATTTCGAAATTTCCTCGGTTGGCTAACTCATAAAAAGGCGCTGCGCCAAAAGACCGTCCACATGAATGTACGTTCTGTCGTTCTCCCTTTGCCGTAGAAACATCAAAAGCTGAACGCACTTTTCCATCTGTATAGGACAGATCAAAGTCAGTTAATGTTCAAGAGCAACATTAAAGAAGAAAACATCAACAGGAAAAAATAAAGCAAGGAATATGAAAGAAATTTGGTTGTGTTAGATAAAAAGTTGGAAAATGATTGAAACGCCACTTAAGCGGAAGAAGAATGAGGGTTCTGGTGAGGGTGTTATACTACTATTTTGGGTTTTTCCATGGATTACAAATTCTTCAGGTACTGGGTATGAAAAAAATTCTATGGAAAAATGGGAAAAGGAGGAGAATATCTCACCAACTTCTCACAAAACTTGACTGTTTTCCAAAGTTGTAATCAAACAAACTCGAAGACCACAAAAAAGTTCCTAAACAGGAAAATTCAAATTGAGAGAAAAGTATCATAGGCGTTGTTGATCTATTTGAGAAACTCTCTTATTTAATAAGAAAAATTGCCGAACATAAAAGGGTAGATTCAATCGGAAGAGTAAAACCATTAACAATCAGCTAATTGCCCATGAGCTATAATTAAAATCAAACAAGATAGATGAATGGAAATACATCAAGATTCAGCGCCAAGTGCTGCTCAATTCTACTAAACTGGTCCTCACATGTTGACTGTTGACAATTAGAGAGAGAGAGATGAGAGAATAAATTATATTGATGATTATGAATGAATACAAAGGTCCCTTAAATAGGGATTGAATGGGCTGTACATGGAAATAAATTAATATCCCATAATTCTAGGAATTATGGTGGTAGTCAACTATACCATTTATACATATACCATATCTATATATCCTACCATATCTATATATTCTAATACTCCCCCTCAACTTGGCACACATATATCGAACATGCCCAACTTGCTAATTAGCTTGGTGAATATCTTCTTTGTCACGGCCTTGGTGAGAATGTCAGCTAACTGATCTTCGGAGCGTACATGAGGAACATAAATAACTTTCTCTTCTAACTTCCCTTTGATGAAGAACCTATCCACTTCAACATGCTTTGTTCTGTCATGTTGAACTGGATTGTGTGCGATATCACATGCTGCCTTGTTGTTGCAATATAGTACCATGGGTTCTGTTGGAGGAAAACCAAGATCTATCAGTAGCAGTTTCAACCACAATAACTCTTGTATACCGACTGCCATTCCTCGATATTCTGCTTCTACACTTGATCGGGATACTACATTTTGCTTCTTACTTTTTCAAGTAACCAAGTTTCCTCCTACAAATGTGAAGTATCCTGAAGTAGATCTCCTGTCACATATATTACCTGCCCAATCAGCATCAATGTATCCTTCAACCTTCAGAATGTCCTCATTTTTCTGGAAGAGAATTCTTTTTCCAGGAGCTGCTTTAAGATAACAATAATCCTCATAACTGCCTGCATATGATTCTCCCGTGGATTTTGCAAGAATTGACTGACGATACTCAATGTATATGATATATCAGGCCTTGTATGTGCTAGGTACATCAATCTTCCTACCAATCTCTGATAGCGCCCTCTATCAACGGGTACTTGATCTAGTTCGACTTCTAATTTCAATCCTTCCTCCATTGGAGTCTCTGATGGTTGACAAGCAGACATCCCGGTTTCATTTAGTAAATCTAGGGCATACTTTCTTTGAGATAGAAAAATGCCTTTTGATGATCTAGACACTTCAATTCCCAGAAAATACTTTAAGCTTCCAAGATCTTTCATCTCAAACTCCTGAGATAAGAACTTCTTCAATGCCTGTTGTTCTTGAGGGTCGTTTCTTGTGAGCACCATATCATCTACATAAACGATAAGAGCCGTAATCCTCCCATGGCTCCTTTTCAAAAATAAAGTATGATCAGAATTACTCTGGCTGTATCCAAACTTTCGCATTGATTTCGCGAATCTCCTAAACCAAGCTCTAGGGGATTGTTGTAACGCATATAAAGATTTCTTCAACTTGCAGACTTTATTTGTATGTTCAACCGGGATCTTATATTCAGGTGGGAACTCTATATATACTTCCTCCTCTAAATCCCCATGTAAAAAAGCATTCTTCACATCAAACTGTTGTAGAGGCCAGTCCAAATTTGCAGCCAATGAGAGTATTACTCGCACCGTATTGATTTTTGCGACTAGCGCAAATGTCTCCAGATAATCAATCCCATGTGTTTGTGTGTAGCCTTTTGCAACTAGTCTTGCCTTGAATCTTTCGATTGTACCATCTGCTTTAAATTTCACAGTGTACACTCACTTGCAACCCACCTTCTTCTTTCCTGCTGGTAATTCGATTAACTCCCATGTGTCATTTTTTAACAAGGATTTCATCTCCTCATTCATTGCTGATTTCCACTTAGAATCACATAAGGCTTCCTGCACACTGTTAGGAATAGATACAGAAGATAATTGATTCACAAAAAATTTGTTAGATACAGTTAACTGATCATACGACACATAATTACTCATGGGATATTTGGCTTTACTGGTAAAATCTGGGTCATATGTGGGTTTAGGTATACCTCTATTTGCTCAGTTAGGAAGTTTCTTTATAGGAATAGAAGGAGATACCTGGGAGACTTCAGTTTCAAGGATATTTGAAGAGGACGATTGGTTGTTTGTGTTATGCGGAGATAGAGACGATGCAACTTCACTAGAAAAGATTTATGCTGTTTCTGTTAGCTCTGCGGTTAGTGGGGTTTCGGTTGTCCCTGCTGTTGGTGGTGAACATGAAGTCAACGTTGGAACTACCTCTATTGAGCTTATCTCTTCCTCATTGGGATTCTCAAATGACTGAACTTTCTTATAGTGCTCCCCTGAAGTTTAGTCCTGTCAAAGTACATAGTTTTTTTCATGAAACGTAACATTCATAGTGACGTACAGTTTCTGTGTAGAAGGATGATAACACCGATACCCTTTCTGAGAGGCTGCATACCCGACAAAGATGCATTTGAGAGCGCGAGGTTCAAGCTTAGGCCGTTGTTCCTTTGGTAAGTGGACAAATGTGACACATCCAAACACCCGATGAGGAAGATTGGACACGGTATGGGCCGAGACAAACTTAGCTAGAACGTCGAAGGGTGTCTGAAAATCAAGTGTAGCGGAGGGAGTGCGGTTTACCAAATAAGCAGCCGAGGACAGTGCTTCGCCCCAATATGAGGTTGGTGTGTTTGCGCCAATCAATGATGCCCGAACTATTTTCAACATATGATGATTTTTTCGTTCGGCAACCCCATTCTGTTGAGGTGTATAAGGACATGTAATCTGATGAACGATTCCATGGAGTTTGAAGAATGCTTGTAACTATGTACTCATATATTCACCACCATTGTCAATGCAGAGAATTTGAATAGTAGCGTTATACTGTGTACGGATCTGTTTATGAAATCCTTGGAATAAACCACTAACTTCACTTTTTGATTTTATGGGACAAATCCACGTCATTCGAGTGCAATCATCAATGAATATGACAAACCATCGTATACCACTTAAAGAAGAAATGTGAGATGGACCCCATACATCAAAATGAATAATCATAAATGGAACTGAACTTTTATTTAATGAAGGTTTAAATGAAGTACGATAGCTTTTAGCCAGTTCACAAGTTTCACAATGAAAGACAGAAGAATCAACTTTATTAACTAAGCTGGGAAATAATTTCTTTAAGTAACCAAACGATGCGTGTCCTAACCGACGGTGCCATAACCAAAGTTCATCGATAATCTTCTTTTTAGATGTACTAGTGTTCAAGGCTTTGTGCAAACGATCTGTGCTGTTCAACTCCAGGTCCAGGTAGTATAATTTTCCGCGTCTAACGCCACAACCAATCGTTTTCTTCGTCTGAATGTCCTTAAAACACAATGAGAATGCCAAAATATGACAATACAGTGTAAGGCATTAGTTATTTGAGCAATAGATAATAGATTATAATCTAGGGATAGTACTATTAGGACAGAGCTTAGGTTCAGGGTGTCAGATAGATTGACTGATCCTTTTTCTTCTATAGGAACTGGAGCACCATTGGCAGTGAAAACAAAGGTCTGAGATGATGGAATTAAGGGAGTAATCATGTTTGAATTAGATGTCATATGATCAGTAGCACCAGAATCAATTACCTATGTATTATTCAAAACAGAGACAGAATTTAAAGCCATACCTGATGTACATGTGGTGGTGAGTAAGCCTGAGGCCTGTTTGTTACCTCCGTCTGTGGTTGGCCCGGTTTTGCGATTGCGAGAATCCTTCCACCAATTTGGATAGTCAATGATTTCATAGCAGCCCTTTTTTGAGTGTCCGGTAAGTCCGCAGACAGAGCATGGAGGATATTTGGAATTGGAGCCCCGAGAGTCATTTGGCCGGTTACCAGATTGCTTCTCTGAATTTCGCCAATTGGAATTGGAATTGGCTTGATTACGGGCTACCATAGCCACAGTGTCTGTTGTGGGGCTCATTGTTTGTCGTCGAAGAACTTCACGACGAACCAGGGCATATACCTCTTCTAGTTCTGGCACCGGATCCTTTCGCAAAATCTCACCCCGGATCTGTTCAAGTTCATTTTCTAACCCGGCAAGAAAGATGTGGACTTTCAAGCGCTGAATTGACCTCCTGTATAACTCTACATCAGCAGGACTTTTCATAATTAGCTTATCACGGTGGTCCAACTCGCTAAATATTTCTGTCAGCTCCCCATAAAATTCAGATATTGATCGCCCACCCTGTTTGGCAGAAAAAGCCCGTTGGTTAAGAAAAAAAAACCTGTAGTTCATCAGCCCCATCATGAAATGCCATAGCTAGTGATTTTCAGATTTCACGTGCCGTAGGAATGCGAATGTAGCGTTTCATGATTTCTGGTTTCATTGACATTAAGAGCCAGCGTTTGACTCGTTAATTATCGGGGTACCATTTATCGAACTCCGGTGTTCCTTCTTTTAGAATTGAGGCAGAACTTTAAATAAATGAGAATTTCTGTTTCTCTGCGATGTGCATCTCCATGAGTTGAGACCATATATCATAATTTGTCTCATCTAATAGAAGGCCGATGTTGAAAGAGGAGCCCTCAGTTTGAATGATGAGAGGGGAATCCTTTGTGGATGAGCCAATTATTGAAGTGTTGTCGGAAGCCATTGAAGTAAAACTGAATACCTAGTGATCGAGATCGAATCTGGAAATTCTGAGACCGCAGATGTGTTCAGAACGTCAAAAAATGCCAAGAAGGACTTATGTGGTCAATGGTCACCGATCAAAAAGTCAACGGTCACCGGTCGTGGTCAACGGTCACAGTCAACAGTGACGTGGCAGCTGACGTGTCAGATGACGTGGCTGACAGGCTGACGTGGCAGCTGACGTGGCGGACAGGCTGACGTGGCTGTAGGGCTGACGTGGCGGAGGCAGCCTATGCGAAGGCGCGTGGATAAGGCGGAATGAGTGGTGTAGTTTACTCGCGGCGCGTGAGAACGCGTGCGAGCTTCAATTGAGGTGGTTCTTACGGTTCTGGAATCGTCTATTCGAGACGATGATGATGATATGATTTTTGGTTTAATTAGATCTCGGTACATGATGAACGAAGGAACAGAAGATCGATCTGAGGGTAGGGTTGAGGCGGCTGACAGCGTGGTGGTCTGGGGTGGCTTGGTGGTGTTTTATGGTGTTGTGTAGGAGGGTCTCGTGGTGACTATGTGGTTGGGGTATGGCGGCTAGGGTTTGGTTTTTGTTTTTCCCTCTGATACCATGTTGACAATTAGAGAGAGATGAGAGAATAAATTATATTGATGATTATGAATGAATACAAATATCCCTTAAATAGAGATTGAATGGGCTGTACATGGAAATAAATTAATATCCCATAATTTTAGGAATTATGGTGGTAGTCAACTATACCATTTATACTTATACAATATTTATATATCCTACCATATCTATATATTCTAATATGACTTCAGAGTATTTTTTTTTTAAATAAATAATAACACATGAAGGACTGATACCCTTTTTTCTTTTTCTAATAATGCCAAAACGGAAGATGCTTTGAAGTGAATATTTTCTTCGGGTTTGACACTGGTAATTCTGGATATGAATTTCGTTTCTAGTCCTTGGATAATTTTTATATTTTCCGTTCTCTTTTTTTATCAAGGAATCCATATTTTAACTATAAATAAATAAGATAAGAAGGGAGAACAAAGCCCCTGCGAAAACTGGATTGAATGCGCTATTTTTTGTATGCTAGTTCCCTATTGCAATCCCATACTACAGGAGGTTTTAAGACTTCAACTGGATAGCCTATAAATGCAAGTTCGCCAAGTGAAAACAAGAAGCAACGATCAAAAGTAGGGGGACAATATGTAAACAAGAATTTCAAAGAAATAAAGAAGAAAATAGAACAAAAGCACCATCAATAATCTCAGCTCCCAAATTTTAAACTAATCTCAGTACAGAGCAAACAAAAACTAAATAAAGCTCAGCAAAGCTGGACCATTAAAGTTTCTGCCAAATTCATTAGGAAAGAGAGGCTCCATGAAGCAAAGTTACGAGCTATCTACGCAAGCAAGAGACACTTGATTCGACCACCACAGTTGGAACAAATTGGGGGTAAAAAAAAAAAAAAAAAACTAAAACATTAAAAACCCCACCCCTGAACCTCCAGAAAAAGAAGGAAAACAAAATTCAACTTACCCTCCAAAAGTAATATCAAGAAATACTGAGAAGGACTTGAGAAATGGATTTCCACGAAGTTCTACTAAAAAGACCCCGAGAATATCGCATTTGCATCCACCATAGTCTTTTAACCCGTATGCCCAGCTCACAATATAACACTATAGAGAATCTCTCTGGCGGAAATCTCAATAACCATTTTTCAAAGAAAATATTTAATTTCTGAAAACCGAACACCCCAAACCCCGTGGCAAGCAGTGTAATCGAATAGACCTAGTTGTTCAAATGCGTGTGTCCAGATTTGAACCGCCTGCCTAAACAACGTAGTTTCTTACCAACCGACCTGCAATCCAGTTCTCAGCTCCCCTTATTTTATTTTTCGTTTCTATATAATATCTCAAGTTGTAAACAATCTTAACATCTCTCGTTCTTTTCTTCCATAAGCATACCCAATCTTTGCCGTATTTGTTTAAAATATACTAGGGGATCGATAGCATAAACAATTAGTAATTAATTAACCTTCCTACCCTAGAAAAACAAATTTTCTTCCACTCATCTAACTTGGTATCAACCTTGTTTATATCATAAGTTGATTCCAAATCTGTACCAAGAATTTATCTCTCATTAGTTTTTTTCTTATTCACAACACCATGCCATTTCACTCACTTCACTAGACAAATGTCCCACAGTTTCTTACATTTTACAAGATTTGGGTTTCTAATTTAATCGGATCACATCATCGAAATAATTAAACAAAATCATCCCTACTTTCTTTTTTTAGTTTTTCAAGGGGCGGGCCAACTTTTACGCATTTCGACTAACTTTCGCTTGCGATTTGTGGCTGTCGCTGGCCAAGTAGCGGACCCCAATGTTATCACAGTGACAACCTAATACCACTAAGTTAAGAGGCTTGGTTAAATCATTCCTACTTTCACATCCAAATTCAGATACTTCCTTGCTGCCTCCATAGAGCGTGCCAAGAAAGACTCCAATGACAATTGTCATACCCCAATTGGTTGCTCCATCCATCTTCCGAGTTTTAGTGGGTGACATTTTCTTTGGTTATTTCAAGGTCTTCCATTACCAAAGATGATTTGAGAATTATCTAGTGGGGCCGTGGGGGCAGGTAAATTTTAAAAGTTCTAGTTGGAACCAAGAGATTTCAAGCTTAAAAACTGATTAAGTTTATTGAGTACTATTGAGTAATATTCTCTCCGTCCCAAATTGTTAGTTTTTTTTGAGAATTTTAGTTTATTAAGGACCCAACATCATTATTGTATTTTTTGTTTAATTTATATTGACTTTTTCTTTTTATTCTTTTTTTTATTCAAAACTTTTATTTAAAAAGTGAAAGTACAAAAGGGCAAAATAAGTATATATTTATCTTTTATGGAAAGTAGACATTTATTTTGGGACATCAAAAAAAAGAAAGAGGACCAGCAATTTAAGATGGGGGGAGTATCTTTTTTCGTACAGTTGTAATCGTCTTGTACTGCTATCACATTGTATAAATAAGTCCAATTTTATTAACTTTATTTTATTTATTGATCTGTAATTACTTTAAAGACCTTTTTGTTTAGCCACCTATATGTTAATATAACTATAACTAAATACCTCTTTTTATGTATTTTTACAAAACATTTCACATTGCAACATAGATAAAATGGAAACTTAAGGTGATGTTTGGTGAATGTCTTGAGTTGAGTTTTTAAGTTGAATTTTTAAAATATGGTGTTTGGTAGAATTTTGAAATATGTTGAAAAGTGATTTTGGTTTTTGTTTGAGTTTTTTTAACCAACTAAAAAATCTCATAAAAAAATTTCAAAGAATAGTCACAATGGATCTTACTTTATACATCTCAACGAGTATGTTTTAAATATATATATTTTATTTAATTTTGATTTTTGAATTTAAAGTTATGGTATTTAAAAAAAAAATTAGAGAGAGAAAGTAAAGTGAAATAATTTTTGAAAAGTGTAAAAATTGAGTTGATTTTGAGTTGAATTTTTAAAATTTGGTTGGGGGGGGGGGGGGGGGGGGGGGTTTGGAGGAAGGGGGGTGGTTGGAGGAACCACATGCCAAATAGGCCCTTAGGTTCCGAAAATCACGAAACATAAATTAACCATGGTATGTCTACATTTGTCACAAGGAGAATGTTACATTTTACACACTCGTAGGCATAAAACGTAAAGCTTGTATTGCATTTCTTTATTAAAATGTCTACACCATTTTTTAGAAAAAAAATGTTTGCACGGTTTTTTAGAAAAAATGTCTGCATTTTCTTTGTCTTTTTTTTAAAGATTACTAAAATGTCTACACTTGATATGCCTGGCTGAGAAAAACAAAATCTTTAGTTATTTTATATCATTGACAACATGTTCATATACCTCATTAAGATTATAATTATTTTGTTAATTTGATTTTTTTAAATGGTTATTATGTATTTGACTTATATTGGTTTTTAATGTTGTTCACGTGTATGTATTCAAATTTTAAATTTCAAAAACCTCTTAAATCTAGCTTGCTGGAAAAATTGAAGAGTTCCTATTATTATGCTAACTAGCATGCAACCCCGTGCGATATACGGGCGATTTTGTTACAATATTGATAACAAATAATAAATATAAATATAAAGAGTTGTACTGGAACTTGGTTATTAGTTAGAATACTTGTTTTAGAATTATAAAATCTAGCAAATGAGTCCGATGAAAACATTGTAAGTAGTTGAAGTAAATAAAGTAATAAGTTTAAGATAGAAGGCCAAGTTTAAGTGTATAAAGTAACTAGAAATTAGGTAGAAGGTCTTATTACACATTTGTTTTTACCAAAACTCTGATGAATAATATTTTTTTGAATGAAGGGCCTATTTTTAATTGGTAATTAGTGTAAGAGGCCTATTTTGTTTTATATTTTAAATGAAGGTATTTGAATAAATTTAAATATCATTTAATTAATAAAAACATGTTATATATTACCTAAATTACCCCCTCTTTATGAAATTTGCACAAAAAATATGGATATTGCAGTGAAATATGGACTGCAATATGAACTTTGTACTAAAAATATGGAATGCAAAGTTCACATTGCAGTAAAATATGGACTGCAATATGAACTTTGCACCAAAAATATGGACTGTAAAATTCATATTGCAGTAAAATATGAACTGCAAAGTTCATATTGCAGTGAAATATAGAATGTAAAGTTTATATTGCAATCCATATTTTAATGCATATTGGTATTTTTTAGTTTATTTTAAGGGTTGGGATGTCATTTTATAATGAAAAAAAAAAACACATCATATTATCAATAAAATAAAAAATAGGCCCTTTATTTACAAAAAAAAATTTCATTGGCTTTAGTGTGAAAATCTTTCTCTAATAAGACCTTTTTTTTTAATTGTCCCATAAAGTAATAAGTTTAAGATAAGAGGCCAAGTTCAACTGTATAAAGTTATAAGTTTAATTAAGAAAAAAGCCGAAATTATCTCATTCCAAGTTTGAGTAATTGCATTTCCATTGAATTTCCATTCTTGCGTAAACTTTGGCAGCTTCCGAGATTGAAGATCATGTGCATTTATTGGTGTTGAAGAAGTAATTAGTGAAATATGTACATCCATGAATTCTTTGAAAAGATGTTTTTAGAATAAATGATTTTCTAATTATGCCTTATTCTTTTGAACTCATATGAATAGAGGTAGTAGAAAACAATGTTTTTACATATTGTTCTATGAGCTAATATCTATTCTTAGGACTACTTTTTAAGCCAAAATAATTTAGCAAACTTGGAAATGAACTGGAAGAAAATCCACTCCTCAGAATGTATTTATTTCCCCTGATGCAAAAGAAATACGAAAACCCAATTCCAGTATGCCTTAAAGAGAATAATATAGATGTCACTAAGGGAATATCATATATTATTAAAAGAATATTTTCATATACATATCTAACTGCACATCAGTGATAGAATTAGTAAGCAACACAAAGCTGGTAAACTATCCTTATTTTTTCCATTTTCTAACACCTAATTCTACTGTAGTTGTCGGCGTTCATCTTCGTGTGGATCGAATTGCAAAAGTAAACTCAAAGATAGTTTTAAAAAGTTACTTAATATTACTAATTTGAATCTTTCACATAAAATAAATGATAACCCCAAAGCATATGTTCATTAGTAGTGATAGAATTAATAAGTAACTCAAATTGCATCTTCATGTGGATCAAATTGCAAAAGTAAACTCGACATAATTTTAAAAAATTACTTACTTAATATTTACTAATTCGCATCTTTCACGTATAATAGAGGATAACCCAAAAGCAGATAGTTAGCAACATGATAACAGCTAAAAAGAATAGAAATACACACAGAAAAAAAACAGAGACAAATCAAAATTAACAACAGTCTCATATCTGTTTGAATTTTCCGAACTATTAGAACAATAATGTCAGGTGTAAATGTCCAAAACAAAGCTTCACCAACCAACTACCATGAAAAAACTTAAGCAGATCAAATAATAAGAGTAGTTGATGTAGAACAAGTAGCGGACCTATATTTAACAACATTGGATCGTCGTAAGCCCGCCTGGCCCAAAAAGTGATGAGATTAGAATTGCGTGGAGCCCGGCTAATTTGACCCGAAACGGCCAAGAGAAATCAAGTCACCGCTTCTTGCGGTGATACACGTCGTTTTTGGCCAAATTCCTTCGTTTAGGCCTCCGAATCTGCGTACTTACTATTTAGGGCAGGTTTTAATAACGCAATAAGTTGAGTTTGGAAAGTCGGATTTGACTTCCATCAAATCCCGCACAATCCTTGGCATCGGCACTGCAAAATCCCATAATTTCTGCAATTTTCTATTTTTGGCAGGTTTTTTGAATTATTTTGAATTTGTTTCCTTTCTTACATTTTGTAATCTCTTATAAGAGAATATCTTTGTAATCGTTTAGGCAGTTCATCTTTAATAAAATTTTGAGTGTTTTTCTCTATATTGTGAGTTTATATCCCTTTTCATAGCTTTCCGCTTCGTCAGTAGTCATCTTAAAATCAAAAAACAAAGGGACTACAACTTACTTGGGAACAAAAATTATGCAACGTTGAAGACAATGCAGCTACGGTGGGAGAAATCTGGTGTACTGTTAAAAAATTCCAAGGAAATAATACAACATAATTAAAAATTATATATTAATAATTCTAATTTTCAAAGATAATTACAAATTAGATAATGTAACATGGGAAAAAATAGTATTGAATGGTTTGTCCCATAACCAAATCAAGAGGATGTGAAGCCACAAAATACGACGTGATTATAAGGCACTCCTTCTTACTTAAATACACCATGTACGCAAGACATTGTTCCATAGATTAGTGGTATGTTAAAGTTAAGTTGCACTAAATTCCTTTATCTATGCCTAACAGAGAGGCTGCCTTTTTTTTCACCATATGACCAAATGTTACGTGTGGAATTGTATGTTTAAAATACATTTACTAATCAAAGAATTCAAAATCACTAAAATCATTTCTACTGTGTATTTTTTCTTTTTCAAAAAAGAACATAACTTTCAAATTTTCAATAATTTTTCAAAAAAGAAAGGAAACCAGAATATATATCATTATTATAAAAAGAAACCATCTTATAATGATTATATCCATGTCAAATGAAATGAAGAAAACCTAAACCATTCCATTGTTTCAATCAATATATATATGTGTGTGTGTGCAAAACCTGATATAACACATTTTTTCAATAATGATAGTAAGCAATTTAACAATGTTTTTCAATTTTCCAATGATTTGAAAAATGATTTCCTCTTTTTGTCGCAGAATCAAATAAGATGCAAGCGCTTCAAAAGAGTAAGCTTATTGAGAATAATCTTGTCCACCTCAACAAATCTATATGAATATTTTAGACGACAAAGTGGAGGATATGAAACGACTTTGTGAAGAAATTTATGGCATTTAATCAAACAATTCATCTACCTGATCCTTTTGTGTTGTTTAGGGAAAACAGTTTCCAGTCTGCTTACGATTGCCAATTTTACAATATGCAGATTGTCAATATTTCCAACCGCCAAAATGGCGTTTTAATATCCATATATCAAAAATTGAAATAGTCACGCACACTCTCCCTACTAATCGGCACATAGAGAGACTGCAAAAGGTTTAACAAAATTAATTATGTATAAGGCAAATTGTTTACCTTATACTTAATTGATAGAGTAGCAAAATGAAAACCCTAAGAATTGGGGGGAAAACTAAAGAGTACTAAAAATCTCGAAGAAATTATGAATGACAACGAAATTAAAATCTAAGGCATAAATACTATGAAGAGAACGAATCAAGTAAGTATCAATACCTTGTAAAAACTGCAAAACACAGCGAAAATCTTCCTTCTCTTTGATTTATAACATAAGAAGGCATGCTTCTCCATCATTAATACGGTCTTGATGATGCTCGGGAGCGGAAAATTTTGATACAAAGAATGAGAACAGGAAGCATTGGAGTTTCAACTGTGGAGGAAAAACGAAGGAAGGGGTAGAAAAGACAGAGGGGAGACGAAATTGGCATAAGGGGTTGAGAGAGGTTCACATATTTAATGCTATCCATGTGGCAGAACGGGAGAATGGAAAATAAATGTACAAACTCATAAGATGTTGGCACCTGTATTTGTATTTGTCCAAATGGGCAGCATTTTTATTTAATTTTAGTAGATATTTAAATTTTATTAGATTGCTTTAAATTTAAATATTTGAATTTGACTTTAGTCTAGACTATAGCTTTTAGCAATATTTTTGGAGATCCTGAAATTAATTGGGAAGGGCAATTTAGGAATATTACGAGTTTTCTTACAATTTTAATTTATTTATTAAAAATAATATATATGTCCTGCCAAAATACTGCCCTTTATTAAAAAGTTAGGACTTCAAACTAATCTACAAAATGTTTTATCCTGAGCAGAAAGAGAATATGATATTTATTCTTTAAACCGAAAGGCCTTTAACATTTTCAATGATCAAAAAGATCAGTTAACATTAAAATTCATGCTACCAAATTAGCTTATTATTGTTGTTTACTATAATATATTGATATTTAGAAAGCTAAAAGACAAAAAGAAAATTTCAGCAACCATTTAAATAATTCGAAACCACAATTAGCACTAACAACAAATATGTTTACAAAAGCTAAAGATATAAGAGTATGGTTGTTGCAAGTGTTAGACTGACAGTAGCTTCTACTAATTTTTGAGTTCTAAAACTATCTCCAATATCTCAATCTGAAGTAGATTCTTACGATTGGACTGTTAATTAACTCGAAATACAGTTTAATGTGGACTCTACTCCAAGTCTAATTTATTTATTATAGACTCTTGCAATTGAACTCAATCTTAAATAAATTCCTACTATTAGACTATTAATTAAGTGGACTCTTGCTTTTGAATTTTTAATTATTTAATGTTGACTCTACTCCAAATTTAATTTATTTATTATATACTCTTGCAATTGGACCCAATCTTAAATAGATTTCAATCCCAGTTTAAAGTGGACTCTACTCCAAATCTAATTTATTTATTAAGGACTCCTCCAATTCGACCTTTAATCGTAGACTCCTACGATTGAATTTTCAATTAAGACTCCAAATATACGATTGAATTCTTAATAAGGACTCCAAACGTAGTTTAATGTGGACTCTACTCTAAATCTAATTTAATTATTATGGACTCCTACAATTGAAATTTAATCAAATTAAGTGGACTCCTACAATTGAATTTTCAATTAATACTCTAAATTTAGTTTAATGTGGACTCTTAAAAAGGTATATTCGTCTATCGGGAAAAATATTTTATACCATTCATACTTTTATATATAGTATAGATATGTGAGAAACCACAAAGTAATTAAAGCGAAAGGTTTAGGACAATACTACTAGAGATAATAATAATAAATAAATAAATAAATAAACACAACAACAATAACTTTCTCCCCCACTCCATTTATTTTTATTATGATATATTAATTTATTTATTTTACATAAATAAAACACTGATATACCTAGTGATTAACCATCGCGAGAGGGCAAAGAAAAATGGGGTTATCCCTCAACTATTTTTAAGAATTAATTCGACCTTAAAAGGGGTAAAATGATCTTAAACAAAACAGGGTTTCCATAATTAAATCATAGTAGGGTGGGACAGACGCCACTCATTTTTCCATATTTGCTACCCCTTGTAAACTACGAAAACTATTAATTGTGTTTTACATCTTGCAATACTGCAATGAATTTTGTACTTTTTGAGTGTTTCACTTTTATTTACTCAAGGTGTCCCAAACATCTCAAATTAACCACTAAATGGTTGTTGTAAGTTCAAATCACCATTTATTTGAGGAAAACCCAACAATCTTACCACTAGGGTCTGCCTTAATTATAGTGTTCAATTCAATTTTTATGCACCGAGACAGACTACTAGAGTTAGAGCCTCGAGAGGATTAGAACTCAGAAACATAGGCGTTAGATTAAATTCGAATTTCGCGTAACGTTTAATTTAAGATGGTACTTAAGAAAAACATCAACTTAATTGTATCTATTGATTACTGTTTTTGGAGAAAAACAGGAGGAACTAACTGAGATCTGTCTGCCGGTGTGTGTTTTTGCAGCTCTGTCTCAAATTAAGGTTATGCAATCAATGGAAACTGTTTTTGAAGTAAAATCTCCCTCCAAAATTTTGAAAAGCTGGCAAACATTCAGATATATCTGCATTAAGTTATTCTGAGTTTGCAAACAAATCTCATTAAAAATCATCTACATAAACAATATTACAACAGATTAACAGCATGATATAACACCAAATCCGCACTATTCTACATATTACAAAACGAAATAGTAATCCAAATACGTGCTGCTTCATACTCTGAAAGGCACAAATTTGTCCACTTTCCTTGGAAGAACTTGACTCCGATTAGGAACTAGTAGGCGCATCCGAACCCGATTCAATGGCACTCGAACTATCGGATTTGTTGTCATCAGATCCGGAAGAGGCTGGCTGTTGCATGATCATACGGGGCATGTTCTTCAAGTACTCTCTAAGGTTTTCGGTGATGCCACCAAGTCCAATAGAGGTGAAGAAGTTGATAGCAAATCTCACGTTCTTTGGTGCATGTATCCCTTGGGAAAATGGATTCAAAAGAGTCCTGCATTGTTTGGTCGCTCAGACGCTCATTCAGTAGGCGAATTCCAAGGTGCTCCGACAACTCCTGCACAAGAATGGTAACATTAACTTTAGAGAGAGAGTAATGCAATGTTCTAAAAAGCACCAATTAGATGCCAGGGCGAGGAGCGTATAATAGACAAAGCATAGGCCTACGCACTGCGTAAGCTGTATTTTAGAACACGGAAGAATGTCAATGTTACCGGATTCCAACACGGGTAAGATTAAATTACAAACATTATCTATCTTAAAACAAAGAAAAGACACCTTATTTTCTTTTTTGTTAACTGATACGTATTTGTATGTGGTGTAGTATAATTTCTCAGGTTAAATTCAAGGCCGAAACTCTTTGCATAATGCCAGCAACAGAAACCTTTCAATTTGTGATATTAAAGTATAAACCCAGATCACCATTCTCCAAACTCCAGATGGTCAAGTTAGCCCATGGTTCAAAGAACCGGCCTGAACTGACCCGAATCGGCCTAGTAAACTTTGTTCCTTTACCATCCTTTCTGAAACAACCGAATCTTGGTGACTTGAGTCAATTAGCCAAGTATGTGTCAGACCTGCCGAGTTCTATTATTTGTTCCATTACGTTTTTTAATGTACCGTTTCATCTCACCCAAATCTAAAACCAAGAATTGGCCCACCAATGTTTTAAAAGGCACCGGGCACCTAGGGTGGCCATGGAGCACCTACCACCCAGAGTGCCCACATGGGGGGGCTATGCGGTTCATTTTAAAAAAATTAATTTCAAATATATATAATATAGGTATAATGCAAAAGCAAATGAAAGCAGTCATTGGGTCTACTTAGGGGTGTTCATCGGATGGAGCGGAACATAATAGGCCTACTCGGAAATTTTTCCAAGATTTTTGGAATCTCAAATACCTTTCCAATTGCAATTCCAAAAATTTCAGAAACTAAAAAAAAAAAAAAAGTTTCCGAAATTGGAATCTTCGGAACTTTCGGAATCTTTCAATTTCTTAATAATTTTGGAATTATTTGAAAAATTAATGATAAGTTCTACTTTTTTTCCAACCACATTATATAAAACACAAATCAATTAATCAAGTAGTTCAACATCATAATAACATATACAGTAAGCAGCCGTTAGTCTTAAAATTAAATCACATATTTAATCTTAAAGCTAAACACAGTAACAAGTTTAGGCAATTCACAAATATTAGTCTTAAAATTAAACGTTTAATTTTAAGCCCCAAAACATAATTCCAAGGAGCAATACACGGTTTTAAAAATGGATGGCCGATATGGACTAGGCTTAGCTTATACCCATGTCTGGCCCTAGAAATGAGTTAAAAATTACACCTCCATTTTAAATTAAGAGTCCCATTTTCCTCTCTAGGATGTCTTAATTCGAGACAGAGTGTAATTTTTAACTAGTTTCTAGGGCTGGCCACGGGAGTATTTATCATGTTCAGAGATGGTACATTGATTGTCCAACTTTTGTAATTTTAGACATAATCAATGTACCATCTCTCACCATGATGAATACTCCCTCCATTCGTAATTAAGAATCGATGTTTGACTTTTACATTTTTTAGAATGCATTAATATCATGGCAATCAATGGTGGTAGGCAACTTCTACCCTTTACCTTGAGATCAAGGGTTCGACTCATGGGAGTGGGAGGGGTTTTTTTTTATTTGTAGGATTAAGGGAGAGACTTAAACCTCCCTTAAATTTTTAAAAAGTAAAATGGTTTAAGACAAAATGGATTAAGTTTACTCTCCTTTTGCAACATCCCAAAAGGAATAGTTGACTTTTAATTTGGGATGGAGGGAGTAAGTTTTATTGTTCGCCATTAATTAAGTTGAAACTGGACAGCTAGTTTATTCTTAATTTGAGATGGAAGAGAGTCTATGGCCCAGTCTTGGGATCTCTTAACCATGACCAAGGCTTAATGGGAATTTTTCTCATTCGAGGATATCGAAAGAAACTTTTACATAATGTATATGAATCGGATCCTCAAAGAAAGAGTTTAAGAGTTTATCAGAAAAATGTAAAATTTTGAATGCATTCAGTTACCTGGAAGAGAATCTTAATGAAAATTGGAGAGCAGGAAGTAGCGTCTTCTTCCGTCAGCCGTATGTAGGCTAAAACATGCCCCGGCAGAGATTCTGTACCAAGTAAATGGGCAAAGAATAAAACATGCCGCAGAGATTCGTATGTAGGCTAAAACAGCCGTATGTAGGCTAAAACATGCCGCAGCCAATGGATCATAGAATATTGCTGAACAAAACATTTCTCGAAATTTTCTTTGTGGATTCTGTTGATCATACAAAACCGCTGCCCCAAAAGCCCATAATACCGGAGGTAAGTTCTCTCTTGACTGTGGCATTCCAACAGCATAATACACAGCTCCATCTGCATAGGCCAGATCAAACTCGGTCATCATTTAAACGTTGTTTTGAATAAATTTAACACATTGTTAAAAAACAAAACATGAACAAAAACTAATGCAAGGAACGTCAAAATAAGACAACAGCATAATTCGCGAGGAAAATAGTTTGTTTTCGGTGTTGATCTATTTAAGAAAATTGTGTTTTTTAACAAAACTTGCCAAAGCACAGAATTGGTTGTTCAAAAAGAAGGCATCTTGTTGAGCTAATAAAACAAATTAAACAAACTGTAGCCTTCCCAGGAGACCCATTATTTGCCCTTCCCTTTATTGTGTAAGGGTATTGACATTAAAAACAAGTCTCCAATAAGCTAATAAAAATACAAAGAGAATAGATCAATGGAAGTTACTCCAGATTCTGGATCCAGCGCCACAGAATTGAGACAATTTTCTTTTTCCAAATATATCACAAACTACAAAAAGTAGCAACCAAACCTTACGGACCAATTAGATTACCTAGGTGGTATTTTATGATGTACTTTGACGACGACCCGATGGAAGGGGGGGAACCCTAAGTAGAGTGGGACATCATGGACAACGGTCGAGGAGCATGGTGGACTGCCATGAACCCAAGTTCCACATGGAAAAACTGGAATAACTTAGAGTGGTATATGTGCAAATGGCCCCCTTCCCTTGTTAACCGGTTTTCAAGGGTATGTTCTAGCCATGGGCATGACACCGAACAAAATGGTTTTCAATTTTGTTTACTACTACAATCATCCAAAAGGTTGATCAAAAGTACATCGTAATACTATCCCACACCAGATGTATGAGCCAATTAATACCACTGTGAATTTTCGATGGACCCCTTCCCAACCAGCTCGCCCAATCTATCTTGTAAGATCAGCTAAAAAAGGATAAACTACACCGGATCTGTTCGACTAGCAGCACTAAATGCCAAAAAGAAAGAATAAGAACACTCCTTATGACATGCAGGGCACATAAAGACTGAATAAGGTGGACAACAGAGGTATCTATCCTGTTAGTCTGGCTACACCTGATCTATTTGACTAGCAGCACTAGATGCGTAAAAGAAAGAATTAGAACGATCCATATGACACAGGGGGCACATAAAGACTGAATAAGGTGGAGAAAAGATGACGCTATAGCTATCCTTTTGGTCTGGCTTAGTCGCGAGCACTCACCAGGAGGACCGAGTAGGCAAAGACACAAGTTACGAAGGGATGAGGCTACAGATTAAACTGCGAAAAAGCCGTGGAGCAAGCTCTCTGCTAAATGACCCTTCACTGCCCACCTGGCCCCTCTCATTACATACCTCTCATTATTTGGTATCCTATTTACCCCTTTAGGCTTCCACTAAAGGGTGGGCTTCATAGAAGCAGGAAACTCTAAATTGACTTTTCATAGGGTAACGAAGAAGTTCTAGCTATTTTCTACTCCTTTTTTCTCTTTTTACTTCAAAATATTCTGAAAAACACTGTTTTACCGAGCCATTTTATCTTTATAATACCTAAAGCATCTGAGAATTTGGTAACACAATCTTAAATGTAAGAGTAGATATGGTGCAGTTACAAAAGCAGTATTGTGATTCAGATTCAACAGAGACACTTCCGTCTTCCTACTGATTTAGAAGTGTTACTCTTTTATTCCCTGCCAAACAGTTGTGGTTTATCCACCCTTCAGTGTATCTATTGCCATCTGGTTTCTCCACCCTTCAGTGTGTTTGAGATTAGTAAAACAAATTTAATGTTTCTCACAGTGAAAGTTACCTAAAGGAGGGTGACACAGAGAGCAAAGGATCTTCTTCATAAAAAATTGCAAATTTGCATACACCAAAGCTTTTGCCAATACGTTTCTATCCTTCCAAAATATGAAAGAAAAACTTTTTCCTATATGTGCATCCTTGTCTTAGATTTTCCTATGGGAATGTTGTGTCATCTGCAATTGCATCCAACACAGCCCAACCATTCTCAAACAATCTAATTAAGCGATAATACGAGGTTTATATATCAACTACCAGGAAACCAACAAGGCCATCATCTAGGAAATGCACATGTTATTTGACTCTAGGAAATATAGCTTTTCTATTATTAGCAAACCTTTTAGAAGGCTGAAACTACAAAAATAGAATTTGCAGAAACAAGGTCCCAATCCCAATACACATATTTAAATTATAACTTAAAAATTCAAAGCAAGGTAAAATTTAGTATCTCATTAATTCAAAGACGAAGAAAATTGTTTAATACATACTTCTTGTCCAGGTTCCAATTTAACTTTCAAGAGCTTGTGGCCAGCTTCCTCAAAATCAACACTGGACATAATAGTTAAGTAAATCGTCCTCCTAAGATTTTCAAGATTCGTCTCTGTCTTGTCCTTTATTTTCATCTGTTCTTCATCGGATTCTTCATCCTCTTCATCATCAGAATCTGCATCGGAATCAGCTTCCTCCTCCAACTCTTCGTCACCAAGTATGGTTTTCTTAAAATCTTCATAACGCTGTTCATTCTCAATAAATTGAGGATCCGGCTTGAAAATATCTGAATGAGCACAAAGTAAGCATTACACTAAGTATTAATCCAGGCTAAAACTACCAAACAGCTTAGTATGAGGCTAAAACAACCAGACAGCTAAACAAAGGTTATATAAAAAAGAAATGCTAAACGCACAAATAATAGTATAGTACATAATAAGTTAGAACCCAACTTCAACTGTCGACCAATCTAGAAACTAATTTAACAGTTTGTGTACTAACCTATGAAGCACGGACACTCTCTTGCAGGCCACGTGTCAGGTCCGACACTTGTCGGACACTCCGACACGTGGATTTAATTATTGTCTCTAATACTTGATAATTGATTTAGATGGCTACTACTCCTAGTGTTTCTTCGCTACAACATCAACTGAGGATGAGGCAACTAAGCCACTTTTTATATTCCCCTTTTGTTTTCTATCATTTTATGGAACAATTTAGTCTATGTATGCTTTTTGATATTTTAATTATGGAACAATTTAGTGATCATGTTTTGAGTATTTGGGTTATTAATGCAATTTAGTTTCATTTTATTGAATTCTTAAATATTTATAATGTTTATTGCATATATATAATTAATTAATTAAGAACGTGTCCCCCCCTCACAAACGTGCCATGTCCTACATTTTGGAAAAATTGCGTGTCGTGTCGAAACGCGTGTTGTGTGCAGGGTCTATGCTTCATAGATACCAACTTTTCGTGAACTCTTTTTTGTGGATAGCATTATTGTATATAAAATACCTAAAGTGATCTCGGGATCTATTTGATCTAGAAGAGAGACTTCATGGGTTAACTGATCTTCCAGCTCAACAAGTTCTAGTTCTGGACGAACTGCAGGGTACCCTTGCACATATAGATATTCACATAAAACAATTGTAAGTATTCCTATTTTTTAGTGCTAACAAACTAGACCTGATAGTCTAAAAATGTTTTGAGCACGCACCAAAAACAATGGCTTTTCTTATTGCAAAAGCTCCTAGATTAAAAATTGAACACGTTTGTCTATCTCTCCTTCATGAAGAATTCCACGAAAACGCCCAAAAATACCTGCATTTTTGTACACTTGAATAAGCAAATGTGGGGATTTTATCGGGGCAAAATTAAAATGAATATCATGTGCAAAACTAGAATTTACATCCACCAATAAAGAAGAAAATGAAGAAAGATTAACTACCAGTAATAAAATTTAACCTAAAAAGTTGGGCAAGCAATAAGATTATTTTTAAAAGCAACACAAAAGTAGCTACCCCATTAAGTAAGAATATATCCCTGATAGCCTTCGTGTTTTGTGACATAAAAAAGGAGAGTTGTCGAACACCAAACCATAACAATGATACTGTAAGAGAATATTGAATCTTGATTTTGTGTGTATTTGTGTGGGACCTTTTTCCCGAAAATTCCGACTACTTTCTCCAAAAATCCCTACTACATTTTCTCTAACCCATTCTATTATAAATTAGATCATCTATTGTTGTACATAGAACAATTAATCAAATAACAATATATCATTCTTTCTTCTCGTGCTTTAATTTTCTACATGGTATCAGAGGAAGAATAAACTCCTCCGATTATTTTTTAAAAAAAACCGTTCTCGTCGGCACATAAATTCATATCCTCAAACAGCCCCGATAGAGCTTTAGAATCGAAGATCTATCTTGAAATCCTGAGCTATTTCTCACAAAAAAAAAGCATTTTTTGGATCAATAGCTTGATAGCTACTCTTCTGGTACTTTCTGATCTCTGTCAGTGCCATCGTACCTGGCCTGAATCTGTGCGACTTCTTCACTCCTCCAGTTGCTAAAGCTGACTCTCTTGCGGCTTTTGTTGCCAAATTGCTTCCTCAAGGCCTTGCCGGAGCTGTTTGCTTTGTGTGAGTCATTTTTTTTTTTCAGAGAGAAATATCCCCTCTGTACTCATCTTAGCCCCATTTATGACAAAATAAATAAAGGCCATCATTGTCCATTTTAAATTTGTCTCTCACTTTTTCCGCATTCATTTTGACAAAGTAAAAAAAAAAGTCATCATTGTCCACTTTAAATTTGTCTCCCATTATTTTGTCCTCACCTCATAATACCAACTGTCACGTCACCCTACTCAAAACTTTTTGCTATTTTCAAGTTAACCCTAGAATTTCTTAATTTTTCTAAATTGACCCCAAACTTTCCAGATATTCCAAATTAGCCCCAAAATTTTCTATTATTCTCAAATCCACCCCAACTTTCTTATTATTTCCAAATTAACCACGAAGTTTTTCGAAAAGCATCATGGACCATTCAGAAATCTCTCGGCCCATCTCCATTACTCTTAATGGACCAAACTACATTCATTGGGCTCAGGCAATGACCAGTTTTCTTCAGGCTCATCGTGTTTGGCAAATTGTTACGGGAGAAGTCAAGCAACCCGTCCAAAAAAAAGGTGAATCTAACGAGAAATTTGCAGATCGACAAGATGAATGGATAGGAAAGAATTGTGACATCATCACTTGGTGTCGTAATACATCAATTCCTACCATTAATCAACAATTCGAGCAATTTTCTACCAGAAAGGAGGTCTAGGACTTTCTACAAACTCACTATACCACCAAAGATCTTGCCCATCAATATCAACTTTTGACTGTTCTTCACTCCAAGAGGCAATAATATAATCAATCCATTGATGATTTTTTATCCGAGATGCAAGCCTTATGGGATCAGTTAGCTCTTTCCGAACCTATTTGGTTATGTTCCGATGATGCTGTCAAATTTGATATGTACAAGACTTAATAATAAGTGATGACACTTCTCATGGCTCTTCATGATCGCTTTGAGCCTATTTGGGCTTCATTCTTACATCGTTATCCTCTCTCAACCTTTGATGATGTTGTCACTGCACTTCATTTCGAAGAAACACGACTCGGTCCAAAGTCAAAGAATTCTGATGTAGTACTTGCCGTCACCAACCCCAAATTTAAAAAGCCATCACATGATAAATCATCCAACAAGTGTGTATATTGTCATAAGACTACTCATTCGTTGTTGTACTGTCCCAAACAGGTCTGCAAGTACTGCCACAAGCACAACCCAAAACATTATGGTTCTGATTGCTACAAGAATCCTGCCAGACAACACAATCCCGAGCCCATCACTGCTGCTGCCACTGAACAACCATCCAACCAACTCTCACCCGTTAGTAACAATGATATTGCTGCTCTTTTAAAACAGGTTTTATCTGGACCATCCTCTGCGATGTTTGCCACTTAGGTACCTCTTGGTATTTTGATTCCGGCTGTTGTAATCACATGACTTCCGACTCTACACTCTTTCTCTAAAACTCTTACCACACACACATCTCTAATTAAGACTACTGATGGATCTCAATTGACCGTCACTCACATCGGACCAGTAGCTACATCTCACTTATCCCTTCCCTCGACTTTTCATATACCCAACTTGACAATTAATCTTATATATGTTGATCAATTATGTGATCTTGGATTAAATGTTGTTTTCCCCTCATCTGGTTGTCATGTACAGGATCCGCAGACGAGGCAGATTATTGGGATAAGCCGTAAAGTTGGTCGTTTATTTGAGCTAGTTCATCTTCGCACCCCACCAGATATACCTACTAAAACTCTTACCACTGCTCCGGCTCTCCACCTCTCATCTGGAACTTTAGCATTCTCGGTTAAGTCATGTATCTGTTGATAGGCTTAAATCTCTTATTTCCATGGGTCAATTAGGAAATGTTCAATCAGAAAATATTTCATGTTTGTCATGTCAACTTGGAAAACAACCCGCATTATCTTTTAATACAAGTGATTCTATTTCTTCTGCGCCTTTTGACCTTATCCACTCTGATGTTTGGGGACCTTCTCCTCATAACACTATAGGGGATCCAAATACTTTGTTGTTTTCATAGACAATTATACCCACTTTACCTGGATATATCTCATAAAAAATCGTTCTAAATTACCGTAAATATATTATAACTTTGCACAAATGATTCAAACCCAATTTTTTAAACCAATCAAGATACTTCGTGCTGATAATGCTATGGAATACAAAGAAATCAAATTTCTCCATTTTTTGCGTCAACAAGGAACTATTTCTCAATATTCATGTCCAGGTACATCTTAACAAAATGGTTGTGCTGCACGCAAACATCGTCACATTTTGGATATTGTTCGAACCCTTCTCATATCTAGTGGTGCCCTGAACGTTTCTGGGGTGAAGCAGCTCTTACTGTTGTTTATACCATAAATCAACATCCTATTCCTGCTTTCCAAAATCAATCATCATACGAAAGACTGTACAGTCACCCACCTAATTATAATCTTTTAAAAGTTTTTGGGTGTGTCTGTTTTGTCTTACTTCAGCCTCATGAACACTCCAAACTTGAACCTCGTTCCCGCCTCTGTTATTTCTTAGGGTATGGCATAGAACATAAATGATACAGATGTTGGGACCCTATCTCAAAAAGACTTCGTGTGTCTAGACATGTCATATTTTGGGAACACAAAATATTCTCCTCAGTATCTAAATTCCAAGTCCACACTGATACTCCTATCCCATTTTTTGTTAACCCTTCTATTGAGTTATATTCCTCTGCTTCACCTGTTTCATCAGAACCTTATGAGCCCACTACTAAAGCCAATCAATCCAATGAACCCCCTTCATACCATTCAATCCCTCTACTACTACTTAATCAAGTGATCCCATACCAGCAACGGATTATTCTGATAACGTTAACTCGCCCAATGTTCATGTCAACCTGTCCAATCTCCCTTGCCATTTTACCAGGGTAAGGCAATTACCTCATCATCTTCGTGATTATCATTGTTATTCCACTTTATTTTTCCATCATGAACCATCTTTATACAAAGAAGCAAGTACTAATTCATTATGGAAGCAAGCTATGTCTGAAGAATTGCAGGCCTTAGAAAAAGCTCAAACTTGGGAATTGGTTACTCTTCCTCCAAGAAAGACCGCAATAGGCTCCAAATAAGTCTACAAAATCAAAACCAAATTAGATAGATCTATTGATCGATACAAAGCCCGCCTTGTAGCAAAAGGTTTTAATCAAGAATATGGCATTAATTACGAGAAAATATTTGCTCCCGTTGCTCGATTAACCTCTGTCGGGAGCCTTCTTGCCATTGCAGCTATCAAAAAATGAGACTTATTTCAAATAGATGTGAAAAATGCATTTCTTAATGGTGACCTTTCTGAAAAAGTTTACATGAAACCACCTCCAGGGGTTCCACACTCTACATCACAAGTTTGTAAATTGCGTCGAGCCTTATATGGTCTTAAGTAAGCCCCTCGCGCCTGGTTTGAAAAATTCAGCTTCACTATTCGACAATTGGGTTTCATCTCTAGCACTTATGATTACGGGCTTTTTATTCAATAATCAGATAATGGCATTACACTTATCATTCTTTATGTGGATGATATGATTATTACTAGAAATGATGTCTCTAGCATTTCTGAACTCAAATGAACTCTCAGCCATCATTTTGAAATGAAGGACCTTGGTTCTCTAAATTATTTCTTGGGTCTTGAAGTCCTCTCTGACTCTATTGGGTATTATCTCTCTCAGGCTAAGTATCCATCTGACATTCTCACTCGTGCCGGTCTCACCGACTGTAAAACTGCTCTAACACCACTGGAAATGAATTTACGACTTACACCTCTTAACGGTACTCTTCTAAATGATGTCATTTTGTATCGACAAATAGTTGGTAGTCTGGTTTACCTGACAATCACCCGACCAGATATTGCACATGATGTTCACTTTGTTAGCCAATTCATGTCTGAACCACGTTCCACACATTATGCGGTTGTTCTTCGCATTCTTCGCTATGTCAAAGGGACCATGTTCCATAGTCTGCATTTCCCTTATACATCATCTTTGGAATTACGTGCTTACTCTGATTCCGACTGGGCATGAGATCCAACTGATCGACGGTCAACCACCGGATACTGCATTTTCTTAGGAGATTCCCTCATATCCTGGCATAGCAAGAAACAATTCCTTGTTTCTCTCTCTAGTACAGAAGCAGAATATCGCGCTCTTGCTGACACTGTTCAGGAAATCATTTAGCTGCGCTGTCTACTTTCAGACATGGGAGTTCCTCAACATCTCCCAACTATAATTGGCTGTGATAATCGAAGTGCTATTCAAATTGCTCATAATGATGTTTTCCATGAACGAACAAAGCATATTAAGCTTGACTGCCATTTTGTTCGTCAGCACTTAGCTAGAAACTCTATTCGCCTTTTATCTATATCTTCTGAAGAACAACCTGCCGATTTATTCACCAAAACCCATCCACTTCGCCATTTTCAAGATCTTTTGTCCAAACTTAAGTTGGTTACTCATCTACCACCTTAAGTTTCCGGGGGGTGTCAAAGAATATTGGATCTTAATTTTGTGTGTATTTGTGTGGACTTTTTCCCTGAAAATTTTGACTACTTTTTCTCTAACCCATTATGTTATAAATTAGATCATCTATTGTTGTACATAGAAAATCAATCAAATAACAATATATCATTTTTTCTTCTCATGCTTTAATTTTCTACAGATACAAACCAAGAAATCAAAATATTAAATATAAAAATAGCTTGAAACCTAAAACAACCATAGGTATATGTAATCGAGGTTTGATTTGGGGTATTTATTCAAAATTATACCCGACAGAGGAGATAAATGGCCAAATGAAAGCAGTATCTACATAACCATATGGAACAAGTGACATAATGATAATAGCAGTTTGTAGCAGAATAATAAGTCCACTTACTACTCACCATGCAAACCTCGGGGAAAAAGGTCCTGAAGCATGGACCCACATTCCGTTACAAATCCAACGGATACCTCAACACTGTTGACTGTAGGATTTTCCAACAGAGTTGAGTAGTTCCAGGGCAATAAGCTCGTGAACTAGTTGCTGATTCACAAGATGGGCTATGAATTTAACAGCTGCAAGTAATTGAGGCTGCCATGTCGAAAGATAAAAACAGTTAGTGCCAATCTGATTTAGTTATAAGGTAACAAATTATAAGTTGATGAAGGTCAAATTAACATAAACTTGAGTAATATATTTTAACTATATCCTAATTGTAGTTATATAATTCCAAATATTTCTATAAATTGCCTGTTTAATTTCCTAAGAATTAAACTAAATTTATAACTTTTTATGTGTCTATTCTTCCAACCAAACACTAATAACAAGATAAATCATTAATTAAATAACTTTAAGGTTGCATATGATTAAAAAAAAGTTGAAAAATAATTGAAGACACAACTACTTTTCATGAGAAGTTTGAAAAGAGATGAGTGATTTAGTGAAATGTTCTCTCCTTATTTTTCACAGAAAAATTTCTTACCCACTGCCCAAAGAATTTTATTCCATGGAAAACCTAAAAAGTGATTAAATGTTTCACCAAATCACCCCTCTTTTTCCAACTTCTCATAAACATTGATACAATTTTCAATCATTTTCCAACCTTATTATCAAACACACCCTAAATGATCCAATTCATAAAATGAGGGACAAGCAAACCGAGCAAAACAAACTCGTGATTCAGGAAAGGAAAAAGTACTTAACACCAAAAAATAAGGTAAAATTTGAACCTTGTCATTGCGTTTATATGCCCTTTGGAGCTGCAAAATGATCCTTCTTAGTAGAAGATCGCCCACTTCAGGAAACTTGGTATTAACAACGGCAATCAATGCTGCAAAGACATCTGTAAACCCAGGAGAAGCCATTTGTGACTTCATACAGGACCTACGGAATAGGCCCCCTTCCTCTGATTAGATTCTCGGCAAAAAGTTCTGGGACAATGTTCTTAATATTTGTTGCATTAACCTTGTTCACTAGCCCATTTATACTCTTCCTCAAAGCATCCCATGTCATACGCTGATACTCAGCACTGCTCTTATCTTGAACTTCCTTTATCATCCTTGCTAACTTAAATGGTGGAATATAAACTCCACCACTTCTCCCCAACTTGGCAGTGTCCGTATTCAACTTCCCTTCTGGTAAATTCTATTGTTTTAGTGACTTTGAATCTTCATTAACTCTCTAATACCTTACATCTTCATCTATTTTTTGCCCGTCTTTCTCATCACCCCTTCGCCTCTTGTGCATATCCCCATTAGCAATATCATCTTCAGAATTATAGTTTGCATCTTCATATCTTTTTCTCCTATTTTTCTCATCATCCCTTTGCTTTTTGTGCCTGTCCCCATTACCATTCTCATATTTGGAACTATACCTTGTATATTCATCTCTTTTTCTCCGATCATTATCCCCATCCTTTTTATTCTTATGCCTATGCCCATTATCATCCCTATCTTCAAAGTTATAGTTCGCATATTCATCTCTTTTTCTCATATCACTCTCATCATCCCCTTGCTTCTTATGCCTATCACCATCAGCATTATGCTCATCTTTCCTCTTATTTCCATTTTGCTCATCATGTTCTCTCTTACGCCTCTGGTCCCTTCTGCCATCATCCTTTTCACTATCATCTTTCAAATCCCTATCCAAATATCGGTCCCTCATCTCATCATTCTTCAACCTACCTTTTACACCATCATCCTATAAAACCCTTTCTGAATATCGGTCCCTCCTCTTATCATCCTTTAAAGCCCTATCCAAATGTCGGATCTTAAAAATGCTCCTTCTATTTTCCAGAAAACAATTATGCAAATTTTTCAGCCGTTACTCACAAATGCTTTGGTGTACATTGACAACGTCTTGTTGTTCTCTCCAGATGAAATAACCCACTGCCACCTCCATAAACATTTTTTTCAGATTGTTACCGAGTATGGAATCATGTTATCAGAGAAAAAAATGGTCATTGCCCAAACTGAGATTAAGTTCTTAGGAATGAAAATCTCTAATGGCAAGTTTCATCTTCAACCCCACATCTCAAATGATTTGCTTAAATTCCCAGATACTCTCACCTCAGTAAAGCAAATTCAACAGTTCCTTGGTTTAGTAAACTATATGGTGCAGTTCATCCATAAAGTCTCAAAGTTTACTTTTTCACTTGCGGAGTTGCTCAAAAATGCTCATCATCCTTGGTCGAAAATTCACACTGATTGTGTAAAAGCCCTGAAGGGTTTGACTTATAATCTTCCTCCTCTCCATATCCTATTAACTGGTACTCATATTCTGCAAACTGATGCAAGTAATGAATATTGGGCAGCTATCTTGTTTAAAGAAGTTGATAACAAAAGAAACGTATGCGGATACAAAAATTGTAAGTTCAAACCTGTAAAAATGCATTACCACTCCACATTCAAAGAAGTTATTGCTGTTAAAAGATGAATTAAAAAGTTTTAATTTCACCTCATCGGTTATCACTTCAAGATATAAATAGATATTAGTTCCTTTCCAAAGATGTTACAATTTAAGCAGAAGATGATTCCAAATTCATAACTGTTTAGATGGTCAGAATAGTTCTTCCCATGGTCTTTTGAAGTTACCCATATTAAAGGAAAAAATAATGTGATTGCGGACTTTTTTTTTAGACCTTCTTCCCAACTATCCCACATCGCCTATTCTTGTCACAAGCCCATATGCCAACCAATACAAATACACCAGCCACCTTCAGTGCTACTGTGTATTTTCCTAGTTACACCAATTGATTTCAGAAATATGGATGTTATGGATGTTATCTCAAAACTCCCAGATGGCATTCAAAATGATATCATCACTTTCAGTGTTCAAGCAAGAGACAAGTATCTTCTCTTTAAGTTCTTTGAAATCCTTATCCGTCGACATGGCACAAACTTCAGAGGAGTCAAGTTTTACCCTTAGCATCTTTATTGCTTTTTATTCCACATCCACTATCCTAGAAGAGTCCCAAAAACAGCTTTGTGTTTTTTATGGTATATTACCATGAGTTATGTTGTCGCCTTTTTGTTTGATGCCCCACAACTGTTCTACTACATCACATATGCCCTTGAAGAACCAGAAGTTCTATACGTCAGACTTGGCGGACCAAATACTTTGCATACCGCCACTTTTTTCTCTTGGTTCAAAAGCTTAGAGAAATAGAGACAAGATTTAAAGACTCATTATTAGCGATATGTTCTTATCAAGTTCCATACCCCTATGATAAATCCTCCACAAGATGATCATCATCCCAATGCTAAAATTGTCCAGTGGTACTCTTATAATCTTGACAAAACTGCTAAGGAACCATACAATGTTGATTGGACGTTCTTTCTCTAATACATATGTGCATGCAATAATATTGATGTTGAACAAGTTCCCCAACAAGCAAAATTTGGTACTCATACATGGCCTCGTGATGATCTGATTTATGAAAAATTCGCTACTCAGTTATTCCTGTATTTTGAGAATAATTATTGGGATATTAGTGTAATACCCGTGGCATTTGCATTTGCATTTGAGCATGAGCATCCTTGTTTTATACCTTTATATGAGTTTAATTTTTATTTTGATATTTGTCATACAAATTTCATAAGTTGGATATGATTTGAGATAATTTTTATTTTTAACTATGTTCGATTTTGGTTACTGTGTTCCCACTTTTTACACTATTTGTCGTAATTCTCTTTGTTTTATTCAGCTTAGTCCTTGTTCGGATACATTTAACCTATTCTAGATTCCTACATGTTTAGCCTACAAATTATAGAGAAATAAAAATATTTTAGACAATTGTGCAGTGTTACCATTTCGATCATATCTTTTCACTCAAAACTCTTATTTTGGCGTTCTCTATATCGTTAGAAAGAAGACTCGAAGAGCTAAAACTTCTACCTACTGAAAATTTTCCAATTCTGACAATTACTAGCTTAAAATTAGCTCCAAAGCTGCTGGTAACGCACAATAACGTGAAAACAGGGGCATTTTGGTGATTTTCCTTTTTATTCCACTTAAGCTCTTCTCTCATATACACTTCTTATTTTCCTATTCTCTAAACCCACGAAAATCTAAGCTCTTCTCTCTATTTCCCTCATCTTAAAACTTTAATTCATCACAAATTAAACCACTAAATCTATTTTACTACTAGAAATCACAAGCTAGCAACATCATCAACAAGATTTCATCATCCTCTTCTTTTGAATCATTCAATTCATCCAAGGATCCTTCACGCTCTTCATACTCAACTATTTCAATTCTTCATCAATCATTTATTTGAGGTGGAAACATGAGTAAACTTCTTTACTCTAATGTATATGTTTTATACTTTAGATTGTTAATTTTGAGTTCCACCTATATGAACCTTAGATTTGTTATTTTATAGAAGAGATGATTTTTAAAATTTTTATTAATTGAACAATGAAGTTGTGGGTAAATACAAGTATTTAGCTTAATGATGGTATTTGATATATGAATTTGTAAGTTTGATTGTTAAATGGGTTTTAAAGTCAAGTTTTGATGATGAACATTGAATTCGTCATAGTACACCTTGCCCATAAATTATTGGTATAATTGAATAAGTTTACTTTAAAAATTATTTATGGAATTTACTTTAGTGTTGGTACCTAAACTTGGTTTAAAAACACATTTAATGTAAATTGTGTATGAATATTGTACTTGTGCTTGTATTTGTTGTTGGTTTGTAAGTTGGGACGGAGAGCCCCTCAGATGCAAAGACCGGAAACCGTACACGAAAGCAAGGAAGAAGTGCCACCGCCACGAGATGAGGAGCCCCCGGAATGGGGACCACCACATTGGCATTTACGGAGTAACCATTCATTATGTATGTGTTACTAGTTTATCCAAAATTTATATCCAGTTACTTATCCTCTACACAATAAAATTAAATGTGTCGATTTTATAAATAATATATTCCTTAACAAAATGCCAACATTGTTTATGATTCTTATATAAGTTTAATGAGGTATGATTATTTTCTTTGTTGAATTCCCTTATACTTGGAGCCTCGTTTATTAGGCTTGTATACAATTTTAATAGTTCAATTATTAGTTTCATTTTGCACTCGTGTTTCCATTGGGCTTTTTAGCTCACGTTTTCCCTCCACAGGTACACAATCTGATCGTGTAGTAGATGACAAGGGAAAAGGGAAAGGATGAGGTTGCATGCGATAGATTAGATCCTTAATACCAACTAGACCTTGTGTAGTCTTCATGTAGAAGACTTTGGTTTGTTTCTTTTGGGTTTTATTAATAACATGTTATGGTTATGTAATATTAGTGAAGAATATTTTGTGGAGAACTTATGGTTTTATGTATATATGACTTTTATATTTAATGAGTTTGATAATGGTTTGTGATTTGATCAACAATTTGTATCGTATAAGTGCGTCATAATTTTAAGATTTATATTTAGGGAACTTCAGTTGGTCTTATGTGCGTCCATTATCCAAATTTATATCCGCCCTATAGGTGGATATCGTAGCGTCCCCGCTACCCCGAGGTGTGGGATTCGGGGCGTTACAACTGGTGACCAAAGTACGAATACTGATGATTTTGTTGGTCAAGATGATTCAGATTATGACAATCCTATCAACCCATTTTGAACTCATTGTCGGCAGCGTTTCAACTTAGCGATTCGACTCAGTGTCAGCAGCAGTTTATTTCACATGTGTACTATTGTGAATTATTGTACTTTTATTTTTTAAAAAAAGTTGTTATGTCGCTATTTGCTTTAGCTTGCTGTCATTGCTTTTGCTTTATGTTTTGTCGAAGCATCTTTGCTTTGCCAGCTATTGGTTTGTATTGATTGTGCTGAGCCCTTCCCCTCTATAAAATGAGCTAGCTTGTTTCATTTTTAAGCATTCGAGTCTCAGAGAAAGAGTTTGGTTAGTAAGTTGTTTACTCACTGTAATTCCTTCAGTTATTTCAATGAAATGCCTCATGAGTTTATTTTAATTATCCCACTCTGTGTTCTTGTTAGTGTTGTTTTAATAGTTTTATTAGTTTATCTTGGTCTGTCAAGTTACCTATGCTATACTGATGATTGAGTTTTTGCATTATTTCGGTGTAAGGTCACCCGTAGTGACTTACATCTCTATTTTTGGTATCAGAGGTTAGTTATGTCCTCTCATGAGTAGTCGTCTTTCGGAGTTCTGGACCAAGGTTCAAACTAAGTTACTTACTATTACAAGATCGATCTTGGTCTTCTTTTACTTCCCATTGGCTGAAGTGCAGCAATGTTCCAGATTTGAGAAACAAGGACTAAGATCGATCTTGCTAGCTCCCTGAACAATTTGCCAAAATTCTGCCAATTAAGATCCCTGCTTATTCAAAGAAACAGGATCGATCTTGCTAGGCTCTTGAAGTTCACTGATATCTTTTTGCTAGCCAAATCCTTTGAAATATAAAGGATCAAGATCGATCTTGCTACTGTATTTCTTCACAATTAAGCAAACTTGGAGATATTTTTAAGTTAATTGTCCAAGTTGCCAACTTGGACCCACTTGCCAAGAGATCTTTTGTGCAAGTTGTCCACTTGTCTTCCACCCTTCTTTATACATTTATAAATAGAGATCAAGAACCAAGCATTTAGTTGTTCTAGTTTTGGCCTTGAACCTTTAGATTGGAGAGATTAATTTTCTTGTAATTAAGAGATAATTAAGATAGAAAAAGAAAGAAACTTTCTTATTCTTCTTGCATTCTCCTACATTTGTAATAGACTTATTTTATATCTATTTATACAAGTGTTTCATTGAGATTATTTATTCTTTAACATATTCTTAACATCCATGGATGGGTAAATCTTCTACCTTAGGCTAGGGGTGAGTTTGTTGTAAGGATAAACATGGTTTAAATTCCAATTCTTTTAAGCTTCATGCCTAGTGTTGTCAAATAAATATGCTTGTCTAATATTGAACATGTTTCATAATCTTTGATGGCTTAAAACACTATAAAGATTATGAAACCTCCATTTCAAGTTCATTTGCTTCCTTATGCCAAGTATATGAAATTCTTTGGTAACTTATGGACAAGTTTAATATATCAATGATACTTAGACTCTTCATGACATGTATAAGGAGTACTATATGGATCATTAATATATAAACAAAGCACCTCAAGTGAGCATATATTATTTAACAACCACCATTGCAAATGGATGGCTATGTTATCCATATAAAATTAGATAGGTTTATTTCAAATATGGTCACATCTTGTGTTTAAGTGTAAAGTAAGGTTTTATCTTCCCTTGTCACATATAACACTCAAATACACTTCGTTTTTATATTTGAGAACTTTCTAATTACTTATTTATTCTTTTAATGTGATGTTTGTCTTTCCTCATTTGGTGGCCTAGTGGAGTTGAATTTGTTGTATTTCCTTGAAATCTCTTACCGCCAACGTCTAGGCCTTTTCTTAATAAGCAAATGAAAATCACACTAAAGTGAATGAATGAGCATGATTAAATTCATAAAAACATGGTTATTATAAAACAACAAAGAATCCCCCAAAGCCTTTGTTTTCCTTAAATACAAGAGCACTCTCATAATTCTAAAGTTTATTTTAAACTTTCACAAAACAACTTTAATCAATCAACCTTTAATTAATAGCTCGTGATATACAAAATTTTTGCGCCCTCCATGTGGTTCGACACTCGGACTTCCATAAGTCTATATTATAACTTGACCGCCTACACTTGAGTGTACATAATTGCACTATTCCACGCACATTAGCAAGTTAAAATTTATTAATGTACTATAACACCAATTAACTTATTTTAGGACTTAAGCCTTCCTTTAGCTAAACATGGACGCATGCATTCCATTCAGCAAAAAAAATGAATAGGATTGTCCTTATTGTTCGTGATATTTTTGTCCACGTCTTACCAAAAATTACAAACCCTTTAGAATTGGTTCTACATGTTTTGTTGTGTAAACTACAAGTGGTAAACTTGGTATAAACATGATATGCACACAGAGGGAAAGAGATCCACATCATTTATGGAGTTCTTTTAGTAACAAAATTGATTCAAAGTTTAAGATAATAATTGCACTGAAATCAGGAGGGGATATTTATGTGGCGCGACCTAAGAAGCGTGGAAAGTTCAAATAAGGTGATATATGTATATGTATCGTATAAGTCTCCAATATTGATACTCTCGAGTACGTATAGGCTTTGCTCTTATAAACATCAATAATTGGGTTTGACGGTGATTTCAAATGTGCTAGAAGCTTGGATAATCAATGCTCTATCTGTGAGTGTGTTTGTTCATTTTCATGCATTCTTTTCATACCACAAATGCATATAATTCTTCCACAATTATGCTACAAACGTCATTAAATTTTGTTAGTTTAAATTCATGAGCCAGCTAAACAGTTCTATAACTCCTTATAGATTTTTATTTTGTAAGGTCTAAGGAATTTTATATGTATATATCGGTTAAACTTTTTAGCTACCCAGAATTTGTAATGCCATGCCATATGTTTTTTAGTGGACAAAAAAAATCAACAAAATAAAGAGATTGCTAATGGAATTTGTTTTTAAGTGATTTTCAACAAACTTTTTTGGAACACAGTGCCATTTTAACAGGACGAACAAATTTGTGAAGACATTTGTTCAAGTTCAAGAGCCCAAGTTTACTATTGTGGTAAGGGGTAACAATTAGACTTGAATTAATTTATTTTTATTAACCTTACTATGGATGTTGACGCTTGCCATTGCCACTAGTAATCCCATTAATTTTGTGATAATTCTTATGTTTACAATTTGTATTATTATGTTTGTTACTTTTAGATTTAAATTGTTACAAAAATACAACAAAAAACAACAAATTAAAAAAATTAAAAATTTCATCTAATTTGGAAATTAGCTTTTAGCTTCGAGCTTCCTTGTTAATTAAAGTGGAGGAAAAAGCCGCTGGCACCCAATGCACATTGAGCACCCCTCTGTGGGACTCCTAACACGCACTGATGAAGCATTATATTCTTAATTTTTTTTAACAGTGTTATAGGTCAGTATCTCTTCATCTCAAATTAATAATTTCTTTCATATACTTTCTACAAATTCCATGAAGCATCTCTGTCAACTCTATGTTTTCGCTTTGGGTTGTTTCGAACTCATGATGCTCTAAAAAACAAGTTGACTATTTTTAGATTGCCTCCTTAACTTCTTTTTTTTTTTTTTCTTTTTTTGTTCAAGCTTTATTATACCATTGCTGGTTTACTCTGTCTTTTTTGTTTATGTTTTGTTGTTTACTTGATTGCCAACTGCAAAGAATAGTCAATAACTACACGAATTATGCCGTAGTGCCATCTACACGGGTCACTCCTAGTATGTTAATAATATGTTAAAGCAAACTTGTATACAAGTTATTCATTCATCAACAAAAATGAAAAAGCAACTATTACAAGTATCTGAGGTTCGGCTAGAGGAGAAAAAGAATCCCTATTCTCTTTGGTCGATTGATAATGATAAAATAATAAATTAAAAAAAAATGAAATTTAAAATTGTAAAAAACATGAAATATATGAACATAAATTATATCCCACATTTCTGAAACCTAGCCTTAAATTCTTATTTACGTGAATGTTGTCGGGGATTCAACGAATTAAATTATAAAGTTGCATTTGAATTGTTGGATAAGAAGGTTAGAAATGATGAAAAAATAATCAGTTAAATGACTTTTATATTTTTAAAAGAGTCCAAATTGAATAGGATATTAAAAGGTAATTCGGTGTTTGAAATGTGCTGGATAGAACAATAATTTACCAATTTTCTTAACATAACTATATTGTGCATTTAACATGGTAAACTATACAGTTCGACTGATTCAAATAAAAATGCGGTAAAATTATAAAATGAAATACTTAATTTTTTTTTTTTACCACATGCAATATAAGGATAAACTCAGTGTTCAAGCCATGGAAAAGAAGGATAGGAGAGTTAGTGCTACATTGTCTACAGTTGCACTCATTTGTGTCATATAAAAATTGAGAGGGTGGAAAATTAATAATATTAATGCAACATTATAATATGGCAATACCAAAAGTAAAGAGATAATTTTATAATACTAGTTTTCAACCCACACTATGCGTGGGCGTGAATATATTGTAAACTATTATATATATGTATATAATTTAAAATATTATATGATAGGATGACATTGATATGATGCTAGGTTGTTTAATTAAATAGATTTTTTGCATGATCGTAGTACGTAAAGTTTCATCATTGCCTTTTAAAAATTATTGTCATAAAATAAATGTGGGCAATGTTTTAAATGTGGTAAAAGTACAAATCAAAATATAAGATTAAAAAAAAAATAGAATTCTACAAAAAATATATACTAAAATTAAAAAATGTGACATTATTCTTGCCGGTATTTTCATAATTCAACCTATAAATTTATTCACTTCAAAACATTTTTAAAACTAACATCTTCAATCATTCATACTAGTTATCAACACCTTCTAATAGTACAAAGTTAAAACCACCACTTTACTTGTGTAAAAGATATTTGTACAAATTGAAAAAATAAAAATAAAAAATTAAGCAACTAATAACACCTATTCCACAATATTTTGCTTTTGTTAAATAATGAAATATATGTGTATGAAAATATGTACAAATACACACAAAAACAAGTGAGAACAATCCAATCAATTAAATTTGTATTAACCTTAACAAAGAAGAAAACTTATAAATAGGTGAAAAAAATGAAGATGAAGAAATGACATAATCTAGTATTGCTAAGAATATGGAGAGAGTGACATAAACTTTTAATGCCATAATAAACATTGAAAGAACAATATATATAAAAGTTGCATGTATAATATATATAAAATTATGAAAAATATATAACCATAAATAATTAACATAATATTAAAATTAATGTTATAAACAAACTTTCTCCATTTTGCTATTATGCAATTGAGGCAAAATTGAGTTCAGGGACTTGATCGAACTATGCGTCCTAGGTAGAGGCCTGCTAGTGTAATTTGCTAAAAAAGAAGCCCTAAAAATCTTGTCCGTCCGTGCCATTCACTTCCGCTCTATCACCACGCGCGCCGCCGTCCTCTCCTCCGCGCGACCATCGCTGCACCTCTGCCATAGCCGGGTTTACTCACCTTTTTACCTTATTATTATTCGAATTTTTCTTTTTTATTTGTGTTTGTTATTTTATTTAGCCACGGTAAAAGCCCTTGTTTGCTCTTATACCCTTTTTCGTAAACCTAGTTTCTGCTTCTCTCCTTGTTCTATTATCCCATTTGGATTTTTTTTAAGTGTTAAACACTAATTTCTTGCTTCTGTTTGCCATGTCAACATGATTATGTAGTCTTCTAATCTTCTCTAATACTACTTCAATAAGGGTGCGTTTGTTTTTTTATAACTTTGAATGCTGAATACTGAATATTGAATGTTGAATCCAAGCTCTGAAGATGCTTCCTTTTTTTAATAAGCCACTGAGTATTAAGTGTTTGTTTGATCTATTGTTTAAATTCAACATTAAGCATTCAGCAAGGTTGTTATCTCTTAATGTTGAATGCCTGATCAAATTAAAAAAAAAAATTGTTGATAAACCTCTTAGTAATGTAAGCATTCAGAGGCAAAATCAAGCACCCCCTCATTTTATTTTGATAGTTGATTAGAATTATATACGGATCATACTACATTAGGAATGTCTAATAATGTACTAATTCCCACAATAGGTATGATAGATAGGATAAGTTTATCCCTTTACTTTAGGGATAATACTTTTCGATACTATAGGTAAGATAACTCACATTCCGAAGGAGTAGCACTGTATAAATTTCCATTCAAGTAAGTTCACAATCATAAGGAATTCTAAAACCCCTATTTGCTGGACCTGTAACCTCATTTTAAAATGAAGCCGGCAGTCTCCTTTTGTTGTTTTTCCTATATGTGCTGAGTTTTGCAAGGTGGGATGGCTAAAGATTGAGAAAAAAAGAAGTTAGAAAAAGAAAACTAATTTTAAAATGCGGTCTAGCTTATTTTTATCCTACCCATTGCATAGAAGGTCAAGTAAAAAAAATACAATTTTACCCTATTATACTTTACTGTATAATACAACATTGTAGATGCTCAGTTATACATACGTGCTGTTTTTCCTTCTTAAAATGCAAGATTAAAACTCTTATCTATGGTTTATGACTATCATGTGTAGTCACAATTTGCCCTTTTGTACAATAAAATAAATTTTCTTATCGTAGCTTATTTTCTTTTCTTTCTCTTGACACAATGTTCTAATTGTTCTATATTTATGCTTTAGTCTTGACTTTTAGGTGGCGTTTGATGAAAAACTGAAAACTGAAACTGAAAATATTGTTTGTTCTAATTGTTCTATATTTATGCTTCAGTCTCGACTTTTAGGTGGCTTTTGATGAAAAAACTGAAAACTGAAACTGAGAATATTGTTTGTTTAGTTCTGAATTTTTTTTTCTTAAAAAACAACTTTAAAACCACTTAAATCTAAGTGCTGTTATCAAACAACACCTTAGTGTCGATATTTTGCCCAAGATTGTAAATATCAACTTGGTGGGAGCTTACGTGTAAGCTCTTTCAAATTATATTTTGGTTTTGAGAAGGGTTTGCAGTTCCGTTTATGATCTTTTGGGTGGTTTTAGAGCTTTATCTGATTGGGGATCCTAGTATACGAACTCTCATTTAAAAATCATTGTTCGATATTTTTTTGTTGCTTGATAGCCTATCTTTTGATTTATATAGACCCTTCCCGAGAAGACTATGCATAGGGGTGATATTTATTTAGGTTACTAATCTTACATTTTGCTTATTATCAACTTTTTTATAAGGGTTTTTTTGAGTTTGCCCCTTATTTATAATGCATAATTAGAGATACCCCTATTTCAATAATTGATTCACTTAACTCCATCCAAATTTTGATGGAGTTAGAAGTTAGGGGTTAAGCAAACGATTATTGAAATAGCGTATCCCTAATTATGCATTATAATATAAATAAGAGGCAAACTCAAAAAAGCCCTTTTTATAATAGTTTTTCTTGTTTGTCAGTTGCTTACATACAAGTTTGTGCTAACTTATTGTTTGTGGAATTGCAGCAGTTGCGGCTTTCGTTCAGTCCCCGTTGCTCAGTGGTATATTAGTATATAGAGAGAGAGTGAGAAATGTCGCTGGTGGACTATGCTTCTTCAGATGAAGATGAAGAGGAAATCAGAGCAGAAGTTAAAGAGAGTATGGAAGTCCAAAATGAAAAATTAGATGTTCCAAAGGATGATCCAGTACCTCATCCTCTTCCTCGAAATCAGTAAAATCTCTTTCCCTCAAAATTGATTTTCAATTTGAATCTAGGGTTTCTTTTCTTTTCTTCGTTGAATGTAAAAGGCCATCTATTGAGGCATTTGTTTAGATTCAGTAAAGAAAGGAAACCCTACTTTCACGTATAACTTTCTATGTATAACCTGTGCTGCAGCGTTCTCATTACAACTGATTTGGACATTGTCCATGTTTATAGTTGATTATCATGCTTATGGCATTGTTGACGTTTATAGTCAACTACTCTTGTCTAAGGCACTAGCTATTTTACAAACGAGAAATGACGTGCACGTGCCTATGAAACTATCTATGCTTACAACAAATTATTTGTATGTACAGCTAGCAACTAAATATATTAGTTTTATTTAAATATAAGGATAGAAAAAGGAGTGGGAGAGAGAATTGTGAAAAATATTTTATTGATTATTTTTTTGTTTTGATTTGATGTTTGGATGATTGTTTGGGTAAGTGAGTCAATTGAAAGTGTATTGTGTATATATATTTAGTGCACGAGTGTTTTCACAGTTGAATATATGTTTTCTTGTTTATAAAAACTCAATCTAGAGGCCTAAAGTAATTATATACCATGAGCTACCTTTGGATCGGAGGACTTCTAGGATTTGGTGTGTTCAAGAAACCTTCCTTTATAATATAGATTGAACTATCTAGGGATCGGATATTTTTTTCCAATATTAAAATAACATTTGTGGGTTCGAGGCTTTGAGCTTAGAAGTGTGGGTTTGTTTGCGACATATTCAATAAAATTTTCAATGAAACTTTGTAGACCCGTACTTGGAAGAGGACAATATTGAACATAAACAATACCCAAATAGTGATTGGAAATCCCTAAAAAATGAAAAGAACCTGAACAAAGATACAACAAACCTCTCTCTAATCCTTGTGAATCAAATTTTGGACCAACTAGTCATTTTGATATGAAGTATAAGAAAAACCAACCAACTTTAAGCATTTGGGATGCATTGAATGAAACACCGAAGTATCAGTTTGGGAGGACTTAATTCCTATAGTGAGATAGGAGGATTTGATAAGAATATTATTTGTCAACTTCCCCATCATGTTGGACACAAATCCATCCAAATGGGGAACATCACCATTTAGATTTGAAAACATGTGGTTGCACTTAAGGAGTTTGTGGGTAATTTCAAAAAGTGGTGGGAAGAAAGTGAAGTGCAAGGTTGGGAGGGGTTTAAATTCATGAAAAATTAGAGAGGGAAGCATAAAGTCAAGACATGCAATACACAAGTTTTTAGGGATGTAAGGGTGGCGAAAGGGCATATATTGGAGAAAATCAGGACATTAGATGGAGAAGAGTCTATAGGATCACTTAGGAAGGAAGCGAGAGGCAAGATATGTGATTTGAGGATCTTATCCTTAAGGAAGAAATTTTTGGAATCAAAATGCTAAGTTAAAGGAGTGAGGGAAGGGAATTGCAATTCAAGGCTTTTTCATAGAATTGTTAGTTGCAAAAACGTTAACAAATTGATTATCAAATTGGAAAATGAGGATGGATCAATTGGTGAGAGGGAATAGGAGATTGTGAGTGAAATAATTAGTTATTTTCAAAAGCTTTATTCAAAACGAGAGGAGTGTAGTGTTGGATTGGGCTCCAATTAGCACAGAGAGCAGGATGAGGCTTGGGAGATCATTTGAAGAAAATGAAATTAAAGCCGCACTTGATAATTTTAAAGGGGATAAGGCTCTGGGCCTGGACAGATTCACTTTAGAAGCGCTTAAAAAGGGGTGGAATGTCATAAAAGATTATCTCTTAAAGGTTTTTAATGAATTTTTTTGAGAATGGGGTTGTAAATACTTGCATTAATTCAACTTACATTTCTTAATTCCTAAAAGTTGTCTTCATTGAAATTGAAAGTTTATAGACCAATTAGCCTTATCACTAGCTTGTATAAGATTTTGGCTACGGTGCTATCCTTAAGACTAAGGGAGGCCTTGATAGAACCAATAGGATTGTCACAAGTAGCTTTTGTGAATCTTGTGCTTATTGCTAATGAAAGTGTTGAGGAATGCAGAGCTAAGAAAAAAGAGGGTGTCATTTTCAAAAATCGAATTTGAAAAAGCTTACAATCATGTTGATTGGGATTTCATAGATCATGTACTTGAGAACAATGTTTTAAAATTCGAGAGGCGTATTCGAGGCGTTTTTCTTGAATAAGGCGAGGAGGCGTACGCCTCAATTTTTTAGGAAAGAAAAAATATAAAAAATTATAAAATAATAAACCAACACAAAGTTCAACAATGATAATTAATAATACTAAAAGTTCAACAAAAATTAGAATAAAAACTTCAAAGTCATCCTATGATTTATCATTAAACACCTACAAAACAACACAAAACAACTATCTTCAAACCAAAAGTTATGACAAGTACAAAATAAGTAGCACAACCAAGTTTCCCTAATCAAATTTAAATACGAAATCATTCGTGTCCAATGGTTTGAAAAATTCATCAAATTCTTCATTTTCATCTTCGCCACCACTCAAAGGATCATCCATAAAGTCGTCGTCATATCTAATTGCCGCATCATCCTCCCCCTCTTTCGACTCGAGATCTTCCCATTCACCTTCTTCATCCACCAATTGCAATCTCTTCCCTTTATGCATAATAAAACGAACAAGTTTATAAATTAGTATATAGTTTTTCTAGTAAGTAAATTATATATTTATATTATTTAATCCAAAAGATGAGAGAATAAACCTTTATTCCTATTATCCAATTGTGATTCCCCATTCTTTCTTTTTCCTCTTTGTTCTTGTTGTGTACTTCCACTCCTTTAGTAACTTCCTCGTCCTCATCATTAACTTCACTATCTACGAATATTGCATATTCTTGAAAATCATTACCACAGTTGTCGGCAACATACTCATCATCCGATGGTATTTGATCAATAACCAACGGGTCTTGTTCTTCTTTAAGTGCCTTTCTCTTTAAATGCCTATCTTTCAATTTCTTGTTATACATGATGTAGACCAAGGTGTTGAACACTTGAACTTTACCGTGGTCAATCAATTTCTTTTCTTTGTATGTATCTGATAGAATAACTATTTATTTTACAAGTAACAAAGTATTAGCCATCACTTAGTAAATTGATTGGTAAATATGGTAGCTAATTACTTTTAATTACCTGATTAAAAGTATTCCGATTACGCTCACAGCCTGATGAAGAACAAGACTTAAAACCTTCACTGCAAAGCTTGTTAATTCCAGAGTTTCATCTCCAAATGGGATTCACCAATTGGCTACATTAAAATAAGTTCACTTTAACTTCTAGAGTTTTAGGAAAAAAAATAATAATAATTTAAGTGCATAGTTGCTTAAAAATATTTACTTACCCGGGTTACGCTTCTTATAAGATGATTTTGCTAGTTGACACCCAAATAAACCTTCTTTCTTTTGAAATAAATCTACTTGTAGATCAGCTTTCTCTCTATCACTAACGTTAGGAATTAGTTTCTCTAAGCATGCGTACAATCCCACATTCACCTCTATATGGTTAGAGAAACCTTCATCAAATTGAAAATGTAGATTTAGAAAGTACGCGGTAGCGTGCAAATGGCAATGCATTTGATACTACCATTTATCATCACTGATACTCCATAATTCTTTGTAAACCCCTTCTTCTCCGCCCAAATTTTTTGTTATCTCTTCTTTAGCCTTATCCATTGCACCATACAAGAACTCCAGTCCCGGCATCTTCTCAGAGTCCGTCATCCTCAACACTCCCACAAGAGGCTTTGTGGTTTTGATTGCGTTTCCCACACTTGACCAAAAGGCACGATTAAAGATTACTTTCTTTACGGCCTTCCCCTAGGCTTTTTTTGCCCAAAAATGACCATTCAGAATAAATGAACATAGCCTCCAAGGGTTGCCTCAAATTTTGCATGCTTTGTAATGTTAAGTAAGCGGCAGCAAATCTAATAGCGGCAGGGCGAAGAAGCTCTGTACTGGCGTGCTTCCTCATTAACGCCAAAACCCACCCATGGTTATAAATAAATTACTTACCTACAATTTCAAAATATAAAAAAAAAATTAAAAGATTATAAAATAATTCTTAAATTTAATATATATATGTAGAGGCCTTTTCCCATACGCACCAGTCCTAGCACAGAGTACCCAATGCAAGTAAGACGTTAACGTTAGACAGCCCACAGCCAAAAGTTAAACCATTTTCTCTTTCCCTTCAGTTAAAATTAATTTCTCTCATCTCTTTAAAATGGTTCAACACTTGCCCTCTCTAAAATCTCACTGACCAACCTCTGACCAAGCGTGCTTTCTCGCTCGCTATCTCTCTCTCGCTCTCTCTAAAATCCGACTTCATCAAGCTTACTCTCTTTCTAAAATCCAAACTGCATCTAGCTCGCTCTCTCTCTAAAATTCGACTGTATCAAGCTCTGGTTTTACTGAAAAATTCTTCGGAATTGTATTTGGGTCTCTCCATATCAACGACACAAAATGAATCCATAATAGAGCCTCACCTGAGAGGGATTACCATCCAAGTACTAAAGCAATGCGCCAACACTCAAAAACCAAGCTTCGTCGATCCTTGTAGCTTGCATGAGTAAATAATTCTATGAACTTAAAGAATCATTAGAACACCAGCCAATAAACAAACTCAAAATGCTATGTAGGATATCTAATTCAGCATCCTCACTCCACTTTTACTTTTAATTTATACAGTGAAAAAAAAAAGAAGACAATTACAGGGGAAGGTACATACACTAGAGTACTGGACTATATGAATTACAAAACTTAAACCTTCATCGAAAAGGTAGTCCTATACAAGCATGAGCACAACATTCAACATCATGATTGAACCGTTGCCAGAACTCACTAACACTAGTTAAATTCAGCATGCGTGTATAAATAATGAGTACTAATTTAGAATTACCACAACTAAACAAACAAACTCAAAAAGAACTAAAAAATTATCCTATTTTGTAGGCAATCCCATCAAAATAATTGGTGAATATAACTACATATATGAACATAAAAAAATACCAAAAGAGAAAGGGAAAGGCTGTTGGAACATGCCAGTAAACTATAAGCATCATACAAACTCAATAAAAAGAAACATGAGAATTGCATAAACTCATTGAATCATCAACATAATACCAGAATTTCATTTTCATTACATTTCCCATTCCAAGAACAAAATTTGAGGCAAATTACCCCCATAATTGTATCAAATGGTGCAAGAAGACCACTTATATTCCAAGTACAAAATTTGAGGCAAATTACCTCTCTAATTTTATCAAATGGTGCAAGAAGACCACATATATCCCTCCTATTACATTAATGATCATAAATAACTTGAACAATTCAACCCGAAATCTTCCCCTTTTGCACTAATTACCATTCCAAGCCTTCCTTAATATGTTAGCTAATACAAAAACAACCTTCATCAATCAATAAATGAATCTATCCCTACTTATTCTTCATAGAGACACAAAGCTCACCGGCCACAATCACAGTAGTTGCCATAACAAGAAACATACCATGCTTGACAACACCCGTAAGCCTCAAAATTGCATCACTAGCAACCTTCAAATGCCTAATTTCTTTCTTGAAATACAAATCAATAATATAATTACCATTATCAGTAAGTAACAAAAGGCTGACAGTTATGGCTAAAAGTCCTAAGCTTAGCAACTAGGAATGGCAACGGGGCGGGTTCGGGGCGGGTTTGGCAAAACCCGAACCCGACCCGCACATATATAATCCCGCCCCGAACCCGCCCCGAACCCGAGACGGGTTTTCTTTACACTTCCCAAACCCGCTCCGCATTAAATTCCCATGACCCGAACCCGCCCCGACCCGACCCGAATTAAATAACACCTACTTTAACACAACTGCTTTAATATCACACACCTGTTTTAACATAATCAAAATCTGATAATAAACAGTAGGCTCACACAAAAGAATAGTAAAGCTACAATAATACTTCAAACACCAAATAAATCCACTGAAACAATTAACAAAGTCTGAAAAGGAAAGTCTTAACAATTAACAAATAACAAAGTCTGAAAAGCAAAGTCTTAACAAATAACAACCACCACGGCACCACCCAACAAATTGCATAACTATTCTTAAAATATAATTCCCCACTCCAACATGCATCACAACAGTCAACAATAAACACCACCTGAAAAAAAAAAGGAATAATAGTAAATATAAGTAATAAAATACTTAAATGACAAACTAAGTAGAAAAGTTATCAAACACACCATATTTACCTCATATTCGTGAATTCCTCATATATCAATTTCTTCATCACAAATTGTAACTCTTGAATCTGCAGTAGAAGCCTCATCTAGAAATACAAAATAAATGAAATACTAAGTAGTTTATCAAATGGATAATTTAACAAGCAGTAATTAAAAAGATATGTACCTTCTAAGCCGTTCCATAACCAATCTTGTGCGCACATTAATGCCTCTAAAACAGGAGCACTAAGTCGACTACGATGCGCACTCACCATTCGGCCGCTCGTGCTAAAAGCCGATTCAGATGCCACAGTCGATACAGGAATAGCCAAGATGTCTCGGGCAATTAATTGCAATGTAGGATATCTAACCCCATTTGCTTTCCACCAATTTAGGATATCAAAGTCTTGTGTGCGTGGAAATATTTTTTCCTCCAAGTAATGATCTAACTCCGACTTTATATTTACACGTCCAGACATGCCACTAACAATTTGATCATATTCGGAGAAAATATCAATATTCCATTCTCCACCCACAATTTCCGAAGTAGAATCACCTAGAGATGTGATCCCACTTGGACCACTTTCACTCGCCTCATTACTACTCACTTTTAACTTGGCTTGGTACTCGTTAAGTAGTTCATAACAAGCTGTCCGGACCTTTTCTAGTTGAAAACTAGCCTCCTCGTTGTATATTTTATGAAGTACATGCTCTAAGAAGGTCATCTTATAACGGGGGTCCAAAACAATTGCTATTCCGGCAACTAAGTGACACTCACTCCAATATTTATCAAATTTCTCCAACATATTTGATGCCATCTTTTTAATCACTTCATTTTCTGAATTGCCCCAACTACGCAAAGACAATTTTATCTCACAAATTTTAGGGAACAAAGAATTTGCGGTTGGAAAATTAGTTTTAGAAAAACATTCGGTCACTTGAAAAAACAATTTTAATCTCCCACAAATATCTTTTGCTAAGTTCCATTCCTCCTCCGAAGGTAAGTATATATAATGTCTCTCACGTTGTCTCAAACGCGGAAACACATCCTTGTAAACAATTGCAGTTTCAAGCATTAAATATGTGGAATTCCATCTTGTTTTACAATCAAGAGACAACTTTTTAGTGCATGCAATTTTTAATTGACGAGCGGCTTCTTCAAATTTTTCCTCTCTACTTTGTGTAGCTGTCCAAAAGGCCACACTATCCCGTATTTTCCCAATCGCCACTCCTATTATTTCTAAACCATCTTTAACTACCAAATTTAGTATATGAGCAGCACAACGCATATGGAGCAATCTTCCATCCAAAATAAGAGAACCACTAACAACAAACTTATCCGACAAAATACCAACCATTGCATCATTAGTAGTGCAATTATCTACAGTTATGGTAGACACTTTTCTATCCAAATTCCAATCCAACAAGCAATCCATAAGAACATCACAAAGAATTTCTTTTGTGTGTGGAGCAGGCACATAAACAAACCTAGAAAATAATATATCAAAAGTAAAAACTAATTATAAAAGAAAACATAGCATATGTTAAATGAAAAAAAAAAGTATGAAAAGACTTACCCAATAACCATGCTCCGCAAACACCAGGATCGATCAACAAAGTGTGCCGTGATAGCCATATAACCCCTCTTTTGTCTAGATGACCACATATCCGTTGTAATAGCAACTCGACTTGAAAGCTTATCAAACATCGTGTACGCTTTTGTTTTCTCCACTTGATAAAGCTTCAAAATATCACTTTTAATTGTGTTTCTAGAAACCATTTTGAAAAGAGGTTGAAGACTATTAACAAACTTCCTAAATCCAATGTGGTCAACAATGCTCAAGGGATATTCATGTAAAACAATTGCAGAAGAAAGTTCCTTCCTTGATAATTCTTGGTCAAACGTGTAATTAGAAAATTGCACTTTCCCATCGGCACCTTTATTAGTTAATATTTGCAATTGATCGCGAATATCAACATTTCGACGCTTTTTACACCTTTCCAAATGAGTATGTAAATGGTTTGTCCCATTTTTTGGGTCCGCTTTAAGTTTCGTCTTGCAATGATGACATATTGCCATTTTTTTCCCATTTTCATTAACTTGTTCAAAATCCTGCCAAACCTTAGAATACACTTTTCCTAACTTTCTCTTATTAGGAGAACATTGTGTTGTTTGTGAACTAGGTTCAATAGGGTTACCCGCAGCATTAGAGGTTGGTGTAGGTGTGGACTCAGATGGTGTCATAGACACGCCATTCTCACCTTGAAGAGATTGACTCATGATGGATCTGACAATGAGAAACAAGATACTAGAGTAAACAAAAGTTACAATCCACACATATATATAACACAATTACAACAGTAGATAGGCAGATAGGTACACACACACTAACACGCAGCAACATATATATACCCACACACACATATACATATAAGTATATAATTAACAAATCCACACATATATATATAACACAATTGCAGCAGCAGAATATATAATTAACAAATCTTAACATATATATATATATATCACAACAGCTATATCTAAGTATCAAAAATCTTAAACAAATGAAAAAACCTAAAACATAAAGTACCAAAAATTAGGGCTATTGAGATAAAAAACCTAAAGCATGAAGTTCGAATTTGAGAGAGAGAAAGAGAGACAATCGGTGTGTAGGAGATGGTATAATACACCCAACAAAAAACAGTGATAGCAGTAGCACATAGCATGAGAGAGAGAGAGAGTATTACCTCTAATTGCAGCGAGGAGAGAAGAAGGATTGAAGGAGAGCAGACGATGACGCTACCGTCGGAGTGAGGAGAGAAGAAGAGTCGACTGTGGACTGCCGAACTCCAACATTTTGTCGCTCAGTAGCTCTCGCCTCTCGCCGTCTCGCGCGGAGAAGAAAGGATTTGGGGAAGAAGGCAGAAGCGGCGCTGTGGCCTGTGGGGAGGGGAAAATGAAAATAGACGGGGCTTAGATTAGGGTTGCTCTTTTATTTTTTATCTTAAAGTCATATATAATTATATATCTTATAAATTAAAAATAGATTTACATATATATATATATACGGGGCGGGTCGGGTCGGGTTTTTAATGACGGAACCCGAACCCGAACCCGAACCCGGTCCGGGTTTTTTCCTAAATACCAAACCCGCTCCGCTCTTAAAAAAACCCGCCCCGAACCCGCCCCACTCGGGTCGGATCGGGTCGGGAACCCGGCGGGTTGGGTTTTTTTGCCACCCCTATTAGCAACACAACCCAAATCCTCAAATTCAACAATAATTTAAGCCTCTCAGCATTAAATTTCCAACAAAATCTCAACAAGCATAGCTAGCCATTTACACTTTCGAAAAAAAATTCAGTAAAACCCAAGCTTGATGTCGTCGGATTTTAGAGAGAGTGAGCTTGATGCCGTTCGGATTTTAGAGAAAGACAGCGAGCTTGATGAAGTCGGATTTTAGAGAGAGATAGCGAGCGAGAGAGCTTGGTCGGAGGTTGGTCAATGAGATTTTAGAGAGGGTAAATGTTGTACCATTTTAGAGAGAGGGGAAATGAATTTTGACTGGAAAGAGAGAGAGAGAAACTGGTTTAACTTTTGGTTGTGGGCTGTTTAATGTTAACGTCTTATTTGCATTGGGAACTGCACGCGAAGACTGGTGCGTTCGCACTGATCCGTATGGGAAATGGCCTATATATATGTATATGAAGTGATTACCTTATTTGCTTTTGACAAAGCATTTTTTTGTTGAGGCAAACTCCCAATTTTCTCCAACATCAATGCAATGAGCGGCGCATGGCATCCACCACAAGCATGGCTGCTTATCCATTAGCTTTTCCCCACCAACTTGTAATTAGATGCTTTATCTGTAATTACTTGAATTACAATGTCTTTTCCCACTTCTTCCGCAACTCCATTAAGTATGTCAAACAATAAGTTTGCATCTTTAATTGCATCAACAGATTTCAAAAACACAGTTCCATAGGGGTTATTAACAAGAAAATTAATCAAATTCCTTCCTCGAATATCCTTCCAACCATCAGATAATATTGAAACTCTTGTGTTCGTGTTTTTTTCACCTCATCAACAAAGACTTCAGTAGTCTTTTCCTTTTCTTTTAGGATCCACATGCTAAGTTCGTATGGAGTGGGAGGTTTGAAGCCATGACCATAGTTCCCAAGGGATCTACACATATTCACAAATGAGGGGCTACTAGCAACATTAAAAGGAATGTCATTTTCAATAAAGAACCACCCAACATCTAAAGCACAATGATTTCGAGCTTCTTTTGCATTAGTTTGGTTGCCTGTGTCTTCCACATCATCTTCGCCAACATTAACTACAAAATGATCCATAGGTCCCCCAACTGCTCTCGAAGGAACACTTCCTGTACTTGAACTTCCTTTGCCTAGTAATGCATGGCTACTATAATAAGCACTACTGTCAACCATTTCATCATATTGTCTTTCTTTGATGATCTTTGGTTGCTCCCCTCTCTTTAAAAAATCTTTAATTTCATTTTTCAGATCTTTAGGTACATGTTCACATAGTTTTGAATCTTTACGTGTACCCTCAAGATGCATCTTCATTCTTGACACTCCTCCACTAATAACTTTCAAACAAAAATTACACTTTTCATATTTGTATCCCTTTCCTTCGACAATCATCACTTCTATGCAAAACTTCCAAGCCGGGTCTTTTCTATTACCTGTGCTTCCTTGCCCCGTAGATCCTCTCACCATCTTCACAAGTTACTATAATATAACAATTAACAATACTAGTTTAAATTAAAATAAATAAGAATAACATAACAATACTAGGTTACTAAATAATATAAGTTATAAAAAATTAAATAATGCAACAATACCAATCACTATAACATAATAATACTAAGTTTCTAAATAGTAAATACTACATATTAACAACACTAAATAATATAAGCTATATAACAATATTATTTGTCTTACACAATATTAACAATGTTATATAACAATATTAACAGAGCAGCCATTAGTCCATTACTTCCTATAAAAAAAAATTAGTCCGTTACTGATTATATGTAACATATATATGCTATACACAACTACAGAGCAACCATTACTAATTATATTATCATATATATGCTATGCACAACTACAGACCAACCATTACTGACTATATGCAACATATATATCCTCACATAAGGCTTAAACAAAGATTAAGTTACACACACATACCTGTAACTTTGGAGGGAGAGAGACGATTGGAATTTCTTGGAGGGAGAAAGACAATCCAAGTACACAGGGACAGAGAGAGTTGAGTGGCGTAGAAGCGTAGAAAGGGATGGTGTTCTGTCGTTTAGGGCTTTGTTACAACTAATAATAATATAAAGTAAAAAAAATAGAAAAGTAAAGGTAAAAAACACAAGTTACTAACTCGTTCGCCTCACACACGAGACTCATAGGTTTCAGATTTTCCCCTTGACTCGTACAACTCGAGGCACAACTCTTCCGCCTTGCCTCGACTTGCGAGTCGACTCATACGAGTCTCTCGTTTTTTAAAACATTGCTTAAGAAAATGGATTGGGGGCTAGATGGAGATGTTGGATTAAAGGATTTATTTCTTCTATTAATTTCTCGATTGTGGCAATGGAATGTCCAGGGGCATTTTCAATGCATCTAAGAGGAATTAGGCAAGGTGACCCTTTATCACCCTTTGTTTTTGTATTAATGGCGGATGTTTTGCGTAGGTTAGTGGAAAGGGCTAGAGTTATGAATGTTTTGGAGTGTTTAAAAGTTAGTATAGAGAAGGTGAGCCTTTCGCATATGCAATTTCCCAATGACACTATTTTCTTTCTTTCTAAAAATCCGGTAAAGTTCAAAAACTTGATCAAAATCTTGAAAAAAATTGCGATAGTCTCAGGGCTCAAAATTAATATGCCCAAAGGCATTTTAGTTGGTATTAATGTTGAAGAAGATGAGATAGCATCTTTATGCGATGTTGGTTCTTGGCCATTGTCTTATTTTGGTATGCCGTTAGGGAACAATCCATGTCGAAACAGTTTCTGGGAACCGGGAGTTATAAAGGTGTCTAAAATATTTGACGGTTGGATGAAAGGTCGTCTGTCAAGAGGGGGTAGGTTGACATTTATTCAATATGTTTCTTGAAAGTATTTCAATTTATTCTCTCTTTTGAAAATTCCCCCTTTAGTGGCAATTAGAAGTAATTTTTTTGAGAGATTTTCTTTGGGAAGGTTACAGAGAAGTAAAAGCAATCATCTAAATTGGAATGTTGTAACGAGAAGTAAACGAAAAGGGGGTTTGGGAAATGGTAATCCTGTCAAGAAAAGATTGGCTCTTTCAGGGAAATGGCTTTGGAAATTACCATTTAGAACAAGATTCTCTTTGGTGTTCAATATTCTAAAGCAAATATGGTTTACACATGAATGGTTGGTGTTCTAAAATGGTGGATAGAGGATCACACTGTAATCCATGGAAGGCTATATGTAATGGCCTTGAATCCTTTCTTGCATTCATTCAGCTAAAGGTTGGGATGGGGGATAGAACTCGATTTTGGGAAGATGTGTGGATTAGTGACCTACCATTTCCTCGTATATATAGAGTTTCTTGCAAAACTAGTTGTTTGATAACATCCATGGTCTCTTGGAAATCTTCTAACTCTCTATCATGTGATTTGTCCTTTCGGAGAAATCTGAATAATAGAGAAGTTGATGAATTCATGAGTTTGATGTCCGTTGTAGGAAATGCTTCACTTTCTAAAAACGATCCAGATAGATATCGTGGGTTAGGGAAAAGTCGGGATTCGTCTCTTGTAAATCGTATTTTGAGGAGTTGTTTGACTCTCCTAATGAAATTGCCTTTCTACCTCACAAAATGATTTCTAAAGTTGGCATCCCTCCAAAAGTGAAAATGTTTTCATGGTTAGCTGCTTGAAATAGAGTGAACACTTGATAATTGTTCCAAAGAAAAAGACCAAACCTTTCAGTTTCTTCATCATGGTGCATTCTCTGCAAGAAATGAGCTTAAACTAATGGCCATCTGTTTTTGCACTGTAAGTTTGCTCAATATATATGGGTCCTAAGCAGTGCAGGTGAATTTATTGCAGTTTTAGCAAGAAAAGTTATTAGAAGGCATGTTGATAGAGTTGCTTTGCATAAAGTAGTTTGGTTTAAGGGTAATGTATATAGACTAGCTGTCATTTATGGATGGCATATAGGAGAAAGATGTTGACAAAGGATAAGCTAATGGCATGGAGGAGTGTACAGGAGGATGGGTGTGTGCTGTGTGAGAATGGTACTGAAAGTATAAATCACCTTTTATTTGATTGTCCTTTTCCTAATTCTATTCAGAAGGAGGCTCTTAGAAGGAATAATATGCACAGAGATGTGGGGAATTAGGAAATTGAGAGTAGTAAAGCTATCATTGAAACTAAAGGCAATGACTTCATTGCAAAAATGAGGGCTTTAATCTTGGTAGTAGTTGTGTACCTGATATGGAAGGAAATGAACTGTAGGATCTTCAGACAGAGCAGGCAGAATTTGCAACATACTTTGGCTAAGGTTGAAGAGCTTATGAGAGAAGCTACAAGGTGATCTGTTATTACCTTTCTTATTTGTTATAGTGGCGGATGTGCTCAATTTGTTGGTGGAAAGGGCGAAGACAAGAGGGTTTATTGAAGGGTTTTCAATCGGTTGGGAGTGTGTAAGCTAAGCTTGTCTCATCTTCAATTTGCCAATGATATGATCATTTTCCTCTCAAATGATGAACTTAAAATTGGTAACCTAATGGGAATTCTTGATATTTTTAGGTATGCGTCGGAATTGAAGATCAATTTGTCCAAGACGGAAGTCGTGGGAATTAATGTAGGTGATAGTGAGATGGGGGCCCTTGCTGAGAGAATTGGGTGTGTAGTTGATAGTTGGCCAATGTCCTATTTAGGACTTCCTTTGGGTGACAATACAAGGAAAGTCAGTTTGTGGAATTCGGTGATAGAGAAGGTTACTAAAAGGCTCAAAGGGTGGTTCAAAGGATGCTTATCTAAAAGAGGGAGAGAAGGGGGGGGGGGGGGAATTGACACTCATTCACTCAGTTCTTGATAGTATCCCTACATACTTTCTTTTATTGTTCAAGATTCCAGTTTCAGTGGCTAAGACAATTGAAAAATTAATGAGATGTTTTTTGTGGGAGGGGATGGATAAGGGAAAAACAAATCACTTAGTTGATTGGGAAACGATGTCCAAATGCAAAGAGATGGGAGGGCTTGGCATTGGCAATCTGATCAAAAGGAACGAGGCATTGCCTGGCAAATGGCTTTGGAGATTTCTAAAGGAACATAGTGCTTTTTGGCACCGTATCATCAGAAGCAAATACGGAGTGCTCAAGAATGGTTAGGATGCAAACAAAGTAAGTAGAGGTACTTTCAGAAACCCTAGGAAGGCGATTGCAAATGGAATGGAGCCCTTCTTGGCTAATGTGAATTATCGAGTTGGCAATGGGTCGAGAACAAAATTTTGGCTGGATAGATGGGTTGGTGATATGGTTTTAAAGATCATTTCCCGGGACTATTCAGATTAGTACAGAATCCGAGGGTTATGGTTGCTGATAATCTTTCTTGGGAATCTACCCATTGTCATTCATGGAATGTGATGTTGAGAAGGAATGTTACTGAAGCAGAGGAGGAGGAGTATAGGGCTCTATTAGGAAGTTTACATGGTGTTGAAGTGTCACGTGATGAGGAGGATAATAGAGTTTAGGGAGGAGATAGAAATGGAATGTTCTCGGCAAAGTCTTTTTTGTAAATTCTTACTAAATCTGATGCAAGTTCCCTCTTTGTTCCAGCGGAAATGATTTGGAAATCAGGCATTCCTCCTAAGGTTCGTGTTCTAGCCTGGTTAGCTGCATTAAGGAAAGTCAACACAGCAGATTTAATTCAATTCAGAAGGCCTTTTATGCATCTATCTCCATCATGGTGTGTGCTATGCAGGCCCATCATGGTGTGTGCTATGCAGGTGGGACAGGGAGAGCATTGATCATTTGTTATTACACTATTCTTTTGCTCAAGAAGTCTGGAACAAGGTCTGAAAGGAATTCGACTGTATTGCAGTATTTCCGGGTTCTTGGTATGAACTGCTTACTATCAACTGGTTCTTCATAGGTGACAAAAAGAAATGCAAAATATTATGGAGATTTAGTTGCATGGCTGTGATGTGGTGTATTTGGAGAGAGAGAAATAGGAGAATTTTTGTAGAAACTGAAGAAGAATTAGAGAAGACTTGGAACAAAATCAAGAATCTAGCTTCTCTTTGGGCATTTCTTCGAAGAATTTTGGAATCTTGACTATATCAGAGATTGCTAGGGATTGGGATTTGGCTATGCAGTAGTTTTATTTAGGTTTCAGAGGTTTGCCTAGGAGTTTGATTGTAGTTGTTAGGGGTAAGGGCTTCTTTTTTGGGCATGGGGCAATTTTGAATTGTAGTAGGGCTTTTTGTCTGTTTTGTGCTTGTGCTGTTGTGGTTGTTTTTTTTTTTGTGTGTTTTGTTTTCTGGTGTGCTTGGTTGCGGATTCCTCATCCACTTCCAGCCCCTTTGGTTGTATCTAATTTTGCCAATCAATATAAGCTTTGTTTCCTATCAAAAAAATACTAACTGGCTTTTGTGTAAAGAATGGGGTTTAAAATAAACTGTTATGCTTGTATAATGGCTGTTGTAATGTTGTTTGGATTAGGTTCAGTTGGGATCGTTAGGCCTATAGTTGTTTTGCTGTTTTTTCCTTACTTATACTATATTTAATTAATTAATATATTTTTCAAATTTCACCAAAAAAACCCAAGGGGCAAAGTAAAAAAGCCAGTAAAATTAGCGTTCTCTTAAAAAGTACTGAGGCCAAAAGTGCAGATTTTACTACTGACTTGTCTTATATGGCTCATTCTGTCTCTTATGTTTCAGTATCCTTCTTTCTATGTAGGAGATCGGGGTCGTCATTAAATCAACAACCAGAAAAACATTCTTCTGATCAACCAGAGCCTTCTGTGCTAAAACTACCGGATGCCTCACTCCTCTTGAATTCACCTGTGTCAACTAATATGAGTGGTTATGATCACTCATCTCGAGTTGCAGCTGCTATGGCTGAAAACGCAGCATCACGTAAGAGGGAATCAAATGTGTCGGCTTCAACTAATCCTCGCAGTAAAGTTCCAAGGGGGAGCTTGCCACATTCAAGGAACATTCCAGAAATAGCAGGCGGTCTTCTTCGTCCACCTCAGCTTAGTGGAAGGTGAGTTTTAACTTTCGTTATTTACTGTTTAATAATGATGAAATACTTTTTGGTGTTTGCTATTTGATTTATTACATACTTTTTGCTTTTGGATATTAATTTTTGCATATATTTCACACCTTGTTCTTTGAAGAATCTCTTCTGTATTAGTTAATAATTGTGCTTATTTAGTGACATTCAAGTTTATAAACTGGCAATCTAGATGGTAGACTTAACCTTCCCTTTTCATTATGTGATACTTGATCAAGTTCAAGAGTCCGCTCCTTTATTAATAAGATTCCGGTAGCAATTGTAAGCGTTTTCTTTGCAATTTTTTTGTGTTTTAAGGCTCTGTGTTCATGTTTCTACTCTATTGCTTATATTCCTTTACTGTATTTTAGTCTCTTCTCTTTCGGTGCATTGATTGTAGAAATGTGACTCAACTTAAGACATCCAAAATAGGGGAAAGCCAGACTCTTCATTTGAAATGAGGGATTAGTCAGTGTGGATTGTAGGGTCCAAACACAGGTGTTAAACACTTAAACTTACCCTTTGGGTTTCTCTCAATCCCACCTTTTTCTTCCAAAAAAGAACAACAATACATTGTCAATCCCATCAATCATGTCTTTCCTATAAATAACTATAACATTGATGGATTCATTTGCTTCACGTTTTAGGAAAGGAATAGGCACTTTAGATTCCAGGGAAGCTCCTTTCCTGGAATTTGGGATTCCTTGCCAATATTTGGTGAAGGCTGGAACTCTTGTTTTTTCGTATTGAATAACTTGCAAATATATTATTCAATATAATACTAATTTAATTAAAATTAGTTATTATATCATAATTATTGTTAAATAATACTATTATCATGCTGAGAAAGACAATGTTTGGTCATTCATTAGAAATAGGGGTTATTTTGTCAAAAATAATAATAATTAGTAAATGATCCCCATGAATCCTCTTAGCTTTCCTCCATTTGAATATGGGAATGGATGTAAGGAATTCTTCTTTGCTAGGAATCTTGTATTCCTTTGCAAAAACTCCAATTAAATGTTGGAATCAAGTGAATGGGAATTTTGGATTCCTGGAATGATATAAAGAAAGACCAAACAGAACCTGAGGGCGAGAGATGGCATTGGTAACCATACGTCTTCCAAGGAGCTGGATGCAAATTTGTATCTCAAATGACTAAAAGAACCTTTAGTCATTTCACATGCAAAGTTTGATCTTTAGAATATTGTGATTATTCAAGCTCTTGACATGAATTATGCAACTCTATGGGAATTTAACAATTTAGGTTTTCAGAAAGGAGAAAAACTCAAAAGAAATGAGCACTTGGTTTAGTTTAGACTGTAATTTGTAGAATCCTTTATTTTATTATTTTTGGGTATTCAGTATGCCATATAATAATGCTAAAGACACTATTTTAGTTTGCAGAAGCTGGAAAATTTCTGTCTGTCTGTCTCTATTTTGGAGAAGATGAATAATGTGATTTTTGATGTTTTGGATTGTTTTTTGGCAGGAGCAATGTTGTTACAGAAGATATAAGCAAGCTATTTGTAAGAAGACCAACCACCGATCCTTCTTCTAACTAGATAGATCTCCAAATCAGTGATCAGTTTCTTTTAGATGATTCTACTGTGCTTAGAATTATGACACTTCACACAGAGTTTCAAGGTGTCAGCTTTTGTAATAATTCAAAGGAATCGTCTCTTATATATGTATTTGGACAGTTGGTAGGTTGTGTTTAATAATATAAGATTGTTGTACAGAATGTGCAATTTATGAGTTTCTCTCCCTCTTGTCCAGCCCGCCCTCCTTCCGTCTAGGAGGTGAATTTGAGACTATTAAAGAATGGGTCCCTTTATGTTTTGGCGATTGGGACTGGATGGTGGTTGGTTTATGCTATATGTGAGTTTCGCATGTAAATTATCAACAACCCTTGTAAAAAGGGAGTATTAACTGTGATTTTAGGCGATATACGAATGTTTTGATTGAAATACTTTTTTCCTTTCCCCCCTTCTTGTGCCCACCCTACTTCAATTTTAATGCTAATCAACTTTGGTGACAATGTAAAGTTCACACTTTGCAGGTCGATGGGGCAAGCCTCTTTTGAATGAACATATCTTTCTACAAAACTGCCAACTTCTTGAGGTACCTTTGTGACCTTTTTTTGTTCTCGGCTTGATTTTCTACTAAATGCCTTGTGGGCCAACAAAGTTTCATTATTTACTCTTCCCCAGTTTTTAACGAAAATTGAATACAACTGTTACTCATTTATATTGGGAATTGCTGAAACTCCAAATTCTTCTCTTTTAAAGTTGAAGCCTCCTCTTGGAATTTGGCAATTTGTGCATGCAAATGCAGTCCCTTAATGACCCGGCTGTTCTTAGGTTGCCCGTGCGGTATCACTTTGTGTGCCGTTGTGACTCCATGTTTCTCGCTGGAACTGCTTGGGTGCCATTTGAGCTCTTTTGGCTATTCATAAATATCATCTAAAGTTTTTAGCAGCAATCTAGCCATATTCTCATACTCGTCAATCATGGTAGAGATGAGGATCTTAAATCCTCTGTATATATAGAATGATACACCGGCATCGCACTTTGGTGCTCTCAATTGTGTCCTGGTCTTAGGATTTTAACCTTACTGAAATGGGGCGGATTAGGGGGGCAGATCTTTTTCAACTGGGCTGAGTTCGGGTTTAGGCAAAATAAATCCGTTTCACGTGTTTTTTCCCCTTAATACTCTTGTAATACCCAATAAATATACAGGGGGCGAGATGGGGTAGGTTCGGATTCAAGTGTACTAACAAGCGAGGTGGGTTCGGGTTTGGCCCAACCTCCCTCTTGCCATCCTTCTGTGTTCTCCAGCATTTGCACCCACACCTATTAAAAAAGAAAGGTCCCTTGGCTATAGAGTACGTGCATATTATTCTTAAAAAAATAACTTGACGTTCAGGTCAGAAAATGTGTATATTACTCAAAATTATTTCGAAATCTAGTTACCAAAACTTATTTTTATCACCCTATTGATCTTGTCCGTTGATAACACTTAAACTTCCCATTCCTCCAAAAAGAAAAGAAAATGACATTCAAATATTGACAAGAAAATGCATGGCAAATCAAGACAGAAATTGGCTAAACACTCGTTATAAGAAATCCATCTCTTCGATCATAAACCAGAAAATGCTTTTTGATCTTGACGCTAATTCAACTAAAAGGTAAATAGGTTAATTTCAAATTTAGACTCTAACAATGAGCTTAGGAGAAAAGGAAAAAACAAGTAAATCAACCCCTAGTTCTACAAATATGTAAAAAATAGTCGAATTGAACAAGTACAACTCCTAATTCAAAATCAATTCTACTAATTTTATAAGCTCAAATAAAAGCCGAAGAACTACTTGAGAGATAAACAAAGTCATTGAAAAACTTGATCCTTTTATCATGCCAGGTCCGGACCACCGGGAAGCGGTTCATAGCCATCACTGCGCCACTCTGAGTCAGTGTTCTTGGCCGGTGGAACCGGAATCCACTTGACCAATACACTGATGACTAAACTAGTTGCTCCTATTAAGACACTGGCTAACCATAACTCCCAGCTTAATGGAACCGTGTCTGCAAACTCACCCAAAAGTTCAACCAGAAGAATTTGGAAAATTAGTGTGGACAAAATGACCATCATGAACACCCAACTATCAAACATTCCTAGGAATACATTTATCTTCTCCATATCTCTGCTGTTTATTTCATTGAATACCTATATCAAATGAAAATGTGTTACGAACATAAAAAATAGGAACAATGATAAAATTAATTTTGATTTGCATGGGAATTGAATTACCTGGCAAAACACAAAGGTGTTGAATATCAAAGTATTAAGAACAGAATCAGAATCGGATCCGTTGATCTTAAAGAGTGTCTTGCCATCAAATTTAAGAACACCAAGAACGGCGAGCTGATAAATGCTCTGACCGACAATATTCCTCCACATAATTCTTGTTATAAAGTTATTTCTCCCAACCGGAGGCCTTTTCATCAGCCTGTCATGTGGCGGCTCTGTAGCCAGGGCTAGTGCACCGAGTGTGTCCATAATCATGTTCACCCACAGTAACTGAACTGTTGTGAGAGGAGCCGAGCCTGAAAATAGACTCAAAAATATTATTATACCTATATTTATATGTGCATATCTATACAGATGTACAGAGTATCTCTCTAAAGGACATATTGAATTTTTTGATGAAATTTGGTGAAAGATCACCCCACCAAATTTCATCAAAACATTCAACTATTTACCCCTTCAAAAGGGGAGTCTGCTTGTTGACTAAAGAGCAAAAGCCCTTTTTGGAGGGTGCTTGATATAAGTGTATGTATATATAATGTAATTAGTATTTAAGAGGAAGCGCACCCGAGGTGCAAGCAGAGACAAAATTGGTCATGAGAGCGACAACATTAACAGTCAACTGGAACTGCACGAACTTTTGAATGTTTACGTAGACTGATCGCCCCCATTTGGCTACGTTTACTATAGTTGTGAAGTTGTCGTCCATTATCACAACATCTGCGTTTTCTTTCGCAACCTGTATACGGTGTATATATATATATATATGATGGTTCCAGTAATATTAAAACACTAGAAGACTGTGCAAAGAAGAGCAGAAGAATTTTGAAAACCTTTTAGGGGCCCCTAATTGTGTGCATGCAAACATGGTCAAAACCTATTTAAAAAAACTCAATGAACCACGTCAAAAACCAAGTTCTTGATTGAACCCACTGCCTCAAATCTCAAAAATAAGATTTTGTTTTGAATCGTTAGCATAAATGGGGAAAATGAACTACATGGATTTAACCCTTCATACCAGATAATTTACTATGTGCAAGCAGTATGCAGGTAGTTTTGTGTATGTTAATGAAAGAATTCATAGACAAGAAATGTAAAATATTTAGGTAAAAATTCCTTTTTTGAATATTTGAGAAGTAGTCAAAAAATGGATAATGGACCTTCATTTGATGCAAAAAGATGGGAAAGAAGTCAAGAACAAACTGAAACTTAAAAATAACTAAAAAAAAGGAGTTGCTGATCACAAAAATAAACCTCTGTTCCAGCTATACCCATAGCTATTCCAATATCAGCTTCATGCAAAGCAGGAGCATCATTAGTCCCATCTCCAGTTACTGCTACTACTTCCTTCAATTCGTTCCTCAAATATGTCACCAGTTTGTGCTTGTCCAAAGGCAACGATCTCGCCATCACCTGCACAAAATTCACTCTCAAGATCATAAACAAAAACGAAAAAGTTCTTTTTAACAAGAAAAAGAAAGTACAAAAAAATATATATAAATCCACCCGTTTTGGACCTGAAGTTTAGGTATTATCTCCTTCATCTCTTGTGGACTTTTATCCCGAAACTCCGATCCTTCTATGGCCACTCCATCTTCAGTCAATATGCCGCATTCTCTTGCTATTGCCTTCGCTGTGTTAATATTATCCCCGGTTACCATCCGGACAACTATTCCTGCGTCCAAACACGTCTTAACTGCTTCTCTTACCCCCGGGCGGACCGGATCCTTGATACCCACAATTGCTATTAGTGTAAAGTTACTATCAGGAATAGTATCTATGTTAGAATTTCCTTCTACGTCCTTGAAGGCCATGCAAAGTGTTCTAAGTGCTTCGCAAGCGAAACCATTTATGATGTTTGTGATATTCTTTCTTTGCTCTTCAGATAGAGTGATAGAGTCACCTTTTTTACTAACATAACTATTGCACATGCTTAAAACGATTTCCGATGCGCCTTTGCAAAATGCTCGGTACCCTCCACCAGGATGAGTTACTAGGACCGACATTTTCTTCTTGACTGAATTGAATGGCTCGACTTTCACTATCTTTGTCTCTTTGAGATGAGCGTTATAGTCTTGTTGAAAGAGCATGGCCAACTCTAATAAAGCTGTCTCAGTCGGCGAGCCCAATATGCTCGTCTTCCCGTCCTTGCCCCTCACCACCTCAGAGTTCGTGTTTTGAAATATAGAAGGCAAAAGAATGCTCAATCCTTTTTTGGGGATCAAAGACTTCAATGCACTTCCATTGTTTTGAGTTGGAACCGCTTTAGCTTCGCCGCAAATCCATACTTTAGTAACCACCATATGATTTGTGGTCAAAGTGCCGGTTTTGTCTGTGCAAATGCAACTAGCGGACCCCATTGTTTCACACGCGGAAAGGTTCCTCACTAGAGCCCTATCGTTCATTAGCTTCTTCATTGCAAAAGCTAGACTTAGTGTTACCGCCAAAGGTAGACCTTCAGGAACTGCCACCACAAGTATGGTGACTGCTATAGCAAAAAAATTCAAAAGGGTCAAAATGTCACCGATCGCCCATTTGGTTATCTCATTATTAAGTGCTTTAACAACCATAAACCGTGAAGTTAGCACCAAGAAAGTCAAAATGGCGAAAGCTAATCCAATCTTCCCAATAATCGTAGCGACCCCATTAAGCTTCACTTGCAATGGGGTCTCATCTTCTCCACCTTCACTCAAAGTAACCATCAATCTCCCCCATTCGGTCCTCATACCAACTGACATTACTAGCATTTTACCCAAACCGTCTTGTACTTTAGTACCCGATAGAAGAAAAGGCCTCTTTTTGTCTATATTAACGGGTTCACTCTCACCCGACAAACTTGATTCATCAATTGCCAAATTATAACCGGATATAAAAAGCCCGTCAGCAGGTACTTGATCTCCGATTGATAAATGTGCTATATCTCCAACAACTAAGTCGTAAATCGAAACTTTTCTTCTACTTCCATCTCTAGTGACTTGGACAATTATGTTCTTCTTCTCTTTATCTAAGTCCTTGAATTGTAAGGACTGTTTGTAATCACTAATAGCTGTTACCATCACCACTAGAAGAATGCATAGTATAATTCCTATCCCATCATACATGCCCTTAGGCCACCCTTCTATGGCAATGCCAACACCTATAGATACCACAGCACATACCATAAGAATGATCAAAGTTAAATCTTGTAAAGCTTCCCAAACAAACATCCAAAATAGTTTAGAGGGTTTTTCCATGAACCGGTTTAAGCCATAGATCTTTTGTCTCAAATGTAAGTCTTTTGATTCTACACCATCGGTCATTGAAACCGAGATCTTTCTTGCGAATCCTTCCACCCTCCCATGTCTTTCATAGCTCTTGAGATCGTGTGAACGAACCACACGGGCGAGCTCATCTGGTTCGATGCCGAAGCCGGCTTGCCAGACCACGTCTGAGAGTTTGTGCTCAGCTCGGTTGGCCCCTGCCCAATTTAAGAAAATAGATTTCAGGAGGAGAAATAAACATACATGTAAGGCTCCGCTTGATAACAAGATGGTAAATAATAGTAAATACAATTGATTTTTGTGAAAAGGTACAAAATAAGTTGAGTGATGTGGTGAGATGTTCTCTTGCTTTTTCACTTTTTCCATGAAAACAAAATTCTTTGGGCACTGAGGAAAGAAAAATTTCCACAAAAAATAAAAGGATGGAGAAAATCTATTCATCAAAATAAGCATGACGAAGAGCATCTCACTACATCACTCAACTCATTTTCCAACTTCTCATAATTCCTATCATTTTTCAACTTGTTATCAAACGGAGCCTTATGTAGGAAATGTTGACTTTTTCCTTGTTGGTAATGAGTTGACATACCCTATTTTTATATTCATTATACTTACACACATCCCAACCCCCTTTTTATGCAGTCAATCATTCTAAAGTAGTAAATCTGGACCATTCTTTTAAAATTCTTTGTATAGTGGTATTTGGTTGAAATTTTAAAATTAAGTTTTTAAATTTCTTCCAAAAAGTCAACTTTACTTCATACTTTCCAAAATTCACTTCACTTTACATTTTCTTAAATTTTTTAAAACACCATAACTTTAAATTCAAAAATCAGAATTAGATAAAAAAAATATATATTTGAAACCTACTAATCGAGATCTATAAAATAAAATCCATTGTAACTATTTTTTGAATTTTTTTCATGAGTTTTTTTGAGTTGGTTGAAAAAAACTCCAACAAAAATCAAATTCACTTTTCAACCTACTTTCACACTTCCCAAAAACTTATCTAAAAACATGTTTTAAAATTTCAACCAAACAAGAACATAGTGTTTGTCTCTAGCGAGGATTCATTTAAACAAAAACCAGTAGTCAAAATATAAAGCATCTACTTTAACTAACGGTCTAGATTTCTTCAAATCTCCTTTAGAGTGATGGAAAGTTGATATGTCAATAATTGGTGTATCATTTGCAAAATGAGGAAAGTATTATAAGCTCTTAGACTTAATCATCCCTCGTGTTTAATGATTAATTTGATTAGCCCTGAGTATTGATGGTGTAGTAAAACACTAGGAAAGTCTAATGATTAAGAAAATGGGTATCTCAATTTTTATATTAGCGACAAGGCCAAAGGCTTTGAAGTCCCATTAGTGTAAGTATCTTATGAAAGTGATTTTAGTATATGACCATACCATCGATGAAATGTAATGCGGCCCTTTGCACGTATAGAGCTATTCGTACCTTTTCCTGAAAAACAATATAATCATGGTAAAGACTAAAGAATCTGGTAATAAAGAAGTCACGCACACATTAACTAATATAGTCTCAAATCCGTTTCTTAGAGTTCATGAATAAGATAAGAGGGGGACTTCACTGTTTTCTTGATGTTCTGGTGATATTTGAGTTGTATCAGAAAATTCTGTGGAATTGGTTTACATGGAAAAAATTCCCGTGGACACGGGAAACTTCCGGTGGAGATGGTTTTTGAATAATATGGCAAATGTGAAACACAAGACTAAAACAACTTGGTTCTATGAAAATTATGCAATCAAAGTCCACTAAACATGAAAAAGAAGATAATTGGAGCATTTACCACAGGAATATATCAAACAGCACCCAGGGATTTCTTTAAAAGTTAAAACCTTTGAAGTCTAAATGAAGAAAATTCAGATTTTAGAGTTTATAAAATGTGTTTGATAGGTTAAGGTTTTGAGAGCTTACATTTGGTTTTAAAACTGAACCATTCAAAGGTAAAAATTTCTTCCTAGAACTTTTTGATACACATTCAGATGCTGAATTCAGACGGAAAATAAACGAAGTTTTCAGACTTCAGATTCAAACAACAAAAGAAACACAGCCTTATATATATATCTATTTCAACTCACCTTAAAGTTGGTTGATCCCAACATAGAAGAGCCACAAAAAATGTTTGAGTAGTTGCTATAAAGAATTTAGAGTTTTTTTTTTTTCTTTGGTCTACAAATTTAGAGTTGAATTCAAAAGGAATTCCATTAACAGGGAGTTCAAGCAGTTACTGATTGGTTGTTCTAGTTTGCGCTTTGAAAACTTTTAGTCTTTGTGAAACTGTAGAATAATATTCTTGTCAAAAGTTTCATCATAATGAACATGAAATTAAATCAATGAGTTAATTGTTGTTTGCTCCATTTATTCTCAAAGTTATTATAAGCCCATGGACCTAGAACTATTTTCCTTGTGTCCTAAATTAAGTACAACGATGTCAGAAATTTTAAAGTGTTCTCCGGCCCGTAGGATATGTTAAGAAATCCAAGAATACAGACTTCAACAGTCTCAATTTTTATATTAGGGACAAGAATTAATTAATACCTGTTAAGGCCTTATATCTTTTTATTTATGAGTTATTATTATGTGCCTTAGCATAATATGAACCAATTTAAAATTCACATATAATTCATAGGAAGTGGTTGAATATAGACTTCCATTTCTTTGTTAAAACTCAAACATTATACTCCTTCCGTCTTAAATTGATGTTTTCACTTCTTTTTTGGGATGTTTGAAGTTGACGGTCCAATTATTCTTTAGAAACATAATATATTATGTCTCGCATTATACTCTTATGCCAATGAACCAATGACCCTCTTCCTCATACTTAAGTGGTCTATTTGTTATTAAAAATATAAATTTTAGGGGTGGTGTATTGATTTAACTGTCCACGTTATGAATAATTAGAAAAAATTACTAAAAACTAATTTTAATTAAATATAACCCCTAAATCTTGACGACATAATACATCTACTCTCACAGTTCATTTAGTTGCATAAATTACTTAAATTTAATATTGTTCATTTTTTAATTGATGGATTGTAAATTTTAACATTAAGATTCCGTTTGATAGTAATATGAAAAATGATAGAAAAAACAACTGTGAAAAGTTGAAAAATAAATAAAGGAATATAGTGAAATATTCTCTATATATGCTCATTTTTATGACTCGTTATATATTCCTTCATTTTTATTTTTTGTAGAATTTTTTTTTCATCATCCCTTAAAGAAAAAAATTCTAAGGGAAAAAAAATGTAAAAATTAATCTTACCCTATACTTTAACTTATTTTTCTGTTTCTCACAGAAATCAAATATTTTTCTTACCATAGACTATCAATTGGAGCCTAATAAAAAAGTTCAATTCTAGTTCATGTGGTGCTCGAAAGATTTAAATAAGAAATTTCAAAGTTTAAAATATTTGTCAAGTAAGGCTTCGTTTGATAGTAAATAATAAGAAAAATAATTAATTTAAGAAAATGAAAAATAAGTTGAACAATGTGATGAGATACTCTCAATTTTGTACTCATTTTTGTGAATATATATCCTCCATATTCTTTTATTGTTTTGCGGAAAAAATTTCTATATCAAGAAAAATTTCCATGGAAGAAACAAAAATGCAAGAGTAAATCTCATTACTTATTTTTTTATCTTTTTACAAAATATATTGTTTTTCTCACTATTTTTATTAAATATAACCTTTATTTTCAAACGCCGTCAACTTTCTGTCCAAAATCAATTTTTTTGGACAATTTTGTCCCTTTGTTTTTATTTAAAAAATATAGTAAACTACCCTAAATGAGCTTAAACTATTGGCATAGTATCACTTTGACTACTAAATTAAAAAACGCATTACTTTAACTCTTGAACTATTAACGAGTGTCACTTTGGCCTTTTCATCCGTATTTTTCGTTAAGTTTGACGGAAATAGAGGTTATTTTTGTCGTTTCAATTATTTTTTTAAAAATAAATTTAATTATATTTTTATTAAAAAAAATAAAATAAAAAAAGAGAGAAATAAAGAAACGAATATATATATATATATATGCCATATACATCACCATCTTCTCTCTCTACTTCCATCTCCGGCCACCTCCCTACCTCACCACCACAAACCCAACCATCCACCACCGCCACCTCCCCTCCTCCATATCCGGCCACCTCCCTACCTACCCACCACAAACCCAACCATCCACCACTACCACCTCCATCGCCAGCCGCTTCTTCCTCCTCGCCAAATTATCTCCCACCTACCGTCCTCTCCCCACAGCCACAAAATCTCAAACCCAAAAATGCAATTGAAGTTGAAGAGACAAAGATGGAGAAAACAGTGTTCGACATATATATATATCCCCAAATTTCTATCTCTCTCACACACACACCATTTCACCCTATCCACCTCCTTCCACCGGAACAAATTAAAACCTATGGATATTGTCAAATAATTATAGAGTAAATACTATCAATTGCCACTAAACTATTAGAAAATTCTACCAGTGGCCACCACACGTTATTTTGTTACAATCAGACCATTAAACTTTTAAAACATACCACCAGTGGCCACTCTGTCAAATTACACCATTAGTTTTTGGCGAGATACATATCATGTGATTGTCATGTGCTATATAAGGGGCATTTAAGTCTTTTTCTTTTTCTTTCTTCTTTTCCTTGTCCTTCTTCCTCTGAAATTTTTTTTCTTCTTTCTTCTTATTCTTTCATTTCTTTAAGGCTGTGTTTTTCCTTTTCACTTCTTTTTCTTCTTCTGCCATTCTTCTTCCTCTTTCGCCATTCACAATCCTCTAACCCCACCCCTATGAGGGGAATGCATATCAGAATTAATTACCATAAAATGGGCAATGACCATAACCCAACAGGTCCAAAACGTGGACAACAATGGCATTAGGATGGGAAAGCAGCCATTGTGCATTTATCTAGCAAAAGCTGTGGTTAATTTTGATTTTTAGAATTTATCTATCCATTCCTCCAAACTTATGTTTCTTCTTTCTTCTTCTTCTTTCCATTTCTTTGAGGCTGTGTTTTTCCTTTTCATTTCTTCTGCTTTTTCTTCTTCGGTTTTGATTCTAATTCTTCTTCTTAGATTCTTCCAATCGGTTCTTCTTCCTTTTCCAAGTTCCTCTTTTCCTCTTCCATTCCTCTCCGATTTTCTTCTTCAATTTTTGTACTTCTTTGAGAATTTGCCATTTGATTTGATTAATTCAAGTCATTGATTTGGTGGATTTTGTTGTTTTGTTGTACAATTTAGCTTTGAATCAAAGGAGTTGAGGTGATTTGGGGGTTAGGGTTCTTAGGAAGAACAATTTTAAGGGTTTAATATTTTGATAATTAATAGGTATTTGACTAAAATACCCTTAATTGGGTCATATGATAGGCACATGACATAACCGCTATTAGAAATTAATGGTCCGATTGTAACAAAATGAAGTATGGTGGTTACTGGTAGAATTTATCAATAGTTCAATGATCACTGATAATATTTATTCATAATTATATTTTAGAGCAATTCATCTTGGCGGGGTGGTAAAAAGAGAAGATGGTGATGTATATAGCGTATATCTATCTATTTCCGTTTCTTTCTTTCTTTCTCTCTTTTTTTTTATAATTTTTTTAATAAAAAATCTAATTAAATTTATTTTAAAAAAAATAATTAAAATAACAAAAATGTTACCTATTTCCATCTAATTTAACGAAAAATGTGGACGGAAAGATCAAAATAACACTCGCTAATAATTCAAGAGTATAAACCAATAGTTCAACATTATGATAGTTTACTCTAAAAAATAACTTGAGTTTGTGATTTTGAACTGAAGCAATAATGACTATCCATACCATGTCATACTATACCGCACCAACATCGTCTTCCTCTTTCTATCTATTGCGGCAATTATTATTATTCCAGAGAAGAACACCAGAGAGATCTCCAAATACCTCTTCCAAGAGGGAATTTGCTTTGCAAAGAAAGATTACAATCCGGCGAAGCACCCCGAAATCTATGGACCGAACCAGCAGGTGATAAAGCTGGTGCAAAGCTTCAAATTTAAGGAGTAAGTTCGCCTTTTTCTGTCCACTTTGAAGGAGAATCTCCGACATTGTTCCGTCCACTTTGAAGAAGGCGGCTAAGGTCAAGCACGAATTAGATCTAAGTCGATTCGAGTTGGTGATGAAGGTTTGCACAATGGATTGATTCATCTCTCCCCAAAATAAAGTACGAATCAAATCCAAATCACCAAGTTGAATCTCAAGAACCTCAAGCACAGTTGGGTTTTGTTTAGAGAGAGAATTAGGGATTTTTTTTCAATTTATGATTTAGATTTTGAGCTCAATGTTTTAATCGTAGGCTTTGATTTTAATTTAGATTAGTAGTTTAAGCCTCGTTTGATTTAAGTATTAGGATAAGTGTATTAATAATATTAATATTAATAATATTAGATTTTTAATTTTGATATTAATTTAATATTATTATTATATTTAATTCATACAATATTAATACTGAAATATCTTATATTAATGTTAATATCATGTTTTATTTTGTAACTCTTATATGGAATTATATTTTGGAATAACAAAAAAAATGATAAAAAAGATAATTAAATTTTTTTTAATAATAATAATATAGTAGTAGTAATAATAATAATAATATAGTAGTAGTAATAATAATAATAATAATATAGTAGTAGCAGTTGTTGTATTGGCATTTTTGAAAATACATAATTCATTTTTCTTAATTTCGGATAAACAATATCACATAACAAAGAGTGGTATTAAGTTAATTCCGGTATTAGTAATCCCAGCATATTTGTGCGAATCAAATAAGATATTATAAAGAAAGTGGTATTAATAATCACATCCCACTTTTTAATATCCAAATCAAACAAGGCCTTAATGTAAATTTGGACGGAGAAAATTTAGGGATCAAAGGTGGCATTTGAAAATTGAACTAATAACTGAAAACTGAATTTAAAATTAAAAAAATTGTTTGTTTAGTTTTAAAATTTTTATCTGAAAAAATATTATTTGTTTGAATATAACACATCTAAAAACTAAATATTTTTTTTAGCATAACAATTTTACCATTATTAGTTTATTTGGATCACGTGATTCTAAAATGTAAAAGGGCAAAATAGATATTTTACGCTCTTTAAAATTAAATTTTCAGTTTTAAGTGATAAATTTACCGCTTAAAACTTTAAATGAAAATTTTCAATTTTAAGTTAAGAAGAACAAGTTAGTACTAAATTTGGTTTTTTTTTTTTTTTTTTTTTTTTGTGTTAACAAATAACTTCAAAACTATTTAAATCTGAAAACTTTAAATTTTCATATTTAAGTAGTGTTATCAAACATCACCTAACTTAAAGCAGCAATTATGGTTTTCTTTTTAAAAGGAGGAGGAAAAAAAAAGGGAGGAAGAAGATGAAAGGGAACGAAGCAGGGGCAAAATCGTCCAAAAAATTATTTTGGTCGAAAAGATAACGACACTAGAAAATAGGGGGTTATGTATAATAAAAAAACATTTTGGGGTTTATTCAAATAGTATAGCGTGGGAATTTAGTCAATAAATCCCTTACAATTAAATGATTTCAATTTTTACATTAATTCGAGTTTTCTTGATTTAGCTTAACTTACTATATTTATAATTGTTTATGTTTGACAATCAAATACAAATAAATTAGTAATGCTACATTATTGAATATTCTTACCGCGTATTCTTATCAGTATATATTACATAGATTGTACATTTATAAGATACAACCAATATACAACTCATGTGATGAGGGTGAATTTTGGTCAAACTAATTGTCAACTAATCAAAATCTTATGTGGAATGCCATTTCAGTGAAATAAGAAATCATATAGCTGACTCAGCAGGTCTGCGGATATGTCATACAAGGTTAAAGATCTCATAGTGTAATTGGTGTCAATTAGATACGTGTTAACTTCAATTAAGTGAAATTTTTTTAGAGTTTAGGAATCTTGGTTGATCATGGACTAAGTTGTAAAATTTTACAAGTATAGTATGGACTAAATTGTAAAGTTACAAAAATTTAGGATTAAAATAATAAAGTTATAAAACTTCAGGGTAAACTATCATAATTAAGCAAAAGTTATAATTTTTTTAAAGTGACCAACTTGGTCACCTTTCCTTTTATCTTTATTCTTCATCTTTCTTCCATTCTTACCGAGAGAAAAGAGAAAGAAAATAAATATAGGTATTAAGCTTTGTTCCTTATAAATTGGTTATCAAATCTCCGCCAAATTGAATCAAGTCGAGCCTTAAGGGAAAGTTGTTCTATATGTCAAGGGTTACGCGTGGGTATAAGAATTTTAGAGTTGTGCTTGTCGGGGTCCGGGTTATCATCACAAATTTTATTCTTTGGGGCTAAATATTTTGAAGTAGGGGTTCAATTATTTTTAAAACCCGATAATATGATTTTATTCTATATATATCATCATATATTAATTGTCTTTATTTTAAAAATTATTATATGATGAGGATGATGATGTTTTATGATTTATAAGACCATAGGTATCTGATTCGAAGCAAGATATGCCATTATACTTGATATATATGTGTTATTTGACATACATAAGATATCCTTTGGATGTATTGATGCTGTATATTTATGAAATTAATTAATTGATGAATTATATACATCAAGAAATATGTATAGAGATTTGTTATAGTTATATGGCATAAGTTATTTCAAATGTTCATTTGTTAGCATGTTATGCATACTGTGCATCATTATTGTATCAATCGGATTCTTGGAGATCTTTCGGCAAGTTTGGACTATCCTTATGGCCTATATTATGGGCATATATCTCGTATCTATGGTGCCGAAAGCTTTTTATATCTGTTGTATCATTTTGGGACGTGATATGATCTCGTGACGGATCCGATTATATTTTTACTGTGGCCCTTCGATGATGAAAAAAAATATATATTGATTGGTGCTTGCTGATGTGAAAATTAGTACGGCTTGGTACCCTTGAATTGAAAATCCCTAAACCCTCGGGGAATAGCAATGAAGTCGGATGCCTACAGCTAGCGGTGAGTAGCCCGAAAATTTAGATCTCGGCAAAGCACCTGTGATTATGTGATATAATATGAATGGACATGTGGTCCAATTTTATTATGATATGATGATGATCTTTTATGGGTCGGATGATGTATATCGTGATTATGTTCGGTTTATTCTCTAGGACAGTCAAGTCTGTACTTATTCTTATGATTATGGTTTGGCTCAGCTTCGATATCTCTTGGGAGCGGTCAGGCCCATTGTTGTTATTATTATTATTATTATTATTATTATTATTATTATTATTATTATTATTATTATTATTATTATTATTATTATTATTATTATTATTATTATTATTCAGTTTGGCTTCTATATCTCTTGATAACGTGGTATGATGGTTGACACAAGGGAAGTAACCTACATATGCATATGCATGCATTGTTTTATCAGTTGAGTTATGATTTATGATTAAATAGTTAATTACGTTTTATACGTAATATTGCATGTTATATTCTCCTTACTAAGCTATGAGCTCAACCTGTTTTATGTAAACAAATTCAGGTATCTAGGAGATAGATAAAACTGAATAAGCGTCTGAGTTGGGAACAAAGTAGAAGCCTCTGGTACCGACTCATTTTTGTTATACATGTGGTGTGTATATGGCCAACTACGGCTAGCCTGAGTTGTTGTTTACTTTGTAATACATGTTTACATGGTTTGTGTGCCTCTCGGATTACATGTATGTGTATAGATGTATATTATACTCGTGTTTTATATTATTGTCTACAGCATGAGTATCATGGTTGTTTATTCCATACTATGTAATTTTTTTGGATTTATTGTTTCATTATTTATTTTAAACTTACTTTAGTTCGTCTAACGTGGGTTAGTAACGCTTTATGTCTTAATTATATGCGTTATCCTACTAATTAAGGCAGGGATATTACAACAGTATACTCTTATAGTGAAATACATCTGTCAGCAAAACATCGCGCTGACATTAAATGCATTTCAACCACTATTGTAAGATGGAAAAAGTGGTGATTAAACAACACTCAAGTGAAGAGCATGGGTTTTTACCCACTATGGTGGGAGATTAGGTGTGCAGTAGCCCTAGTTTTGTAGGATTAAACATATTTAAGTCTCTTATATATACAAAGCATTTACTCTTTGATGGAGATGACAAATTCTAATTGAACAACAATAAAGTGAAAATGATAAAGAGGATAAAATTTCTTAAGAACATCTAGTAAGTAAGCCTCTAGAGAATATTAAACCAAATATTCATTATCTTACAGCCTCCACACTTGTTCTAAGTATAGAACATTCTAAATAGTTGAGTACATGTATTTATTACGACTTGTAACACTATTCTAATAAAAGGTCCCTTTGAGCTCTGAGCTCATTCAACAAAGGTGGAGCGTGGCCCATCATAGGGTTGAACCACCTTTATAATTTTTGTGTTGTCATTATTCTCATTCACACTTTACTAAGTCATATTTGAAACATTCTAATGATCGTCCACATAAACCATACAATATCATAAAACGTTTTTGTGAGTCAAACCGGATTTATACACCATCACCATGTAATGCATCCGATACGAATTGTAAGTAAGAAATGCATTTTCCCAAACAAATACTCCATCCGTCTCAAATTAAGAATCCACTTATTATTTTAATTTAGGATGCCTCTGATAAAGAGTATACTTCTCTTTCTTGAACATAATCAACATATCAAAACTCACGATATGAAACAACTTCTAAAAGCAATAACATACCATAACAAAAAGATAATTAACTTGATAATAGGTGTACCCTTTTGATATTTTAGTGTGTTAATTAGATATATAAAGTATTTATCTACAGCATTTTCGCCATTACGTTTATAAGCCTTTATTTGATAGTAACATGAAAAATAAAAAGAAAAACAACTAACTTGGGTAAAAAGATAGAAAATAAGTTAAGGCATGTGGTGCGATATTTTCATCTCATACTCATTTTTGTGAACATGTATCTTTCATCATTTTTTATGTTTTGTGGAAAAAAAAATCTTCGCCACCACCCAACGAAAAAATTCCATGGAAGAAACCAAAAGGTCTCTTAATATCACTGTATCCCTCAACTTATTTTACATATTCTCAGTCAAATTAGTTATTTTTCATATTTCTATCAAACGGAGCCTAATATTTGAAAATATTCTAGCAATTTTAAACTTTTACCCTAGCTAGTACCAACCCCCCCCCCCCCCCCCCCGGGCCAAGAAAAAGATCTCAATGTGCTACTCTACTATTACATATATATTAAATGCGTACACCATTGAGTGTACCAGAGTTTTAATACATAACTTATTTGTCTGGTCAAAATAAAATATAGTGCACCATAATTTTAATACATAACTTGTATATTTATATTATCAAAATAATTATGTTTTTATTAAGATATTATATTGATGTAAAAAGTTTAAATATTTACATCTAATAGCAGTTATATTTAGTTTAGAGCTAGAGCCAACCTATATACGTATAGATGAGATAATAAGAAAGCGCGTCTATAGTGACATAGAAGATATTTGATGTACGTAGCGTATACATACTATAGTTAATATTAAAATTCGAAAAGTGAATATTATCACACATGCAAGAGAATAAAGTCATATAATGAATTAAAATAATACATGATCACTGACTCTAATATACCAATTAAGGATATCATGTGTTACACATATGTAAAGGTACACTTAAGGATACCATGTGTTACACAAATGTGAAGGGACCTGGAAAAGGAAAAAAATTCAACGTAGTATAAAAGTTTGGAATGCGAAACAAACAGCCGTTGTTATCGTACTATAAAAGTTTCAACGTACGCGTTGTATACCATGGGGCTCATTATAGACTTTTTAGTGATTCAACTCTCGTGTAATTTTCACAACAAAGACATTTCTTTGTTCTGTCCTTTCACCATCACAACTAGTCTTTGATTACAAAAATGAAACTCCTTTGATTCAATATATATTCACCACAAAGTTAACGTTAAACATACAAAAAATACACACAAAGTTAATTAAAAGAAAAACAGTTTAATTTTTGTTTTATGATTTTCCGACGCTGATTCTACTTGCCAACCTAGTATTCTGTATGTTAATTTTGGTTATCGCAACCCAAAAGTAATATTTTAACTTTCTTTCCTTTGTTTTTCTCAATTGTTTTGTCACTCTTTCGATTATGATTCAAACTGGTATATTCATTATGTAATGTTTATTCTCGTATAAATCATAAACTTAGTGCTCCATTTTTTCAATTTCCTTTTTTACAAAGTGGTGCACAACATGCTCAGTGGTTCTTGCACTTGAAACGGTATTAATCACACACTGTTAGGATTCTCAATCTTAATATTTTCAATGCTACGTACGTACCGCTTCCACACTAGCTTTTCAAGATTCTCTCTTTTACGTACGTACTTGACAAATTGATCACTTAAGACTTTCTAATTAGATATTCGACTTCCTTAATGCTAGTGTCGCAATTTTTAATTTTTTCTTCCCTACCCTTGCAACTTCTTTTTCCAAAGAAAGTTAAGAAGTAAATTGAGCATTTCGTAACTAGCGTACCTGGCATTAGTTTTTTTTATTTTCTTTCAAATCATTTAATTGATTTTAGTTGCACATGGCCTATTTCCAGAAAACTAGTGCAAACATAACCAAGGAAGATAAAAATTAACCAAAATAAAAGTAACCCAAACGAGAACCGATTCATCTAGATCAACTCAAGAACAAAACAATGCATATTATTCTATCATATTAATAACTGAAAAAACATGTTTAATTATAAGTGCGCTGTGCGCACACACACATATGAAAATGAATATATAGTTTGATTCAAGAGAGAGAGAACCTGAATTTTTTTACGCTTGCGATCAGCTTCAGCTCTTTTAGCAAGATCTGCAACCATACGAAACCGACGGTGAGGATTCTTCACCAACCAAACGGCAGATCTCCATCTTCTCAAAGCCTCCTCGGATGGATTCTTCGGCTCTACATCGAAATTCTTCCTCAAATACTTCTCCATTTAATTAATTTTGGCTATGTGTGTTTGAAAAAAGAGCTAATAATAATTAATTAAATAGGTGAGATTATAGTCTAAAACTAGGGTTTGGATTTTGGTGGGGGGGTGTATGTGCAGGGCTTGAGCTAAAGGAATTGAATGTTTCAAAATTTAGCACAAGTGAATGGCGAGAATTGAGGTTATTTTCATAAACCATATATATATATATATATATGCATGTTTAACTAACAAACAGATTCTATTATTTCCTTTTATTTTTCAGAAGTTCACTTGCATATATAGTGATATATCTATATTATAAAACAAGGATTTTTTGCAATAAAATAATAAATCAATACAACGTCTCATATTAATTTGTAATGGTGTTAACACTTTTAGACCATTAGATCATTTTTATATCTCACGACAAGATGTCAAATCAACTTAACATTTACTCACACACTAAATATATACACAAATATAACTCTTACATCTCTCTACTTTTCTACAACATTTCTCTCTCATCTAATTTTTAAAAAACTTTTAAATGTCATAACTTTAAATTTACAAATTCAACTTTAATAAAATTTATATATTTGAAATATGTTCATCAATATCTACAAAACAAGATCCATTGTGATTATTAAATTATGTATAAAAAAATTAAAGAAAAAGTTATAAAACATTAAAAATATAATAGCATATAAAACTTATAAAACATTACAAATATAATAGTATTGAAGACATTACAAATATACATTTCTCTCTCATCAAATTTTAAAAAAAACTTTCAAATGCTATAACTTTAAATTTACAAATTCATTAGTTATTGAAAATATTACACAATGAATAAAAGATACTAAAATAAAATTAAAAATAAATGTCCAACTTACTTCGAATATGGGGTGAATTTTTTTTATATTAGTGCCTAACTTACCTCAAATATAATATTTTTTCTTTTAAATATACTAATAACACCATTGCAATATAAAAGGATCGAAGCAATTTTAGGGCGATAATTTTTTATATTATAATTCGATCTGCCTCGAATATAATATTTTTTTTCTCTTTTAAATACACTCATAACATCATTACATTATAAAACGGTCGATGCGATTTTAGGTCTAATTGGACAAGTAAGACACGTCTCGAGTGAGGACGGTTATATTTTTAGTTAGACATGTTTCCTTTTTGCGATACCTTAATTATCTGTTTTCATTCCTAAAAAATATACAATCATACACATATTTAATTCTCGCATTTTTCACGTAATTATATTTTATCTAATTAATATGTTTTATTCTTTTTATCGTACCGGACGGTACGGGTATACCCTAGTTACAAATATAATAGCATATAAAACTTATAAAACATTACAAATATAATAGTATTGAAGACATTACAAATATACATTTCTCTCTCATCAAATTTTAAAAAAAAACTTTCAAATGCTATAACTTTAAATTTACAAATTCATTAGTTATTGAAAATATTACACAATGAATAAAAGATACTAAAATAAAATTAAAAATAAGTGTCCAACTTACCTCGAATATGGGGTGAATTTTTTTTATATTAGTGCCCAACTTACCTCAAATATAATATTTTTTCTTTTAAATATACTAATAACACCATTGCAATATAAAAGGATCGAAGCAATTTTAGGGCGATAATTTTTTATATTATAATTCGATCTGCCTCGAATATAATATATTTTTTTTTAAATACACTCATAACATCATTACATTATAAAACGGTCGATGCGATTTCAGGTCTAATTGGACAAGTAAGACACGTCTCGAGTGAGGACGGTTATATTTTTAGTTAGACATGTTTCCTTTTTGCGATACCTTAATTATCTGTTTTCATTCCTAAAAAATATACAATCATACACATATTTAATTCTCGCATTTTTCACGTAATTATATTTTATCTAATTAATATGTTTTATTCTTTTTATCGTGCCGGACGGCACGGGTAAACCCTAGTATATATATATAGCTTAAGTGGAGGGGCATTTTTGTATATTTGCACTAGGCTTGATTTGTTTGGTTTGATCTTATCTCTATTAAATTAAATATAAGTATGTGTAAACGTTGACACTATTTTTTTAATTTCTATTAATGCCCATGCAACTTATAAAATTTAGTGGGTAATATTGTAAATCCATAATATATGAATAGATACCCACTCCTCCATAACATTTTTTTCACTCCTATAGTGGCCCTATTTTTATTGTTTTGAATAAACACACAGCTGGGATTCAAACTCGACCTTAAGGTTATTAATAATATTTTTAACCATTGAGTTATTAATATTTTGTATAGAGGCAATGAATTAAAAGGACTTCCTTCGTATATTTAAAAGAATGACATTTTACTTTTCTGTTTCAAAATAAAGACATTTCATTTTCTTTACATAAAATACCCTACTTCCATTTTTATTTTTTTTCAAAAAAAAAAGAGAAGATATTTACTAGAGATGTTACGACCACTGCTGAAACTCGGGGCACTCAATCCACAAGCAATTAATGATTATTAGTGTAAATATATTTTTGTACTAAATTTGTAAACAATTAATGTTATATATTTTAGTGCAAATATGTTTTTTCATTTATTTTTTAAATTCGTACTAAAAGGACATGCACTATTTATTCAAAATTTATAAGATATTTTTCAAACAAACTAATAAAATGTAGATTATTGATGGATAATAAAAATATGGTACAGTCCAATCTTAAGCTGCCCAAGATGGAAATCATTTAACTTGATCCAACTAGATTGGATCAAGGCCCTTATCAATTAAGACAAAGGCCAGCTAGAAGTCATAATCCCTTATTTGCATACCTTCGAAAAAAAAAATTTGCTTATTTGCTTTTAACATATATATTCTCATCTTTTTATACTTTGCAATTTGGACCTTTACGTAATAATTATATTTAGGCTTACTAATGGATCGGATATCTATTCGAATTTGATCTAATTATTTAGATATGGATACATACCAATCCGATTCGTTTGCGATCCGATATGATATATATACATATTCATACACTTATAAATATATATATATATATATATATATGTATCTGTTTTCTTACACATTTATAAATATAATAATTGGTGTAGCAATAAAATTTTAATTAAACTCATGTTGTAGCTAATAATTTTCAATTTTCGGATATAATCGGGTAAACGGATTGATATCTAGTTGGTAAGAAATTCGGTGACTGATTAGCATTTTGTATATCCATTGGTTTGGGTTAGCTATTTTGTCTTTCGAATTGGATTTGAATACGACATGATGCTCTCCATATCTAATTCATTGGTGAGCCTAAAGGGCTCGTTTGGTTCGAGTTTTGGGAATGGAATGGGAATACTTGATTCCTAGAAAGTTATTTTCCTGGCATTAAGGATGCCATGCCGATGTTTGGTTCAACCAGGAATAGGAGTGGAATAAAGTATCAATTACAAAAATACCCTTCTTTTTAAAAGATGAGAAAACATCACCTACTAATTTTTCAAAAGAGACAATTACTATAATAAATTACAAAAATTACACATGCCTAGCTAATAACTATCCTACAAAAATTACAATTATTTTTAATTAAAAAAATTACAACAGGAAAAAAGAAAAGAAAAAAGTTTCAAATAAATTTTTTTTTCATTTTTGTGTAGCAGCGTAATTAAAAAAAAAGTTCCAAACAATATTTTTATACACTAATGGAAAAAGAATTATTTATTCATAAGGAAGAGCGTTATTTTAGTCCTAACATGAAAAAATTAAAAAATATGCTCATTGGTAATGGTTTATTCCTTATGATTTAAATGGGAGAACTTTGGGGGAAAGGTTTGTTCTTTGAATCATTTATTCCGAATTTAAAACTTGAACCAAACGCGGGAATTGTTTCGGAATGAAATGTAGCATTCCTGGAATGGTTTAAATCTTGAACCAAACGAGCCATAAATGTATTGCAACAGAAATTTAGGCCTCGTCTTTTTAATCCCTTAGGGCTTGTTTGGTAGCTCTCTTTTTTTTTTTTTCTAGATAAGTTTTTAAAAATGTGGTGTTTGGTTGAATGTTTTGAGTTAAAGTTGGTTTTTTGAAAAGTGAATTTGGTTTTGTTTGATTTTTTTTCAAACAAAGAAAAAAATGCATAAAAAATTTCAAAAAATAGTCACAATGGATCTTATTTTATAGATCTCGATGAGTAGGTTTCAAATATATATTTTTTATTATTTTTGAATTTTTGGATTTAAAGTTATGGCGTTTTAAAAGTTTTTTTAGAGAGAGAAAGTAAAGTTAAAGTTTTTTTGGGAAGTGTAAAAGTAGAGATGTTTGTGAGTTGAGTTTTTAAAATTTGTAGAAAAAAAAATAAAAAGAGAGCTACCAAACAGGGGCTTAGCCGTTAGCTAAGGCCTCACTACAAAACATTGGGGCGAGCTAGGTTTTATTCTTGCTCTTGGTGCAATATTTACTCATTCGCTAATCCCAACTACCACTTGGCCCAATTGGCTATGTTTCAATTGGTCCAAATCTTGAAATGAGTTGGCCCAGTATCTATTTTAACAAAATTCGATTTTTTGAAATTCTGGTTTTTTTAAAAAAAATAAAATTAAACATCAACTGTATTTGTGTATTATTTATGCAGACACACAAATATATATATATATATATATATATTAATTGGTGTTCGAAATAATCTAGCCTTTACATGCAATATTAAATCTATTACGCCACATCATCATTACAACCATTACAACAAATATTTGCTTTTGAAATGGAGGAATATGGAGCGGATATTATATTACACAATATCCTTTTGTTTACAGATGCACTATATGGTTAATTTGCTGCTTTGAATTTATTTTTTTAGACTTCATGTTTTTCCCTATGAAAAATTGAGTGTATGTAATGAACATAATGTTCACGACCAAAGTGATAGTAGATGCATACAAGCAACACAAAGCATGAATTTGTCCCATATCACTTGAAAGAGGGATTGAAGTAATGTGTTACATATATGTATGTAGTCACTAAGCCTTTGAGCAAGTGGGTTAGTAAGGTACCCACTAGAATTCATGAGAAGTCATCAATTCGAATCTTATTTGGGAATTTTTGTTATTATTGTAGTACAGTGAAAAGTCAAGAGACTTGGACCTTATCATATTAGATACCCTTGTCCAAGTGATGTGAGGCATAAAAACTATAGTGTGCTGCAACCCCCGCCTTTACCTTGAGGTCAAGGGTTCGGCTCATGGTAGTGGAAGGTTTTTTTTTTATTTGTAGGATTAAAGAAGAGACTTATACCTTCCTTAATTTTTATTTTATTTTAAAAAAAAAATAGTATGCAACAAAAGTAGGTTAGAATGTGTGAGCTTAAGCTCAAAGCATATAATATCTTTAATTTGTTGAATCAAGATGTGACATTATGTGTAATGGTCATCAATCCTTCTTGGTGAAATGTCTTTTTGGTATAAAAGTCAGTCAGACTATGCAAGTTTTAGCCCAAATCGGATAATGTCTAACTAGATTGAACCGACATATAAGTATAGAAACAAAACCGTGTGGGGTTTGACCTAAATTAGACAATATTTTACTGGGGTAGCCCTAAGGGCGTGGATGTAAAGACCCTAATATTAAGTTATTATAAACTAATGTGCTATATATGATGAAAGTAAAACTATGTGAGCTGTAAAACGATTTATTATATTAGATAAAAAGTAAAATTGTGCGGCTCTAGCCTAAAATTAACAATATTGAGATACGCTAATAGTTTCTAAATAAGTGTCAGTATGTTTAATGGTTGAATGGAAAATAAAAATAAATTCAAAAGAGCAAGGTTTAGCCTTCCCAACTTGAAAAAGTGTGGGTTAATATAAGCATTATTTAGCCGTATGACTCGTCTAGTCTTCTCACAAGCCCAATCCATTTAAGTAAAATATAGGAAAGCTTGTGAATTCATTATCAGAGAGTTAAATTTATCCATTTACTTCTTAGCACTGTGAATTTGCCTATGTTATGTTTATAAATTTGGCATTGGCCTAGATACTTCATATGTTGGTACACCATAACATAGGAATATTTTTGGGAATTGGGTAACAAAATTAATGGAAACAAGTAGTTAAAATATTGAAAACCATTCAAAATGAATACTAAACATATATTATATGAAATTTTGAGATTAAAATCAATTGATTTGTACTACAAAAAAAATTGATTTATGCAAATCTATGTTTGACTTTGTTCTTGTTTGCCTTCAATTTTGATTTTAAAAATGTGAATAAGAAGTTCAACAATTAGTAGCGAAGCGTAGCAATCAATAGCAATAAAATCATGAGAGAGTGTTGCAAAGAGAAGCTCTATAAAATGGATAAATACATGAAAAATTAGATAGATAGATCGATATGTATATACACACACACACACACATATATATATATATATAGAGAGAGAGAGAGAAAGAAAGGGATAGAAATGGTGGGGGAAGAAGAAAGAAAGAGATAGGCACCGTCATGTCTTGTGTTTAGTCATCTAGGTTTTCTTTTTGAAACCTATAGAGTAAAAAGTCTAAAGAGGGAGTCTATACCATTCATCTACTATTGGTAATCTAGTAATGGTACATTTGGTATTCTAGTGGCGTTACTAAAATTTTGATACCTTACGGTATATTGTCGATATTAATTTTTATTACCATTATTTTATTATAATATTTCGATACGGTATATTTACCGAATTATACTATACTATTACTAAATTTTGATATAACTTAGTAATGGTATGGTAATTATGGTAAAAAAATTTACCATAAATATAACTATTGGGGGTAACCCAAATTATTAGTATTTTATTTTCTTTTTGATGTGGAACTACTCTATTTTTTAGCCCTTCATATCTAAATCAATCGTGTAAATTCTAGCTAGACAAACCCGTCCCAAAACATGCCGAACATTTAAATTAAGACTACCACTTTTGTGAGGTATCAACTCGCTAACCTCTAATATGTTTGGCTGGAAGCCTCAAAGATCAGTCTTTTCGGCCACACACGCTGCACCCAAGTTAATATGAATCATGGTTCAAAGTCACGGTTTTCGGAGGCCAACTCAATCACTTAATTTTTAACTTAAATATCGGTTTCGGCGATACAAACCGATTCATTATTTAAAATGCTCAAAAAATCACAAAAAAAATAATTGAAAAATTCTAAAGTATGAGATTAACAAGATTGATCAATTAGATAAGCATAATAATATTATTTAATACAAATTATATATTCTACATCGAAATACCATCATCTGTCGCACTTGGTAATGTAATATTACATCATAATTCAGTAAATATATAACAATACAATCTTATAAATTACAAATATCTTAAATATAAATTCAATTAGGCCTAAAATAATGATATGTATTATAGTTATCATCATTATTCAAGGACTCCAGCGATGATGAATTATAATATAAATGAGGTTGGGAATTGGCACTTGTGGGGGTAAAGATAAGAGAAATGGCTGGATGACTCATAATCAAGAAATTTTGGTTGTTCATGGTGATGATAGTGCCCAAATCTTTGATAATCGCTGCTACTTGAAGATCCATCATGATACGTTCTACAATCACTTCCATAATAACCACCATGAGCAGCAATACTATTATTTGGTCCTCCACTACTAGCATAATCTTGTGCAAAACTTCCATAACCAGTGCCAAAATCATAACTACATATTCCTCCATCGGATATGTTATGTCTATGTTAAATTAACTTAATTAAGCAAAGATTAATAAATTACTTTGGAATAATTGAATAAGTCAACATTTTTTTTTCAATAGTTGCCAATTTACACTCGAAAGTCTAAAATACAGCAACTTTTGGTTATTTTTGTAATATTAGTCACTTTATTCAATTATGTCACTTTAGTCAACTTTTTTTTTTTTGCAATACAAAGTGAAATATTGGTTAAATATCGGCGACTCGATGTAATTTTGGTAAAATATCGTTGATATACTGCAAATTTAATTATATCGGATCATAATAACAGTTCGACACCCTCTATTCTAACTCGATATCGGCCATATCATATTAGTATCGGCCAATACTTTAAACCATGAATCCATGATATGAATTCATGATTCAAAGTCGCGGTTTTAAACGCTAACTTGGCCACTCAATTTTCAACTCGGATATCGGTATCGGTTTTAGTTTTGGCAATACGGACTAATTCATTATTTAAAAGACCTAAAAAATCACAAAAAAATGGAAAAAATTCTATAGTATGAGATTAATAAAATTGATCAATTAAATAAGTATAATAACATTATCTGGTACAAATTACATAGCCTACATCGAAATTCCATCATCTGTCGCACTTGATAATATAATATTATATCATAATTCAATAAATATATAACAATATAATCTTATAAAGTACAAATATTTTAAATATAAGTTTAATTATGTCAAAAATAATGATATGGATTATAATTATTATCATTAATCAAGGACTCTATCGATGAGGATATAAATGATGTTGAAAATTAGCACTTGTGTGGTAAATATGAGAGGAATGACTAGATAACTCATAATCAGGAAAATTCGATTGGCCATAGTGATGATAGTACCCAAATATCTGATAATCGTTACTACCTGAAGATCCATCATAATACGTTCCACGATCACTTTCATAATAACCACCAAGAGCAACAATACTATTGTTTAATCCTCCACCGCTAGCATAATCTTATGTATAACCTCCATAACCAGTGACAAAACCATAACTACATATTTCGTCTTTGAAGATGCTATGTCTATGACAAATCAACTTAATTAAGTAAAGATTAATAAATTACTTTGGAATAATTGAAAAAAATCAACAATTTTTTTCAATAGTTGCCAATTTAATTAAGCAAAGATTAACAAATTACTTTAGAATAAATCAACATTTTTTTTCAATAGTTGTCAATTTACACTCTAAGTCTCCAAAGTTCAACAAGCAACAACTTTTTTTCTTTTTTTTTTGTATTTTTGTATTTTTGTAATTTTAATCACTTTATTCAATTATGTCACTTTAGTAACTTTGTTTGTTTTTTTTTTACAATACAAAGTGAAATATCGACAATTTAATATAATTTCGACTGAGTATAGTTTCAATAAAATATCAATAATATTTTAAAATATTATAAATTTAATCATATCAAATTATAACAATAATTCAGCACTCCTTATTTACTTCAATATCGACCATATCAAATCGATTTGCACAAATCTTTGAACCATGTAATGAATTTTAGTTTGGAAATTAAATAAAACCTCAACATCAATTCCAAGCAAAAATCTAATGACCAATCTGGGTAGGTACTGGTGGTCCACCATTGAAATGACAAGTTGCAGAAACCAAAACAGAACGACCATAAATTTCAAACACTACCCCTAGGAATAAGTGATGTCCCACTACTCTGTTCCCCCTTTCCTCTCTCCTTGTTTGTTACCTACCCTTTTTCTTTTCGTTTTTTTTATTTTAACAATTCGATGTATACTCAGTTTTGAAATTCAAAAAATAACTCACACTATTATTCATAAAAAAATTCGTTTTTATTTTGTTTGTAAAATTTTGGTTCGCTTATTATGTAATTCATCGACTTCAAATTAGTAGCACCGCTTCCTTTTTTGACATATTTCAATTTGATAGAATTATTTATTTTTAATAGTTTTTTTCTCCATTATTATGATTTTGTTTATGCCATTTTGGATTATATTAGTTACTTCTCATTGCCAAAATATTGGTGGGACGGAAGATAATATTTATATTAATTTATGCCGCATGTGTCTCTCAACAGCAGTTTCAATTCAAAATTTAACCACCATTGGACAAAAGGATTTCAGTTTTTTAGGTTTGACAGTTTAAAAACTTTATTGACGTATTTCATAGTTCATGATCTAAGTAAGCACAATAGTAATAATTTAGAGAAGTTGATTAGGTAATTTACTCTTCTTCTTTTTTAATCATTAATTAAGTTGATGTGTTTTCTAAAAAGTTTTAAAATAAAAGTTATATGGTATCAAAAGCATAGAAAACAACACGGGCTAAGGTGGCATAAACAAATTATAAATGCAAGAAAATGGGACCATTTCCTATAATTAAAAACAAGTAATTCAAGTTTCCTTTTTTTTTTTTTTTGGTATACTAATTAATTCAAGTTTCCAATAGTTGGGATGGTAAGAAAACTTATCTTTCAAAAGTGTAACATTTTACTTCAATTTCACTTTTAAAAGTGTAACATTTTACTTTTTTTTTTTTGGTTCTCCACGGAGTGTCCGGGCCAGCTTTCGCGCACCTCGACTAATCCCCGCTCGCGGTTCGTGACTGCCGCTGGCCAAGCATTATTTTGACAACGCTGGGGTTTGACCTTGGAAGCTCCAAGTCGACCCAAAGTTGTCCCAGTGGCAGCCTTATACCACTGGGCCAAGAGGCTTGTAACATTTTACTTTAGATCTTGGTTAGCAGCCCAACATTTGAAACACTATTGTGAAAGTTATGATTATCTCATCACTACTGTTCCAGTTCACTTCAACTCCAACAGTTGAAAGCACTATCGTGAAAGTTATGATCATAATCATCACCATTGTTCGAGTTCACTTCAGCTTAATTGAACACTTTGATTAAGAAAAAAAATATTCAAATTTTATCTTGGTAATTAAGAGTGTAATAATTTATAAGGGAGTCTACGGTCCATTACATCTTTTTTACTCCCTTCTTCAAGAATCACCTAAATCTATCTTTGTATATATGGAAAAAAAAAGCTTATTTGTTTTTATGTTTCAAGTTTGAAGGGCCAAAATTCAAATTTTAGAGGTGAGCAAGGTGTTTGTTTTGTTTATCAATCATTTGAATCATTTCAAGACTCCTACATCTTAATATTATACATAAAATTTGAATGGTTGTATAATACCTTTTTTGCCCTCATATCATAGTTTTTAAAAGATAAAAGAATGACAAATGAACAAAGTAATATGCCCAGTGTCTTTTGGATATTGCATTCCAACAAAAAAATAAACGAAACTTATTAAGATTTTAGAATTTGAATTCTGCATTTAGAATTTAGACAAAAAAAAGGCTCTAGCTATCTCTATTGACAAAGAATAGTACTATTTCAAAAGTTGTACTATATGTTTTTCGATTCATACATTATTATGGCGGTATCCATAACGTGTTAGAATAGTACTAGAATAATATGGGAAAAAAAATTCGCATATTGTAAAAACAATTTTTACTTTACCGGAGTATGTAGTATGACTTAAAAAAATTATGTTGTATGTTTATAAAATCGTACATTAATATATTAATTAACGTAATTGTGTTAACGACAGTAATCAAAAATTTTAAAAAGCAAGCCACTTTCGCACTCACTTTCCGTATCCACACCAAATTTGATTGTCACTTTTTAGACACTGGTAAACTTTGAAAGTGCAAAATGAAATGGTAAAATCAGATCCACTAATCTACGCTAAAACATATGATAATTTTGGTACATGCCAAAGTAACTTTAGAGTACGCACAAAAAGAAAATTCCCTGAAAGTCGAAAATAGACTCAAAAAACTTATTTTGTAAAGTAAGTTCTGTAAAAGGGTAGAACTCAAATAACTTCTACTCCGTAGTATCCACTCTATGGTGAAAATTATTTGAGACAAATTATTGATCTAAACCGATAATTTTTAATTGAGTAGTTCATTATTCATATTATTTTATATTTAATAGTTTGTGTCATATTATAACCTTATCTTAAAACCACATAAAATTTGAGCTAAAAACTTAAAAATTAATCGTTCATATTTTATAATTTGATTTTTAAAGTGATTTTCACTACTTTAAAGGAACTCAATCTATAAGTACCTCATACATTAATGATTTTGAATCTACAAGTGCCTAACAAAATAAATTAACATTCATAAAAAAATAATATTTTAGAGTGATAAAATATCCATTTAAAGTTGCAATAGCCATGTTATAGGAATTTATTTAATTGTAAAGTTAAAATATTATTGAAACAAGTCATGAAAAACCCAAAATATATAGATTAAATGACATTGATACACTCAAATTAGAAGAATGTATCAATATGTATGTTAAACATTTTTTTTCAACACTTTGCACAATATACATAAAAGTTATATCAATTTATCTTAATTCGTCTTTTCCGGCCATTTTTAAAAATCTCCGACCACACGAGCAAATCACATGTGCAATTAGTAAGGGGCATTTTGGAATTGTAGTCATGATGTATCAATTGCTCACTGCATTGCATCCATAGCGGAAACAAAGCAAATAATTTAGTAAAAGTGAGCAGTTAATTCACAGCATTATATCAACACCACTTGTAAAAAATAGAGAAAAAGTGAGCAATTAATTCATGAGTAAGAGATCTATAAAAACATTAACATCCATTGCATTTAATAGAATTTAAGATCAAAGAACATTCAGTTACATGTTCATAAAACATTGATATCATACTGTTTTGTCCAAATGCCCTTACCAATTGCACACGCGATTCGCTAGTGTGGTTGGATACTTTAAAAAATGGTCGAAAATGAAGAATTGAGATAAATTGATATAATTTGTACGTATATGGTGCAAAGTATCGAAAAAACTGTTTAGGGTGCAAATTGATACATTTTTTTAGTTTGGGTTGCTCCACGGGATGTTTGGACCAGCTTTCGTGCAACTCGACTAATTTCCATTCACAATACGTTACTACTATTGACCAAGCATTATTTTAACTCTGAGATTGTCTCATACTATTGAGCCAAGAGATTTAGTTGTCAAATATACATATATATATATATATATATATTCCATTTCAGTTACGGATCAATATGTACGGATTGATCATTTTATTATAGTTTTTTGTCATAAAAACACTTGGGGTGTGTTTTTTACAACGTTAAACCGTCATAAAATGAACCAATTCGTACGGATCGGTCCGCACCTGATCCTTCTCGTATTTATATAATACTCGCAAACCATTGATCTCATACCTTACCGTTGTCATAAAGACTAATGATTTTTTCAAGAGTGGAATTCTGAACTAAGATGAATAATTTTATGAGATATTTTCTATTATTTTTTATTATAAATGAAGGAGAAAATAGATCGTACTTACCCTACAAAAACTTTGGATCGACGACCCACGAACAGGGACTAGTCGAGATGCATGAAAGCTAACCCAGACACCCCGTGGGGGACTAAAAAAAGTAACAGAACCATCACTAAAACATTTTCATTTTGCAAAAAACTCGAAAAATGGCGAAACATTCCATCAAAAATAATTTTCATTTTTTTGGGAGATTTTAATATCAAAATAATAATTTGTTGCTAAAACAAACAACATCATATTTGTTACTTTTAGATTAAAGAGGATGCATTCAATTCAAATTTTTATGATTTTTTTCAAATTCATGGATTATTTTAAAACCATAAATTATTTTAAATATATATAGAATTTAACAAATTTTAATAAATTCATACAGAGTTTAACATATTTTAAGAAATGAACTCTTTAGTATTTCTATAAATTTTAATAAATTTATCAATTATTCTAATTATAATAAAACATCAATGGATACATGATAAAAGAATTTTGATTATAACTTTAAAATAATAAGAAAATTATAAGTCTGCCACAAACGATTCGGACCGAATATAAAAACCTAGCAAATTGGTTTGTTTTTTTTTCACCTTTCTATTTGATTTTCATCTTTTGTTTGAAAAAAAATCAAACAAAAGATTTTAAGATTTTAAAATCTATCAATTTATAAAAATACTTTCAAATTCATCAAAATTTATCGATTAATAAAAATCTTTTAAAGTTTATTGAGTTTTGCATATTGTAAGATTTTAAAAGATTATTTTTAATTATAATATAATACCACAAAATTTTTTAAAAAATTAAAATATTATAAAATTTTAATTAAATACTTATGGATTTTTAAAATTCAAAAAAAATATAAAATTTAAATTAAATACACTCTCTTAAAAATAAAATAAATCTGAAAAAAACTGTTGTTTAATAATAATATAGGGATGTAAAAAAAAGTAAAAGAGAAAAGATACCACCGAAAAATGTCAATCACCAATACCCTCAAAAGAATCTACACACCGTGACCCATTTTTGTCATAAGTGTGGCTGTGTGCGCACCATATCTACTTTAGATCTCTGGGTCATATCATGTCCTCTCTCTCTCTCTCTCTCCTTTAATTTAGAGAGAGAAAGTGTATTTTTTTAGAGAGAGAAAGTTAGTGGTCCTCATGACCCACACAAACTGGCAGCGAAAATTAGCCCAAGGGGCAAAAGTGTCAGAGAACCCATGTGCTCTTTGCCTTTTTGTGGCCCTTCTTCCCTTTCTCCCACAAAAAAGACACGACCCATGTTATAATTAAAAGTGAAAAAATACAACTGCAACAAAAAGACAAACTTCTTTAAAAACAAAAATAAATAACGACACATGCATAAATTAAATAAATTAATGTTTCATAAAATATATTAATTCGTTTTTTGTTTTTAAAAAAAATTATTTAAGCAAACCCAGTTCAGGATTAAGCCAGACTCCGGTGATTTTTGGGGATCAAAACCGACCGCTATCCTTACGACTCAACTAAAGCTTTATTTGGTTTACGAAAAAAAAATTAATTTTCTTATCTATCTCGTGAGATGAAAAATTAAAGTTTTTAATTTGTTTTCATTCACATATTTAATAAAGTATATAAAATATTTAGATAGAGGTATTATTATCTAAAAATTTTATAATAAATAATAAAAAATTATAAAAAAAAATCAATCGCATAAATTTTGAGTGGTGATGTTGACACCCCAAAAACACTTGGTAACATTCTTACTTTAATTCGGTCATTCGCAACCGAGTAAAGTGTCTATTATTCGGTTGTTGAGGACCGAATATAGGTTTATATATTCGGTTCTTGACAACCGAGTAAAACATTTTCAAGTTTTTTTAAATTTTTGCAAATTTATATTTGGTCCTTCACAACCGAATAACGTATACATTATTCGATTGTTAAGGACCGAATGAAAAGTGATAATGTTTTCAAGAGATTTTGAGGGTGCCAACATCACCACCCTAAATTTTTATGAGAAGAATGATTTTACTCCCTACTTTTCACTCGACAAAAAGCGTTCTCAAAATTTTGTGCTTACAAACAAAAAAATGAAAAAATTTTCTTTCTTAAATTCTCAAATCCGTGAACTAAACAAAACCAAGTTTAATAGGCAAGGAGTGCCTTATTCGGTGCTTCAAGCAAATGCTATGATCAAGGCATTTTTTTAACACGTCCTGCGGTCTATTAGTTCGCTTTTTAAAACACATCATGGGGTCTATCAATTCGGTTATTTAAGTTGGTAAATCTATCATCAATTTTAAAACAAACATAAATATGAGAGAGAGAGAGAGAGAGAGAAGGGAGAAACCCTTTTGATCTTCATTTCTAAACTTTGTTCTTTCTGTCTATTGATCTAATCAAAGATTCATATCGTGTATAACAGTAACAATTACAGGCAACTCAACTAGTTATTATAATAGTAGTAGTAGTAATAATGACTACTCAAGCTTACAAACACTGAGAACTCTTCTTCTTCTCTTCCTACACTATAATAAACAGCAAAGCTTCCCTTTTGGGCACCAAATCGAATCAGCCTTCTAGTTTTCACATAAAAGAAGTAACTCTTTTTTCTTCATATCTTTTGCCCTTTCTTGGCTCTGCTGTACATTTGATTGTTCTTTCTTTATCCCTAATAACACATACTAAAAACCTACATTTGGGTCTTCCTTTTTTTGTACTGGGAAAGCCAATTTGTGGTTGAAAATAGAAAAATTACAGTCCCAGAGTTACACTTACTACATACATTTGATTCTTCTTCTTCTTCTTCTTTTTTTTTAATAATAATGTGTGGTTCATCCAAACTTTCAACTACTAAAGGCAAGGTGATTGAAAAGAGAGTACTAATACAACAGAGAGACGGTGGCTGACCCCACTTACTTTAACTCCCTCCTTTTTCTTTTATGTATGCATTGTATGGTACTATTGTTGGTGATTGATGATGATGGTGTTGGTGGTGACTAGTGAGAGGCTGAGTCATTGTGGTGGTGATTTTCTCTACATATCTGATCTGGGTTTTTGTTTTGGGGTTGTATATTACGTATCAATCAATCTTCTTCCTGCAAAATTATACCAAAACACAAATCATTAGCAAAAACAAAAACATCATGTGTTGGGGTGTCAAAAACAGTCATACATTCACATTAATAATTGTACAAGGATATGCCTTATTGCAGGGCATTGTACAACTGTTAAAGCATTTGATACAACTTCTCACGACAATAATATGCTTTATGCTCTAGCATAGTAATTGCTTCAGCAAGAGATACAGCCGTTGTATAATTGCAATTATAAGGTACAACCACCAAAAGTGTGAGAAGAATTGCCAACTAAAATTTGGACACAAGTTGGTTAAAGAATTGGATCAAGGTAACATTTCTTCGACATTAGGCGAATATGATAACGTACCTAAGCTAAGGAAGCTAAAAGACCAACTGGGTGTTGCTGGAAAAGGACTAAAGTCCAATGGCTCCCGGACCCGAAGCGAACCTGCATCGGGGGCATGTGTGATCATATAAAACAATGTATTCATTTATGCAATAATGTGACGGACCAAACAATCAATAGCATGTATGTGAGGGTCAAGAAGTACCTAGGCACATGGAAGTAACATGATTTGAGTGAAGCCATATCCAAAGTAGAGGTAGCAGGAAGCAAAGACGGAGAGATCAAGTTATTGTTAGCCGAAGATGGGACCGAAGCTATGGCCGCCTTCTCGGTTTCATCGGTATCAATAGAGAAGGGTGTCGCATAGTCTCCAGCAGCTTTAGGAGATGCAAAGAGATTATCAGGGAGATTGTGCTCCAAGCTGCAAAACTCGGGTCAATTTAATAAGAATTTGAACATTGTTGGCAACTAACTTAAATGTGTTTGATTACACCTTTTCCATTGGACATGTTAATGATCCCAAAAATATGTTACCAAAGGCAAATTCAAATCCATTGAAGATTCTATTGACCCCAAAAATATATTAACAGAAGCAAGTTCAAATGAATTTGAACAACACTGCTTGCATCCTCCTTCCAAGATTCCGGTGCAGATGTGTGGCTTATATACATTCGGGACTTGTCAACAAATAAATGATTTCAATTACTTTTTGGTAGGATCCAGTTCTTTACCAATTAAATGAATTTTGTGTACTAACTTTTGTGCATCTAACATTACTCGGAAAGAAATCTAACAAGTTAAAACATGATATTTTACATCTTGGTTCAGCTTTCTACCCATGTGAAAAAAGTTGGACATACCTTTCTTGTAAATCATCACTTTCTTCATAATTGGGGCTTGATTTGTCATTATTGCCCTTCTCCTCATTGAGATTCAAAGATTCCTCACTCTCGCCCACTTTCTCATTCTGTTGCAATTGCTGATCGGAGAGTGAAGCATTCTCTGCGATAAAACAATCCCACATATCTGCATCTTCACATCTAGAGTAAAATGTGAGGAGGGATTTGAATGAAATAAGAGATTTATTACCTTCACTGACTTCAGCACTGGTTTTAACTGAAGAAAGAACAACGGTCCGATTGAAAAAATTCGGTGAATGCGTAGTTGGAGATGAAATGGGAGCACCGGGAGAGAGGGCACAGTGATGATTGTGCCTCTTTACGTCAAGAAGTTGCAGACCCATAAGTCTCCTACTTTGGAACTCAATCGCTTGTTCCAAATCAGCTTGTTCTTCCAATTTTCTCCTCCACATGTCCTGTGAATTATAGAACATCCTCGTACCTAAAAAGAAAAAACAGGTGGACAGAGAGAGATTAATCCCAGTTGTTAAGAGGTTGAGTAATTACCCCTCATTTGGTTTTGAGGTTTTGAGCATTTCAAGCATCTTAACTTCGAAAATTAATATACAAATTCGGGTGTATAAGATAACAAGTTGGAAGATTATTGAAAATACTGCTAAAATTTTAAAAAGATGAGTGATTTGGTGAGATGCTCTACAACTTTTCAGCTTTCCCATGGAATCCAATACTTTTGAGGATGGGAAAGAAAAAAATTCCTTTAGAGGATAAGAAGAAAAGAAGAAAATATCTCACCAAATCATTCATCTCTTTTTCCAACTTCTCATAAAACTTGAATAGTTTTCCAACCATTTTCCAGCCTTATTTTCCAATTTCTCTTTCAAGGAAGGGCTAAAACTCAAAATGAACAGGAATTTAACATACAGAGCATTGTTTACAAATTCACCTAGATCAAAAGGGTCTCTCGAATCTAAGCCAGTAGGGCTGCCACACGCGGAGAATTCTCCTCTGTCCATCTGCTGTTGCTTCCTGCATTCGAATCAACATATGTAAATACTAAAACAACTTGAACAATACTAAAAACCAACAAGAGCTATATAGAAAGAGAATGCACCTAAATTTGTCTGGGACTTTGCCCTTCTCTTTATACGGTTTCACAAGAACACGAGCATCGCACACAAAATGCGGATTCCCTTTAGCAAGAATGAGCTTAACAGTCTCCGGGTACACGAAAGTAACAAAGCCGAACATTCGCTTTTGCTGGTATGGTATCCTCACATCTTGCACTGGCCCGTAAATGCTTCAGGAATAAAATCAAACAATTTATATGCATTAATTTTTTAGTCTATCATTTTTTACCCAATTGATATAAACGTTTAAGAAACTCAACCTGAAATAGTTGGATACATCTTCTTCCCTAAAAGTACTATCAGCTGGAAAAGTTAAGTATATCTGTCTTGATCCCGGGTTCACTATTCCCCCACCGTTCATCGGGAAATCATTTCTCTCAAGCCGAGTTCGACCAAATTTATGAAGCTCCTCATTCATCATTAAAGCCGCAGCCGCCCTAGAAAAAGAAATCAAACAATTATAACAAAACAAGATTTAATGATAGCTTATTTTGGCTCTACGTTTTGTGTTTTAAAGTAATCTTATATTGATAGTTTGATACATAAACTTATGAAGTCTCACTATGCATGTCAATTCTTCAGCTAGAGAAAAACTTTACCAAAGTAGAAATTTCTGGTTCATCCCACGGAAAGCACAAAAACTCAAAATGTTAACTAAGAGTATGTATGACAGAAAGTACAAAAAATATTGGAAAAACAATTAAGTTTTATCGTAAGTTGGAGAATGAACTGGATTCCACGGAGAGCTGGAAAAGTAATCCGACTAATTTTTGAACTTCTCAAAAAAATTTAGTGGTATTTTTAATCATTTTCAACTTTCACTTTTTTATCAAACACACCCTTTCTTTGGTACATTTATCAACCCCCCCCCCCCTCCAAAAAAAAAGAAGAAGAAGAGTATATAGCACATTTGCTCCATGAAACTATTTTTCCCAAATATTTTAAAAAAGGAAAATGAGAAACTTAATCTGACCGCAAGTTAGATTACCATATTAAAAACCATGGGAAATTGATTCTATAGAAAATTACGCAATCAAACACCACTAAAAAAAATTATAAAAATTGAGCATTTTACATGCACACGAACTGTTTGAAGACAGAAGAAATAAGTATTATTACCTAGGGCTATCAGCTTGAAGAGGCTGGTGCTGGAGAAGAAAATTCATTTTATTCCCCCCGACAGGCGAATAAGGAAAACTAGCAGAACCCAAAAGCTGATGAGAAGCTGCAACTAGCCTTTGCTGATGTGCTGACTTAGATCTGAAAAGCTCATGGCACTGCTCCATCATCTCTGGTTTACTCGGCGAGCCAACGACTAAATCCGGCTCTCCCAGCCCACCACCATTCCCATGAACAAACCTACAACTAGTACCATTCTTACAGTATCCTCTAGCAAAATATAAACACGGTTTCCACCCAAAACCACTATCATCACACCCTATGTTTATGTCACTTACAGAGCAGCTTCTTCGGTGACTGAGATAAGTAGGACTAGAACCTGAATCTGGCGCCTGGTAGTACAAGTTAGGGCTATTCGTGCCTTCGTTGAGGAAGGAGAGTTGATTTTGTAGCTCGAATTCGGAAATGAAATCTGTTTCTCCGGTTGTTCCGTAGAAAGGCGGAGCGGAGGAGTTCATTTTGGAATTGGGGAAATGAGAACTAGGGCTAATGAGATCTAATTCAGAGTTTTGAAAATCGGAGAAATTGGAGTTGGAGTTGGAATTAGCCCACGAAGAAGATGAGTGTGTTGGTATGCTGAGTGGAGATGGAAGATTGACACTGTTAAAACCCTGGCGAGGAAGAGAGATTGGGTTGTTGAAAGGGGATGGGGACGAAGGGGTCGAGGGTGCAGATGAGGTGTTCGATGAAATGCCCAGCTCAGTTCTAGCCTTGAGAATAACAGAGTGCAGGAGTGAGTCAGGGCCAAAAGCCAAGCGAATCATTTCTTTCTCACCATGGTCTTGGATTAAGAGGAGACCCATGATTTTAGAAGCATTTTCAGGGTCTAAACTTTGGATCCTTGAAAAAACTACCTTTGTTGCTTCATAAGAATCCATGTTTTTTTTTTGCTTTTTGGTTTTTTGGGTTGGTAGTAGATTCCAATCCAACCCCTCCAAACTTGGCCTTTTTGTTCTACCAAACAAGTTGCTAGTTGTAGTGTCAAGTGTGTGCTTTGTTTTGAGTAAAGAGTGATTTTTTCCCCACAAACACAACAACTCGCAAAGCCCACACACCACCTAACACTTAAAATGAGTTTCACTTGCTCTTTCTCTTAAATTTCCTCCCTGCAAAAAAAAAGACCAAGAAACAGAAAACAAAGGAAAGGGAAAGGAAAGAAAATGTTAGAAAAGGGAAAGAAGGGCAAAAAGGAGTTCCCTTTGGTCAAGGAAAAATATGAAGAAAGAAAGAATTCAAGAAAGCAAGCAAACTCTGTTTTATTTTTTTCGCACTACTTTCCCGAATTAAAATAGAAGCCTTGCTCTGTTCAAAAAAGTACAACTTACCCCAGAAATCTTTTTACTCATCCTCTTTTGGGTAGTTGATGGGTGATGTAGAGGACACTGTAAAAACCATTAATGGTCTCTCTTTCTTGAATTTTCTTACTCTGTTTCTTGATTTTAAAAAATTTACTACTAGCTTTGATTTCTGTGGATTGAGGGGAACTGGACACTGAAAGTTTTGTTTCTCTCTCTACAGCCTAAATAAGACCCTTCTTTCTCTCTCTAAAGTGGCAGAGCGAGTAAGAGAGAGAAAGGAGTGTTTGAGTGGATGATTCAGATCTGATTCAAATAGTGCACGTTCTCTCTCTCTCTGCCCTAAAACATCTGACACAGTCCTACTCGTTTCTGTCCTTTTGTTTCCCTTGTTAAACTCACTCGCAGTTGGAGCGTGTGTTGATTACTCTCGACTATGATTGAGGATATGGTCTTGCACTTGCTCAAGCTAAAGCCAACTGCGAGTGCGTGTTCGTACCTATATAATCCGAATCATGTAAACATTATGGCAACGGAATTTAGAGCGTATTAGATTAATTTAAATTTAAGCTTAATTTTTTTTTTATTTTTTTTAAAAAAGGAAAATACTTTAAACTAAATTTGAAATAAGAATATTCAAAATAAAAAGAGTTGGGACATCCCCCAACTCTCCTGACCATGCATAAAATGCTCAACCTTAACAAGACTATGAACTACAGCATTTGCTGATCTACGGCATAAACTACCTTACAATGATCCAGGTTTCTAATGAGAGACTTACAATCAGAAACTAAAATACCAAAATAAGAATAATCAGGCTTATCGTTGTTCACAGCTGACACAAGCAGTTGGGAGTCTAATTTAACAATCACATGATGAGCATTGATATTTTTAAGGCAGCTAAGAACTTCTCTTATACCAAGAGTTTCAGTAACAAGAGGAGAATAATTGCCCAGAAAAGTGCCTCGTTTACCTGCTAGAAAAGAACCATCAGCGTATCTAATAACTCCAGCAAAGCTACAAAAATTAAGTCGAACGCTGGCATCAATATTACACTTTACCCACCCAACAGTGGGCTTTTTCCAGTGCGGGACCGAGAGTACCGAGTGAGCGCGCTGCTGCTTATGATTTAGATAGTGAGCTACCGTCCATTACCGCAGATGGTGTAGGCTGGTACGAAGAATAGCTGCTGATCTACGAGATGAACCTTTCCATACTTGCTTATTACGGTTTTGCCACAGACCCCATAAAATAACAGCCACATTCTCAATATCTTTCTTCGAAAATAGCCTACACATGTGATGCCACCATTGAAGAAACGAAGAGCCAGCACCGGAGTGATCACCCTTTCCTGACGCTACCTAGACTTGCCGAGCAAAGGAACATTTGACCAGTACATGAAAATCAACTTCTTCACTATTCCTGCAAATTGGACAAGAGTTCACAATATCGACTCGACGAGAGTTAAGCGCTGCAATTTGTAGGCAAACAGGAAAAGAGAGTTCTCCATAAAAAATTACAAATTTTAGGAGCCACCGAAAGACTCCACACATAGTTCCAATGAGTAATAGCTGGAAAGAACTCAGCATGATAATGGGTCAATAAATAATTATAACCACTCTTTACCGTATAACATCATCTCTTATCCCACGCCCAGTAAGCTTTATTGTCCTCGGGATTTCTAAATAAATGGACTTAAAGAATTGCACCACGATTCCTTTCAGAAAATATATGAGAAATAACTTCTACATCCCAGGCATTACGATCAGCGTTCATTAGCTTATCAACAGTATGTAGAGCCCACTCCGGGTGAGGGCTGTTTCTATAAAGGGATGCGAGTGGTCATCAAGCCAGGGAGAGCCCCAAATGCTGACTGAGTCGCCTTTACCAATACGCATACGAATCCCTGCCTTTTATCATGTCTTGAGTTACCAAAATAGACCTCCAAGAATAACTCGAATTATTACCTATCTGAGCCGAAAGAAACGAACAATTGGGTTAATATCTGGCTTTATAAATACGGGCCACCAACGAGGTAGGATGAGTTAGAAATTTCCAGCTTTGTTTTCCAAGCATAGCAAGCTTGAAGCAATGTAACTTTCGCAATCCGAGACCACCCTTTCCTTTCTTCAATCGTATGCCCAGCAGGGACTTTTACATGGTTGTAAATTTAAGCTTAATTTGTTCGAGAGTACATGTAATTTGAAGTTAACTTATATTTGAAAATTCAACTCACTTATAATTACATGATTTTTACATTTTATTTTTATATTTTAAAATAAATATATTTTTTTATTTAAAATACTCCTCATCCATTTTTTCTTTTACTTTTTCTTTTTTTAAATAAAAAATAATCACTACCTACAATTATCAGTAGACCTCATCGTCAGAGTTTCAGCACATATATTCTAAATATATTTTGCACTAATGATATAGATTTTAATGCAAATTTATTTGCACATAACTAATGTTATAAATGTTAGTGTTTATAGATTTTTGCACTAAATCCATAGATAACTTAAGACGAAAATTTTAATGCAAATATAATGCATTAAAATTGCAGGCAATTAAATATGTAAATTTTAGTTGTTGTTGTTGGTTTTTTTTTTTGGGCACCGTATAAAAATTATTGTCTGTACTCCAATGGGCGGTGGTAGTAGAGGTGGTTCAACTTATAATTGAATGTTAAAAAAAAGGTGTATTTTTTTAGCGGTAAAAGATAAACTTACAACTTATTTAATGATATTAGCATTTCACAAGAATATTATAACAATCCAAAAAATATATATTTAAATAGAGTGCTAATATCATTACACTATTCTTCGTTTAGTTGGATACATCCATTTTTTCGCCATTCGGTTGGATACACCGGTCATGATCATGAGAAGAAAAAACTATCCAACCCGCTCTCTTAAAATTAGATAAAGTGAAAATTATTAAGATTCAATCTTTTTGGGCTAATTAAAATAAGTACTAGACTTGTTTATATTGATAAATAACGATGTTTACATTTAAATATATTTTTGTCATGTATTCATTCAGTATTATAAGACTATGTTGTGTATTTTTAATCGAGTCTACAAAATCTATGTGTGTATAACTTCATATTTCAAACCATCTAATTGTGTTATTTACCACGCAACAACATTTTATAAATATTTTTCAAAATTGAGCAATAATATTTGGGGAATTATTCTAAAACATTAAAAGAATTGAGCGGTTGCTTAAATTTTTTTTAAGGTTGCCATCTTTACAGATATTGTATTTTTTTTGTATCTTAAATATTTCTTGCTGTAGTCTGCACTAAAAAAAATAGTATTTGTGCCGAGAGATAATAGTCTACACTGAGAAAATTAGTAATATTTACCGTATAATATATGAATTCTTGCAAAAAACAGATACCAAAAAAAAGTATTTTCAAAGCCACAAATACTTAAAAAAAATTGAAAAATCATATTTTGAAAAATTTCAAACTCATACGTCAAATTCTAATAGCCCCCAAGCCTACTTTCTCCGATCAAAAAAATTGAAAAATGTTGTTAAACCTACCCTTTAACATTAAAAAAGAAAACAAAGGTGTTGTGCGGTTGGGTTTTTAAAATATATTATGGGTGTTTTTTTTAAAAAAAAAAAAAATCATATTTAGTTCACTCATCTTAAAAACTTCATTAAAGTAAAAACAATTTTTTTTTTGTTTATTTTTCTTTCATATTTTAGAAAAGTTTAAGAAATGAATAAGAAAACAAAGATTATATTTTTTGTAAAATTTTAAAAATATTATACCATATATAAATTAAATAAAAAAATAAATTTTAAATTAAATATTTAAAACTTCAATCAGAACTAAAAATATCTTTAAATATGACCCAAATTTGAAAATGCAAGACCCTAATTATGATCAAGTTAGAAATATACAACTTCTAACATGATAAACAACAACCAATGAACAAACCAATTTGAATTAGAGATTGTGGGACCCACATACCACATTTAAAAAAAAATGTATGATTAGTTCATGAGGAGGGGGGGTGGTTCGTGATTATAGTCAAAATACTCTCCTTTAGGAAAAGTCGATTTTTCTCTCAATTTAAGAATGAAAAAGGGCATACCACCATATGTCTATGATATCTTAAAAACACATACTAATATAATAATTTAGGCAGACATTGTCCCACCAAAAATTATGCTCCACTTTCTTTCTCTCGATCTTTATCATTAATAAATATTAATTAGTCTCTTTTACTTAAATAATTGTTGTTTTCGCAATGATTAAATGTGATTGTATGGGTGGTGATAAAGACAGAAGGGCCCCCATAACTTATCACTGCAATGTTTGAAAAGTATATTAAGGGGAAGGAGAGAGACAGATAAGGTCATCTCTAATGGTGTTTCTATCCGAGCAAATTTCTATAATAGAAATGAATAATAGAAAAAATCTTCTTCAATGGGCATTTCTATCTCTATTTTTATCTTAGGTGAAAGTCTATTGGGATTGGGAATTTCTATCACCATTTCTACATGTAGAAATGGTGATAGAAATTCTCTATGTGACATGGCAATTTTTCATTGGTTGTTGTACACCCACTAATTCTCTCTCTTCATTAAATAGGGGACAAAGTAAGGAAGAAATTGAACAATAGAAATCACCATTGGAGACCATATTTTCTATCATTCTACACCAATATAAATATATTGCCAATAGATATAAAAATATTATAAAATAATATTGACACATAAGATAAAAATGCAAAAATAGAAAACACTATTGGAGATGGCCTAAAAGAAGGGAGGAGGAATATATGATTAATTAATGGTAGATATAGAAGATAAAGAGTCCAATTAAAAAAAACACTTTTAAATGGCTTAACTATTTAATTATAAATATAATATGATAAAACAATTATTTTTACATTGTGTATGAATTTGACACTACAAATGAGATTCGCAAGCCTCTCCACTCTATCTTTTTTCTTTTTTTGTATATGTGAAGATAGAAAATAAAATTGAAAAAAACTCTATTTTTAGAGTGTTTATAAGGAATGACTTGTTCACATAATGTCTAAAAGTAATGAGTTAATAAAGAAAATGTATTATTCAATGATTTGTTTATCTAATTGATCGATTCACAACTTTTTTTCATGTTATTCTTTTATTGCATGTGTGAATTTGTATATTTATATGTGAAAATAAATAAGGAAGTAGTAACTATTGAATTTTTATTTCTAGAAATTGCTTACAAATAAAAACATAACGCGAACTAATAATTATACACAATATCTAAAATATCTTAATAAATGTGAAATATTAACGAGGTCTTTTACAAACAAACTATTAAAAAAGGGCATTGAATAATCTCCTGTAGGGCCCGGGGGATTTGTACGGACCGGGGGAGCGTCACTTGTCGCTTTTAGAATGCCCCCACACCCAAATAAGTGATACAAATTAAGGGCGAAATTTGTTTGTCCTTTTTGGTTTAATTCATCTTGCTTAACTGTAACACTATCAAAAAATAACTCATATATATTACCTTCCTTTTCTTTTTGTTTTGTTATAAAGTTTTTTTTTTTGTTATTAGTTGTTTTCGATTTCGGAGTTGGCCGTGTATCCGTTGAAATGGTTATGGTATCGCAAAGTGTCTAGTTGTATAGGACTTGCTTTTCCTTCATTACCTCTTTGATCCAATTTCATTCAATGGAATTGAGTTCGATAGTTAAACGACTTAAAACTTGATAGACATGATCTCTATGATAAAAATTTCATCCATAAATTCAAACTGGAAGTGGGTGTAATAAAAATTTGATACATATATTTATTTTCGACCATTAAAAGTTTAGATGATCATCTCATTCATTTCTAAATCGAATTTTCTAATAAAATTGTGTGAAAATGATTTACTTATTATGGAGATTATTTTCGCCAATTTTGATGAAAAAATTCATCCGTTTATCTATTGAACTAGATCTCAATAGACAAAATTGGATCGAAAAGTAATGGAGACGAGACAAGTCTAGCTAAATATGTTTAAAAGGTTTTGAATCCTACAAATTTATAAATAATAGAAGATTGCATGTGTAGTTGAAATTGCAAATTACTTTTTCTTTTTCAAGAATTATAGTGTCTTTAACACAATTACGACTAGTATATATACATATTATGTTATATATATTTGCGACCTCTTTTTCAAATGTCTTTTCTTTTGTTTCTCTGTTTACATATGCTAATATGTTATTTACTTGAAAAAATAGATTTAAAACATAATTACTGGTCATAGATATTTTTCATAATATTCATGTGGTTTTGCTAAAGAGATGGATTCTATCGTTGTAGAATTACTTAGTGAGAATTATTTGATGCCTGCCTGATGTCCGTTAATTATTATTTCCAAAATTTTATAAAATAAAATATTATTTAATTATTTCTCATTTGACAATAAGAGGCACCATGTATGGGCAAATATCTACCTACCTCTTTCCAAAAAGAATCAGTGATGCCTTTTATAAGGGTGGTGCTATTACCACCCCCACTATTACTTGGTTCCACTCCCACTTAAAAGAAGAATATAATTACTTAGTTCCACTCCCATTTTCTCTAGTTTTACTAACATTTGTTTTTACCTAATGGTTAATAATTAACCATTAACTCATTTCTACTCTACCTCTTGCATCATTAACTCATTTCATCTCATTCAATCCATTTCAAAAAACTTACCCCACCACATTGAATGCACTTCCCTCCAAATTTCTTGATCATTTTCAACTAATTTTTATTTCCATATTGAGTTAAAACAATATTAGTTACCAAAATTTCACCAAAAACCCACAAAAACTCCATTGATGCAATACAAAAAACCCTAAGTTGTAGAGAATGTTAGAGAAAAGAGAAATGGAGATTGACAAAGTAGAAAAACCTATTGAAGGAGAGGTATGTTTGTTTTTATAATGTTTAATGTTTATTTTGTTTAGTTATTATGAAAAAAAATATGTATACTAACAGATCGAATTATAGCATTAGAACAGGTTACCTCGGTTACGGGGGGCCGAAATTGTAGCACTTGTTCGGTTTTCGGTGACCGAATGTGTAATATGAAGACGTGAAGGAGAATGATATTTCGGTTATACAGAACCGAGATTTATCATTTTTCTCGGTCATTAATGGTCGACTATATTCCTATTACTCGGCTCTTAAGAGCCGAGATAGTGATTTTTTTTAAAAAAAAGTTATGTTCTTCTCCAAATACCTCAGTCTTTAAGAACTGCCATTTATGTATTAACTTGTTCACCAAACCGAGTTAAGATAATATACTCGGTTTTCATATGGAGAGATTGTTCATTTATTCAAGCAATTGATTTCACTTCAATTGCAGGAATATCCCAAAATTGGATGGAGATGCCCGTAATGGGTTATATTATAGCATCGGCATTCAATTGCGTGGTTGTGTCAATTTCAAAGACATTGAGTGTGACATTTTTCCCACACTCAAGCCCTCCACCGGATGATGGTAGACACCGGCTAGTATGTTTGGCGCACGTCCGGGGGAATCATTTTGTAAAAGTTAAGTTGAAAGACGATGCACCGCTTCCTTCCCTTGCTGCTTGGTGGGAACTTTTTTGTAAGAAAGAAGCCATCCCTTGGTTGGAAAATTATGTTGATAGACTCATTAAGCCAAAAAACGATTTAACAACAATAGACGCACCAATCACTCTTGGATGATTGAGTGATTGGTAAGTCTATTGTATAATTTTTTTGTTCTTTTTTTGATGCGAATATGCAAAATATGTCGCATATAAAGTGTTTGTCATTAGATGTGGCTATTTGATGTTCACTTGGTTTGAACGGTGTAATTTTTTGCTTTTCATGAATTGTAAACATGTAATTTTTTGTATATGAATGACAACAACTTTTAGTAGTTTGAGTAAATTCGATTTCTTTAAGCAATTTGATTAAATTCAATTTTTTTGGGTAATTTGATTAACTTACAGACAACCTCGGTCCTAGGATACCGAGGATATTAATGAATTTCGGTCATAGGAAGCTAAAATTTTCCAAAACCCTCGGTTCTTAGAGGCCGAGGTAAGCAACCGAGAGCTAAAAAAATGAATCAGACTACCTCGGTCCAATGAGACCGAGTAATTTTAACAACCTCGGTCCTAAGGCACCGAAATTATTCATAAACCTCGGTTGTGGAAGGCCGAGGTTAGTAACCGAGAGCTATCAAAATGAACCAGACTACCTCGGTCCAAGGAGACCGAGGAATTTGCGAAACCTCGGTCATAAGGAGCCGAAATTATTCATAAACCTCGGTTGTGTGAGGCCGAGGTTAGTAACCGAGAGCTATCAAAATGAACCAGACTACCTCGGTCCAATGAGACCGAGGAATTTGAGAAACCTCGGTCATAAGGAGCCGAAATTATTCATAAACCTCGGTTGTGTGAGGCCGAGGTTAGTGACCGAGAGCTATCAAAATGAACCACAATACCTCGGTCCAAGGAGACCGAGGTATTTGAAAAACCTCGATCACAAGGAACCGACATTATTCATAAATCTCGGTTGTGTAAGGCCGAGGTTAGTGACCGAGAGCTAACAATTATGAACCATAATACCTCGGTCCAAAGAGACCGATAAATTTATGAAACCTCAATTATAAAGAACCGAAATTATTTATAAACCTCGGTTATTAAAGGCCGAGGTTACTAAGTGAGTGCTAAAATATAAACCAGAATATCCAACAGTACATAATATCCAACTCCTTGTCATATATTACCAAAATAAGTATATAATATCCAACTGATATCTATCAACCAAACCAAAAAGATGGTATCCATCAACCTAAACTAACAATTAGCAAATAGATGATATCCATCAACCAAAAAATTATATAGTTAAGTTTAACGATTACCAAAAATTAAACAAATTAAAGGCTAAAGTAAGGTCCAACTCCTTACGATAGATAACCAAAACAAGTACATAATATCCAACTCCTTGCTATATATAACTAAAACAAGTACATAATATCCAACCGATATCCATCAACCAAACCAAAAAGATGGTATCCATCAACATAAACTAACAATTAGCAAATAGATGATAACCATCAACCAAGAAACTACATAGTTAAGTTTAATAATTAGCAAAAATTAAATAAGTTCACAGAATTCTAATACAAGTTCATAATATCTCCAAATCCAAAAGGTTAATTCTTCCTTTTCCTAGTCACATATGTGTTCCCTTTGTCTTTTGGTAGAGGTCTTGTGGTTCCCGATGTCTCTTGGGTTTTCTCTGGTGCCGTTGCCTTCATTGCATTCAAAAGTACGTCGTAGGCGTTACGTGCAACAATAGAGATATCCTCTGCCTCGTCACCATGGAACGCTTCATATAGCATTGATATTACCTTTTTAACTTCAACTTGCTGCATAATAATTTAGCATTTATAACTTAGTAGCTGGAGTACCTATACTATATAATTTTATTAAACATCGAATGAAAATATGATTAAAATGCTTACCAACTTATCATTTGTGATACATTGTTCCTCACGTGCCTTTCGCGGTGTTTTTCTTAGGGTCGGGACTTGTACGTAAGGATGAGTGACTTTTAAAAACCATTCCATATAATTACTCTTACACTCCCAAGAATATGTCACTGGTATAGAGCGTTGGGTCGGATTAAGAATGTGATTACTCCAATTTCTTTGTTGATGGCGATTGACATATACCACATTGAAAGATTGGGTTTTCTTTCCTTTAGTCGACTTTGAGGGCTTAACAATCGGCATCATGGGAATTGTTTGTACTCTCCCGAATTGTCTAAGAATGCGATCCGGATAGTAAGGCTCGGCAACATCAAAACATACAAGCAAGCCACAGAAGTATGAAATCTCTAGCAATGGGCGTGTAGCTCTATGCTCTTTATAAGGATCCCAACATACCTGTTAAAAAGATGACTTGAAATTAACTAGTAATTTTAAAAATTAAAAGTACAAAATTCCAAAAATTGTTGCCTACGACTTACGTCCATCTCAGTCAAATCATCAAGCCTCTCCCTTAAGGCGATAAGGGCTGTGGTAGCATCAGCTTTCGCAATTGCTTGGGGTTTCCACCTACACATCCGTGGTTGTGTCTCTGTATACTCCGTATTAGGATTCACGCGTAGAAAATCATAAAAGTGCTCGTAAATCCAACCCTGTGATATTTCAAGTTCATCAACAACAACTACATAATAATAATAATAATAATAATAATAATAATAATAATAATAATAATAATAATAATAATAATAATAATAATAATAATAATAATAATAATAGTTGAAGACAAGAGGTGTACCACAAGAAGAGTTTGGCATCCAGAAATCCATCTTGCCCTAGATCTCGACGCTTGTCCTAATTGACGATATAGGTGTGCAAGTATTGCCATACCCCATCCTATTTGACTAACCTTGGTCAAATCTCTCAAACAAGCCAAATAGTATAATGATATCTTACTCTTTGTCTTATCAGGGAGAACAACACACCCTAACAAGAACAAGATATATCCTCTCGCACACTTATCCAACTCATCGGAAGTTGATTCTACGGTAGCGCGACCCATGCATTTTTCTTTTAACCACTGCATCCTAACTGCGTACGTGTCTTTTGTTTCGTCAATTACATCAACCTCACTAATGCCTAACAACTCAGAAGCCAATGCTATTCCACCCTCCTCCGAAGTAAAACATTCACCTTCAACCGGAACACCTAAAATTTGTCTAACGTCGTCGAGAGTGATTGTCATCTCACCGAAAGGTAGATGAAATGTATTGGTTTCTGGTTGCCATCGTTCAACGAAAGCTTGGACGACGAGATAGTCTATGTACCGAAAATTATGCTCAATTAATGGAGTTAAGCCACTTGCTTTAACTCGGGTTTGAACCCCTTCGACCTCTCTTGACAAGTCCCATTCCCGCAATTTTGGCCAATGACATATAGTGCTTAGCTTTCTATCTTTGTCCTATAATAAATAACCCAATGATGTTAGTCACAATCATATATTGCATATGCATATTTATAGAAGCAAGAAATATAATGATTAAATACCTTTGTCTGATTCCATATTGCGTATGCTATATGATCATTGAAAGATACAAGTACACTTTTATCAATAGGCCCTCCACTAGGACCTTTATCACTACTGCTCGGACCCTCAATTTCGGGATTCTCTCGAGCCGCTGCATGAGATGGATTCTCTTCATTTTGATGATCATTTTGGGTTGAGAGAAAATCAGTATTCCCTTCACATTGTGGTTCATTTTGAGAGGGGGGGTCATTTTCGATTTCAGGTGGTGCTAGTGTTACCGTCTTCTTTGTTTTTCCATGTTTCTTTACCGCAGCGACAGCACAATGTTTTTTGGATTTTCTTTGCCTCTCGGACGCTGTCATTGCTCTTTTCTTTGTCATGCCTGAAAATATCAATTAAAGCATAAGTAAGTATATTGACTTGTAACAAATAAATTTTGGTTGAATGTTAATTGTGATTAAAATGTTGTAACTATATGAATAACAAAATTTTTGGTTCATAATTGGTTATGTGAATGGTAAGTATAAGGAAAGTACAACTTCCGTGTCCTTAATGGCATATTAGATGTTGGAATGGTCCTCTAATATTTTGTCTTCATAGTCTAAATCCCAAATTGGCAGTGCCTTTGTTTTGGAATCTAAGTAGTGAGTTAGTTGGTTAATACAAAGAGCGTAAAACAAGAAAGTATGGAATCACTCATTTCTTTTTTCACAGATAGATAAAATATGCTGAGATCCCTGCCAGATGAGAGGGATTGAGTAGGAGATATGAATTGAGTGACTTTACATCTATGATTTTATTTGTACTTGGGGAAAAAACCTTTGTAAATTGTATAATAAAGTGTAAATTACTGAGAGAAGATCATTCTACTAGTTCTTGTGATGGTACACAAATCATAAAACAATTACATGTATGTACAAGTCAATCAGCAACTATATTAAATGTATGTACAAGTCAATCAGAACATAAAATAAAAAAGGTACTAGTATAACTATGATAAGTGATAAATACATACGACTGTGACTGGGTTGATTAACTGCACAATTTGTAACTGATAAGTGATAAGTGATAAATACATATAACTCTGATAAGTGATAAATACATACGACTGTGACTGGGTTGATTAACTGCACAATTTGTAACTGATAAGTGATAAGTGATAAATACATATAACTCTGATAAGTGATAAATACATATGACTATACTAGTATAACTCTTTTCTTTGAAACCTAAATCTTCAACTTTGCAAATATCAATTTCCAAGTAATCACATAATCAATGTACCAGATCTCAATATAGTAAGTTTTATTCTTGACCGTTGATTACGTTGAAATTAGTTTTTTCTTAGAATGCGTGGAAAGTTAATTAACTACTCTTAATTTGGGATAGTAGTAGCATTTTTTGTGGTCATTAGTGTCACAAGCTTTGAGTTAACACTTAACAGGCATCCAAATTAAAAAGGTTTTCTAACTAAGATACATAGAGAATAATTGAGATTAAAGAAGTGTATAAACCAATGGAAATGTATCATTTATTTTCTTGATCCCTATTCCTTTGAAAATTTCAATTATGTTGGGGACAGGTACTTTTTGTTAATATTGTTAATTAATTGGTGTTTATTTTTTTGATGAATTGGTAAGGTGATATATCGAGACTTCAAAGCTTCAAATGTGCTCTTGGACGCGGACTTCAACCCAAAGCTTTCAGATTTTGGGCTTGCTAGGGAAGGGCCTGTTGGGGGTCGTTCTCATGTATCTACTGCAGTAAGTAAATAATTCGTCAAGTTCTTGAATGACATTTATGTTTATTAGGATCTTGCGAGTGTTTGCTTGTTCACATTTAATGATCATTTGCATTTTTTTTTCTTTTTCCTTTTAAACCTTTGCCACTCTTAAGCGCACCATGATTAAAACTTCAATCTTTGGGGATAGTCCTCTTTCTCTGTATATATATAGACACGCAGTATGGCTTGGCCCCTAGAAAATTACAAATTTGAATTTTCTAGATCCCCTATTGTTTGTGGAAGCTAAGTATTTTGAGTGGGAACCATCTGTTTCATTTGATCATATTTTTAAAGGGTAATGCTATTGCCCAATAAGTTTTGGCTTCTGCTTGAGCAAATGATGCATTGCATAGATTTACGTTGTTGCTTTAGAAATAGTGCATTGTTTTGGTAGAAACCAAATTCGCTTTGACAAATATGACTATACTAGTATAACTCTTTTCTTTGAAACCTAAATCTTCAACTTTGCAAATATCAATTTCCAAGTAATCAAGTCTCTGTTTTGGAATGAAATCAGAAAAAGTTTGATTGAGCTAGAAATTTTTTCATAAGCTTGTGCGTATTTTTTGGTTGCTCTGTGAGTTGCGTTTACAGCATTTGCCTATCATTCTACATGAATGATAGGCAGATTTAGCCCTTCATCTCTTATTAAATTAGAACTAGAGAACATGCAGTCTTGTAGCCATAAACCAAACAAACTTGCTGGCCATGTAGCTACAAGTACACTATGTATAAATAAATAAATAAATAAATAGGTGCAAGTAAATCTGGCAAGGGGGAAAAACTAGAAAATGGGAAAATCAAACTAGAAAATGGGAAAATCAATTAATACAAGCATGTACAAAAGTCCAGTGCTGTATTTTGAAAATTTATAAGAACAAACTAGATCATGAAACTACACACGCATAATCAAACACCGGCCATTTCTCTGTAAATTAGGCATCCAAATCATCAATGCTAAATGACTAACTAAGTTATTCATTATATAAAATTAATAACGGCTAACCTCAGAAATCATGCAAAGTTGGAGAAGGTCGGTGTGGCTAAGTTAAAACGACAGCTGCCGTAAGCTCGGCGGTGGATTGGCCGGGATTGGGAGTGTGCACACGCCTGATACAAAGAGTTGGAAGTTGGAACTGAATGACGATGGAAGTGAGGCGGCGAGGGAGAGTGAGGCGGCGAGGGAGAGTGAGGTGGCGAGGGAGATCGAGCCGGAGATGAGGGAAGCGAGTTTTAGGGCTTTATCATAGAGAGGGAAAGTGAGAGGAGAGCACGAGAAGGAGATAATTTTAGGGATTCAATTTTTATCTTATAACTTTTAATTAGTTAATTAATTAAAAAAATTATCATTAATTATATGTATTAAAAGGTGGGAGTGGTGTGAAGATATATGGGAGTAAAAACAAGTAAAATTAACTTAATGGGAGTGTTATTGGGAGTGGGAGTGAAAACAAGTAATTATGGGGGTGGTAATAGCACCACCCTTTTATAATGGCTATTCATGCTGTCAAAAAAAATATTTTTTTTTATCAAAATACAATAATATATAATTTTAAAGTTTTATATTATTACGATAATAAACAAAATTTAATTAATTAATTTAGTAACAATACCATTCTTTATAATTATTTACAGCACACAGTGGAATTACTTTTATGTTCTGTGTCTCTAGAACATTTTAAAAAAAAAGAACCCAACTCACGCTGGTAATAGTTTAAGCTTTGTAGTATACAGCTCAATTACTTTTTCATTTTCCCCCTTGTTAACTTTTTGTTTGTTTATTATTTTGTGCAATACAGAGAGAAAAAAAGGAAGAAATGAGTTGTCTGCGCAAGTGGGTGGGATTTTAGTAGTTTGGGCTTTATAAGAAATGTCTCAATCCATGACGGCAAAAAATATTGACCTTTTCACATGGGCTGTGTACAGAACATATAATTAATTTATGTCACTGTGTACACTTTTGTCCTTTCAATTTTTAAACTATATTTTTTATTTTTGTTTCACAGAATTTTTAAACTATTTCAATTACCTCACATTCTTCACATTTTCATATATCCTGTCTAACAAATAAATTCGCTAGTGTTACGGACATGTAAGAAAAAAGTATAGGAGATCTAGGTTGAATACGTCATTTATCATATAACGTGTACGTTAAATTTGTAAATTTTGACATAGACGCATTAAAAAAAAAATCCAAAAATTTACTATACGTTTTAGACTTCTAATAATTTGGTTGGCTGATGCTTGATCGTATAAGCTCAAACCACCAACCTACACTCTTTCAAAGTGGGAGAATCTTTTATAAGAGCAAAGGAATTTTTTTTGGTCTTTACCGAGTAGTGTCCAAGTCCGGGCCAGCTTACGCGCACCTCGACCTTGACTATTCTGCTCTGCTCCGGGAGCTCGCACAAGGCGGTAAAGAGCGTGGCCCAAGTGGGTTTTCTGCAAGCGTCGAGAATCGATCCGGCTACCAACCGGTCGACCAAGGACTTGCAGCCTAGAGGAGATGCATCCACTTTCCTTCCCTCCTTTCTTTCATACAATTAAAGGTCAGTTACTCTTATAACTTTGTTTTTATATTAAACGGTCAAGCATCACTTGTATGAGTATGCATCCGCAAACTTAACATTATATTTACAAATTTAGCAATTTAATTTACTCTACGCGCTGTGCATGGTGTGATTGGTCTTATAGTTCCAATAGGTAAAACTTAATTTCATCTTTTAACAAGCACTAAATTATGTCTTGTCAGCCCCGATATATCATCATCTTTTTCAAGTTGCACATCAGTATCTATGCAGTGCACAGGGTTAACCTTGGAAAAGCCTGTATGGCGATGGCCCAAGGTCTAAAAACAAAAAAGAATACTAAATTACCAATACTTTATTTGTTTATATATTAAAGCTTTTTATTAATAAAGTAGCCGTCCAAGAAAAAAAAAACTCAAAGTTTCCAAGGTTCTAACGGTGTGTAGGAAATGACTTCTTCAACTCTTCTCTAATTCTTTATTTTCATATTCAATCTCAACATTTTCATACGTAAAAGAGAAATGGAGTGGCACCAATATTTTTTCTTTTATTTTTATTGATTTCAAAACAATAAAAGGTAATTAAATATTTAATTATAGTGTTTTTTGTAGAATTCTTTACAATTATAATGTATTTTTTTGTTGCATGTAAACCAAAAACGAAGATATGCAGTGCTCAGAGGGGGCAGCTACTCCTCAATCTTGTGACACTTTACATATTGGCATAAGGAATGAGTATAAATTCACCCCTCCCCTTAAACCCCCAAAGACTCATAGAACAACTTGTATTGAGGATGTTTAGATTTTTCTTTACTACAATAAAGTTTTTGTATATAAATATAATTGGCATGTAGCTCTGTATAACCTATAAATTAAAATTTTAAAAATATATCAAGTTTTGCAAACTAATAGATAGTTTCGTCCATTTATTTTTTTATAAAAAATGAATGTAATAAATCTCACAATAGAGAAAAAGTTTGGTTTTGACTATTAATTAGGTTGAAATAAACGTTTTTACAAATATTAAAATAAACTATCAATTTGTTTAAGAAAGGAAACATACTCTTAATTTGAGATGAGTCAAAAAGGAGACTCCTAATTTAAGACGGACATGAGGGAGTATTGAGTAATGCTCAACATGCCCCCCTCATGAACATTTTTTATCCGACCTTGATGTTAACTTTTATCACTAAAATAAAATTATTTTTTTAATATTAAAAAAATAATATATTTATTTATAAGAGGGTATCTTATAGGATTTTGCCCCAAGTTTAAGCATGGTCAAAATCAGCCTTAATACTGCTTATTTCCTTGGTAAATTTATTCCACATGACTAGAGGTATAATTTTAACTACGACTAATACGTAACATAGTAATCGATGCAAATGCGAAAAGTTAATTTAAAGAATTAAAGTTCGAAATTCTAAATTCACCAAGTCGAAACTTGCAAGCATACTTAATGTTAAATGGGATTCAAATGCATACATATGTTTTGCAAATATGTAATAACTTATTTAACCTCCATATACAAGATTAATTAGTAATAGGTCTGAGAAAGTGACATCAGTACCCTGAATAACAAGACTTGGATGTCACTATTGACCGGATCTAGATTATGAATTTGGTGGGTCAAAATACAAGCACAATTTTTTTTTTTGACATAAAAGTAATTAATATAAAAATATGTTCAAAATAAGTTATCTGACAAAGACCAACAATTATTACGTATTGTATTCTGCCCGTTTTTATAATAATAAAATCCTTCATATGAAAAATTATATATTTAAACCCAAAAAGTTATAAATTTTACTTGAAAGAAAAAAATAATTGAAAGGGCCGATGAAAAGGTAGTACTCAAATTTTCAAAAACCTAAAGGGTATTCAAAATTTCAAAAATCTTAGGGGGAGCCCGAAATCCCCGGCCCACTTGCATCCGCCATTGCTATTGACATCAATAGTGGCCATCAAATGATTTTAACATGCTTGTAAGATATTCTTATTTTTGTTGACCTAAAAGGCCATTAGTCTTATTTTGATAATAATAATAATCATTTGATTATGCGTAATTTAAAATGTTTGTTAAATGAATTTTAGCCATAAACATTATAGATCACTCATGGAACATCAAGAACCGGAATCGATAATCTGAACCATAAATCATTCCTTCCACAAGCACCACCCAATCCACACAAGCATTCTTCACATGACTATCTATGATCAAGATGAATAAACACGCATTCAAGTGAAGAACAAGTCAAGAACAATGTGAAGAAGCAAATAAACAAATCAACCATTTGAATACTCGTTAATTCGATAATTGAGTGAGTTCTTAGATTCAATATGAAGTTTCTTTATTGATCAATCTCTATAGCTCGAGCATGATCATTCATCATTCATATACTGAGTCAAACTAGTTTGAACTGAAATTCTTTGAAAATAGCATTTTACATACACTAGTTTTCATATTTAATTAATAACTAAATCAAACGGACGCTTCAAAGCTCTAAAATAAATTTAGCATGCTTAAAAAATGTTTAGAACATTCCTCAAGCATTGGAATGATTTTTAGATCATTTAATTTTTTGACGAAAGTGATGCCTGGAGAAACAAGTAGTTGACTACATGAAACTAGCAGTTAGAAAGTTGATAAATATCTTATTTTGGCCTATAACTCTATTAAATAGCTAGCATTAAATGGCCATAATTCATATATTGCTAATATTCTAAGATTCAAGTATTTGCATTTATCATTTCATTTGTCTTTGAGGTATAATTGTTGATTAATCATGATAACTCTAAAATAAGCTTCATCTAATATTTTTCTAAACACTTAAGAGTTATTGTATATTGGTGTATATCACCAAACAAACTTTATTCATTCATCTCTGAGAGGTTTTTCTTATAATACAGCAAAATCATGATCTTGTGTGAAGAGTATTGTAAATGTGTTTCTCATACTTGGAGTTTGAAGAACTTGACATTGGTTTACATCCGTAAAAAGATCAATAATGAAAATTCTCAGATACCGACTTTGGGCATTGATGTATGATTTAAACAATGTCGTGTAAACAAAATTCTTTGACTTCTATGGTTAAATCTTTCTAAAACTCAAGCTCATTACTTATCTTTATTACTTGTCATTGAATTTATATTGCAAATAATCCACAAATCTCCACTTTATGTCTCCACATTAAAAAACTAGACCCAAATTTGAAATTCTTTTCTTATATCCAAAATTTCTTTCATAAAATCACATTTCTGCACCATACTAGCCTACCCTGGCTCAAAATTTTTGTACCTAAACACCCTATTTCGAGATTTTCACCAAAATTTCAAAACCCTAGCCTTAATCTTCAAGAACACAAATGGCCTCTAGCCTTAAAAGATCTACTCGATGTCGGGTTCGCGATTCGAATTCCATACCGTAAGAGCCACAACCACGGCTTCTCTTTCTTAATGCCATATTATAAGTTGATTTAAAGGGAATTTGTTGTTACTTAATTCCGCACTTAAATGCAATAAAACACTACTTTTATGTAAAATAATTAAATTAGTATATCAAATAAGTAAGAGTCGATCTAAACTCAAGTTAATACCCTTAAAAATAGGAAAGTTTGTTAAAATTCAATATTTTAGGAATTTAGATTAAAACCGTTTTTAAATTTTGATTTTAAAATTATATAGACTAAGAAACTAAACTAATTAAATTAAAGAAAACATGCAAATATCAAAGATAATAAATCTGAAGGAAAGAGAATCCACCATCATAGATATAAATAAAAAATATCTAATTATATTTTTAATATCTATCCATACTGTTGACCTTATAGTCACTAATCTTGTTTTGATAATAACAATAACATTAATCATGTGTAATTTAATTAAGTTGATGTTTAAAGTTATAGCCACATTAAATTGATCACACGTGGACAAAATTGAAAAGCCGGAATAAAGATCATTCACCTACAAAGTTGTACGCTTTCAATATCTCACACATCACAAAACCTCCATGATCAATGCTCTATCAATGGCACCTCCATGATGAATGATAAGCCAAGGAAAAAAAGAAATGAAGAAACAATCAAAGCCTTCGAAGACTCATTAGTTTCTATTTGAGTGAGTGCTTTAGTTACCTTTGTAAAGGTTCATATTTGACTCTTAATATAGCTCATATACTTTGTTTTTACATAACTAGATTGATCAAAATTGAGTTTCCTCAAGATCTTTTCAAAACACACATTCTAGTAAAAATCGGTTTTGAAATTAATTCTTATTTAATTTTAAATGATCTTATTTGAAGCTCTAACAAAAATAGGTGTCTTAGGAACTTATATATTACATTCTCCAAGCATTAAAAGTGGTCTTAGAGTTTATTTGCAAAAGTGACAAAATTGGGTTTTTGGACTGATGACCAGAGCTCATCAGTCGACTAAGCAGAAAGGCTCATTCGACTGAGGCTCACTCAGTCGACTAAGGAGCCCTGCTCAGTCGACTGATGGCCCAGAATATAGCCGTTGGAGTTCTGATTTTTTACCATTTTTGGCACCAAACTCTTACCAACTCCCTCCAAACGGCCATATGATGTCTTAGACTATATATACACCTCTAAGACTTATTTAAACCCTCTTGAATCATTCTTACACTATTCTCTTCATATACATTCATTTTCAAAGATTCAAGAACATTGCTTTTGATCATTCATCTTTATTTTGAGCTATATTTTATTGATCAAATTTGATATCTCTTAGTGTGAGCTTAAATTGTAATCTTCATACATTATTGAGCTATTGTACATTGGTGTTAGTCACCAAATTATTTCTTTCAAACATTAAGAGAAGTTCATCTCTTAAGATAGCAATAGTGAATTCTTGTGTGAGTATTGAGAGAGATTCAATACTTGTAAGAGTGTGTGAGAAGAATATACTTGTAGAGGTTTGATTTTCATCCGAAAGGAGATCGGTTATAGTGGAATTTCTCGGGGTACTAACTGAGCGCGGAGTAGGGGCTAACAAGCCGAACCGTGTGGACAAAAAGTCTTCGACTTTGATCGGTTCAATCTTTCTAACTCTTGAACTCTTATATTGTGTTACTTGCACCTTGTGATTGGAATTATCCCTGTTTATTGTTTTTTTGATTGACGTAGACATAGAATATTTTTAAATTAATTTTAAAAATCTCATTAAGTTTTAAAAACCCTATTCACCCCCCCTCTAGGGTATTTTTCGACCTACAATTAATTTAAAAATAACGGATGACTTGATTAGTTATTCCGATGCGAATTTTGCCGGTTACAAAATCGATAGAAAAAGCCTAGTGGCACTTGTCATTTCCTAGGACACGCACTAATATCTTGGTCAAGTAAGAAACAAAACTCGGTGGCCCTTTCAACTGCCGAAGTTGAATATGTGGCGGCCGAAAGTTGTTGTGCTCAAACTTTATACATTAAACAACAACTAGAAGACTTCGGATTAAGTCTTAGCCACGTTCCCATTAAGTGTGACAACACAAGTGCTACTAGCTTGATCAAGAACCCTATACAACATTCACGTATTAAGCACATTGAGATAATATATCATTTTATTCGTGATCATGTGCAAAAAGGTGATGTTGATATTAAATTCGTTGGCACCGAATTACAATTTGCGGATATTTTCACTAAACCACTTCCCGATGATCGCTTTTGTACTATTCGACGTGAACTTGGCATGACTAGAACATGTGATATCTAGTTAACCAAAATACTCATGTATATTGATCAATTATGCATGTTTACTAAGCTTACAATATTGTTTTGTTAATTGATAAAAAAATTTTCAAGCATCCTAGTTTCATGTATTTCATTTACATGTTATTATGTGTACTAATAATTTTATTGTAGTACATATTTGGCCCACAATAGCACTTCAAAGTTCAATTTGGCATTAAGAGAAAAAATGAGTAAATCTGGGCTTGACAGACTCAATCAGTCGGCTAAGGGATTACACTCAGTCGACTAAGCCTTCATCAGTCGACTGATGCTTGGCTGAGAGCTGTTCTCTTTGTACCCTGTTTTTCCCCTGTTTCATTCACTTCCCTCTCTATCAATTTCGAGCCTCCTCTCTTTACACACACCCAAAACCTTCACAAACCATCCTATATCTCTAGATTCTTCACCAAAACACATTCTAATCAATAAATCTTCATCATTCTACATCAAATCACCTACAAATCACACCTATTTCACTTCAAATCCTTCAAACCCATCTTATTCCTTCTCAAACCTTAACCCTAGCCTCCATTTGAATCTTTTACCCAAAAACCATACTCTACACCCAATCTTTCTACTATCTCATCTAAATTCATCCATATAACCTATTTACCACTCTTTTTCCATCATCTAAATTTCTCTTCAAACCCTAGTTTCTTCAAAGTATATATCCTTTTCTCAATCTCTCTAAATATGTCTTAAGCACCTCGCTCTCGTCGCCCTCGCAAGTCTGTACCACAAGTAGGTATATCTTCGCCCGCTCCTACACAAGTTTCACAACAACCATTGTTCATCTTCGACGAAGTTCAAGCAAACTTCAAGTTCGACTATGCCATTCGTACTATTGTTAAAGGTAAATAATTCAACATTGAGCTATTTTCTTCTTATGGTCTTAACATCACTGCTCTTTTTCGTAGATAATGCATTATCAATTTTCTAACAATTCGTGAGAATGTTTATCCCTGTCTAGTTAGATTGTTTTATGCTAACCTTCATCACCCGGCACTTGATTCCGGACGTCCGAACAAACTTCGTCTTAACACTCTCATAAATGGACAAATGATTAGCTTCACTAAATTAGATCTCAGTCGGATCTTTGATTTTTCAATTGAAAATGTGACAGACGTCCCGTCAAATTTTAACAATCTCTTTGGTTTTGAGAAATCCGCTGCCCTATCTACTATTCTTAAGCGACGGTTTAGACACCACAATAGTGGGGCGGGACTTGAAATCAAAGCCTCTATGCTTACTTTGCAAAACCGACTTATCCATTCCATTATCGGGTATTCCATTGTTCCGAGACGAGGTAGTAGGGCTTCCGTCAATGCTTTGGACGTTTTCTTGGTATGGGCAATCGCAATGAGACACAAGCTTGACTTTGCAGATCTCATGTTCAATCATCTTCTTGGTATCACCAATCGCAAGAAACAAGGATTGGTATATGCTATGGCGCTCACCCGACTCTTTCAATTTTATGACATTCCCCTTGAAGATGAGACGAAAATTATTGTTCCAACGTCCGATGAAACTTATAGTGCCAAGACTATTCGTCAAATGAGATATCACATAGAGAACAGAGAATGGATTTCAAATGATCCTCTTGACATTGATGAGGACAGTGATAGTGATGATGATGATGATGGGAACTTGGCTCAAACCGAGCCCATGGAGCAAGACATACCACCTCAAGGACCTTCCACTCAAGCTCCATCTAGCTCTCAATAAGATATTCACACGCTACATCCAAATGAAGCTATCTTGCAAGCCATCCAACATCTCTCGGTGACCATGGACAATAGGTTCAACCGCATTGAGGAAAGGCAAAGAGCACATGAAGCCGCATTCCTCCACTACCACCGACTATGCCTTTCCACCGTGGAATCCGTGGCATGGCAATCAAGAATGGGGTCAATGGCCACAAGAAGGTCCCGACGAGTGATCTCATTCTCTTCTCCTCTTTTTGATCATGACAAAGGGGGATAAAATAATAAGCGTTTGGTACACACTTTATCTAGTATGCCTTTTATGCTTTCTTTATAAACTTCTATCAACTCTAGTTTTATGCTTGTTATGGTTTTAATTTGGTTATAACTCTAGTATTTCATCTAATTGTTGAACTTTAGATAAAGTTTGAAGTATTAATTAAGATTCTACATTGGTTTGAAATTAAGATTCTGCATTGGTTTGAACTTGTTTTATGCATGCCTGCTTTATTCTATTTTATGCATAGTTTGAGGGGGAGTTTTCCCATTAGAAAACTCAACTTATAATCTTAATCGCAAACACACATTAATTTATTGTCATCATCAAAAAGGGGGAGATTGTTGACCTTATAGTCACTAATCTTGTTTTGATAATAACAATAACATTAATCATGTGTAATTTAATTAAGTTGATGTTTAAAGTTATGGCCACATTAAATTGATCACACGTGGACAAAATTGAAAAGCCGGAATAAAGATCATTCACCTACAAAGTTGTACGCTTTCAATATCTCACACATCACAAAGCCTCCATGATCAATGCTCTATCAATGGCACCTCCATGATGAATGATAAGCCAAGGAAGAAAAGAAATGAAGAAACAATCAAAGCCTTCGAAGACTCATTAGTTTATATTTGAGTGAGTGCTTTAGTTACCTTTGTAAATGTTCATATTTGATTCTTAAAATACCTCACTCTAGGGTATTTTTTGACCTACACATACTATATAAACAAACTCAAAATTACTGTCATTCTTTCTTTAAAACTAATGTAAATAAAAATAGGCATCACTTATATCCTCAAATTGGTGATTACAAGAGATCATTCTTTTATTTTAAAAATAATTAAAGTATTAGAAAGAAAACACATGTTATAATAATGATAATTTCAAAATCTATTTTAATTCGGTACAAATAAATAAAAAATAATTATAATTAAATTAAACACATTACATCCATGACGATTTCATCCCTCCCATTTGGGAGAAAATTTAGCCAAGCATACTAATTAAAGAATACATGCAAATAAAATAATAATTCATTATTAAAACTAAAATTAAAGTATTTGAATACAAACTATAAAAAATAAAAAATAAAAAAACTGTAAAGCGTCCCTGTTTATGATGCTCGAACTGGCATGTACTGCATGGCTTTACACTGTCCATTTCTTCACTTTCAATACTTCGGTCGCATGGCAACTAGTATATGAAGGGATATATTATATAGGGATTTTATCTCTCCATAATTCTTTAATATATATATATATATATATTATGCATTATATCTCTGCTATATATCTATATCTATTTTTTCTATATATTTAGCTCTAGAGAATGGGTCTATGTATATGAATAAGAAATAGAAGTTTAAAAGGTTTAAAAAGTTAGAATTATAAAAGAAATAACAAATATGAGTTCAATTATGATTTTAATTAAGAGAAAGAAAAAATGAGTTGTAAAAAAAATAACAAAAATGACTTATTCCATATTTTTAGGCTTTTTATCACAATTTACTTCTTCCCTACAAAAGAAAAAATAAATATTATTTCTCTACAATTTAAACGTTAATTAAATACTAACTGAATATTATTTACGGGTTTAAATTACAATTTTAAGCCTTTATTAGAAGTACGCTTCAACACGACTTCATCAATCGTGTTATAATTGAAGGTAAACAATTTGATCACACTTTGTTTTTCGAAAACAGATTAAAAATTACCAATGTGTTCCACTGACAAAGAATTATTAATTTTCTTTACATTAAAATGAATATTTATCCGAGATTGATTTAATTATTCTATGTGAACTTACATCATCCTATGAATAATCATGGTGTTGTAGATCCCACTCATATAAGAACATATCTAAAGGGGCATATAATCACATTTACAATAAAGGGTGACCTTGCTCAAGTTTATGGGTTTAATCGTCACGACATGACTATTGTCACGGCATATTACGAGGAGCTCTTAGGCTATGCTTGACGTGACGCCTTCGTACCATTCTTAAAAAGAACACGGCAAAACATAGGGCTAAACTTGTACGATAGGATATCGTGTGCCATACTCAACCTTCATGCCCGCCTTATTCATCATACCATCACCAGTTGTATAGTACTAAAAAGTGGAAGATACTATAATATAACAAATTATGACATCTTCCTCACATGTGCAATTGTTAGTAGCCATAAGCTTAATTATGCTAGCTTAATATTTGACAAGTTCCTCAATATTATGTCACACTCTAGCCGTGGACTTAGTTATGGGATGGTTCTTACTAGGCTCTTCAAATACTTTAACATTCCATTTAACGGTGAGTCGTATATGCACGAGCTTATAAAGCATGAGATATATTCTGAGAGAACTCTCCACCAAATGCACTTTCACCTGGAGAATGGCATTTAGGTCTCAAATGATCTAAATGCCGTGGAAGTTAAAGTTGAAGTTAAAGTTGAAGAAGAAGAAGAAGAAAGGTATAAGCCGATTTCACAACTCCCATCAACTTTTCCTCATTGCCCACAAGCTAGGCGGTAAGATAACAACTTATCTCACCAAGTTACCTCCACCGATCAAGAAGTGTAACAAAGATTTAACCAAAAGGAGATGGCCTTTCGTCATTATCATTCCGACCACACTTGGCAACCATGGCCTTAACAACTTCATGGACCTTAAGGACCATACAAACTACAGCAGTGATCCCCCTTCCTTTTTGATGAAAAAAAAGGGGGAGAAATTTAAATGTGTGAAAAAGGAAGTTTTTTATTTTAAGCTTTAAGTTTAAAAGTGATAATGGTACACATTCTTTATTTTGAATTCTCTAAGCTTATTATATGTTTTGAACTATTTAAATTTGTATGCTTTAAACTTAAGTTTTATCTATACATCTATGATTTCACCTTAAATGATTTTCTAAGCTTTTACAATGCTTATCATATAGCTTATTGCAATGTAATTTTGGTATATGCATATACTGAGGAGAAGCATTGTGAATCTCACTTTTCAAATTCGATTTATGCTCTTTTATTGAAAACACACATTAACTTTTTGTCATCATAAAAATGGGGAGATTGTTAATCTAAAAGACCATTAATCTTACTTTGATAATAACAATAATTTGAATGTTAGTTAAATGAATTTTAGCCACAAACTTAAAGCAAACATTATAGATCACTTGTGGAACATCAAAATACGGAACAAATAATCTAAATTAGAAATCTTTCCTATTCATAAAGACCACTCAATCCACACAAGCATTCTTCATATAACTATTTATAATCAAGATCAATAGACATACACTCAAGTGAAGAATAAGAATAAAATGAAGAAACAAATCAACCATTTGAAGACTCGTTAATTTGATAATTGAGTTAGTGCTTGGATTCAATGTAAAGTTTATTTACTGATCAATCTCTATAGCTCAAGCATGATCATTCATTAGTTATATACTGAATCAAACTTGTTTGCATTGAAATTATTTGAAAATGACAGTTTACATTAACTGATTTTCGTATTTAATTCATAACTAAATCAAATGGATGTTTCAAAGCTTCAAATAAATTTAGCATGCTTAAAAACATGTTTAAAACATTCCCTAAGCATCGGAACAATTTGTGGATCGTTTGATTTTTCAACAAAAGTGGGGCTCGACAGAAATAAGTAGTCAACTACACCACAAAGTGAGGTAGTCGACTAAATTCCAGAAAACTAGTTATTGGAAAGTTGGTAATTAGTAAATGTTTTGTTTTAGCCCATAACTTTACCAAATATCCTAAAACGGTCATAATCTTTGAGGGGTTATATATTGAAAGTCTTAAAGATATTTTAACACACTTGAATTATCATTTTAACTCATTATTCATGTAGGTCGGAAATTCAACCCTTGGGGGGGGTTGAATAGGGTTTTAAAAACTTAATACGAAATTAAATACTTTTCGTAAATGTTTAAGCAAAACAAATTTACTAAACAAATATATCAAATAAATAATCAATACAAGTAATCAATCAAACAAACTCAAGATCAATCAATGAATAATAGCAAGTAAATAAATAGCTTGAATTAGAAAGATTAAACCGATTTGAAGTTCAAGACTTTTTGTCCTCACGGTTTTGGTTTCTCAAACCAAAGTCCGCGCTCAGTTAGTTCCCCGAGAAGTTCCACTAATTTCAATCTTCTTCCGAGTGAAGATCAAACCTTTACAAGTGTTGTTGTCTCACACACTCTTACAAATATTGCTTTACCACAATATTCCCACAAGAATAACTCTTGCTAATTTGTGAGATTTACCTCTCACAAATACTAAACAAGAATTAACCTTCTTGTTATCTTATGAGATTTACCTCTCACAATTGAATACAAATAGTTTGATGATTCACACCAATTAACAACAACTCTCAAGTGTTTAAGGAATATAATTGAAGCTCACATTAGAGTTACTTGTTTGATCAAGATTTATAGCTTCAATAAAGAATGATTGATCAATATAATTCTTGAATCTTAGAATGTTTGAAATAGATGAAGAGTAGAGTATATGAGTGATTTAAGGTGTTCAAAATGTGTCTTGGACAGTGTATATATAGTCTCAAAAGTGATATAGCCATTTTTAAAGTTTGGTACCAAAAATGATAAAAAATTATAAGTCCAAGGGCTATATTCTGGGCCATCAGTCGACTGAGCAAAGCTCTTTAATTGACTGAGCCTCTCTACTTAGTCGACTGATGGGTTCTGTCCATGAGACCAAAATCTCAATTTTTACACTTTTGCGTATAAACTCCAAAATCAATTATAATGCTTTGGGGAACTTAAAAATAAGTTCCTAAGACACCTATTTTCGGGAAAACTCAAAATATGATCATTTGAATTTAATATGAATTTATTTTAAAACCAATTTTTGCTAGAATGATGTTTTAAAATGATTTTAATTCAAACTTGATTTTGATCAATTTAAGAATGTTGTAACAAGTATATGAGCTATAATAATCATCAAATAAGAAACTTTACAAATAATCCTAAGCACTCACTCAAATGTCGAATAGACGAGTCTTTGAATGTTTCGATTTATTTCTTCAATTTGATCTTCACTTGAAGCTTTTACATGTGATTTTTAATCTTTTGAGCTCCATAGATTTGCATTGTGATAAGATTGATTTTCTTGTCTTGTCCAACGCTTGTAGAGGATGATCTCGGTTTGGATAAATCGGTTTTGGTCCACGAATGATGATCATTGAAATGATGCTATAATTACTTCAACACACATGTTAAATTACAAATGATTGATTTATTGTTATTATCGAAATAAGATTAAGACCTTTTAGATCAACAATTCATATATTGCTAATATTTCAAGATTTAAGTCTTTGCATTGATTATTTCACTTATTTTTAAGTTATAACTGTTGATCAATCTTGATAACTCTATAATGAGTTTCATCTTATATCTTCTAAACAATTAAGAGTTATTGTATATTAATATGTCTCACTAAACAAACATTACTCAGTCATTTACAAGAATTTTTTCCCATAATATAGCAATATTGTGATATTGTGTGAAGACTGTGAGTATGTTTATCATGCTTAGAGTTTAAAGAACTTGTAACTGGTTTGTTCCTCACCCGTATTGATAGTGAAAATTCTCGAGTAGTACCAACCTCAGCCGCGAACATGTTATCTAAACAATTGAACCATTTAAACAAAACGTTTTTAACTTCTACGATTCAATCTTTATAAAACTCAAGCTATTTACATATCTTTTTTACTTGCCATTAAGTTTATATTGATCCTTCTATTATTAAGTGCTTATTGTCTAAATATTTACCATAGTTATTTTAAATTCTGCATTTATTACCATAAACCGTATTCACCCCCTCTTAGGGTTAATATTTGACCAACAATTGTTTTGAAAAAAAATTTAGGTCAAGAAGATATTATTTTAGTTCAGAATCAAAATATGCTACAAGGTTTAATGAGCACTTATAGTGATTCTTACATATCAAGATTAATAAGTGTAATTCAAACATAAACTTTACAAATGAAGTGTTAAAATCTTTACTAACTCAATCAACACTCCTTAACTGAGTGATCAATGGAAATACCTAAATATTATGGAATGAAGTTGGTTCCTAAAATCAATAAAAATATTAGTACTAATTAGTAGTCCTATATCTCAAAATCAAAGTCTGTCTTATCATTAAACTTCCTTATTAGAGATAGCTTATAGCTTATTTATTTGCGACACAATTAATACAATAAATCTCGTACAGTAATCATTATGTAAAATTTGTATTTTTAAAATGACGAGGTTTTTAGCTATTAACATAAAAGTATATATCAACTGGTATTTACCATAAAAATGAGATTATTTTTTTGTTGGTTTTGGGTGGGGGGAGTAAATATGGTGTTCTAATTATGAAATGGAAAATAAATTAAAAATTCAATGGAAGAATAGGGGACATAGGTGTACTTCGAATCTGAAATATAGCATTTTTTAATTGATTTTTTTCATTTAAAAATATAAAATTTAATTCCTTCATCTCAAAGTAGTTAACCCATTTTTTATAAAAAAAAATAAACAATGTTTCAATTGTCACAGTAAAACATAATTTGTTTCCTCTTTTATTCTGCTGAAAGTACTATTTCTTGTCAAAGTCAAAGTAAGAATATTAATTTTTATATTGATATAAAAAATTCCGACAGCTATTCTTCCCACCAAAGAAAACAAGCGAAGAATGCATATGGTTTACCTGGCAAAGTTATCTACAACCAATAGAGCTGCTTCAAGAATTCTTCAAGCTCAGAAGAGTTTACCCAATCTCACTTAGTACTCATACACTTCAACTTGATAATTCATTAAGCAATACTTTCTTCTTTCAAATAAGACCAACTCAAAATGTACAGAGTATACAAAAAGTCGATAACACAAACTGATAGACAGTGATATGATTGGATTGGCAATAAGGCACTCATAGAGCATCCTAAATGCATGACCACTCACTTCACCGACAAATTATTTGGTGTACCGACTTTTTGTATCTCTTTCAGAATTGTTTTTCTACAATTCGAGGTATACATGTCTCATTGAAATCTTCACTAAATCCCCAAGGGACAAGTAAAACCCTAGCATTCCCACACACGGTCAGGCAAATTACAAGAGGCAGCACCGCAAAGGGTGTACGTGCCGGTTGAGATTTGAAAACTTCACTTAAACATCATGAAAAGTTAAACGCAAAACCCTTCATTTAAGCTCCATCCCCAACAAGATTTACCAATAAATGGAAAAATAGTTGCACAAGAATACAATATAATGATACGACCAAATGTAAACATCCTACACAATCTCTTTGCTGCAAAGATTTATCCGAAACTACGTGAAAGAGAATATTACATATTATGGACTCAAAAGGAAAACGGGACTCAAAATGTTCCATTTTTCCCTTAAACAAATACATAAAACAAGTAGAGGAAAAAGCCACACAAACACAGAAATAAATTAAACTAACCTCCTCCGCTTTAGAAAATTATGTCCTCGTCCTTCTGGGCTGCAGCTGATAACAGGTTGTGAGCGGCATTGACCGAAATTCCTCTATTCAAAGAAACTTTCTCAGCCACTTGCTCCTCCGCAAAGTCCTTAGCTGCAGCAAGCTGTCTCTCAAGCTCCCTCTTCTTATACGCTTGAATCTTCTTCAACCTAAAGAAATCCTCTCTCTCCAACTCATCCAGCTCCCCCTTAATGTAACTTATGGTATTCTCTAGCCTCGGTTTGACCACACTCTCGAGGGCATTGACCCTACGGTTGGTGGTCTTGATTGCATCATCGAGGGTCAAGAACGAGGTTTGGAGGGAAGCGAGCTCGACAAGGCACTCGATGGCTTTAACATAAGCCCCCCGGCAAGCTTGGACTTGTTGGCCGCCTCGGGCCAGCCCGGTTAGGTCATTCTTGGCCTCATTTTCCGTGAAGTACTCGAACTTAGGGAGCTTCACGCCTGCCACATTCTCTTGGCGGGACCGGACCTTAACGGACGCATTTTGGACGTTCTCGAGGACGGTGTGCTTCATATTCTCACCGATTACGTATTTGGCCTCAGTTAATGCAAATGACGAGGCTTTCATCACAGTCCCCATTGATTCCTTGGTCGAGACAATGTTTTTGAGGATCTGACGGAATTGGACCGTTAGGGCGTCACTCTTCTTCTTGAGAAGTGCATGGCCCCTTGTGGCGCCAACGAGGCGGGCTTTGATGACCCCGAGCACTGTGATGGTGGGAACCACGTTCAAGCGCTGGCTTTGGCCCGACATGTTGCCAAAGAACTAAGCTGAGGAGAAGTACACAAATGTTATATTCCCAAACTAAAGAGCCCAGATTGACCTCACACCTTTTTAAGTATTCACTAATGGCAGCATGATCAATGATGAAGAACAACTTATCTACTGTCATTAGATTTGGTCCAAAAAAGTAAACGGGCAAAATGTTTGCTAGCTGTCTATGTTATACAGCTACCAGAAAACAAACTTAAAAAGTGTACATGTTAAAATCATCTCTCTGCACAATATATCTCTTTAAATATGCTTATTTCCAAAAGGACAATTTTTAAAACACATATTGTTCCCGTGAAGAGTTATATGGAGTTTTGTTGCCTGTTATCTCTTCATGCATCTAAACTCTACTCAGAACTCTAAAAATGAAGTACGAGAATGCATCTAGTAGTATGTATACATGTCTATCCAATGTCTATATACTCATGCTTGGTTTGATTATGTGTGTATATACATACATAGTTTACATGCACGAACATCAACAAATTTAGATACATGCACTTTAATTAGAGAATAAATAAACAATACCTCTCAAAATATCATTTGGTGTTCTCAAAATCAAGGTTTAAAAAAATAAAAAAAAAAGGTAAAACTCAAAAAAAATAAAATTCCAAAGCTTTAATAAAAATTGCAAACTTCAGCAAATTTATTTATTTTTTTCAAAAAAAAATCATAAAAAATAATCAAAAGTTCCCGAATGTCTACAGAAATGTAAATCACATTCTTTAACAAAACTATGATCCATAATCCTACTCTGATCTCATAAAATATGGGCATCCACTCGGGTCCCTAACATTTCCATCTACGGGATATTGACCAAGAAACATCCAAAAAATTTGCAAGCATTAATTCCTAATTTTTTGTGGGGACTTAGGTACTCAATAAATGTTGAAAATAGACGTAGTTACTTTCTCAGTTCAACCCTATTAAAAAGCAAACCAAACCTAACTATCTACAGTTTAATTAACTTAGCTACAATTTAAAAATATAAAATCCACTTAAGAAACAAAGTAAGTAAATAAACAAAATGAAACAATAAAAGTGGCAGCACAAACCCCCACAACTAAATCCCCCGCAACCACCACACGCATCATCATCAATCACCTTCTTCAAACATCACCACTGCTGCAAAAACTCCGGTGAACTCCCTTCTACCGACAACACATGGCAATTATTTAACAACCAGATCTCTTCATTTCACCATTTCACCTCTCACTTTCTCTCTCTCTAACCGACCAATTCAACAGGATTTGTTGAATTTGACGGAGAAGATTAAATCCCCAAATTTGTAATAGTGTTATAAAATTCGCCGAGTGGGACCGAGTACACGCCGATTACTTGGCACTCACCAGCCAAACGAGTCGAGTATGCCTACTCGGTAGGCTTTCCTCGGCCAGTGGGAAACTCGGACTTTACTTGGTAAAACTCGCCGAGTATTAGATTTTTTTTTTAAAAAAAAAGGGGACAAGAAAACGACATTGTTTGGTACTTTTTTGTGTGAGATCCTTTTTTTAACTAACCCTAGGACAAACCCTCTCAGCCCTTTGGCCCATTTCTTCCTCTTTGCTGCTCGAAAATGGCGAAGTACCATTACCCGTACCTCATGTATGTGAACTACATGAGGAAGAGTTCGTGTCGGAGGATGAGTCGGAGGATGAGGAAACAAAGAATATGACTTTGAGTCCGATGAAGAGAGGGTCAATGAAGGATATGGAGAAGAAGAGCAAGAGCTCTAGTTGATTACTTTATTACTTTATTTTAGTATTTTGTTTTTGGCATGCTACTTATTCTAGATACTTTGAGTCATTGTGTTTTTGTGTCTATTGTCTTTGTGTTTTTACATGCAGAGTTGTTGCTGCTAGACTTTCTTCTTGTTATTAGAATATTAGTACGTTGGCTTTTCAAGGATATTCTAGACTTCCTTGTCATTTTGCAAACTATTTGATCATATTATATTATTTATATTAAAATATACCCTATCCGATTAATCCCCGACTAATTGAAAACTCCCCACCTCGCCGATCGAGTCCCGAGTTTTAGAACACTGTGTATGCATGTGTCGCATGTATATATATATATGCAAGTGTGTGCACAATATATGTATTCTAATGTTGGTTGTCGGTAGATTGAAGAGGGAGATGAGGAAGATCCCATATGGGGCAAGGGTTTAGGTGGGGACGGTGCAATGGCTTCTGGGACACAGAGGGGATAGGTATTGTGGTTCGGGGTTCCTTGTTTTAGGGAAAAGTTAGAGATCTGTTTGTGAATTTTTATTTTTTTTTATTTTTTGGTGGTGGTTTTTGTGTGGGTGTTTTGGGGTTGGGGTTGGGGAGGAGGGGGGGGAGGGGGGTCTGAGGAGGAAATAGAGAAGTTTTCTTGTTTTTATGTTCTTCTATTTTTTCCCTTCCCTTCAATTACTTATTTGTTCTTTCAAAAGTGTGACAATTGGTTAAGATTCAACAATTATTCTCCTATTTTTTCCCTTCCCTTCAATTACTTATTTGTTCTTTCAAAAGTGTGACAATTGGTTAAGATTCAACAATTAACAGGATTTTAACTGATGAAGTACCTACATCTACTTTCTGGGGGGAAAAAAAACGTAACTAACCTAGTTTCAACAATTATTGGAATCCCCAAGTTGTCTAAATGACCTTTTTTCTCCACCTGCACTGCTAGAACTTTCACGAATTATCAACTATTCAAGATCAGAGTTCTAAAGGCGCTAGCCGGTGCCTGGGCACTGCAATTAATTCCTAGGCATTTGATTAATCGCTTGATGAAGTAGGCAGCTGCTAATAGGGCTTGGCGGGGCTAGGCGGATAGACTAAGCCATAACAGAAATGCATATAATGCAGACTCAATATTCACAACTAATCAAAATTAGGGCCATAAAAAGCACCATAAATCACTTAAAAATCATCTGACGTTCTTATCTCAACAAGCACAGAACAACAGCAATCATCAAATCAAATATTTCTGGTTCAGTACACACCCAAACCTTATGAGGGTAACTGAGAATCTACACTCATTTATACAATACAATCATTCAAAACACTAATCCGACCATAAAAAACACATACAATCGATCGAAATCGTTCAGAATTTTCAAGATCGAGTGAATGACCTAGTCAATATAGAGATCGATGATAATGAAACACTCAAACCAGGAAAGAATGGAATCTATTAAAAACAAAAATTTGAGATCCAATCTATCAATTAATCATCATAAAACGAGAGAAAGGGAATAGATCTGAGAATTTAACAAGGATTTACGGAAAAGAAAAATCTAACCTCAATAAAGGAATCGAGAGCCGATCGGTTTTCTCGTTCTTCTTTCTTCTTTGTTGTTCTCACTCGGCTTCTTATTCGATTTCTTTATTCTTCGACTTTCTGTGTGTGGCGCTCCAGTTGTTCTGTTTTCTTATATTTTGCACAAATTTGTACCACCAGTTAAATCTAAAAATTTATTTATTGTTAATAAAAAAATATTAAATTTCAATTTAATTTTCTTTAATTAAAATTAAAAAATTCTATTTAAAATTAAAAATTTAATTTTAAAAAAAATAAAATATTTATTTTATTCTCTTACATTTAAACAAATAGCGAAAGATATGTTTTTTTACTTATTTTATTTGCTCTCTTCTTCTTCTTTGACTCCCTCCATGTGAGCTCTCCCTCCCTCCCTTCTTTGACTCACCCATCGATTTTTATGTAATATACTCAAATAAATTATGTGTTTTGTTTGTATACTTTTTGCCCCATTATTGAAGAATTATTAATGGAATTTTTTGAATTTGCCTTCTATTATTAATTCAAAACTTAACTTACCCCATGTTTTATTAATCCTTTGAGTTACCCTTCTGCGATTTAACGGAATGCTAACTCCGTCCATTTTTTAATTTTTTAGACCATTCTACCCCTCTGTTTACTGTTCATCTTCTTCTTCAAAGGTAAAATACAAAATGAGTTTACTATTCATCTTCTTCTTCAAAGATGAATCCAAAATAATTTCTAACAATAAACCTAATTTCGAAATTCAAAATTATTTCTATTAGTAAACCAATTTACAAATCCATAAATTATTTGCTATTCATTTTCTTCGTCAAAGGTGAAATAAAAAAATGGGTTTACTATTCATCTTCTTAAAAAACGAATCCAAAACAATTTTCAACAATAAACCTAATTTCGAAATCCAAAATTGTTTATACTAGTAAACCCAATTTACAAATCTAAAAATCGTTTGTTATTCATCTTCTTCTTCAAAGGTGAAATAAAAAAGTGAGTTTACTATTCATCTTCTTCTTCAAAGATGAATACAAAATCATTTTCAACAATAAACCCATTTTTATACCCAATTTCGAAATCATTTTCATCTTCTTTTTCAAGATGAATCTAAAATCGTTTCCAAAAATAGGTTCACTATTTTCTCTCTCTAAGTACAAACCCAAAATCTCCAAATATTATATATATATATATATATCTACAGTGCCTTTCTAATACAGATGAATACTTACGAATTTTGCTTTTTCAACGGTTAAACACAAAAAGCAACTAGCAGCTATCATTGTTACCAAGCAGTGGACTTTTGTTAAAAAAAAACCAACGTTGTAACTCTCAGTTCTCTCTCACCTCTCAAAGATAAAACAAAGCTCTCAATTATCTCTCACCTCTCACTCCCCTGCGCCCCTGTATCTCTTTCTCTCCTCCATTGCCGCTGCATCCCAACCACTCTCGCCGACCGCTGAGCAGCTTTTCTCTCTCTCACCTTTTGTGTAAGTTTCCTTCTTCTCTACAAGCATTCGGCATTCCATTTTCATATCTAGGGCTTTAGGTTGTTTGGTTTTAGGGCTTGAATATGTTCAATATTGCTAAATGAGAATGCTTTGAGGAGCTCGAAATTATTGAACCCACTAACAATTTCGAGTTTTATTGAACCCGTTTAGTATTTCCAGTTCTTAAACCCATTTGAAATCCAGCTCTATTATTGAACATCGAACCCAATTAAAATTTTCAAAGCTATATTGAACATCGAACCCACTTAAAATTTTGAAAGCTCTATTGAACATATTGAACCTAATTATGATTTCGAAATTCTTCAACCCAATTAGAATTCCGAAATTCTTTAAACCCATTAAGAATTTTCAGATTTTTTCAATTTTATTGAACTGTTTTTTCTATTTGAGCATTCTTTTCTTTAATTGTACCATTGGTTGTAATTGTGGGATAGTGGGATATAAAATTAGGGATTCAAAAATAGAGGAGATGGAGAAAAAATGATATTTCACCTTTGTTTGGTAGAAAGGAAGTGAAAAATATGCCAGTAGCTCCATGCTAGTAGAAAAGACAGATACATGCCTGTAGCTCCATTTTTTGATTAAGCAAAACAAAGCTTTCATTAACCATATCTACATATATGCCAGTAGCTCCATGTTAAGCAAATATTACTAATTATGAGGTGGCTTGTTTAGTAGAACCTACTATGCTCGAACAATTAGGCTTGCTTGCTGGGACAAATGAAGTATCAAATTAAAGCTGGTTCCATTTTTTTTTTTTATACTTTTTCATTTAAAATGGCTTGCTTGCTGGTTCCAATTTTCATTTAGCAATAACTTGCTTGCTGGTTCCAATTTTTTGGTTTATAGTTTTTCATTTAAAATGTTTTGCTTGTTTGCTTTCATGGTGTAGATTAAATGGATTCTTCATCAATCATGGAGGATAGCAAAAGCATTGAAATGGACGTCCGATTTTAAGTTAAAGAATATTTTTGCGGAGAATTAGCAGATGTTAAAATAACACTTTCAAATAAGAACAAGAATTGTGGTAGAATTTATTACGCATGCAAGAGGAAATGGTGCGGTAGTTTCTTGGGTTGGTGCAAGATCTCCTCGATTCGACAAGCATCAAATACTATTGCTGCATTAGAAGAATGAGGCACATCATCGGCTCAATCAATTGTTCGTGAAGTCAACACAAAGGATGATTTTTTTTATGGAAGATATTAACTGCAATGTGTTTAATATTGTCTATTTATTTAGCAATAAAAATCATGGCGTAGTGTAGTTTTTGTAATGTAATAGATTTTAAATTAGTTGTTTATGGATTTCTAATAGAATGGACACGTTTTGTATTGTTAGAATTGTTTTTTATTATGGAATGGCTTCAGAATCATTATGGAATGGCTGTTTGGTTGTTTGGTTTTTTATTATGGAATGGTTGTCTATGTACACAGGCTATTTGGTTGTTATAATGGTTTTTTTACTATACAAGTGCCTTTTAAGAAGAATAAAGAGAATGAACTTTGGTTGTCTATGTACACAGGCTGTTTTGTTGTTTGGTTGTTAGAATGTTTTTTTTTATTATACAAGTGCCTTTTAAGAAGAATAAGGAGAATGAACTTTGGTTGTCTACGTACACAGGCTATTTTGTTATTTGGTTGTTAGAATGATTTTTTTACTATACAAGTGCCTTTTAAGAAGAATAAGGAGAATGAACTTTGGTTGTTTGGTTGGTTGGTGCTGACTATTAGTATTTTATTTATTCTTGTCCAAAAGATTGTAGAATAAGAAGAATAAGCAGATTTTATGCAGAATCATTAAAGAATTTATGCAGAATCATTAAGAAGAATAAAAAGGCATCAAATGTGCAGAACTAGCACTGTGAATAGTAATTCTGCAGGTTGAGCAGATTGGTAACAGAATTGATGTTAACTGAGCTGCTTATGTCTTGGTTGAGCAGTTTGGTAACTGAGCTGCAGGTTGAGCAGATTTTATGCAGAATCATTAAGAAGAATAAGAAGGCATCAAATCTACAGATTTCTCTTTTTCCAATAATGCAGTATTCACTGAGCTGCATGTATTTATTGCCAAATTTACAGAATTTATGTTAACCGAGCTGCATGTATTCATTGCTTTCAAACAAAATTCCACACTTTTAAAGCAAGCATTCTCATTGAAAAATCCACACTTCTAAACCAAATTCCTCACCAACAAACTACAAGCATTCTCATTCCAAAATCCATAATTTCATTCAAATCTTAAAATTTAATACAAACCTTCTTAAACAAAAATTGTTTCAATTCCCAAATACACTAATACAAGAGAGTAGAAGAACTACATCAACAAAACAAAACTAACAAAATTTAGTATAAACCTTCTCCCCTACTTCATTATTCACATTTTCCATTTCTCACAAACAATCTTGGACCTATATAAACTACACAAAACACACATAAATATAATGTACAAATACAAAAAAAAAATATCATAACCAACAAAGTAGATAATAATGGGTTCAATATTTCAATAATTAATAGGTTGAATATTTTCAATAATTAATAGGTTCAAGAATTTCGAAATTCTCATTGGATTTCAAATGGGTTTAAGAACTGGAAATACTAAACGGGTTCAATAAAACTCGAAATTGTTAGTGGGTTCAATAATTTCGAGCTCCTCAAAGCATTCTCATTTAGCAATATTGAACATATTCAAGCCCTAAAATCAAACAACGTAAAGCCCTAGATATGAAAATGGAGTGCCGAATACTTGTAGAGAAGAAGGAAACTTACACAAAAGGCGAGAGAGAGAGAAAGCTGCTCAGCGGTCGACGAGAGTGGTTGGGATGCAGCGGCAATGGAGGAGAGAAAAAGATACAGGGGCGCAGGGGAATGAGAGGTGAGAGATAACTGAGAGCTTTGTTTTGTCTTTGAGAGGTGAGAGAGAACTGAGAGTTACAACGCTGTTTTTTTTTTTAACAAAAGTCCCCTGTTTGGTAACAATGATAGCTGTTAGTTGCTTTTTGTGTTTGACCGTTGAAAAAGCAAAATCTGTAAGTATTCATCCGTATTAGAAAGGTACTGTATATATCTAAACCCATTGTTCATCTCTACCGGATTCGGCGATTTTGGGTTTGTTTCTCCAGCGATTTCTTCAACCGAATTTCTAAAAGCTTCGATTTGGAATTAGTTTAACACGTAGAGAGAAATCAAGATGAAGAAAAGGACGAGATAGAGAGAGAGAAAGCAAGATGGAGGTGAAGAAATGGAGGAATATGGTGTTTTAGAGAGATAAAGTAAAGAATAAGATCTAGGTTTTTTTTTAAAGAAGATGAGCAGTAATATAGGGTAAAATGGTCAGACGGAATTTTTTTTGGATGGAGTTAGCATTCCGTTAAATCGTAGGGGGGTAACTCAAAGGATTAGTAAAACAGGGGGGTAAGTTGAGTTTTGAATTAATAATAGGGAGCAAACTCAAAAAATCCCATTATTAATTCATACTATTATTATTCAACTTCGAAATTTAGGGATTTAAGGTTATCTTTATTTATCTTTTATTCTTCATACTAATTTGATATTTGAATTGAATTTAATTGTACTCGTAAAAATTTCCAGCGACTGGGAAATTAATTAATTAGTTTTATTTATTAGGTTTATGTATATGGTTTTTTTAGTGTCACGTAGCTTTTTATATGATTATTAATGTTTAATTAATTTTACTTTGATATAATATTATGTCTTTATGTTTTAAAATTTTGTCCAAGTACAAATTTTATCTTATGATTTTTTGCATTTAGCGAAATAATGGTGGTAAGTAATTTTTATAAATGAAATGGGTTGGCTTGGCTTGGCTTGGTTGAAAAGTTTAAATTATATGACATTTTTTTTATTTTCATTTTGAATCATGTGATCCAAATAAATTAATAAGGACAAAATTGTCATACTAAAAAAATAAAAATTCTGATGTGTTATATTCAAACAAATAACATTTTTTCAGAACTAAACAAATAGTTTTTTCAGTTTCAGTTTTCAATTTTTTTATCAAACACTACCTAAATCTATTGCTACTAGACTCCGAAACACATGCACAGCGTAAGTGTGTGTAATATTTTATTTGATAATATATATTTTTAATGATTTATGATTGTATTTGATTAAATAATATAGTAATATTCCTCCCATTGAGTATTAGTTCACGAGTTGGAATCCTTTAATTGAATTCTTTTATTTTCTAATTTAATAGAAACACTAAAGAATTATTCATACTTAATTAATAGTATAGAATAAAAGCTAACCGTGCTTAAACGGTTGACTTAAAGAATAAAGAATTGATCATCTTATGTCTCGTTTGGTTAATGGAAGGGAAATCAACCCCTTTGTCTTTCCTATGGGTGTAGGAAACTAAAGTTCCTATCAAGTTTCATTTCTTGTGTTTAGTAAAGTATGGAAAGTATTTAGGTATGGGGTATTATTGTTCAATTTTTTTGTAATAAATGCTGGTAAATAATAAGGAAAAAACGAATCTCATAGGTTTCGAGAAGAATGACTTTACCCGATACTTTCCCATCCGCCAGTAAAGTATTTTTAAAATTTGTGTTTACCAAACAATTCCTTTCCTAAGTGGTGAAATCCGCGAACCAAATGAGACCTTAATTCCAAAGAACTATACTTTTTATAAATTTTTTATTTTAAATTACATGATTTATGTGCATAAACAAAAAGTCACACACTTCTTAGTAACTTGAGATAATCTTAATCATTGAGCTACCTCATTCTTTTTTTTTTTTTTTTAACATAAAGTGTGTCTTGTTGTGTTTTATATTTAGGGTTAGACAATTAAAAAAAAACCTATCAAAATGATGTCATTTTGCCCCTATATTTAAAATTCGGTTCTGGATAGACTAGCCTCGAAAGAATTATTCGATTTCGATTGGATTTTCCTATTTTTGGTTTCGTTTTTTTTCAATTCGGGATTTACGGATCGATCCGAATCGGTTCAGTCCATTCCGTTGATTTTCGGATTGGGTTTAATAGCCCTACATGAGATAATTTTCATTTGTACTATTTTTTTTCCTTTTTCCTTTTTTCATAACTAAAAGATAGAGTAAAACTCTATCTTTCTCTGTGGGCTTGACACGTGCCTATCATAAATCTCTCAATTACTCCTTATTTTTTTCGTTTTTTAAAATAACTTTCCCATTAATTCTAATTGTTTAAGTTTATAATTATTACCTTATTAATTGCTCCTATAATTATTTATGTTTCTCCTTATTTTCTCCCCTATGAATCTCTTATAATTATTTCCGTTTCTCCTATTTTCTCTTCTATGAATCCGAAAATTCCAATTTTTCAAATGGGTCTAATTAATATTATGCCTATTTTCTCTTTCTCAACATCTCTCTCCTCTTAAATCCAAAATTTTAAAAGGGGTTTAATTAATATTATGATCTTTTCTCTCTACTAGTCATTGTTATTTTGTTTAATTGCATAAATTTTTCTAAGGACAATACTTGAGATGGAATAATAAAAAAAATGTTGAAAATAAGCCATAAGCCATCAAACTGAAAGGATGTTTCGTCTTCTCTTCTTAAGGTAATTAAATCACCACTAAAGCCCTATTAAAATCACCATCATTATTGCTTAAATTCCAATTTTTGAAATAGTTTTCATCCTATAATTATTATTCAAGGTTTTTTCCCTATTTTTAATAACTCTCACAATTCTAATTATTTCCATTTATAATATAATGTGCCGATCATAAATCTCTCAATTACTCCTTATTTTTTCAAATAACTCTCCCATTAATTCTAATTATTTATGTTTATAATTATGACCTTATTAGTTGCTCTTATAATTATTTCCGTTTCCCCTTATTTTCTCCCCTATTAATCTCTTATAATTATTTCCATTTTTCCCTATTTTCTCCTCTATGAATCTAGAAATTCCAATTTTTAAAATGGGTCTAATTAATATTGTGCCCATTTTCTCTTTCTCGCCATCACTCTCCTCATAAATTCCAATTTTTGAAATGGTTTTCCTCCTTATTTTTTTTCCTTTTTTTAATAACTCTCCCAATTCTAATTATTTCCATTTGTAATTATTACCTTATTAGTTCCTCTTATAATTATTTATGTTTCCCCTATTTTCTCCCCTATGAATCCGAAAATTCTAATTTTTGAAATGGGTCTAATTAATATTATGCCTATTTTCTCTTTCTCAACATCTCTCTCCTCTTAAATTCAAAATTTTGAAATGGGTCTAATTAATATTGTGATCTTTTTACTCTACCATTAATTGTTATTTTTGTTTAATTGCCTAAATTTTTATAAAGACAATACTCGCGATGGATTAACAGGAAAAAAAATGTTGAAAATAAGTCATAAGCTATCAAACTGAAAAGATGTTTCGTCTTCTCTTCTTAAGGTAATTAAATCACCACTAAAACCCTATTAAAGTCATTATTATTATTGCTTAAATTCCAATTTTTGAAATAGTTTTCCTCGTATAATTATTACTCTTTATTTTTTTCCTTTTTTTAATAACTCTCCCAATTCTAATTATTTCCGTTTATAATCTAATATATATATATATATATATATATATAAGTAAAATGATATCCTTGAATTAGAGGATGACATGTGTCAATATTAATTATTTTACTTAATCTTTTTTTTATTAAAAAGTGGATTTTATACTACGTTACATAATTATTTTCTCTTCCTTATATATCTTCAATAATTCCTTAATTGTTTATATAGATAATTTCCTCTTCACATAACTTTCATATTTCTACAATTCACCATATCTTCCTCTTTTTCATACATTTTATTTATAATTATATTCTTCATAATTTAAATTTAATAGTTTTTTTTTTGTCAATTCAAATTCAAAATGGCAAAAGCTAGGCTCTCCGTAACATTCCCTCGGTAAATATTTTTTTTTGGGCATTGATTCTTTAATTATTTCAAATAATCTCACTATTTATGAATTCTTAATTACCACAACCTTTTCACCTTCCCTAATTTTTAACAATTTTGTCTCTCAACATTAACTCTCTCTTAAGAACCAATTAGGTTGTCATTTTTTTTAATTTAATGCACAGTTAGTCTCTGATATAAATGTTCACTAAATTTTTTCATCTCCTCATTAAAACCCACTATAAAAATGTACGCATAAAGTGTACAATAATTCAAATATTTCTACTGTTGTGTTTACCTACACAAGACAAAGACTGAAAAAGGCAAGAATTTTTGTTTTATTTTCTTTATTTCTTTATCTAATAATAATAAGAATAATAATGATGATGATGATAATGATGATGATGATTGATGGTGTAAAAATCTAGAACAGATAATTGACGACCGACCAATCAATGAATAATGGTGAATTTGATCGTAACTGTGAACAGTGATTGTGAACAGTACCACCGTATATATGAACAGTGTAAGTGAACAGTAACTGTGAATAGTACCACTGTATATGTGAACAGTGATTGTGAACATTACCGCTGTATATGTGAACAGTGATTTTGAACATTGACCGTGAACAGTACCGCTGTATATGTGAACAGTGATTATGAACAGTGACCGTGAACAGTACCACTGTATATGTGAACAGTGACTGTGAACAGTACCGACAGAAACTGATTAAAAATGAAGATGAACACGAGACGTTTTTGTTAAGGTAGGTTCCCCCGGTAGCGCTTATGCTAGTCCGGCAGTACGTCCTCCTTTTGTGTGTGCTTGCTTTGTATTAGCTCAAAGGCAATCAATTTGGATGATATTACAAGCTACCAATCTCTCTCTCTTTCTATAATTTCCTTAATTCTATTTATAAGTATAGAATTAGGATTACAAATATTTCAACAGAATAAATAATAAACTGTGTAGGAGAGAGAGAGTATAAGGATTGGTATTTTTTTTGGGGTATGAAAAGAGAGAGTATAAGACCCTCAAAAATTGGCTTGTATTTAGGAAAGATGGATGGATATTGGGAGAGGAGGAATAGATGTTTTTTGGTGTGTTTTGAATGAATGAATGAATGAGGGGGGTATTTATAGGTAAATGTAAAAGGGTAAAAAGGTAAATTTGGTAATGTATATGATGTGTATGCTTAGATCACATGTATTCTAGAATGTATATGATGTGTATGCTTATGTCACATGTATTCTAGAATGTACATGATGTGTATGCTTAGGTCACATAGGTAAAAATGGTATTTTACTGGAGGTAAAAAATAGTATTTTACTGGAGGTAAAAATTGGTATTTTACTGGAGGTAAAAGTGTTGAATTACCTTTGTATGCCAATGATAAAATTAGTATTTAACTCCATCAATGATGATGATTTCTATTTAATTTAATAATTATTAACTATTTACCCCCTTTATTTCTTTATATAGTAATGAATTATATTTACGTCAAGCGTTTTTTCTACCATTATTTTTCATCTCCCTTCACTACTCTCATAATAAATTATTTATAAATATAATATTCATTACCACTTTTTAGTCTTTATTATCATTCATTTACTCAATAATTATATACAAAAAGAGTTACATGCCTCCCAAGCTTCTCAGTATTGCCTCTTACAAAAAATTCATATACTCTCTTCTTACGGTATTATTTTCTTTTTATTTCTCTTTAATATAAAATTTTCCTTTCAAATTACATTCTCATAATTTTATCTCATTTCTTTTGTTTTGAAGTGTCGAAGATAGTCTACCAACATTGTTTTCCGTCCACTACATTCACAATATACTTCCTGAAGGTTAGCCAATATTCTTTTTATTTCACTTTAAGTTTATAAATTATTTTGTGCTCAATGTTACATATTAAAAACAAAATAAAAGCAAGTTATATTGGCCGTTCTTAATACTTAAAATTTAGTACATGTTAATATCAATTTTTCAAACATAATCTCCAAATTAGTTGAATTTTCATAAATTTTAGTTTAGACCCATAAAGTGTTTTTGGTTTTTACTACTTTTCACTTTTTATAAATATATTGTCTAATATGTTAATATAAAAAAATTAATTCCAACCACCTCAAGATAATGTTTTATTGGACTTATGTTTTATAGTTATGTTCTTGCCTTCTAATTATATTCTAATAAATTCTCTTCTAAATGTTTTTTGAAACGGTAAGCGTATTAATCAACTAATGTTTTCTTCCTCTCATTTGATAGTTTACTTCTTCAAAGTTAGTGACTTCTACTTTTTTTCTTTTTCTCTGTCTCTTTTTTTATTATTATTATTTTATGCTTTAAAATTTTCATACGCTCGAAAACAAAGTTTCGAGATGATTATCTAATTGGATAATGAAGAGAAAAAAAAGTTAATCAACTGTTTAATTTAGATGACATAGTAATTAGTAACGTAATCACAGTAACCAACATATATATATATATAGCTAGCTTTAATAGTATAAGAACGTGAGTACACTACTTTATATAGATTTTAGAGAGAGAGGATTTGTATTGTATTTTGTATATCTGTATACATGGAAGAGGAGCCCTATATAAAGGAAAAAATAATACAACTGAGTATGGAACCTAATACACTGAGATATATTCTATACATTAATATAATATAATATTCTAACACTCCCCCTCAAGTTGGTGCATAAATATCAAACATGCCCAACTTGCTGATCAATTTGAAAAATATTCTGTTTGAAACGGCTTTGGTGAGAACATCAGCCAGCTGATCTTCTGAACGTATATGGGGTACAGCAATTACGTTCTCTTCCAATTTCTCTTTAATGAAGAATCTGTCCACTTCCACATGTTTTGTTCTATCATGTTGAACCGAATTTTGGGCAATATCACATGCTGCTTTGTTATCACAATATAATATCATAGCTTCTCTTGGTGGGTAACCCAAATCAGTCAATAAAAGTTTTAGCCATAATAACTCTTGGACTCCCATTGCCATTCCTCGATATTCAGCCTCGGCACTTGATCGAGACACGACATTCTGTTTCTTGCTTCTCCAGGTAACGAGATTCCCACCAACAAACGTAAAGTATCCTGATGTAGATCTTCTATCACTTAAATTTCCCGCCCAATCAGCATCAGTGTATCCTTCAACCTTTGAGATATCACTATTCTTCGTAAACAAAATTCCTTTTCCTGGAGATGCCTTTAAATAGCTAATGATTTTCATAACAGTTTTCATATGTTTCTCTCCAGGATTATGCATGAATTGACTCACTATACTCAATGCATAAGAAATGTCAGGTCTGGTATGTGCTAAGTACATTAACCTTCCTACCAATCTCTGATAGCGCTCCTTATTGATGGGTACTTGATCAGCTTCGATTTCCAATTTCAACCATTCTTCCATGGGTGTTTCTGATGGCTGACAAGCAGACATTCCGGTTTCACATAGCAAATCCATTGCATACTTTCTCTGAGATAGAAACACGCCTTTGGGAGACCTAGACACTTCAATTCCCAAGAAATACTTCAATTCACCGAGGTCTTTCATCTCGAATTCCCGAGATAGATATTCCTTCAGAGCTTCTCGTTCTTGTGAGTCATTTTCGGTAACTACCATATCATCAACATAAACTATGAGTGCTGTGATCTTCTCATTGCACCTTTTCAAAAATAATGTATGATCAGAATTGCTCTGTTTGTAACCAAATTTCCTCATCGACCTAGTGAATCTTCCGAACCAAGCTCTGGGAGATTGTTTCAAACCATACAGAGATTTTTTCAATTTGCATACCTTATTTCTATGTTCCACAGGGACTTCGTAACCTGGCAGAAATTCCATATATACTTCTTCCTCCAAGTCCCCATGTAAAAAGGGATTCTTTACGTCAAATTGTTGAAGCGGCCAATCCAGATTTGTAGCTAACGAGAGCAAGACACGTACTGTATTGATTTTTGCCACCGGTGCAAAGGTCTCTAGATAATCGATTCCTTGAGTCTGGGTGTAACCTTTTGCTACCAGTCTTGCTTTGTATCTTTCAATGGTTCCATCCGCCTTATATTTGACCGTATACACCCATTTGCACCCGACCCGCCTTTTTTCTGATGGTAATTCAACTATCTCCCATGTGTCATTCTTTTTCAAGGATCTCATCTCCTCGTCCATAGCTGCTTTCCATGTTGGATCGTTAAAGGCTTCCTGCACACTGTTAGGAATAGATACAGAGGATAACTGACATACAAATGACTTATTCGATTCATACAACTTATCATAAGATACATGATTACTCATAGGGTATTTGGCTTTACTGGTGAGATCGGGTTCATATGTTGGTTTTGGGATACCTCTATTGTTTCGGGGAGGGAGTTGCCTTATAAAAGGTTCAGGGGAATGCACCTGATATTCAGACGTAGACGTGTCGTAGAGAAATGATTGCTCATTTGGATCAGGCGGGGGCAATTGTAAGTTTGGACTTAGCGAACTTAGTTCTGACGGTTGTGGCGAACTTGGTTGTGCCGAACTTGGACTAGGCGAGCTCGGCATTATTGAAACTTGTGGTGAGATCTCAACTTGGTCGTTGTTGCTATAATCAAGAGTTTGAACTTCACTAGAATGCTCCCCCTGAAGTTCAGTCTTCTGAAAATACATCTCTCCTTCGTGAAATACGACATCCGTAGTTACATACATCTTCCGTGTTGGAAGATGATAACATCGATACCCTTTTTGATTAGACGCATAGCCCACAAATATGCACTTGATTGCACGAGATTCGAGCTTATTCCGTTGTTCTTTGGGTAAGTGAACAAATGCCACGCAACCAAAGATTCGCGGAGGTAAGTTGGATTCGTGAGTAGTCAATACTGCTTTATGGAGAACATCAAATGGCGTTTGAAAATCAAGAATTGCTGATGGAACACGATTAATCAAATATGCGGCTGATGAAAGCGCTTCACCCCAGTAAGATACCGGAACATTTGCCCCAAGTAATGAGGCCCAAACTATTTCTAACAAATGACGATTCTTCCTTTCGGTAACCCCATTTTGTTGTGGCGTATATGGGCAGGTAGTTTGATGGATAATCCCATGACTTTGAAAGAAATCCTGTAAAGATGTAGCCATATATTCGCCTCCATTATCGCTTCGAACGACCTGAATATTAGCATTATATTGTGTGCTAATCTGTTTATGAAATCGTTGAAATAAAGGACTGACTTCACTCTTAGATTTCATAGGACAAATCCATGTCATTCGAGTACAATCATCAATAAAAGTGACAAACCACCGAAAACCGCTTAAAGAATTATTCGGGGATGGTCCCCACACATCAGAATGGATTAACATAAAAGGAACTGAGCATTTATTCAACGACGGTGAAAAAGAAGTACGATGACTCTTAGCAAGTTCACATGTTTCACACTTAAATAGGGAAAGATCAACATTCTTAAACAAGTTAGGAAATAATTTTCTTAAGTAGACAAACGACGCATGACCCAAGCGACGGTGCCATAACCAGATTTCATCTTCAACTTTTTTTCTCGGATAGTACCAGTCTGTAGAGCATGTTGTAACTGTTTCGTGCCTTTCACTTCTAGGTCCAAGTAGTACAATTTGCCCCGCTTAATCCCATAACCAATCGTCTGTCTCGTCTGAATGTCCTTAAAAACACAATGAGTAGGCCAAAACACAACGATACAATTTAAGGCATTAGTAATTTGAGGTACTGAAACCAAGTTGTAATTCAGTGAAGGAACTATAAGAACATAGTTTAAATTCATAGAATTAGATAAAGGAATTATCCCTTCTCCAATAACAGGAACGGGATCACCATTAGCTGTGAAAATAAAATTGGTGGATGAGGGTGTAATAGTGGTAACATGTCTAGAATCGAATGTCATATGATCTGTAGCACCAGAGTCAATTATCCATGTATTATTCAAAACAGAGGCAGAATTTAAGGCCGTACCAGTGGTGTGAGCGGTGGCAAGCAATCCAGAGGCCTTCTTTCCATCACTTTCATTCTTATGGCTTGAACGTCGATCCCGGGAATGATCCCACCAGTCTGGATAGCCGATTACTTGATAGCATCCCTTTTTTGAGTGTCCGATTTGGCCACACACCGAACAGGGGGGATATTGAGACCTGCCTCCTCGGTCTCTTGATGAAGTTGCTTGAGATTGCCAATTTGAGTTTTTTCGAGTCTGATCACGGGTACGAGCCACTATGGCAGTGGCATCGACATGAGCAATGTCACTGTTCATAGCTTTTCGTCGGATATCCTCTCGACGAACGAGCGAATATGTTTCTTCCAATTCCGGAACCGGATCCTTTCGCAAGATTTCACCCCAAATTTGTTCATTTTCGTTATCTAATCCTGCCAAAAAAATGTGAACCCGTAGACGCTGGATTGACTTTCTGTATGATTCGAGGTCATTCGAATTTTCCATAACCACTCTATCGCGATGATCCAATTCGCTGAAGATTTCAGTAAGTTCTCCGTAATATTCGGAGAGAGATCGACCACTTTGCTTGGCTGAAAAAGCCTTCTGATTCAACGTAAAGACTTGTAGTTCATCAGCCCCATCATATAATGCTTTAGAAAGAGACTTCCAAATTTCTCGTGCTGTAGGAACTCGGATGTACCGCTTCATGATATCCGGTTTCATAGACATTAGAAGCCATCTTTTTACCCTTTGATTGTCTGAACTCCACGCTTCGTGTTTAATGGTACCTACTTTCGGAATTGGCGTCGTACCACTAAGAAACGAGAATTTTTGTTTTTCCGCAATATGCATCTCCATAAGTTGAGACCACAGATCATAATTAGTTTCATCCAACGTAACCCCGATATTAAACGAAGAGCTTTCAGCTTGTACAATGATTGGGGATGAGTTGTTGCTTGATGATGAAGTAATTGTAGGCGGATCGGTAGCCATTGTGTAGTGATATAACTAGTACTGATAAATAGAAGCTAGATCCGAAAAAACGGAGGCCGGATTTGAGATCAGGACGACTAAAAACCCTAAGAACCGGTCTAACTTTGTAGAAAACCGGTCAAAAAACTGAAAAACCGGTCAAAAATTGCTTCTGGAAATAAACTGGGTCAATAAAAATGATTCCCTTTTTTTTTTTTTTTTTGACCGTTGACTGACGGCGGCTGACCGTTGACTGACGGCAGCTGACGGACGTTAATGGCGTCAGTTAACGGCATTGGCGGCGGCCGTTAGCGGCGTTGACGGCGTCTGTTAACGGCGTTGATAACGTCAGCTGACGTCAGACAGCGCGTGCAAGCGCGTGGAAGCGCGTGAGAGGCAGACGGCGCGTGAATCGGCGTGAACGGAGCGTCTCCAACACAGGCCGCGCGTGAGAGCGCGTGGGATGGTTTTTTGAGGTGATTTTTTTACGAATGTGATCGTTTTCTTCAGGCGATGAGGATAGAGTTCTGTTTTGACGGTTTTGGATACGATCTGAACTAAATCGAAGCAGTTGATTTCAATGGTGTATTTTCGGCACTCTGAAAGGTGAAGTAGCTTTGTGAGAATTGCGGATCTGGTGTTCAAAGATGCGTTACTCGTTTGTTGAGTTTCGTAGATCTGATTTACAGATCTGATTTGTTGTGAGTGGGTTTATGCTTGAATGATTTGAAGATTTGAACGGGAATGGTGGACTTGAGACAATAGAAGTGGGGAGATTTCTTCCCCTTTGAATGGAGCTTTGAAAAATGGATTTGGAAGGAGGCGGCGGCGGGCTGATGTTGGAGGTAGATCTGAGAAAGTAGAGGATTTTCAACTTCCTCTGATATCATATAGATTTTAGAGAGAGAGGATTTGCATTGTATTTTGTATATCTGTATACATGGAAGAGGAGCCCTATATAAAGGAAAAAATAATACAACTGAGTATGGAACCTAATACACTGAGATATATTCTATACATTAATATAATATAATATTCTAACACTTTATAAATGTGGATCATTTGAAAAAAATTCAATAGACCTACTATTTCTCTCTGTCTCTGTCTCTCTCTCTCTCCAAAATAAGAGATAAAAAATTAGTAACATTTTTGAAACATCTCAATAATTGGAAACATATGATATTAAAATTATATCAACAACAAAATTAATCGCTTAGTGTCTTACAATTTAAGTCATGAAAACCGAAAAGATCCATTGATCCCTTTTTTCTCTCCTTTACCTCTTTTTTCTCTCATGTTTCTTAAATAAAGATTACACTATTATTTACAATTTAAGTTATAAAAAAATGAAAAGGTCGGTTGATCCCTTTTTTTCTCTCCCTTGCCTCTTTTTTCTTTCAAATCTTCTTAAATAAATATTACACTATTATTTACACAACTTAGAGGACAATACAAGCCATGTTGAGCAATTACAACACCAAAGCAAGAGGATATGTACAAGGGAGCATTCTCTATATAACTATTTGTATTATACTAAAACTTATTATACTTCTTATACATTCCACATAACGATGATTCCTATATTTTGCAAGGCCGATTAAAGGAGTTGCAAAAAGAACATCGAACAAAAAATAGCACTATTAACTATTGCTACCCGTTATGTGATTTTACTATTATACACACATCTTTCAACATTTATACATACATCCTTATGAAACTAAGAATAATAAATAAACAAATTTTCTACCGGTACAATTTTCACATAAAACAACACACCTAGAAATCATAATATTAGTAATATAAACACACACACATACAAATGTGTGTGTGTGTTTCAACACACCTACAAATGTGTTCCAAAGATAACTAAAAATATAAACTCACACACACACACATATATATATATGTGTATCGTGCAGGCTGCAACCTAGTTTTTAATGTATGTTTCAAAGCTGTCGACGGCTACTACCCATTAATGCTTCTATTATTGATGTAGGCCGCTCACTACCAAAGCTTTGGTAATTTCGATAAATCTTTACTGTCCACCATCAGAACTTCGACAAATAGGTGTTTAAAGATGAGGAAGCAGTGGGTGATAGCGCCGACTGTCGTGAGATATATTTTAAAAAAAATATATTTTTTAATTAAAAAAAGTATCTTTATTTTAAAATAAACAAATATAGTGTTTTTCTTTTGTCTATGACTGTGAAAATAGTTGTTTAAACCCATTGCTCCAAAAAAAAATATCTTAATTTATTTGGCTCCCCTCAATTCAAAGTCCTCACACAGTCCACTCCTTCCAACTCTTACACATGTGGCACGTAGTTAAAAAAGTGTCTTTTTTTTTGGTATACTGATTGTTATATTGTAAAAGAAGATTAATATTGATATATTAAATCGAGATTGATCAAAGTCTTCGACAACACTAACCCACTATTTCATTTCCTTCCTCAGCCTCCTTCAATTTTCGCCCATACAGCGATAACGCCATCTTCAATAATAATTTTTATTTTTATATTTCTATCATATATATGTGTCATGAACTTTGAAGAATTATTTTATATTTAATTGACAATATATTTACATGAGTAGAAAATGATAGAAAAAATAGTCTTTAATGATGTATCATTTTTTCCTTACTTGTCATTTATTTAAAAAGAGAAATAATTTGTAGGTTTAGTAATATCCAAAAAGATTGTTCCATATCATATAAAAAATTTCTATCACCATTTTTACATGTAAAAATGCTTATAGAAATTCTCTATATAACTCACATTTTACCTAATATAAAAATAACTATATAAATGATTATTGGAGTACTTTTTTTCCCTTTTTTCATTTCCAACATAGAAATTGTTATGATAGAAATGACCATCGCAGATGACCTAAATGAGTTCAAAATTGTACAATTGTGTGCATTTCATTTTTACAAACAAACTTGTTTCTAAAATAATTGAAACATAGATCGGCATTTTATTTTCTAAAACAAAGTACATTTATTTTTCACTATTTTGTATTTCAACTACGTGTTTGAATCAAACCAGCCTTAAAAAAAATATAGAAAAAACAAGATTCTATGTTAGTTCGCCACGCCATATTAAAGAATTGAGGAAATGGATTGCAGGTACATCCTCCATAAATATATTTAGGCCTAATTTTATTTGCGGAATTGAGAATTTAAAAAAGGAAAGTCATTATTTTTTTTTGTTTGGTAAGCATAAATTCTGAAAATATTTTCCTGACAGGAGGGAAAGTAGAGAGAAAAATCATTCCACTCAGACATCATGAGATTGATTTTCCATTCTGATTTTCCAGCATTTATAACAAACGATTTAGATAGCAATACCCCTACCTAAATATGTTATTACCAAATTTACCCAAAGTCTTTTGATGTCGTTTTTATTTTAAAATACAAGGGTATCATTAAAATATTTATATATTTTTACTTTCCTTTCATGTAACAATCAAACACCGGAAGGAAAATTAAATGGTATTTCCTGAATATTTTACCAAATATAGAAAAGTAAACCTAACAGGGCCTTTAGTTTTCCACCCCCACGGGAAAGATAAAGGAATTGATTTTTCTTCCATAAACCAAACGAGTCCTTAAATTAAAGACACATTCCTATTCCATTATACCTAAAGGCCTTACTTTATAATTTGCTTTAGTTATAAAGACAATTTTTAATCTTTATCCATAAAAAAGATGCACCATTTTTTGGAATGCTGAATTACATAATTACCATAATATTTTATTATTTATTACCATTGGTGGTTGCTAAGCTTCACCAACCACGGGCATTACCACCACCCACCGAATCTTTGGCAAAAATTTATATACACTGCAAAAACAAATTTGCACTAAAATTTACATTTTTAATTTTCGGTGGGTTTAGTGAAAAAATATATTTGTACTAAAATCTATAAAATTAGTTGCTTGCGAATTTAGTGCAAAAATATATTTACAGTACCTATGCCTGAGTTACGATGAGGTTTCATCACTTTTGTAGTGGTGGTAGATGCTCCGATGATGTACCCGATAGTTGTTGCCGGAGCTCTAGTGATGAGGGATGGTGGTGGAGGCCAGTGGTGATTAAATTATTGTTTTTTAGGAAAAAAATAGAACAAGGATATTTTAGGTAAAACCAAGAAGAAGATGAAATATCCTAATTTTAATTTAAAATAAAAAACTAAAATGTCTTTCCTTTAAATATAATTTTGAAGTGAGTCTTTTTAACCATTGTCTCCCAAAAAATCTTGGCTTCGCCAACATAATGTTATATATAGAGTATATTATGTATATGCCCAGAGTTTTTAAACTCCCTTTGAACTAAAAAGCACTCACATTTAGTTCTTGGACTATTTCCCGTATTTCAATATATCCAATTTTTTCATTTTGGATGTTAAAGTTGACGAAAAATAATTATATACACCGCACAAGATTAATTTTAAGTGCATTTTGGCCCACTTACTAAAATCTTACATTTTTTACTTCGACTTAAGAACAAACTGAAGAAAGCAAAAAAAAAAAAAGGAGAAAGAAAGAAAGAAAAGACAACAGTGAGCGAAATAGAAGAAAAAGGCACAAGATTTTCCTCTCTAGTGCTTCCCCCGGCCCGGGTGTCACGGGGTGACTCTTTCAACCCCGCGCGGCGCCCGGCATCCAGACTCCCCCGGATCCGAGCCAGCCTAACAACAGCGGCAACACGCAGCGGAACGCGCACAAGACACCGAACAAGCCCTTACGTACCTGCATAGATTCCCGAAACCCATTAGTACAGCAGACAAATAAGGACCGCATCGCCATGCCTCCTGGTGTTAGGCTTCTTCACGCATTGGGGTGTAACAAACCACCCCCACTCAATTCTGCAACGCCCTCGTTGCAGGTTCTGACCTTGTGGCCGCCACCAAAGTCATATTGCGTGCCTTTCACCGAAGCTCCACGATTCACCACAGTCCGGTTCTTCCCGTTCCACTAGTGTAGTCATGTCTCCGCTTATCTCTTCATAGCTTGATCCGCTGACCAACCTCTGATACCAACTGTCACGGGGCGTCCTTTGATGGCACAAAGGAGGCCGCGTGAACGACCGGGCTAACCGATAGCACGGTTGAGTGTGATCGAATTTTGTTAACAATCGACGAGCAACATGCAACAACAGTAATTTGAAAGAGAGCGTGAGCACAAATTGAGATTACTTCATTGCAAGAAAATTAGATTACATGGAAAGCTATTACAGTTCGAAAGAAAGTAAGAGCTTGAAAGCAAGTGCTAAACAACGTGTACTGGTAGGCAACTCGGGTGTGAGGCAGATAGTCTTATCCCCACATATAACCACTTAATGAAAATACCAGAGTGGTAGCAGTGCACGTTGGGTCTTACAAGTTACAAGAAAACAATTACAAAGGAAATGGAATACAATTACAAAGGAAATTCCTAGATCTAATTACATGGAAACAACAATATTTACATAAGGGAAACCTAAACAGAATAATAAAACTAGGTGCCGTGCTGCGCTCGGGCGCGTGCACGGTGCTGATGAAGCGGGGCAATCGATCATTGCCTGTCGGGCCGTGCTGCGCTCGGGCGCATGCACGGTGCTGATGAAGTGTAGAAGTCGGTCACGGGTTGTGTTGGAAGGCACCCCGTGACATCCTCCCCCACTAGAGCTGTTGACGTCCTCGGCAACTGGTTGAGGTATGATGTGATCTGGTCCTGGAAAGCGGATAGGTCTGATGCTCTTTCCCAAGTGTTCTCTTCTGGGTTTCTTCCTGCCCATTTGACAAGGAACTCTTGGTGTTGTTTGCGAGAAGCTGTCACAACTCGATCGGCCAGGATGGCTTCCACTGACTGCTTCCCTTCTGCTCTCTGCTTTAGCCCTGGACGACTAGACTCTCCTCGGGATGGATCGGTTGTGTCAGCAAAGTACGGTTTTAGCATGCTGACATGAAATACTGGGTGAACCTTCAGCCAGCTAGGGGGTTCAATCCGATAAGCCACTTTCCCAATTTTCTTCACAATCCTAAGCGGCCCCTCATATTTTTGCAGAAGGCGTGGGTCTCGACCCCTCAAGAACTTCCTATCTTGTGGAAGAAGCTTCACCATTACGAGATCTCCTACTTGGAACTCTAACGGTCGCCTTTTCTGATCTGCATACTTCTTCATTCGATGGGTGGCCTTCTCTAGGTGCGAACGAGCCAACTCAATATTTTGCTTCCATTCTTCTGAGAAGTTACGGGCTCTAGGAGATTTGGAAATTGGCATCGAGTTGGCGGTGTGAGGAAGGATGGGTTGTTGGCCGGTAACGATTTCGAAGGCGCTCTTGCCCGTCCCAGAGTTTTTCTGGGCGTTGAAGCACAATTGAGCCACATCCAATAACTTGACCCAATTTCGTTGTGTTGCACTAGCGAAATGGCGCAGATATTCCTCAAGCATCGCGTTGTATCTTTCAGTTTGTCCATCGGATTGAGGGTGGTAACTGGAACTCATACACAGCTTGGAGCCGAGAACCTTGAAAAGTTCCTTCCAAAAATTTCCCGTGAATCGTGAGTCCCTGTCACTAACTATGCTCCGAGGAATCCCCCAATACTTAACCACATACTTGAAGAATAGTTGTGCAGTCTCCTCGCCCGATGTGTTCTTTGGAACTGCGATAAAAGTGGCGTACTTCGAAAAACGATCAACGACTACAAGGATAGTTGTCAAGTCCCCCACTTTGGGTAAACCTGATATGAAATCGAGCGAAATGCTCTCCCAAGGTCGTTCCGGGATAGGTAGAGGTTCCAGTAACCCTGCAGGCTGTCTCCGCTCAATTTTGTCTTGTTGGCAAATCAGGCAAGTTCTAACATAGCTCTCCACATCATCTTCCATTTGGGGCCAGTAGTACCCTTGCTTAAGGAGGGCCAACGTCCTTTCTTGACCAGGGTGTCCCGCCCATAAGGTATCATGGCATTCTCGAATCAGGGTGCGCCTCAACTCCCCTACTCGAGGAACAAAAACTCGATTTCCCTTTGTCGAGATGAACCCGTTGTCCAACCAAAACTGCCGTGTCTTCCCCTTCTTGATCATCTCTAATAGTTGGGCAGAAACAGGATCTTGCGGTAGCGCGTTCTTGATTTTGCTTCGAATTTCGGTAGACACTTGACTGTCGATTCGAAGAATGGCATTAAGGAACGCGTTAGCCTGTTCGTTGAACTCCACCCTGCGACTCAAAGCATCTGCTACTTGATTGGTCGACCCCGCCTTATACTCCATCCAAAAATTGAATTCAGCTAGTAACTCCTGCCACCTTGCTTGTTTAGAACTCAATTTTGGTTGACTAAGGAAATGGCTGACCGCAGTATTATCTGTTTTCACAAGAAATCGAGAACCGAGAAGGTAGTGTCGCCATAACCTCAGACAATGGACCACTGCGAGTAACTCCTTTTCGTGAGCAGAGTACTTCCTCTCGGTTTCATTGAGCTTACGACTTTCGTATGCTACCGGGTGGCTCTCCTGCATTAAGACTCCTCCGAGGGCAAAATCCGATGCATCAGTGTGCACTTCAAACGGCTTGGTCACATCCGGTAGAGCAAGAACCGGGTCTTCAGACATAGCCTTCTTCAAAGCATCGAAGGCAGCTTGGCACCCTGTCGACCATTTCCAAACTTTTGCCTTCTTTAGCAGTTCCGTCAGGGGCAATGCGATACTGGAGTAGTCTTTCACGAACTTTCTGTAGTAATTCGCCAGTCCCAGAAAAGAACGGAGTTCCGACACATTGGTGGGTGCTTGCCATTCCTGAATAACCTTGACCTTAGTCGGATCCATTTGCACTCTCCCATGTTCAATGATGTGGCCAAGAAACTTGATACGCTTTTGCGCAAAAGAGCACTTCGACAACTTGATATACAACTCATGTTTTCGAAGTCTCTCAAATACCTTCTTCAGGTGCTCTTCATGTTCTTCCATGTTTTCGCTGTACACAACGATATCATCGAGATAAACAACGACAAAATCATCCAAGTAGTCCCTAAGAACCTGATTCATTAAGGTGCTGAAAGTGGCTGGAGCATTGGTTAGCCCAAATGGCATAACAAGGAATTCATAAGCCCCGTATCTGGTGACGCATGTGGTTTTTCCCTCATCTCCTGCCGCAATGCGAACTTGCCAATACCCGGATCTGAGATCGAGCTTAGTGAAAACTTTTGCCCGGCTGAGTTGGTCAAAGCAATCGGCTACAAGAGGGATCGGGTAGTTATTCCGGATGGTTACCTTGTTAAGAACTCGGTAGTCGACACACATTCTCAAGGAGCCATCTTGTTTCTTTTGAAAGAGAACTGGGGCCCCGTACGGCGATTTGGCTGGCTGCACTAAACCTGCATCCAATAATTCCTTTAGCTGTTTTCGAAGTTCTGCCAGCTCGGGCTGGGACATCCGATAAGCTGCGCGAACTGGAGGCTTAGCACCCGGCACTAGTTCAATCTGGTGGTCCACTTCTCTACGTGGAGGTAGCTTCTTCGGAAGGTTGTCGGGCATTATATCTTCGAACTCAGTTAACACCCGTCGAATGGATTTCGGTAACGGTCCAGAAGTCTCCTGAATTTCATCCCACTTCAGTGCAGCCACAAAAGTAGGATTGTCGTGCTTCAGTCCCTTCTTCAGTTGAATTGCCGATAAAAACTTCCCACTGCTTGACGGGGTCGTCACCGGGATAATGCATGGATTCTTGCCGAGCATCATGAAGCTATTCGTGCTGGGCATGACGCTAGCCTTAGTTTCCCTTAAGAATTCTAACCCCAGGATAACCTTGAAGTCGTCCATCACCACAACCGAGAAGTTAGTTCTCCCTTCGTAAGGGCCCACTTTTACTAGCACAGATTTCACCATTCCGGCGACAGGTTGAGCGGCTGAGTTGATGGCCTTCACACGACCTACTCCTTTTTCTAAGATAAGGCCTAACCGTTCAACTTCGGTGCTTGCCAGGTAGTTATGCGTTGCGCCTGTGTCCACCATGGCCTGAATCGGCTTTCCGTTGATCTTGATATCAACATACATCAGACCATTTCTTTGTGGACTCTTCTCCACACCTGCTTTCCCTTTTTGTCGGGGATCTTCTTCAACCGTTACTGCGTTGTAAGAGTGAATGAACTGCCCCTGATAGGCACCCAATGATGCTCCTTCATATTCCTCAGTTTCTTCTTCAAACTCGGCGTGGTCATTTTGCTGAGTCCGATAAGATTGCCCCGAGGCGGCTGGGGCTTTCGGAAGCATGCCACCACCTCTAGCAACGAGAGCACTCAGAAGTTGCTTGTCGGGGCAGTTGGCCATGAAGTGAGCACCGTGACACAAGTAGCATGTTCCGGGGCTCAAGGGCTTTTTCCCATTATTGCCGGTTTGGGAGTTCCCTGTGAACTTGTTCCCATTTTTGTAATTATTTTGCTGGGTAAACGGCCTGGTGGGCGTGTTGCCTCTCCAATCAGGTCTGGCAGGAGAATTCGGTTTTCTCTCCCCCGCATTCTTCGTCTGCCCACTTCTTGGAACATTTGATTTGGGACCGGTGGTGTAATCTTGCAGGCTTTCAGCAGCTGATATGGCTTGAGTTAACGTCTTCACTTGCCTACGATTTAACTCCGTTTTGGCCCACGGTTGTAACCCGATCATGAAGAAGAACAATCTATCAGCATCATTCATATCGTGGATATCTAACATGATGGTGGTGAACGCATTGACGTACTCCTTGATGCTCCCTGAGTGCTTCGTTTGAAGGAGTTCTTGTCGTGCGTTGTGGGAGGTGTTTTCGGGAAGGAATCGATCACGTAGCTCCTTTTTCAGATCCTCCCAAGTGCTAATCTCGCACTCCCCAGCTTGAACCTCATTGTACTTGTTCCGCCACCATAATTTGGCATCCCCAGACAAGTACATGGACGCGGAGGATATCTTTGTTTCCTCCTCGTCCACCTTTGTTGCCCGAAAATATTGTTCCATGTCGAAAACAAAATTTTCTAATTCCCTAGCATCACGAACACCAGCGAATGCTTTGGGTTCGGGCACTTTCATCTTTGTACGCTCCCCACCTCCAACTGGTGAGTTAGCGACCGCCATTGACAATATAGTCAATTTCTGGGTGAGTTGATCGATTTCAGTTCTCATCTCATCCATCATCTCCCCATAGTGATCCCCTGGTGGGTTTCCCTGAAGATTTTGGAGGCCTTCCTCCAAATCTTGCACACGATCGATAAGTGCGGGCGAGCTGCCCGATGCATCCCCTGCTGGGATACTTTGGATGCGTAACTCCAAACTTTGCACCCGATCGACGAGAGAGGGCGATCCGCCCATTTTCTCCAATAGAGAGCCAACATTTTTTTCGAGTTGTTACACCCCAATGCGTGAAGAAGCCTAACACCAGGAGGCATGGCGATGCGGTCCTTATTTGTCTGCTGTACTAATGGGTTTCGGGAATCTATGCAGGTACGTAAGGGCTTGTTCGGTGTCTTGTGCGCGTTCCGCTGCGTGTTGCCGCTGTTGTTAGGCTGGCTCGGATCCGGGGGAGTCTGGATGCCGGGCGCCGCGCGGGGTTGAAAGAGTCACCCCGTGACAAATGGTATCAGAGCTTGGTTGGGGAATCAGGCGATCGAGCGACCAGCGGTACACGGTGCCTTCCAGTGGAACGGGAAGAACCGGACCGAGTGCATTCGCGGAGTCGTGGTGAAAGGCACGCATGTTGACTTAGGTGGGAAGTGAGAAAGCATCACGCGGGTGAAGGAAGTAACCCGTGCGAATGGAGTTCGCCTATGGTGGTGATGCGAGTATTGCGCGGGACCCGCAAGTCAGAGCCTGCAACGAGGGCGTTGCAGATTTGAGTGGGGGAGGATTGTCACACCCCCAAATGCGTGAGAGTCCTAACACCAGGAGGCATGGCGAAGCGGTCCTTTGTTTGCGGTACTAATGGGTTTCGGGAATCTATGCAGGTACGGAAGGGCTTGTTCGGTGTCTTGTGCGCGTTCCGCTGCGTGATGCCGCTGGGTTAGGCTGGCTCGGATTCGGGTGGAGACCGGATGCCGAGCGCCGCGCGGGGGCCGAGAGGGTCACCCCGTGACACCGGGCCCCGCCCTCGCCCAATCATAAAGGGAAATTTTAGTTTTAAGAAGTTGGACTAAAATAGCCTTAAAAATATGTTATACGTAGAACACATGACCATTTTGTGTTAATTAACTTTAGGGTAGTGTTATTGTCACCCGCCAAATTTTTTTATAACACTTTTCAAGTATATTGTTTTACTTCTTTTCACTCCAATGACGACCTACCTTTAAACAATGTTAATTAGTAGTATTAATAATAATAATAATAATAATAATCATCATCATCATTAACATTTAATAACCTCTCATAATTAATCCTACAAGAAGAAATTAACAAAACAAAAAAATTTTCTTCCCTTACAATCAAATCAGTCCGTTCACCCCTCTTCCTGGCTTCCTGCTTCTCTTCTTTTCCTCTTCTCTTCTTCTTCTTCGCTTACATGTTGGTATGCCTTGAATTTTTCATGGTCCAACCGACTTTAAAATTCTCCCCCTCTCTCTCCCTTCCTACTCGTTCCTCTTCTGTTCCATTCTTCTCCACAAGCAAGCACATGGCAATGAAAATTACCCATTCCATCCTCTCTCTTCCGTCGACTGTTGCCGCTGCATCCTCATACTCGGTTGTATATAATCGACAAGGTTGTGAATACTCGACTCTATACAACCGAGTATACATGCTTCAATCTTTCTAAGGACACAATGCATGCTTGACTATTAAGAATCAAGTGCTTTCAGCTTAACTCGGCCCTCCAAAACCGAGTTCATCCAACTATCCTATGCTCTTCACAACTAATCTTCTTGCTCGACTGTGAATAACCGAGCTTCTTCGACCCGATTCGGTTACGTATGGCTGAGTACAATTAAAAAGCACCTATTTTCGTGCTCTGTTTTCTGGTTTTGGCCGAGCTTGTTCTTGTTTGCTTCTGTTGCTTTCTTGGAGAAATAATGGTGGCGGTGGTAGTGGTGTGTGAGGTTGTCAAACTACTTTTGTACTTAGATTTTTTATATGAATTTAGGAAGAAATTGTTTGTTTTTGTGCTATGTTTTCTGGTTTTCTTTTTTATTTGTTCTTGGAGAAATGATGACGATGAATTGATGATGGCAGTGGTGTTTGTTTTGTGCTCGTCACATTTGCTTTTGTTGCTTCCTACTTTTCAAAAAATGTAATTAATTTATTAATGATTATTAAGTGTTAATGACTGAGGTTAAAAAAAAAAGTTGTGTGTGGCATTAGTAAAAAACTTAAATTTTTTTAAAGGAGTATTACAGAGAGATAAGAGGGGTGGCAATAGCGCCACCCTTAACTTTAACATCTATAACAGATAGAAGGGGCAAACTGAAAAATGATACGCGAGAAATTGTCCATGGGCTTAATAGGCACAATGTTTAGTTCATCGGGCAATTTGGAACTCTGACCATAATGTAGAGGACATAAATCAATTTTACTCTCATATATAAAAGGGATCATTATATACTTAGGGTGTCACTCGGTACAGTTTTATTGAAACCGACCGAATTTATCCAAAGAAAAATAATTTTGGTATCGCATATGTATGCGATACCAAAATTGAAATACTGTAGTCAAACATCATCAAAGAAATTTGGTTTGATTTTAGTATTACTTTTGTAAAAACCAAAATGCCAATTTACCATATCGAAAATACTAAAAAGTGTAATATACTAAAAATACTAACCAATAATACTGAGAACAATAATTCTGAAATTATCAAAAATACGAAATATTAAAATTATTGAATAATTACATACAAAGAATGTTGAATAAAGCTAATAACATAAATAGCATGGATTCAAATACTTGCAGTTACTACATTTAAATAATATTTTATACTTGTACTAACTATCAAATGATCTTCACCACTTAATTCCTTTTCAATTATAACTATTCTTGTAATAAGTAGTATTTTTTCTTACAACTTTCAATATAAAATCTAGCCTCCAATCTAAAATTCTAACAGCAAATACCAAAAACCAAAATTATTGAATGTACGGAAAAATCGAGTGGTTTAATTTCAGATACCGATTGGTAAACTAGTATTGAAATTTTTATTTCGACTTTGATATGGGTAAAACGTCATTCACCGACACAGGTGTCTAGTGTTACAGAAAATTTACCATATGAAATCTCAGGACAACAGAACAGACTTTCCAACCAGTATATTGATGTAAACATAAATATAAATATCTACATATGAATCCATCATGTTTACAAGCTGTGATCTCCAAAAAAAAAAAAACTTATTGAAAAGTAGCACAATAATTACATTTCTCACCAAGTATATAACTCTATTAAGTACATTATGGAACATATAAATTCATCTTTATACTCTTTAAGTAAATCTTCTAGTCCACATGAACCTATTAGTACCCACCATATACATAGAAAATACCATCAAAATTTGAAAAAGTTAGTTGAGTATAGGCTCAAGACCAAAAGCACACGAAAAACTTACAATCAAGATCGATCTTCCACTATTCAGAGCAACCGGGTTGTCCTAGTAGTTCATGACCCCTACCCAAATCTGGAGGTCCGTTTGAGTCTCGCTAGTTATAATTGCAACATTAATCCCCTCCCCCAGTGTCATAGTATAACTTCGCTCAAAGCGATCTTCCATTATTCAGCTTGACCTGTAGATGCTTCTTCACACGTGTTACCATTCATCTCGGCTCGACAATCTACAATTGCAGGCTCACAGTTTCCCTCGCAAAAACCCGCCATTTTCCCACTACCACAAACACTAGCATCCCCACAACCACCTTCCTTTAACATTGTAGTACTACTAAAATCACTCCGTTTCCTTGGAAAAACACCCAATTCACTATCGATCTTCCCTCTAAGATCTGCCAAAAGCCCTCTAAGCCTCGAAATCTCAGCTTCAAGAACCGATTGCCCCTGCAATTTTCTCACCAATTGTTGGTTCACAAGCCTCAATTTCCTCACTTCCTCTTCCAAATATGCTGTGTGCGCTTTCTTCTTCTCTCTGTACTTTCGGACTGCTTCTCTGTTCCCTAATGGTCTCTTAGGTCTATTATGTGGGGCATCGTCCTCTGATGCAAGAACTTGCATATGCGTGTGGTAACATGTGTGTGTATGTGCAGATTCAGGGCCTGGTGGGTTGCAAGTATGAGTGTGGGTACATGTTTGCGAATTCTTCAAGAGATCGTCAAGAAATGAATCCATCGACAAAGATGGTTGAAAATTCATAGATGAATGTGAGTTTTGGAAAAATTCATGATCTGAGATCTCTATTTCTCCATCATCCATGTTTTTCACTCCCTCAATTCTACAAAACTACTTCTTGATAACACCTGGTTGGGCAAATCAAGCAGTAAGAATCTTGGTTGGTAACCAAGAGATCTTAAGTTCATTTCCTGGTGCCCTATTAAAAAAACCTACCTCTCGAAAAACCCTAATTCTAAGTAGAAACAGTTCTCAACAAAAAATTTGAATTCTAATTGCTCTCGCTTAGATTTATATAACTTAGAACACAATCTATTAGCTAGGTATTGAAGCAATCAAAAAAGTAGACTACACTATTTAATCCATCCAGAATTCAAGTAATCAAAAAAGTATATAGTATTTATCTGTGTAGAATTCAAGCAATCAACGAAGTTATGAGAATATATGCAAATAAGTGATGGATTACGGCAAATATTATATAATTAACAAAGATTGATCAACTTCACTATTTGTTCAATTACCTGGAAGGGGAGAATAGCCCTAAAATCAGATGAAGGAAAGGTTATAGATTAGATATGAAAAGAGAATTTGTGAGCAAATTTAAGAGAAGTAAATGGAGATTCTTTGGAATATAAAAAGTGGAGCACATTGACTAATAATAAGATTTGCTTGTGAAATGGTTGAAGTGGTGGAGAGAATCAGAGCTCAATGTGGGACCCAAGGTTGTGAGAGGACAAAAGACAAGACGTATTTTGGTGCACAATTTTTTCAGGGGTGGTATTTTTTTCAAGCACTGTCTACATCCTCTTTTACACAAACATAAGTGAATTTTTTTCAGGGAGATTCTAGTTTAACCTTTACTAATATTTACTTTCACTCTCTTTTTCTTTGGTTTTTTGGCACCGAGTAAGAAAACGTTATTTGATTCTTGAACATTGAATATAAATTTATTACTCAATATTTAAGAATCGATCAAGGCATAATTAGATTTATGTTCAACCTTTACAAACCAAATAATAAATCTTTATTCAGTACTCAAAAATCGAATAAAAGATGGGAGTAAAACCAGGTATTATTGAAGGTGAAAATAGAACCACCCATTTTTTATCACTAAAATTCTCTAAATATATATTCAAATTAATAAATTTTAACACACAATTCAAAACACAATTAACACAAAAAACTTAAGGAAAAATAAATAAATAACTCTACATTCAACTTAATATTCAAACCATTCAACTTAAGGAAATGACATTTATTTTTCCATTAATTACTAAGAGAATATATCATTTATAATGAACTCTACAACTTATCACCTCACCTGTGTAAATTGCTAAATCAAAGTGCATGTCTTCCATTTAGTTTTTGATAAAAGATTTGCATATCTTCAGCAAAAGGACTTGAACGAATTAAATACCAAAGCAATATTCAACCCCCTTGGTAATGGAGTTCAGAGCATATCAACCCCTTCATATGGAGTTCACAGCATTCAATAAAAAACAACTTGGTACCAGATGAAGTAGTCCTTTATATATATATATATATATATTATTTTGGGATGATCTTATTTCTCGATGTGAAATTTATAATCTCAACAGTTAGTTACGTTCCTCATCTGGAATCATAGTCCTCTTACAATGTATTGTTCACCCAAAACCAAAATGATGGAATATTGGCTAAAATCAGATGTGTGAATGATGGTGATAAAATTGGGTCGCGCATCGCTGGGAAATTCAATCTTTAAGCGATCCTAATCAAACATATCAGTAAAAATTTATTCACCACATCAAGTGAACTAAAAACAGAGATATCATTGTTACCCATTACGTCACCCGTCAATAGAACCAATAAAATAAAATAAATAAATAAATAACTCAACTACAATTATAAATCAATATATATTATATTCTTTAACTGACAAATAACTTCATTTCAGCCAAATAAAGATTTTGATTGCTACATTGAACTGAATCAACTACAATGTATAACATGTGCTTGGTTTATAGAATCAAAGTGAAATAAACAGAACTACATAAAGTGGGGTTTGAGAAACAAATGTCTTTTTGAATCCAGTTCAGCTAGGACTCCACTAAGTTTATCCAATTCATGAATTTAACAACAAAAATGAAGGGATTTCAAATGGTCCATTCTCCAAAGTATGTTGAATTCTAATATGGAACTATGAAAGCATCTCCAACAACCAGTACACAATAGACTACAGCAGCAACAACAACCTTCAGCAGGATTTAAACCTTTTGATCAAATTCCGAACAGAAATCGATCTAGAATGGCACATTAATGGAAAGATAATGATAAAGGGCATAGAAGTAGTTTTCTTTCTTTCAATCTATTTACTTGTTTGCTTGCATAAATTTTCTAATTTATAATTGCTTTATTGCTAATTGACAAATTGTAAATTTTTGTATTTTAACAAAAAATTATGTCAAATGATTTTTTTTGCATGAACTTTTCTTATAGCTATAAGTTATGCAATTTCAGCTAAGTATGTACGTTTTTTTTATTTATTATCGTAAGAATTAACTTAAGTTTATAACTTTATATGCTAGTTCATTTTTGCTACCAAATAGTAAAATTAGATAATTCATCAATTAAGTAATTTTAAATGGTTTAATTCGTAAATTGGAGGGAAACCAATTCAACGGGCGTTCACAAATGGGGAAAAATAAATAAATGAAGCAACGAGTATGGGGCATTCAATGAATCCAACTAAAAAGACTATAGATTGAATTTAAATAAAGTAGGAAAAATATTAACTCAACTTCACCATCAAATTGTAGTTCAAAGCTGGTAACCAAATCAGATTCACAATATCCTTGTTGGAAACATATTTTCTTCTTACCTGACCAGCAATGAATAACCAGCAATGAATAAACGTAAATATATGAGTAGTAAAAAAACATTAACTCTGTCCAAGATGAAAGGAGAATTAATGACAGCGATGGAACTCCTCACAACACTGAAATGTGTCATATATCCATCTCATGGGCTATCACTTGAATAGAACAATTAGGCTTACAATTAGTGTGAACAGAAACCAGAAATACGCCAATTCAAGTGTGACAAACATTCTTGTATCCAATTACTAACTCAAATTATTTGAGATAAGCTAATGAATGTGACTTACCTGGCAATATTACATTACAAATGCAGAAATCTTCAATATGGCCACAAAGTTTAAACTTCGGCTGCAAAAGGAGATTAAATTGGTGAGCATTGTTTCTTTGGAAATTAAACAAGACCCAAACTCATTAAATTTGTCACCATGGTTCAACGGAACACCAGTGGGACAAAAAAATGAAACAAAAGAAGAGAAGAATAAAGTTTTTTATTGAATTTCTGCTTCAATTTCACTTGAACATCCTAAAATGAGCTTAAAAAACTTTGGTTGAGAACATTTCATTCCTACGTGTTGTAGCAGAAGAGAACAAGTGGGCAAGTATTTTGAAACTTTCTAATCATGCAGGAAGGCAGGGACTAAGACGAGCTAATGCCCACTGAAACACAAAAAGGTACATTACGCGCACTAAACTTAACAATAGAACCGCATTTATGAGCTTGAAAATAATGTAATACTGATAATTGAACACATATTTAGAAGCCAACATAAAATAGAATGTAGTGCAAGGGAAATATACTACTAGTACTAAAACCCAAAGAAGCGAAAAGTTTCTTATCAAGTTCTTGCTCGTAGTAGATATTCAATTATTTCAATTAGACAACTCAAGCTATGGGAAATCAATCAACAATATGTACAGAGCAGAGTCTAAGAGCTCTCAAGCAGCAGGAAATCAATATGTTGGGGCTTCAAAACTTACGGACAATTCAAATGCTTTTTACTTCCACAGCCAGAACAAAGAAAGAAAATGGTCCAAGCATTATAAGTTGGTAGCTCAATAGAACACATCATCATCGAGCTTTATGAAGGGAATGTGAGCAATCTTGGGCCAGTCTTCCCCTTTCTCCTTTTGGCAACGTAATTTCAGCAATTGACTTCTCTCAACGATTAGTTCAGTGACAGTGCTGGGCAGCACCTCTTGAGACAGGGACTCGAGCTGTGGACAGTCATAGATTCGTAGAGTTCTAAGAGAGGTGAGGTGTTGAAGGCCCTTGTGGTTTAGTGCTTTCAGGTTTGGACATCGACGAATTACAAGTCGAGAAAGAGAGGAGGGAAGTAGCCACTCTTCTGGAAATGTCTTCCCTACATCTTCCATATAAATTTCAAACTGGCTAAGAGAAGGGAGTATTTGCAAACCCCAGTCTTTCCGACGAGCCATGAGCTTCTTACACTTGTCGATGCGAAGTATTTGGAGGTTTGAGGGGAAACATCCTTCGGCCAAGTACTCGAGTTCTGGACAATCTATTATTTTCAATTCCTGAAGAGATGGGAAGAACGAAGGCAGCGCCTTAAGATTCTTGCAGTTCGAAATAGTAAAATAATGCAATTCAGGAGCAGGCAATCTTTCAATAGGAAAAGAGACCAATTTAGGGCAGGAACTGATTTTGACATATTGAAGCTGTATAAGATTCTCATTTCTGTTCAGAGTCAAAAAGGTTTCCAAGTTCCTACAGCCTTGTATATTAAGCGAAGAAATATTAGGGCAAAAGCTAAAAGGAAAGGATTTGAGAGAATCACAAGAATTATATAGCTGTAACGATTCGATAGACGGATTCCACTGCTCCCTCTCTATAGGTAACTCCAGTTGCCTGCAGTACTGAATTTCTAATTTTTTCAATGCAGTTGGTAAAACCCCAGAGGGGAAGGACACAAGAGACGGACATTTCTTGATGATCAATTTTTTCAGGCAAGTGTTGTTGCTCGCCATTCCCTCTGGTAGCAACTTCAAAGCCTTACATTTGTCGATCGTAAGCTTTATAAGTCCAAAAGGCAATCCCGTATGCGGAAATGACTTGAGCATTCCACCCGCACTTATCACCAACTCTTTGAGATTTTTTAGTTCGGAGAGCTGCACAGGCAATTCTACCAAGTTCGGAATATCTGAAATTTCCAAAGTTTGAAGAGAAGACATGCAGTGTTGCAACAGGCGAACTTGGTTGCTGAAAATGTGAACACGCTCGTTGTTAGGAGTTGAGGACAAAAGCTGATGACATCCAGAAATCTCAAGTCTCCTTAATGAGACTACCCGGGTTGGTAAGTTTCCGGTAAGCTTGGGGCAATCAACTATACAAAGTTCTTCAAGGCAAGAGAACTCTCCAGGATCTAACATATGCCATTCCTCCCATTCTGTCATTCCTTTGAACTTTAGTATCACCAGAGATTGGAACGGCTTCACGAATGAATCATCCCCAAAGAACTCTGGACCCACGATTTTGATTTGCGTCATCCCTATTATAGTAAGGAATTTCAACGATGGAAGTTGACCAAGCTGTGGCAAGATAAGGCAGTACGCACAACCTTCAAGAGTCAACGAAATCATGTTACAAAGCAAGTGCCCTCCAAGCCAACTCGGAAGTTTATCCCCGCCAAAGTTCTTGATTGTGAGATTTTTCAAGTTGATATGAGGTTGGAGCTTGTCAAGAACATCAAGTTCATACTGCGAATTGTCTGTACACGTGTTCCATTTCAGCACCAAGTCTTCAAGGTGCTTCTTACCCTTCAAATTTGCCTCTAATGCATCCTTGTCGTTGATAACATTTTCCAGCCCCGAAATGAAGAGTGTCTTCTGAAGATAGTCAAGCTTCCCTAAGGCAGTAATCCCCGACCCGCTACTGTTGCCCACCACAAATGTACTTAAAAATTGGAGACTCAAGAGTTGATCCATTCCAATTGGCATCTCCATTAAGTTTGTTCCACTTAGATCAAGTCGGCGTAATAAAGTTAGTTTCCTCAGATGTTGGGGCAACTTAGTGAGTGAGCTACAATTTGACAACAACAATGTCTGTAAATTGCACAGACTAGTTATTGATTCAGGTAAAAATCTGATTTTGGTGCAAGAGACATCAAAATAGCGTAGATGTATCATACTGGCAATTGAATCAGGCAATTCATTGATGACATAATACGACAAAGAGAGCACCCGTAAGCAGATTATCTTTGGCAACATCTCATGCAATATCTTGCCTGGTAGATACGATTTTTGAAGATAATCCTGAGAACTGAATGGTAGGAAAGAATGCAAATTCTTGACATCATTCATTTCCTTGAGTGCATCATAAGGATCGGACTGGTAAACACAACCAAAGCGTCTGGGATATGAGAAATGTCGTACTTTCTCAGATATATCATGTGGTTGCCTCTCATCATCTAGCCTATAAAAGAATTCTCCAGCAACGAATTGAGCTAGATCATGGATTAGATCGTGCATTACAAATTTCGATTCTTTTCCAAATGAATGTTGAAAAAATGACCTTGATAGCAGCTCGCGAAAATACATATCACCTACATCTTCCAATGCCATCTTACTTTTCGGCTGTTGCAGTAATAAGTCGTGAGCCATCCACAGCAAGACTAACTCCTCCTTTGCAAACTTATAGTCTTTAGGAAATGTTGAACAATAAGCAAAACAACGCTTTAGGTGGGAAGGGAGATACTGGTAGCTTAATCTCAGAGACGGCATGATTTCACTTTGCAAATCCCATATATCACTTTTTAATACATAGTCCCATTCTTCAACATCCAGTTTGGAGCGCAAGAGGCCCCCAAGTGTTTTTGCAGCCAAAGGTAAGCCTCCACACTTTTTCACAATTTCTTTACCAATAACTTCTAGGTTACGATATTGACTGGGATCTTCATTTTCAAATGCATGTTTTGAGAATACTGACCAACAATCTTCATCCGATAATTCCTTTGCACGATGAAAAGGAACAGTTTGCATCATAGATGCAACACGTGAATTACGCGTTGTTACAATAACTTTGCTTCCATGCGACCCGGACCTGAAAGGTCTTCGCAATAAATCCCACTCACTGTAACTCTCACACCATACATCATCGAGCACGAGTAGAAACTTTTGTCCTTCAAGGGTCCGATATAACTGCAATTGAAGCTGAGTTAGGTCGTCCTTGATATCACAACCAGGAGAAGAGACTGCCGCAAGAAATGATTTTGTTATCACAGAAACATCCAATAGTTCAGAAACGCAAACCCAGGCTTTCTTGTCGAAATATCCATCGACTCTTTTGTCGTTGTAGACCATATTGGCAAGAGTGGTCTTGCCAATTCCGCCCATTCCAACTATGGGAATGACAGAGATCTGATTCGCACTTTGATCATCAGACACCAACAATTTGATTATCTTCTCTTGCTCATCTTGTTTTCCGTACACAAGGGTTCCATCTTCCAAAGGAGTTGAAGGCAATCTACAGAACATGAATTGTCGTCCAGAAACTTCTTTTAATCCAAGGACATCCTTGTGTTTTGCAAAATAATTTAATCTCTCAATGATATTCTCCATCTCTTTATAAGACCCGTCCGCGGAAGATGGCAGAAGTTGCGAAACCCGAGTCCTAAGGCTCTTCTTCTTTGCTTCAGCATTGAGTTGCATAGCTCCACGAGTAGCAATCTCATCCACCAAGTCATCGGCCTGGTAAACAACATGTTGAAGCTCGTCGAGCCATTTTTTCACGGAAGGTTCCGTAAACTGCTTGTTATCAGCATCATCAAGCACCACGTGAATGGTCAGCAGCGTATCCTTCATCTTCTGCAGAAGCTTTTTATCTTGTTTTTGACCCGAAAACAAGTTGAGAAATTCACGAGAAGTCATACGATGAAAGATGACTTGAATGGAAGCCGATAGAAACGCTCCTCCCACCAAAGCCGCAGCCATGTTCACTTATTTTCTTGCAGGGGTAAGGAATTCAAGGAAAAATGATTGACGGACTGAGTTTGTTCTACTCTAGCTGTAGCCTTTGCAATCTCCAAATTTAACATTCAGACCGCAATCTAACAATTTTTTTTTTTTTTTAATAATTTGATTGCTGAAAGCGTGGGAATGAGGGAATTTGTTATTTTTGCAACAATTAAAAGAAGACGGGCCAATTTATTCATACTTACAACAACTTAAAAGTAAGTGCTTACAAATAAATTAGTTCTTAATAAATATTTTTAGCTCAATCATTGAATCCATTGTTCATTGTCCAATTTCCTTTTTGTGTAAAGAATAAAAATGTTTGTCTTCAACTAGGGATACTTTTCCCTCGGTGTGAGCCCGGTAGACTTTTGAATCTAGACCTACCTAAAAACGCATGGTTGTCCTTTGATTCCACAGTGAATAGTTGGTCCATTTTTTTCGTCTACGCGCACCCCACCTAGAAAATCATAATTGTCCTTGAAAAAGCTAGTGGGTTAATCGTGCGTAAGCAAATTAATTAACTTTAAATTTGTTATTTAAAAGTTGGAATCTTAAAATATAATTTTAATCAAATCATAAGTAAACCTTAAAAATTAATTTCGAAAAATTTGTTTAATCCTCTTTAGCATACATCAATTAATAAAGTAATTAAATAGATAAGTAAACAGCAGAATTAACGAGATATACCTGTAGTGTAGGACCAATCTTTAATAATTCACCGTATGCACGAAAGTTTACAAATTTGATTAATTGCAAATTGTACATACTTACATAATTTGAATTTGTACAAGCCATCTGCAAAAGTCTCCGCATTCTGTATGTATAGTCCTTCCTATTCTGAATCACATGAACAAGTTTACAACGAATCACTCGTCACGGTATCGCACCATTCTTCAACTCCTTTTGCGAATCACACACTTTCTGTTATCTGATTTGTTCTTCAAAGAAAAAATAATTGCTTTGACCATGAATTAAAAACCTTAAGGCAGATTTTATATAATGAGATTTTAATCTTTGTCTAAGGTCTTAAAAACTCTTTCAAAATATATGTGAAAGTTCCTTATCATATGGGTCATTTTATATAAAAATATAGAGATGATTCTCTTTAGAAAAATGTTAAAAATACTTATAATTTAAATTTTTGCGATAAAAATACGCTACCCAAAAATATAAACCGGACGGTTCAACAACAAAAAAATATGCAAGTCTAAAATTAAGAATTCAATTCTACACCCAAAAATAATACCAACCAAAACATATTATAAATCTTGTACCGATCCAACTTTCTGTAGAAATTTGCTATCCACACATTTAAAATCTAACCATACATTAAAAAGGGAGGTGACGTGGCTTTCCATAATGATGAAAAAGCTCACCACAAGATTTTTTTTTTAATTTGGCTCTGGCTTGGTTTAAAAAAAAAAAAACATGAGCATTCGACTTTTTCAAAGTTTTAAACTTTTTTATTTTATTTTCTTTTTGTTTTTCATCGTATTAAATATGTTTGAACTATAATTCAGTCCAAATTTTTAGAGTAACTCTACGAATATATTAGGAACATAATTTGAGAATTTTCTCATCAATTCAATTTGTCGAAATATTACAAACATGAGAAAAACATTACCCAAAATAGTTCAAAAAATAATTTGACCCAAAACTCTTTTGAAAAAAACAACACTTAGAAAATTAAATTCAAATGCCAATATTCACAGTATCTCTCTTAATGTAGTACTTCAATGCGTCACTTTAGTTTCATGGCTTATTCGTAGTTCTTCAAATATAAGTTCAAACGATTCAACCAACTTGCAAAGCAAACTTGTTTTTGTCGAAGAAATAAAGTCAACACAATTTTGGACTTTACAGTCCTTTGATGGGATTGGCTTGTTGTGATGCTTGAATGTGCAAGGGTTGCCATGACCCTCTGTAAAAGGGATGTGGCTCCTCTCTCTTAATCTATTCCTTCAATAAGATTTTGGTGGAAACGATTTCTTTAACAAGTAGATAATCTCCACAAAATTTCATCAGTAGATTCAATTTGGAATTAGGTGGGATGATCATCTAAATTTTCAATTGATGAATATGAAGCTATATTTCAAATTTTAGTCACACACATTTCTAGTTTGAGTTTCATGTTAAAATTTTGTGCACCAAATTTTATTAAAAGATTCATCCGCTTAACCCTCGAAATGGAACTGGAGAGAAGCCAAATCTAGGTGAATCACTCATAAATTTTCTCACAATCGATGTTCTCAAAGAGAAAATAATGCAAACAAGAAAAAACTTAGTGTAAAGAAAAAGGGTTAAAGAAGGAAAAACGAACACTTTAACATAAAAGAAAAGTATAAAGAAGAAAAGGAAAAAGTTAAAGAGAAAAATGAGAACATAATTATTAGAGGCACTGTGTATAGGATGAGAAGCAGAGATTAGTGAATTAAAAAGAAGCAGCTAAAGTTATAGATGTAACTTTTTTTAATTGAGTTTTAGGGATATTTAAAAATAGGGTTTGTTTGAAAAAGTTTTCTACAAAAAAATTAGGGAATAATATTTTTGTAATGTTAACTTTGCAGTAGATTTTTAAATTGTATTTTTTTATGGAATCATACAAAATTAAGGGGGGTGCATTCAATTCAGATTTTAAAAGATTTTAATTGACTTTTTAAAATCCGTGGATTCTGTTAAGTCTATGGATTGTTTTAAATCCTTATAGAATTAGACAGATTTTAATGCATGGATTCTTTTGGATTTATGCAGATTTTAATAAGTCCATGGATTTCTACAGATTTTAATAAGTTCATCAAAAAAATAAAAAATTTAAAGACAAAAGACAAACAATATCAAAAATGTAAAGACAATTAATGAAATACATTATAAAAATTCATACTGCACCGACAAAATTAGACTTCTCACCCCACTAGTATTTTTTAATAAAATTGACATGAATTGTTCTTAAAAATTTGAACGATAATTAGCGGTCCAATAATTTGAAATTATGTTAATGCATGATAACCACATTAGTAAAAGATAGAATAAAGACTTTATAGGGACGAAGAAAAAATTATAATGCGTTTATCACATAATAAGAAATTTGAATTTTGAGAGAGGAAGGGGGAGAGAGAGAATGTTGAGTAAAGTTAAATGAAATAGAAATCCATCTGAAATCTCTAGGTAAGTGAGAAGATTTCAAGATGGATTTTTATGTATAAAAATGGCTTTAGAATCCACCAAAATCCACCACTAATTAAAATCCTACTAAGTCATTAGACTTTTGAATACCATAAGATTTAGATGGATTTTTTAAAATCTTAATTGAATACATTAAGATTTTAAAAGACTTTTTAAAATCTCAATTGAATACATCATGATTTTAAAAGACTTTTTAAAATCTCAATTGAATACATCATGATTTTAAAAGACTTTTTAAAATCTCAATTGAATACATCATGATTTTAAAAGTCCATAAAAATCCTATAGATTCTAAATGCAATACACCCCCCTAAGTTTACATTACATATTTTTTTAGCATATTATTATAAATAAGTATTTAATTGACAGTGATTTTGAATAATTTTAACAAATTACACTTTCAAAACCTATTTATTAATAAAATGCATATAATATTTTTTTTGAAGTTACAAAAAGTTAAGGTGTTGTTCACTTGCCACTTAATTTACCACTTAAATTTGAAAATTTAAAATTTTTAGATTTAAATGATATAAAAAGTTTTTCAGTACCCTAAAAAATTAAGTGGCCACTTAATTTTTACCACTTAAAATTTAAAATTTTCATTCAAAATTTTAAGTGGCAACTTTGTTACTTAAATCTGAAACTTAATTTTAAAGGGTGTAAAATGTCTATTTTACCCTCTTTCTTTTAACAAAATTATATACACACTTTCTCTTTAATACCGACAACTACAACCACCATTCTCCCGCCCCTTCCCAACCCTCATCCACCAACTCTAGTTCCACCCAACTTCTCACCCCTGCTCTTCCATCTCTAACCCATCGTCTAGAAAAATCCCATAATACATATATTTATATACACATAATATATATGTCATCTTCCACATTCAAATATGAAATAAATATATACACACATATATGTGTAACATACAAAGGGAATTTCATGGGGGAGAGAGGTTAAATGGAAGGATAGAAGGAGGAGCTGGGCAAAATGGACGGGGAGTGGGGGGCAGATTGCATTGTGACACTACAAGAGATGAGGGATCAAAATAAAAGGGCAAAATTGTAATACTAAAAAAATTTAGTTTTTAGATGTGTTATATTTAAACGAACAACATTTTTTCAGATACAATTTTCAGAACTAAACAAATAGTTTTTTCAATTTTCAGTTTTTTTACTAAACGCCACCTAAGTTTGCACTCCTTATTTTGTAAAACATTACTATGTATTTGTATTTATTTGACGTTGTTTTAAAGTTATGAATAAAACATAAGAATATACTTGTTAAAAAAAATATATATACATCATGCAAAACAAATTTGCATTAATTTTTTTGATTGTAAAGTTAAGTTTACATAAAACACAATTATGTACAAAGTTAAGTTAACACTTGGTCAAAGCCCTTATTTTAATACATAATTAATACTTAATTAATAGACAAATCCTTATTTTAGAATGATAATAATATCTATGCACTTATTTCTAAAAAATATTATTCGTTGTTTTTTTTTTGCAAAAAACATTATCACGCAACATTTTTTACCTTATTTTCATATTAGTTTTTGGTATTGGAATAGCAGGCTGTGTGTTTACTGCATCATCTTTTTTGTTCATAGCATTATTAATGTACTTGTATTGCTTTATGGATTACAAGCTTTGGCTCATAGTCCACAAGATAATCCACTTTACTTTCTTTTGTAACTTTGTTAATGGCTTCATGCCTCTTTTGTTTAAGCCTCGGAGGTGGGCTTCTATCACCTCATTCTCTTTATATTTTTATTTTTAGAATGGATACTCTAATACCCTAGTTTGGGGTGAAAGGGTTAAAAAAATGATGTTAGGAAAGGCAAAGAGAAGAATAAAATGAGAGAAAGAGAAAACTTAAAGTTGGCAGGGATTGTGTTAGAGCATGTTCATACGTGGCTTGAACACAGTTCTTAACTTAACCAATTAAGTTGAACCAAGCTTTAAACAAATTGTTGACAAATAGTTCCACTCGTTTGCAACCTTACTCATATGTCAGGAAGTGCTCGAAAGAATTATTATATTGTTGATTGTTACCTAAATTTAAGCTTTAGAGTGAGGTGGTGATTTTAATGGGATTAATACCCTTGCCTTAAAAATCGACATATTGAAATCTTATTAGCTCTTCACATGCTTTGCATTTACTTCTTTCGTCCAAAATTTAGAGTCCGGATTGACTTTCACACACTTTTAATAATGCATAAGTTTCAAAAATAAGCCATGGTTAATAAAAAAACTAGCTTTTCATTATTGTTATACAAATCTGATTGTTTGTCTTAACAACGTTTTTCAAAGAGAAAATTTTATATGTGCATCAATTGTGCTATGATAAGAAAAATAGGATGGGGGCATTAAGAAGCTTACTTTGTTAATAAAAACTTTGCCTAGTGGCATCCAAAACATCAATATAGCCTCTATCTGCAAAATGATTAATCACAAACCCATATTTTTCATGCACGCACAATAGCAATAATTTGTTCATAGTGAGTGGTCTTAGGTTCCACTTTAAAATAGCAAAATGTTATGACTAGGGGTGTAAATGGATATTCGAAAATTCGAATCCATTCCGAATTCGAATATGTATTTTATGGATATTCGAAAAAGATGATTTGGATAGTCTTTATAAATATCCGAAAAAATGGATATGGATATGGATAATAATAGTATTCAACCTGGATAATTCGTATCCAAGGTGGATTATCCATATTTGCGGATATCTGATTTAGCGGATATTCGAATCAGCTATAATTTAATATATATTATATATTTCTCTCCTCATTTTAAAAAAAAAATCAGTAAAAGTTTAATTTAGTGTGCACAAGCTAGCCCAATTTACCAAAACAAAAATTAACTAAACCAAAAAAGGGAAAAAAAGCCTATAAAAAATGAAAAGAAAGAGAAAGATTATTTACAACATATGTGATTTGTTAGCATGAAAGATCCGAGACCATAACAAATTTAAAATTGTAACGAGATATTAAAAAATGTGACATATTTTAAAGAGTTTTCTGCTAAAAAACGACGACTAATATTTTTGTAAATCCAAAACCTATATTTGACCAAACTCCAAACAGAGTGCAAAATTAACTTTGCAGTAAATTTTTAAATTATATTTTTTATGGAGTCGTGCAAAATTAAATTTACACTACATTTTTTTAGCATATCATTATAAATAAGTGTTTTAATTGACAATGTTTTAGAATAATTTTAACAAATTACATATTTAAAACTCATTTATTAATAAAATACACATGATAATAGTTTCGAGGTTTTGCAAAGTTAAGTTTACACTCCTTGTTTTCTAAAACATTACTATGTATTTGGGTTTATTTGACGTTGTTTTAGAGTTTTATGAGTGAAACATAAGAATATAATTGTTAAAAAATATAAAGACATTATGCAAAACAAATTTGCATTAAATGTTTTGGATTGCAAAGTTAAGTTTGCATAAAACACAATTTTATACAAAGTAAAGTTTTGCTCAAAATACAATTTTGGTCAAAGCCTTCATTTAAAAACAAAATTAATAAATAGGCCCTTATTTTAGAAAAATAATAAAAATTAGGCCCTTATTTTCAAAAAATATTATTCGCTTGATTTTTTGTGAAAAACATTGTCTCATAAGACCTTTTACCCCATTTTAAAAAATCATAATAATTTTCAACTTTGATTTGCCATATAATTTGTGTAGTTATTTTATAATTTTAACTTAAATCAATCTTATTGGATCATTTTAACTAAAAGCTTATGTAGTCAAATATATTTTTAAGATTGAGCTATATATAGAAAAATGGATAGGGACATTATCCGAATACGATATATCCGATGGAATAAGAATAAAAATAGTTTAATATACTATCCAAATGGATACGGATAAGAATTTGGATAGTAAATTTAAAAAGAGATACGGATAATGGATAGTATAGTATCCGGTCTGTATCCGATCCATTTACACCCCTAGTTATGGCCCTTAAAAAGAGAAAAAACAAATGAAGATTTTTTATAAGATCGGCGACATTGCAACAAGGAAATAAAATATATTAGCAAATGTTCTAATGGGATTTTTTTTATTCGAATGTTTTTTTTGCGTGAAGGAAAACCTTTATATAATTCGTAATTTATGTGCGAAGCTTTGCCAAAAAATGTAAATAATATGTATCAGATTAATGTGGGGGTTTTATTGAGATGAATTATGTAGTGTTGCCTTCCACAGTCCATTATCTGTATTCAAGCATTGTGTTTTTTATATTGTAGACTTTTTCTACTAATTTCACCATACCAGCTGGCTAAAACTCGTAATAAGCTATTATTATTCAATCATTGAGATTGAAGAAATAAAATTAAAGCAATATTTTCTTGGAAAGAAAAAAGAAATGATGAATAAAAATTAGTTTACTTGGTTATGCAGATTAATAGTTTTTTTTTATGACAAGAGTCGACACTTCTAGCCAATCTCCATTGTCTGCTTGCCGAGTCCTGTTTTTTTTTTAGAAAAACAACCGACTTTTTTTGACTTGTTTAGTCTGTTGCTATAACCACAACCATAATAATGCTAAATGAAAAATTATACAATCAAATCTTTTGGTTGAAACCATCAACTTAAACCAGGCCATTAAATGTGTTGATGCGTATAATAAAATTATGCGTACAACATTAGAGGTATCACTAAATTTAGTACATTAAAATAGAGGTATGACTATTGATCCTTGCATAAATAATCTCAGAAAGGAAAATAATCTCAATAGGGTATCCACCAAAGGACATTTAAGTAACTTCATATCAGCACTATTAATTGCTACTATGTTGCCAAATAAACTAAACTAGAAATGCGGGATTTGAGAAATAAACGTCTTTTGAATCCAATGCAGCTGAGGTTGCAGTAAGTTAATCAACTAACAAAACACTGATGAATTCAACAACAAAACTCAAGCATTTAGAGGTTGTAAAGTCTAAGTTTTAGTTGGCTTTATTCTTTCGACAAAAATACGTTTGCTTTTAAGTTATTTAAGTTGTTCGAGTTTAAATCTGAAGATTACAAGAAAGTCAAGCTACCGAAGCGATGCATTTAAGTATTACATCAAGAGAGATACGGTGAACATTGGTATTTGAATTTGATTGTTCCTAAGGTGGTTGTTTTCAGAAAAGTTAAAAAGTTCTGAAAGAGACCAATTTGGATCAGTACACATTAGTGTTATTGGATCAGTCCGGACTATAAGTTTTTCAAGGAAATGAATTCTTTCAATTTGAATCAGTACACATCTTTGGGCTTGGACTGGTCCGGCATAAAAATCTGGCAAGATAATTTTTATCGCAACTTTCCTTTTTAAAACAAGTTTCCGGTTTCAAAAATGATTTTAACTTATGCTTTTAGCTATAAATAAAACCTTTTCTTAAGGGCGGTGTTATTTACACCCCCCCCCCCCCAATTTTTGTCACAAACTCCCTCCAAAGATAATTTTTTAATCATTAATACTTCATAAGACTCGCCTAATGAGATATGAGCGCAAATGTACACACTCACCTCACTTGGGGAGAGTTTGTTTGTAATAACTCGCCTAACATCATGCAATAGATTACTTGAGTATTTTTCAAATAAAGCTCGCCTAATGAGAGGTAAGTGGACTTACATAAACTCAACTTATATAAAGAGAGTGTGTTGCTAAGCACTCACTTAATATCAGGCAATAGTCGGGGGTGTTTGTGACAAATAAGCTGGTGTTAAAATGTGTTTTTAGTTAAATTTCAGAGGGGGTGTTTGTGACAGATTTGTGGGGTGTAAATAACACAACCTTTTCATAAAGTGGGTTGGTTTCTATATTTTTATATAAAAAGACACATATGATAGGGGATTTATACATATATTTTCACACATGTTTTAAGAGAGTTTTTTACACCTTAGAGAAAGATTAAAACCTCAAAACATAAAACCACATTAGGACTTTTAATTCATGCAAAAGCAATCGTTTTTTATCTAAAGCACAAATAGATCCCAAAGTGCGTGTAATTTGCAAACGAAGTTGAAGAACTGTGTGATACCATGGCGAGTGATTCATTGTAAATCTGTTCATGGGATTCAGATATGAGAACTATACGCGTAAAATGTGAAGACTTTTGCAAGCAGGTTGTGCGATTCAAATTTAATAAGTCTGTGTGATTTGTGAATAATCGAGTCTGTAAAGTTTTGTGAATATAGTAGATTGTTGAGGATTAGTCCTGCACGGTAGGGATACCTTATTAATTATGGTGTTTGCTTATCTGTTTAATTACTTTATTAATTGTTGCATACTATAAAAGATTAAACAGGTTTTCCAGAATTAAAATCTATAAAATTCTAAGTTTACTTTTTGATTCGATTAAAATTGATTTTTGATAATATATCTACAAAATAACAAACCTAAAGTTAATTTAGTTAATTTGTTGCCGCACGCTCTAGCTTTTTCAGAGGTAACCATAATATTATATAAACACTGATGAAACCACTATTTTTGATCCTATATTTACCTTTTTAGGTGGAGGTATTACCACTTTAGCAAGAAATCCCCACATTCATAGGTAATTATAGGATGGTTTTCTCCATTTTCATAACTCATATAGAGTTTTTTCCTCTTTCGGATACCTTATTTAAAAGGTAATTTGTCGAAATAGTAGTTTTTCCCCACATGTTTGAGGCAAACTAGAACTAATCAACATTGCATTAATTATTTCTTTCAATATTCGATTTTTCAATTCAATTACACCATTAGACTAAGGCGAATATGGTGCTATCATTTTATGTATATTTTCACGCTTAGCACAAAAATCAGCAAATGAAAGTTCATACTCTCTCATTTAGTCATTTCTTAATGTTTTAATTTTCTTATTAAATTGATAACAAAATTCTCTATAACTTTATCATTACTTTTGAGTATATACACATAATAATATTTTGTGCTATCATCAACAAAAATAATAAAATATTTAGAGTAAATTACCAAAATGGTCATTCAACTATATATCAAGTTTCAATTTAGTCACTAATCTTTTTTTTTCTCTTAATTTACCCTTTAAACGTATAAGCTCGTTTCAATCTCATACTTCTGTCCAAATTGCACTGTTAACTTAAAAAAGAGAGCAAATTCTTAGAATGGCTATTCAACTATATTCCGAGTTTTAATTTACCCATTCAAATCTAAAAAGGAAAAAAAAACCCTAACTAATTAATTGTTCATCATCATTAACATCTTCCTCAATCTCTCTTTTAACACCATTAAACCCATTTCTCTCTCTCACTCTCATAAACCACTAACAAATTAACATTTCTTTCACCCCTGGCCCATTGCCATTGTCACCATTCTCGTTTTCACCATCTCTATCTTCTCCGGCGCCACACTACCTCGCATCGCCATTAAACCCACTTATTTCTCTCTCTATCTCTTCCAAATGTAGGCCTCGTCGGCTAAATTCCTTCCCACACAATTGGCAACCTCACCGACCTCTGTGTGCTCAGTCTCAATTCTTATAAACTCTTTGGCCAAATCCCTTCCAATTTGTCCAACCTCAAATCCATTTGAATCATTTATTTGCAGGACACGAGTTCTCTGGCGATTTCCCCACCAGTCTCCGGCGAAACATTTATTGCTCAACCTTTGGTGAATTTCAATGTATCAAACAATCGTCTCAACAGTTCAATTCCAACAATCATTTTTGAAAAAATGATCCTCAAATCCATCAATTAAAAAAAATCATTTTTGTATAACTTGGAATGTTGTCGGCAGTGGTGGTGCGGGCAGTGTAAGGTGGTGTACGTGGCGCCGAAGGAAAGGGAAAAGGGTGAAAATAAGGTACATGAGACAAGGAAATTGGTGAAAATGGCAATGGGGCTGAGAGAAATATTGATTTGTTGATGGTTTATTAGAGTGAGAGAAAGAGGGAGAGAGATAAATGGATTTAGTGGTGTTAAGAGATAGTGTGAGGAAGATGATAATGATGATGATGAACAATTAATTAGCTGGGTTTTTTTTTCTTTTTAGATTTGAGTGGGTAAATTAAAACTTGGAGTATAGTTGAATGGCTATTTTGAGAATTTGCTCATTTTTTTAAGTTAATGGTTTAATTTGGACGGAAGTATGAGATTGAAATGAGCTTATAAGTTTGAGGGGTAAATTAAGAAAAAAAAAAGATGAATGGGTATGTAACAACCCGCCTAATTAAGCAGGTGTTAACGGATGCTGTAAAAAAATTAACAGCAGAAAAGTAAGGAAAATCTAACAAAATTTCGGCATGAAGTATCCATAAATACAAGGAAACCCACCCTGTTCAATGAACCATAACAAACATAAGGGTATAGAATACAACACCATCTGATAAAAATCAAACCTTAGTAGTCCAACATGCAAAATACATAATAAGGTTCAACTACAAACCGAAATCTAAGTTACGAAAGAGGTCTAATACAATGATTCCAATATAATCATCCACAAACTAGGAACGAAATACAACCAAGTTCCACAATAATAATACATACTTCCAAAGATGATACAAGGTTCCCAAACTAAATATTAAAAATACTACAAACTCACAACATAGCTAAAATAACAACTAAATCCATAAAAAACATCAGAGGCAACTCTAAGAAGCACTCGGACCTGAGCCACGACCTCTACCCGAAAACACGAAGTGTACTTGAAAGATAAATGAGGGAATGAGCCACAACTGGCCCAGTGGGAACTATAGGGAAAGGGAAATCCAATGCATGGGTGTGAATCAATAAAAGATTTGCCACATTAAACTTGTTATCAAGAATTAGCCAATTTATGCCATTTATAAAAGAAATCCATTTATTATATGCCAAGTGCAACAATTGTTATCCACGTGAGACTCTCACGATAACTGCTCACACGTCCATCCAACTCCTCCTCCTCCTCGACCTAATACCGGTACTAGACGGAATATACTACTCACAAACGCACCCCATCTTACCATGGGCCAGTGCACTGGTAACCAGATTTTTAGCACCCCATCTTACCCTGGGTTTGTGCAATAATATCAACTTAAGCATTTTTATACCGGTGCTTATCCGGTTCCAACAACCTCGTTATCTCACCGCGATTAGTAAATTTGTCAAAAACATTTTCAAAAGGTTGTCATGTAAGTTAATAAAGTTTTCGAAATCAATGAGGATATTATTATACATATGAACAGCTCTCTCACGCTATGTTCATCACAATATACCAAGTTTGTATAATTAAACCGTGTGTAACACCAATTTATGAAGAATTATCTCATTTCTAACAATTATCAAAGGCATAAAATAGAGAAAATGCTAAGTTTACTAGAATGATACTCATACCCACTTGCATATCAAATTTTGGAGTTTTGAAAGGCTATTTTTAATCATTTTAATTCTGGAAAATCTGGAAAATCAAGTAGTGTATAGAATACTAGATATGCACGGAGGTAATTCTAGTCATTTCGGTACCAAATACACAAAACAGTTCATAATTTCCAACATGCACAGCAATCAACCTCAATATTCATCAATAATAACATAGTGGTTATCTAAATGCAAGTTCATATCATACAAATCTGGTCTACCCTTTTCACATGCAGAGAGTAATGTGATTTTGGTACCGAAATTCTGCATTTTCACTCTATCAAGCCATCAAATCAGAAACAAGAAGAGAAGAGGGGGAGTTCCCACCTGAATAGCTAGAAGAACAGAGGTTTATAGCCTGGGTTGAGCTCCAGAAATCTCCCAAATCACACATGCAATCCCGAAATCAAGACCAGAATACGAAGAGGAAGAAAAATCTGCAATATCGGTATGAAATTCTTGATTTGGAGCTATGAAACCTTCAAAATCCACCAAGAACCACCCTCTCTCTCTCTAGAAATGTTCTAACCTTACTCTCCCACGAAAATGGCTGAAAATGGTGGAGAAATAACTTAAAAACGGGTCAAAATGCAGTCAACTCGTTAAAAACGAGGTTATGGGGTTACCCACTGTAATTTGGCCGTAACTTTTTGCTTGGAACTCCGATCGGTATGATCTTTATATCAACGGAAAGGTATTGAAAAGATCTACAACTTTGTAGAAGGATGTTTCACCAAATTCTAGACACATTAATACCAGAATTTGATCAAAATCAGCGATGTGCCGAAATGCAACAGAAATCTAACAGTGCAGTATGTTGTCAATCGCCTGACTTCGAGCTCAGTTTTGGCCAACAAGGAGCGTGAATTAGATTTTGGTCAAAACACGAAAGTTGTATGGGGGAATATGATGAAACTACAGGAGTTTACGGAGTAGGATTTGGATTAAAATTGAAGAATTTATGAGTGACTAAAGTTGACTGAAAATCACCCAATAATCAACGACTCTAATACTCGTTTCAATTCCGATAGTGACAAAACTTTTCAAAATATTCTTAAATATATAATAGGACACTAAAGAATCGATGAAGTAAAGTTTTGGATCTCCCAAAAATTTAAGAAAGTGCTCGAGCTTAAAATAATAAGGATTTGTGTGTTTAACTAAAAAATAAATGAACTAAATCAAATGTAATTAAAACACGGGATGTTACAATTTCCCCTCCTTATAAGAATTTCGTCCTCGAAATTTAAACGACAGAAACTAGAAAAGATAAGAAAGATCATCTTAGGAGAAAAGGAAAGGATACTTGCTACGAATCTCCGATTCCAACTCACAAGTGGCTTCTTCCTTGCCATGGTAATGCCAGATCGCCTTAAGCAACGGAATGACCCGATTCCTCAATACTTTCTCTTTGCGGTCCTCAATCCGCACCGGATAGGTCTCATATGCTCCGCTCTCATCAATCTCAATCTCTTCAACTGGTAACACGTGAGAAGGGCCAGGAACATAACGGCAAAGCATGGACACATGAAACACATTGTGTATCCGTTCGAGTTCAGGAGGAAGTTCTAATCGATACGCCACAGCTCCCAACTTCTCGATAATTCTATAGGGTCCAACGTATCTTGGAGACAACTTACCCTTATTTTTGAATCGGATAATGCTATGACGGGGCTTCACTTTCAAGAAAACGAAATCATCAACTTCGAATTCCAAGGGCTTCCTTCTTAAATCGGCATACGATTTCTGACGACTCTGGGTTGTTTGAAGCCTTTGCTTGATCAACTTAATCTTCTATGTGGTCTCTTGAACCAACTGTGGTCCTAAGAGTGTGGACTCGCCTACCTCAATCCAACACACAGGGGACCTGCAAGGTCTGCCATAAAGTGCCTCGAACGGTGCCATTCCAATACTAGACTGAAAACTATTGTTATAGGAGAACTCAGTTAATGGAAGATGCTCATCCCAATTTCCCTTGAGATCCAACACACAGGCTCTCAACATATCTTCCAATATCTGAATCGTTCTTTCTGATTGCCCGTCGGTTTTCGGGTGGTATGCCGTGCTGAAGTCCAACTGAGTTCCCAAACTCCTTTGTAAGGCTGTCCAAAATTTTGACGTAAAACGGGGGTCTCTGTCCGATACAACTATTAACGGAACACTGTGTAACCTCACAATCTCCTTGATATAAATCTTCGCCAACCTTCCGACGGGAAACTTCTCTTGAATAGGCAAGAAATGAGCTGACTTAGTTAACCTATCGACTATCACCCACACTGCATCATTTTTTCGACTGAGTCTTTGGTAAACCCATAAGAAAATCCATAGTGACATTCTCCCACCTCCATTCTGGGATAGGCAAGGGTTACAATGGACTCGAAGGTTTCTGATGTTCGATCTTGATCCTTTGACAAGTAAGGCATTTGGCTACAAAGTTTGCTACATCCCTCTTCATTCCCGACCACCAATACATTCTCTTTAGATCACGATACATCTTGGTACCTCCTGGATGGATCGAAAATTTTGAATTATGAGCTTCGGCTAATACTGCTTGTTGTAACTCCACGTTGTTCTGAGGTACTACTAACTTTTCTTTGTATCTTATACCACCATCGTGCCCAATGGTGACATCTTCAATGTACTCTCCGAATAATATTCGGTTACGGCACCACCCAAGATCTTCATCTTGACTTTGGCTTTCAATCACCTTATTTATCAATACCGGCCTAACAACCATTGTAGACAGAAATGCCTGGTTATCTCTCCGATTCACCACCAAGTCATACCTCTGCAATTCTTGATGGAGTCTCCATTTGCGGCACCTCAAGGCTGAAACCGAGCCTTGAGATTTTCTACTCAATGCATCAGCTACCACGTTTGCTTTTCCCGGGTGATACTGTAATTTGAAATCATAATCTTCTAAATACTCCATCCATCGGCGTTGTCTCAGGTTCAAATCCTTCTGGGTGAAGATATACTTCAAACTCTTATGGTCAGAGAAGATTTCGAATGTCTCACCATACAAATAGTGTCGCCAAATCTTTAAGGCAAATACTACTGCTGCCAATTCAAGGTCATGTGTGGGATAATTCTTCTCATGAGCCTTAAGTTGTCTTGATGCATAAATGATGACATGATCCAGTTGCATAAGCACACATCCTAACCCCAATCGAGATGCATTGCAATAAATGACATAGCCTAAACCCTTTTGCGGTAAAGCGAGTATCGGAGCTGAGGTAAGGCGACACTTAAGCTCATTGAAAGCATATTCACAGTCTTCATCCCAAACGAATGGCACTCCCTTCTGGGTAAGACGGGTCAGGGAAGAGGCAATCTTGGAAAAATCCTGGATGAAACGACGATAGTAACCAGTTAACCCAAGAAAACTCCTAATTTCAGTAACACTAGTGGGTCTCTTCCAGCTCGACACGGCTTCAACCTTGGCCGGATCCACTGAAACTCCAAATCTATTCACAATGTGGCCTAGGAACTTCACTTCCTGCTGCCAAAAATCACACTTGGAGAACTTGGCATAAAGTTGGTGCTCACGAAGCAATTGCAGTGCGGTTTTAAGATGAGTAACGTGCTTAGCTTCAGAACGTGAATAGATGAGAATATCGTCGACGAAAACCACAACAAACTGGTCAAGATACGGACAAAAGATTATTTGCATCAAGTCCATAAAGGCTACAGGAGCGTTGGTTAGCCCAAAAGGCATAACTAAGAACTCGAAGTGCCCATAACGAGTACGGAAGGCGGTCTTAGGAATATCTTCCTCTCCGACTCTTAATTGATGATAGCCCGACCGAAAATCAATCTTGGAGAAAAATGAAGCTCCCTGTAACTGATCAAATAAATCGTCGATGCGTGGGAGTGAGTACTTGTTCTTAATGGTCAGCCGATTCAGTTGACGATAGTCAACACACATGCGGAGAGAACCGTGTGCCTTTTTAGCAAACAAGACAGAGGCTCCCCAAGGAGAGGTACTAGGACGGATAAATTCCTTGGCTAGAAGATCATCTAGTTGTGTACGTAACTCCTTCAACTCCGCAGGGGCCATTCGATAAGGAGCTATAGAAACTGGTTCAGCCCCTGGAGCAAGATCTATAAAGAATTCAACCTCACGATAGGGGGGTAAGCCCGGTAAATCCTCAGGGAAAACATCCAGGAATTCACTAACAACAGGTATATCAATATGGGACAATTTAGGAGACTCATCGGCAATAATACTACATAACCATCCCATATAATCCCTCTGTTCTCGTCTACAAGCATAAGTTACCGGGTATAACCCGTATCTTTCACCATAAAACACTAAGTTTTGGCCCCAATGATAGGCGGTCACCTTCTTAGCATAACAATCAATGATAGCCCGATACTTGGACAACCAATCCATACCCAAAATTAAATCATAGGAACCCATATCCATAAGAACAAACTCATCTTCCATATGACAATCACTATGCAGAGAAATGATGGCAGTACAATATTGCGTAAGGAGAATAGCACTCCCCGCGGGCGTGTTAATACGGATAGACGAAGTGAGGCTCTTAGGTTTTAAACCCAAGCTAAATGCACATGCTGACGATATAAATGAATGAGAAGCACCCGAATCGAAAAGAACCTTAACACTAGTAGTAAAGATAATAAGACTACCTTCCATCACCGTGTGATCCTCTTGAGTAGATGTTGTAGCCAAGTTATAAACTCGGCGACTCTGGTTGCCTTGACCCTGAGTCTGCATGGGTCTAGAAAAAGATTGCTGGTGGGATTGACGTGACTGAGAATAATATAGTTGTTAGGAAGAAAGCTGGTTTGACTGGTACCAGCTACTAGCTGCCTACTGCTCAACATCTTGACTAATTGTCTGTGAAGATCTACCAGTAAACCTGCCTGACTGGCATCGGCCCTGATTGCCATTGCGCCCCCGGTTTGAACCTCGGCTAGAACTGCTACCTTCACCCCTACTACGACTTCCCCGGTTCACTTGTGGGTTATTTGGACAGTTCTTTGCTCGGTGTCCTTGTTGTCTACAAACATAGCAAGACCTCGAAAAACTGCCAGTATTGCTACCCCCATCGCTAGAGTAGAGACCTCCCGAAGATTCTGAACTTGATTTAGCCTTCTTATTTCTTTCCCAACTACCAAATTCACTTCTTTTCTTCCCCTTATCTGTCGTATAGGTGAGCCTATCTGAACGGCCGTCATAACTTCCCCCTGCTAGGCTCCATTAGTACCGAATCTCTCCGATAAGCAGCCTCTACCACTTCCTTATAGGTTTGATAGTTGTACGCACTTAGGACATCCCGAAAGTCTGCCCGTAAACCAAAGAAAAATGCCTCCATTTTTTCCCTATCAGAAGGCCGATCCATATGTAAAGACAAACTCTCAAATTTCTGATGGTATTCTGCCACCGTCATCCCTTCTTGCCTAAACATCCGAAGCTCCTCCCTTTTTCACCTATAGTAGGCATCGGATATAAATTGGTTCTCAAATTCCCTACTAAACGCCTGCCATGAGTTCATCTCTACCATCCTACTTTGGGTTCAGTCCACAATAATAATCATAACGGAGAAGAATGGAATGCCAAGAAAAATACGTCAAAGCAAGTCGATAGATAATTATGCAGGTCATCAAGTTCGACTCTAATAAGCTACAGTAGACAGATGCTTTATAAAATAATCGATTGTCGCGCTCTCAACCAATTATAGTCTAATTCACCCGTCACCTGTGCTTGCTAATAGTGTCACCCAATTTCCTGACTCGATACGGTCATGCACTGAAGGAATAGAAAGATCCTATCTACCCATCCCCCGGTCGAAAGGAAATTAAACCTATCTCCTCTGATACCAACTGTAACAACCTGCCTAATTAAGCAGGTGTTAACGGATGCTGTAAAAAAATTAACAGCAAAAAAGTAAGAAAATCTAACAAAATTTCGGCATGAAGTATCGATAAATACAAGGAAACCCACCCTGTTCAATGAACCATAACAAACATAAGGGTATGGAATACAACACCATCTGATAAAAATCAAACCTTAGTAGTCCAACAGGCAAAATGCATAATAAGGTTCAACTACAAACCGAAATCTAAGTTACGAAAGAGGTCTAATACAATGATTCCAACATAATCATCCACAAACTAGGACCGAAATACAACCAAGTTCCACAATAATAATACATACTTCCAAAGATGATACAAGGTTCCCAAACTAAATATTAAAAATACTACAAACTCACAACATAGCAAAATAACAACTAAATCCATAAAAAAACATCAGAGGCAACTCTAAGAAGCACTCGGACCTGAGCCACGACCTCTACCCGAAAACACGAAGTGTACCTGAAAGATAAATGAGGGAATGAGCCACAACTGGCCCAGTGGGAACTATAGGGAAAGGGAAATGCAATGCATGGGTGTGAATCAATAAAAGATTTGCCACATTAAACTTGTTATCAAGAATTAGCCAATTTATGCCATTTATAAAAGAAATCCATTTATTATATGCCAAGTGCAACAATTGTTATCCACGTGAGACTCTCACGATAACTGCTCACACGTCCATCCAACTCCTCCTCGACCTAATACCGGTACTAGACGGAATATACTACTCACAAACGCACCCCATCTTACCATGGGCCAGTGCACTGGTAACCAGATTTTTAGCACCCCATCTTACCCTGGGTTTGTGCAATAATATCAACTTAAGCATTTTTATACCGGTGCTTATCCGGTTCCAACAACCTCGTTATCTCACCGCGATTAGTAAATTTGTCAAAAACATTTTCAAAAGGTTGTCATGTAAGTTAATAAAGTTTTCGAAATCAATGAGGATATTATTATACATATGAACAGCTCTCTCACGCTATGTTCATCACAATATACCAAGTTTGTATAATTAAACCGTGTGTAACACCAATTTATGAAGAATTATCTCATTTCTAACAATTATCAAAGGCATAAAATAGAGAAAATGCTAAGTTTACTAGAATGATACTCATACCCACTTGCATATCAAATTTTGGAGTTTTGAAAGGCTATTTTTAATCATTTTAATTCTGGAAAATCTGGAAAATCAAGTAGTGTATAGAATACTAGATATGCACGGAGGTAATTCTAGTCATTTCGGTACCAAATACACAAAACAGTTCATAATTTCCAACATGCACAGCAATCAACCTCAATATTCATCAATAATAACATAGTGGTTATCTAAATGCAAGTTCATATCATACAAATCTGGTCTACCCTTTTCACATGCAGAGAGTAATGTGATTTTGGTACCGAAATTCTGCATTTTCACTCTATCAAGCCATCAAATCAGAAACAAGAAGAGAAGAGGGGGAGTTCCCACCTGAATAGCTAGAAGAACAGAGGTTTATAGCCTGGGTTGAGCTCCAGAAATCTCCCAAATCACACATGCAATCCCGAAATCAAGACCAGAATGCGAAGAGGAAGAAAAATCTGCAATATCGGTATGAAATTCTTGATTTGGAGCTATGAAACCTTCAAAATCCACCAAGAACCACCCTCTCTCTCTCTAGAAATGTTCTAACCTTACTCTCCCACGAAAATGGCTGAAAATGGTGGAGAAATAACTTAAAAACGGGTCAAAACGCAGTCAACTCGTTAAAAACGAGGTTATGGGGTTACCCACTGTAATTTGGCCGTAACTTTTTGCTCGGAACTCCGATCAGTATGATCTTTATATCAATGGAAAGGTATTGAAAAGATCTACAACTTTGTAGAAGGATGTTTCACCAAATTCTGGACACATTAATACCAGAATTTGATCAAAGTCAGCGCTGTGCCAAAATGCAACAGAAATCTAACAGTGCAGTATGTTGTCAATCGCCTGACTTCGAGCTCAGTTTTGGCCAACAAGGAGCGTGAATTAGATTTTTGTCAAAACACGAAAGTTGTAGGGGGGAATATGATGAAACTACAGGAGTTTACGGAGTATGATTTGGATAAAAATTGAAGAATTTATGAGTGACTAAAGTTGACTGAAAATCACCCAATAATCAAATATTTTGGGTTCGAAAAAATGCCACTCTAATACTCGTTTCAATTCTGATAGTGACGAAACTTTCCAAAATATTCTTAAATATATAATAGGACACTAAAGAATCGATGAAGTAAATTTTTGGATCTCCCAAAAATTTAAGAAAGTGCTCGAGCTTAAAATAATAAGGATTGGAGTGTTTAACTAAAAAATAAATGAACTAAATCAAATGTAATTAAAACATGGGATGTTACAGGGTAAATTGAAACTCGATTTATAGTTGAATGGACATTTTAGTAATTTGATTAAATATTTATTTCCACCTCTTGTTTGTGTCATTTTTAAATCACACACACACACACACACATATATATATATATCATTGTGAATTAAATCAAGTGGTTCAGTGTTTTTTCAATACTAGCTTGAAAATGATTGCTTTGTTTGTTTTGCTTCAACACGAGTTTCACACTTATATTTAGAATCAGTTTGAAATGTGGATAGATGATTTAAATTTATTAATTTTTGTAAAAAATCATAATTAATATGTCCTAATCTACCATGCCATAAATAAGAAGATTTAAGCATATAAACAAAAGTACATGCTTTATTATTATTCTTGACAATAGTCATTATATTTATCTTAATAAATAAACCACCATTCACATGCCCTTTACAAACAAACATTTTACCCTTAGAAAAAACAAGCTTGATCGACTCAAACACGAGTTGAAAACCATGACTATTGAGCAAAGAACCCGACAACAAGTTCTTGCGGACTTCGGGCACATAGACCACATTATTTATATTCAACTCCTTCCCGGAAGTTTTAACACCACTCTTCTTTCACCCTTGATTTCAAAGGTGGCCGAGTTCCCCATGTACATTTTCTCCCCGTTTTAGATAGGTTAAAAAGTAAAGAACAAGCTTTTATCGAAGCAAATGTGTCGGGTAGCACCCGTATCATTCTACCATTCTTTTGGGTTTGAACCCTCCAAGTTCACCTCAGTCACCATTGCCGACAAATTAACCATTTCAGTTTTGTATTTATAGTCTAATGATTCCCATAATTCTTTAGCCGTTTTATTTTGTATTTAAAAAAGTTTATGTTTGTAATAGCCAATTTATTACCCACAATTTAAATGTTGTTTGGATGTCCTCCCGTTAAAGATGATTTGATTAAGGGGTACTCCAATGTCCAATAGATGTGTTTGTCAAAGAAAATTCAAATCATTAAAACAGATTGCAAACACAAAATTATATTGAAATATAACAGGAAGAAGTATAAGATATAAAAGCAGAACATTCTGTCAACGAAAAACACAATTAATAAGTATTACCCAAACAAAAGCAGATATAGGTATTTAAAGTCAATGCTTTTAGCAAAACTAGAAAATTTACCTTGCTTTCCATTTGGGGAGAAGCTTTCTATCGCTTTGTAATTCACAGCTCATGGTTTCATGGAGATGTTTACCTCGATTTCTAACTCTTTGCCAAAAAAGGATTCTTAGCTGCTTTTTGACATTTCAACCCAGCACAAATCCTAAGAAACAGAAAAGAAAAAAAAATAGCTCATTAGATCGAGCTTATGCATTATGTTATACAGAGAAAGAGGTCCCTAATTAACCACATAATAAAAAGTTCAATAACTGTGTCCCTATGTGATGTAAAACAGATAGCGGACATGTACTTAACTACACTGAATTGTTGTAAGCTCGGCTGGCCCAAAAAGTAACGAGACTAGATTTGTGTGGGGCCCGGTTAATTTGCCCCGAAACAACCTAGAGAAATCCGTTTTTTGGCCAAATTCCTTCGTTTAGGCCTTCGAATTTGCATTTTTACTATTTAAAGCATGTTTTAATGACGTAATAAGTTGAGTTTGGAAAGTCTGATTTGACTTCCGTCAAATCCCGTGTGAATCTTGACATCAACGTAGCAGGATCATATGATTTATGCAATTTCTTTAGCAATTTTTTTTGAATTTGTTTCCTTTCTTGCATTTGTCTCCTCTTATAAGAGGATTTCATTGTAATCGTTGAAGGAGACTATCTTTCTAATAAAATTTGAGTGCTTTTTTTTACATTGAGAGTTTATATCCCATTCATAACTTTCTGCTACGTCACAATGTGATCAACGTCGTAAAAATCCTACGATCTTTGTCGTGGAATCACTTGTATACTTTACTTTTGTTTATTTTAGATAATGGAATGCTTAGTTCTCCTTGAAAATACTCCTATTGGTCACGAATCAAGCTTAATTTACTCCAAAACAAGTAGGACTAGTTTCGAGAAGAACTAAGAAAATTGAATGCTTAGTTCTCCTCAAATGTATTGCTTTGTAAATTGCAGAATGTAGCTTCTAAGGACTGCATATTAGCTTATGTAGGATAACTAACAATACTTTGCAACAGCTTTACGGGAAAAAGAAAAAAAAAAATTAGTATTCAAATAGAAAACTGATCAACCCATTGTTCAAAGACATTGTTTCGGCCAAAGCCTTAGTCGTCTAATTTTTGATTCGTTGCAACCCTCTAATACTGGCGACGAAGCAATAAATTATTTAAAATGTCAACAAATTGTAAAAAAGCAAAAACAATAGGGCTCGGCCAAGTAACAAAGGTGATTCAGTTAATTGACTAAAAAGAGCCGTTTATTTGGGTAGTTTTGGCCAAGATTTTGGCATGGTGAATCTGTTAGATTTCGGAGCTTCCAATCCAGATCGTTTCCAGCTTTAGGACTTGACTTTGAACCATGATAAAACCTCAAAACTCAACCCAAAACTTAATCCGACAAATATTATTACTTACACTACTAATGCACAATGTACGTACATCATATTCTCTTCATATATATCTATCAAGTTATTTCCATCTATTATTATTGTTATTTAAATTATTTCTTCTCATCAAAATTTGTCTTCTAATCCAAGTGACAGTTTTCTAAACATAATTGAAGTGGATCGGATCAAGTCATTTCCTTGCTTTATTCGTTACGGGTAGATATAAATAACTCTAGACGACAATGGATGTTTTAATTGCAAACAAAAGAACAAGTTAGAAGCAGTACAAATTTGAAAAACGAAAATACGAAAGACGACTTACCAACACCCACGAAGACAGAACGTACGGTTTGTTGTATGCTCTGACGCATGACCCAAAATGATCTTGGTGGGCAAAATAAACTGATAGTTAAGGCAATGACACCTCATTGCATCCTTTAAACAGTGATCCATATATGACTCTGTATTCTTGTCAATGTTAACTATCAGAAGTCAGAACCACCCTCATCAAGACTTTTTTTTCTTTCAGTCTCCCTTATATATTCATCTCCTAGCAGTATTCGCAATGAAAGACTCCCTTAGAGAAACAACTAACCTACCCTACAAGATTAACCACTGACCATTCGTGTAAAGTAATAAGTTAATTTATTGATCCAACAATATTTGCTTATTCAATTGAGCAAGCCCTACCCCTTCATCCACTGACCCTATATGGATACAAGCACATAAAAGCACTGGAAAACTAATTTCACCAGGGGAAACCTTTTCAGCCTTCATTTTTTCAATGAAATCCCCACTTATTGATACAACATCAAATTACTTTAAGTCAAGAACATTGCTAACAATTAAGATCACGGGTTCGATCGAAATGGATGTGGTATTGACCCTTTGTTGGTAATGATTGGCAGCAAAGAATGGATTGAAATTGAACACCTAAGAATTGGAAACCACTTCCATGGTTCCATGATCTTTTTGATAAAGGGAAATTTTGTATACACCCCACCAAACTATTCACCTCACCCAAATTATGTAACTTGTGTCTCACCTTACCAAAAATTCGTCTTTCCTTTTCAACTTAACCAGGTTATATAGCCAAACAAGTCTTAATCTTCTCGTGCTAATCAACTGAAAGTAATATTTCTTCTTCCTGTTCCTCTAGACCACAAAATCTTTTTCTTTTTCATTGAATACTTCACAGCAATTTATAGGGTCCAACATTCAATTCAAGTTTAAAAAGAAAATTTCTTTATATTTGTTTTCGCCCGTCTGGCCATCGCTATCCTCCTCCTCCTCCTGTCCAAAAATACAATTAACAGTTAACCACAGTGGCTCCTCCTCCAAAAGGTAAAATAAACGGTCGACCACAGTGGGAGTCGAACCCACGACCTTTTGATCCGAAGTCAAACGCGCTAATCCACTGCGCTATGCGGTCATTTTTGTTTAATAAGCCCTACAATAATCAATTTATCTTAAATAATTACACTTTTGTCTGAAAAGAAAAAGAAAAAACTAAAGTTTTAGTAGAGTTTTATTTTGGTCCCTGGTCTACAAAATGCAGTTATGAAACCTTCATGTTTACGCTGTTTCACTTTAATACAAAAGATTTGTTTTGACTTTCACTTTTTGGCCCCCCACATTTATATTTTGCACTTACGAGACCTTAAAGTTTATTAAATGACTCAAATTAATTTTTTAAAGATTCTTTATCGAACATAAATGTAAGTCTGGCATGAATATAAAATTAATTGGTTTTTAATTAATTTACATAAATAATTAAGTCATATCTGGTCGTGTGAAAAATCGAGAACTTGTATAGAGAAAACAATAATAAAATTGAGTTGAATTAAATCATGTATGGAAAAAGATGGGGAGGGGACGAAGGAGCCGACAGGTGGTGACACAAAACGACGACGCCAATCACGTGGACCGGTAAAACATTGCGTGTACACCTCTACCTCTTCCACGTTGAAAATACTCGACAGACACATCAAACCTTCCCAAAAAATCAGTTCCATTTTTCCTTTTATTATTATATTTATTTATTTATTCAAAATGCTAAAGTTTTATAAGTATTTTTAATATTATAAGTTCGTTAATTTTGTTACCCCTTCTTCAATGACCTTCGAATCAACTGATTCTCTTTCTCGTCTTTGTTGAATTTATTGATTGAGTTCTCAACTCTTGATGAGAGTTTGTAGGTGCTAATTGGAGGTAATTTTTACAGATATATCTACTCAAGTATGTTTGACCTATCCTATCTCGTTTAATTCATTACAAGTTTATCTTTCTTTCTTTCTTTCTTTTTACAGTTCTAGGTTTTTTCAATTCTATGTTATACGTTCTAAGTTCGAACTCCAATTCCATGTTTTGAGTTAAATTTGAGTTCATTTTTTGTTCTAAAGTCGGGCAAATTTTGTCCAATTAAAAACCGGGGCTTTGGATCCGGTCCCGGAGATAGAAATTTGAAGGATGCAGTTCTAATCCTAGTATTTTCTTAAAAATTTCCGGTGGGTGGAGTTATATACAATTTCAGGAAAATTATTTAACAAAAGTGAAAGATGGCGGGTGGTAATTTCCGGTGGGTGGTGTTGTACAATTTCAGGAAAATTATTTAACAAAAAGTGAAAGATGGCGGGGATGGCGGGTGGTTAACTATGAGCGTAGACCAAGTCGCAAAGGATAAAATAGGCATTTAAAAATATGACACAGCTTCAGTGTCCTGTTCATATATCTCTTCCCTTTATTTTATTTTATTTTTTTGGAATTCTAGGTTACTGGATCTAATTGGTACTCCAATTCCATGTTTAGAATTAAATTTGAGTTCAAAAGTTGAAAAAAAATTCTTCAATTAAAATTTGATTTTTAACGGTGGAGTTGTACGAGTAATCTAGTGGTTATCTATGAGTGTTGATTGCTTAAGGCCGCGGGTACGATCGCAAAGGTAAAATAAACATTTCAAAAATATGGCATAGCTTCAATGGCGGTGGAAATGTCTGTTCCTTTATAATATAGTATAGATTTGTATTACTCCTGAGTATTGAGGGTCATTTCTCAGTGACTCGTATGTTCACTAGTTTAGTTTGGTGTAAATTCTGGAACGAATCAGTTTGTTGTTGATCTAAGTTCATAACTGCTTAACTTCTTTCTTTGAGATCTCTTTGGATCAATTTTTTATTTTTTGAAACCATTCTAATTCTGTTGGGTTTTGGTCATGAAATGTTGGAAAATCCAACCAATTGAAGTATTGGCTGCCTGTTTTGTTTGAGCTTTTGTGCTTTCCTGTATTCTTAATTTCATAATTTTGCAAAAAACCATTGTGTTTTACAGAGAAGTTGACATCATGTATTGTGATCCAAGTTCTTATAAATTTTATATGTGAACTTGCCAATTTAGAATCCTGCAAAGCCCAAGTATCTATACTAAAGGAGAAGTGAATGTTGGTGGAAGGTGTTGCAAAAGAGGGGTTCAAATGAGTTTAAGAGTCAGATTAAGGATCAATCCATATTTCTTATTCCATCTTGAGAACTACTAGGATTTGAAACCCAGTATTACATGATCCTTTGATTACAAGCTTCCACTTGATAAAAGCAGATCATGAAATATTTGGTTCATTCCTTTTTCTGAAAAATGTTAGTTGTTAGTTCTTAGACCTACAAAAGGACCTTGAACTTCAGCTCGATTGCAAATGTACTACTTTTTGCCATGGTTGAGACTTTGGGGGTTCAATCATAATTCATAAGCTCAACATTTTATTTTACTTTCAGATTTTCTCTATAACTAGGCAGGTGTGTGGTTTAGATTATTGCTAACTGCCTAAGTCATTCTTGTTGCTGCAGATTTTAGAAAACAGCTTCTAAATATGGAAGTTCTCTCCTGTCATTCAGCACCAAGTTGTCATATTGTAAGTTCGAGAGCCAAGTTAGTTGAGAAAAGCCTAGGTTCACATCGCTCGAAGCTTTTGTCTGCAACGAAACAAAAATCCTTTTGTGTTCTAGTTAAATCCGAATGGGGGTGCTTGAAATATTCAAATGTAAGTCATTTTCACTTAAAGAGCCTTACTCGAAATCAAGCTTCTAGATTGCCCAATGCTCTTAAGGGGTTTCCAGATTCTGATCCGAGTGTCCTGAGTGAAAGCTATGACACTTACGTAACTGATGGGGAAGGAGGTTTGAGAAATTTGACCGGAACCGGCGAATCAATACCTAAGGTTCAGATTCCGGGTTTGCCTGATGAGTCGGATTGCAATTGTGGCGCTCAGGTTAGCAGTTGTTTTTGGGAATGGAAGCCCAAACTCACTGTTCACTATGAAAAGTCGGGTTCCAAAAATGTTAATTCACCACCAGTGCTCCTTCTTCCTGGTTTTGGTGTTGGCTCCTTTCATTATGAGAAGCAATTGAGGGATCTGGGTCGGGATTATCGAGTATGGGCACTGGATTTTCTTGGGCAGGGGATGTCTTTGCCACGTGAAGATCCTACTCCTCATTTTAAAGATGGAGGCATAGTAGAAAAGAACTTTGTGTGGGGCTTTGGAGATGAAGCTGAACCTTGGGCGAATGAGCTTGTTTATTCAATTGATTTATGGCAGGACCAAGTTCGCTACTTCGTAGAAGAGGTATCAATAAATAACAGCACCTCTCTCTCTCTCTCTCAAAATCAGAAACAGAAACAGACATTATTGAACATAGTAAAGGAGTACAATGTGTGAACCAGCAGAGAATTACAATCATCGAATGGCCCCCAAAACCCCAATCAAAGCAGTAAAATAATGCACAAAATTCAACAAAATGGACAGCAACAATCATAGAACAACAACCCATGTCAGCTCAATTTACAACCCAACCCAGTGACTCGCAATAAATGAAACACCCAAGTTCTGAAATTCTTTAAAGTTTGAAGCCCAAAGAGCAGCATAATAGACAGCATTCTCCACCACTTACACTACTTGTCTTTGACTTCCCAAAGATTCTTGCATTTCTTTCATTCCAAATGACCCAGATTATGTCCATAGCAGCACAACTCCAAAAATTTTTTTGATCATTTCTTATTTCCAACATCAGCCCACTCAGTCAACAAAAAATCAGCACAATCTGCAGGACATATGCCAAAAATACCAAAGCAGCCCAATGAACACTTCCAAATATAAGAAGCCAAGTTACAATGCAAAAACATGTGATCAACTCTCTCTCTCTCTATATATATATTTATATATTTGCAGTCTTTTATAGGAAGAAATTTATTTTGTAATTTGGAGTTGTTCTTTTGCTGAGTTAACTCTATGCACTTTGTAGTGGCTCCCCCTTTTCCTTTTCAAAACACAACCCTGTATGTAACCTCTTATATATATTTTCCTAATAAATTAGTACGTCATACAACATTGCCTATGTTTCTATGCTCAATGTTATTATGAACCACTTTCTTCTGTTCATAAAGCAAATATGTCTCTGGGGAAGAAGTTCCATTTTATTTCATCTGATGTAGCTATTGGTCTTATAACTTGTAGGATCCCTTAGATTCTAAACTTCATATAAATGTTCGCACCATGTTGGTACATAACGAGTAAGCATAATAAGTAAAGTCTATTACAGGTCATTAAAGAACCAGTTTATCTTGCTGGGAATTCACTTGGAGGATTCGTTGCGCTCTACTTTGCTGCACGTAATCCTGGATTAGTGAAGGGTGTCACACTGCTTAATGCTACACCGTTTTGGGGATTTCTCCCTAATCCTGTAAGATCACCAAGGCTATCAAGAATATTTCCTTGGGCTGGGACATTTCCGCTTCCTGCAAATGTCAAAAAGCTCATAGAAATTGTGTAAGTTATTCGTTCATTTAGCAGCTAATTCAGTTTTAGTGTCCTCTTTGGGTCGATTTTGTAAATTATTATTCTTGAAGAAACGGTGAACCAGTTATCTTATTGACTTCAACGCCTTTGTATTTTAAATATTATTGTGTTGGTAAAACTACTACTGTCACCTGCATGCTGGGGACTAAAAGAATTGTGGAAAAATGGAGGACAATATCTGAACTTTGTTAATGTTATTCTTTGAGATTCTCCCGAATGCAGAGGGCAAAGTCTTAACGATTATGAAAATAAGGGAGGGAGGGGGTAAGTCTAATTCCACATGTAAAATGTAAAATGGGGGTGCAAAGTCAAAAAATTCCTAAAATTAAAGGCATGGACTTTTATTTATTTTAAGGTATGATTAAATATACTCCAAATCTTACTCTGGCAGTTCACAAATTGTCGGTAAAGCATTAAAAAGTATCACAAAATATCATCATAGTGTCACATACCTACTTAGATTGCCTCCAGTAGGGAGTACCAAAGTTGAGTGCGTTTATAGCCTCCGTTTCATTCATTGAAAATACAACTGTTACGGGTGTTTTTGGGGTTAAACTCACTTCTTTCCTTTGGTCTTTTAGTTGGCAGAAAATAAGTGATCCTAGAAGTATTGGGAAGATACTTGAGCAAGTTTATGCAGATCACTCAACAAACGTTGACAATGTGTTTTCTCGTATACTCGAGACAACAGAGCACCCAGCAGCAGCGGCATCATTTGCCTCAATCATGTTTGCTCCTCAAGGACAAATGTCCTTCAAGGAGGCCTTATCTGGGTAGGTAGTACTAAAGTTCAAAAATTGCTAGGCATATTTCATCTAGAACCTCCTTATTCATCCCCCAAATTAATATTTTTTGAATTCTATTCATAGGTGTAAAGCGAATGATCTACCTATATGTCTTGTGTATGGAAAAGAAGACCCGTGGGTGACCCCCCTGTGGGGTCTACAGGTGAAGAGGCAGCTGCCTGAAGCACCGTATTATCAGATTAGCCCTGCTGGTCACTGTCCTCATGATGAAGTTCCCGAGGTACCACTACATGACTTTCTTAGTTACCGTAGAAAAATGGTTGTTGAACTAGACATCGGCCATATACATATATAGACCCAGACTTAAGTATTTATACCTGTACTATGTGAACTCCCTAGGTGACTTGGTCACCTCCTGAGTGCTCTCTCGAGTAAATTCCCGGGGCGCGTTTGATTGTAAAGCTGGAAAATGATTCGGGAAAAACTAATTTTTATGAGATGTTGGAAAGTGAGATGTGCTATTGCTTTCTTGGTTTTCCATGGGATTCAATTCCTTGGAACAACTACGAAAAAAATTCCATGAAAAATAAGGGAAAAATGGACAACATTTCACCAAGTCGCTCATCTCTTTCTCCAACCTATGATAGAAATTAATTGGTTTTTTCAATCTTTTTCAATTTTACATTCAAACGGACCATTAATAACAATTTCGTCAAATTGAAGTTTGGTTCATCAACGGGTTGACCTTCACCTACCAAACATGTTTCGAATTAATGGGTAATGTGAATTTAAGGAAGATGTGCACAATTCCCATATGCGCAACACAAACCCCACTATGCACAAAAAGATAGACAAGTTGGGTATGAATTGACCCAATTTTGCCGATCCATTGCCAGCTTGAATCCATCCAGTCTTCGCTTTGGTGTTAGAGGGCATGTTAAACTGATTTTGCACAGACAAGGCTTTAATTTCGTTTGGTTGTCCTATAAAGGCTGCATATTTCTAGCATCGACGCACACATGCATGCACTTGTTGTCTGTGTATATATATTATACACACCGAATAATTCTAGGGAGCTCAATTTTGGGTCTCAAAAAAGTGACTTAGATGATCAATGTGGTATAAGTTAATTGGTTGGTGGGACTAGTGCATTGATCCATACTCTTATCATTCTATTTAGTGACCAATGATGCACTAGTGTCACATTATCTGAGTCACTTTTTTGAGTCACAATTTGAAGTCCCTCTAGAATTATTGGTATATATATGTGTGAATGTATATATGCATAGATGTATTTCCTGTTTTGGCATTTAAATGATCATTGTTATACAGGTGGTTAATTATTTGCTACGAGGTTGGATAAAAAACCTAGAGGCCCAGGGTTCTGTTGCATTGCCGCTTCTTAATGATGAAGAGAGTGCTGAACATAATGTTGCCAAGGATGTGGAATTTGTCAGAGGAGGTTCCAAAAAATCAGTGAGGGTACGATTTTATGGATCCAAGTTATCTCTTTGGGATCAGTTAAGTTCTATCAATTCTCGCTTTCAAGATCTTAGAACCAAATTTCAATAGTAGAAACCTGATTTCCTTTTGTTCGAAAAGTAGTGTAAATCTTAAAATGTATCATATGCGTTCATATATTTCTATTCGTTAGCGTGTATAGATTGATCATTTACATGCATATCATTGTGAATATGAAATGTAAAAATTTTCATTTTATAGAATCAATCTTTTCGATCTTTTTGTTAGAATATATTATTTAGTATGTAGTATATATATATATCTAGCTTCCTTATATTATTAGGATATTAGTAGGTTTCCTTATTTCATTAGGTATTTGATTGTTTACATAATCATATAAATAGGACGCTTCTGTATCATTATTATCAAGTTAATTAAAAATCTCTTTCTTCTACTCTCAAGATGGTATCAGAGCCTGGTTGATCCTCACCATTAAACCCACAAACCTAATCCCCTCGTCGATCAACTTCATCGCAAAAACAACCGTCCTCATCTGTATTTACGCGATTTTCTTTTGCCTCGTTCATCCATCACCGATTTCCAAATATCACCAAACTATACCAATACATTCCCCTTCCCGAAATGATCAATTCTCCGTTCGAATCATCTGGATTGGACCTTACACGCGCCGTCACGCGCTACCACAGTATCTCGGTTTTTCGACTATCCAGATCTAAACCTAGTGGCGTCCAAACCCTACAAATCTTACATCATCAGAATCGTCCTTAAAAGACGACCACATTGGAAAAAAAATCAGCTCAAAAGAACCCCTCACGCGCCACCTGTGTCCGCGGCGTTCCGTTCTCACGCACCTCCCACGCGCGGTTAAGCCAGCCGTTAACCCTAACGGCATTAACTGTTACCGTTAAAGTTAACGGACGTTACCGTTAGTTTTGACGGTGTCAACCCAGAAGTTTTATTTATTTACAATTTGACCCTAGAAGTTTATGTAATTTACAGTTTGACCCTAGAAGTTTCTGTAATTTACGGTTTGACTCTAAAAGTTTCTGTAATTTACAGTTTGACTCTAGAAGTTTCTGTAATTTTCTTTTTGATCCAAAAAAGGGAAAAGGAAGAAGAAGAAGGAAGGGTTTATGTTTTTTTTAATTTGCCTCATGTTTACGAACCACGTTTTCCAAAATCATTCTCATTCGAAGTATACACCTTGTTCAGTATGTGAAAAAATTGGGCATTCAAAGAAGGGGTGCTATGAAGTAATTGGTTAGCCGGGCTGGTGGGATCATTCTTGGAGTCGCCGTTCCAATCAAAGTAATGATAACAGGTATTTCGGGTTGCTTACAACCACTAGGACACCTAGTAAGGCATTAAATTCTACATCTGTTTTGAATAATGCATAGATAATTAATTCTAATGCTACAGATCATATGATATTTGATTCTAGACAGGTCACCCCTCTTAACCCCTTATCAAAAAAATTTATTTCTACAGCTAATAGTGATCCAGTCCCTATCATTGAGGAATGATCGGTTCATTTATCAGATTCCCTGAACTTAAATTATGTGCTCTGCTGGAACATTGTAACCCGATGGGAATTCCATGTATACCTCATCTTCTAAATCTCCGTGCAGAAATGCATTCTTTACATCAAATTATTGCAATGGCTAATCGAGGTTTGCCGCTAAAAAGAGCAAAACACGAACAATGTTGATTTTTGCCACTGGTGCAAATGTTTCCAAATAATCGATCCCATGTGTCTGAGTGTAGCCTTTTGCTACAAGTCTTACTTTGAATCTTTCGATAGTTTCGTCTACCTTATGTTTCACCGTGTACACTCATTTGCAATCAACATGTTTCTTACCCATTGGCAATTCAACTATATCCCATGTACCATTATTCTTTAGGGATCTCATTTCCTCATCCATTGCTGCTTTTCATTTTGGATCACCTAAGGCTTCCTGCACATTGTTAGGAATAGATACAGAGGATAATTGATTTGTATATGACTTATTCGATTCAGATAACTTGTCGTAAGACACAGTTGCTCATGGGATATTTGGCCTTACTAGCAAGATCAGGTTCATATGTTGGTTTAGGCACACCTCTGTTGATTCGATTAGGGAGTTTTTTTTAAAGGTTCAAAAGAAGATACCTGAGGATCAGGAGAAATAACTTAATATTCTGATTCAGATGTGTCTGAGGGAGACAATTGGTTATTTGTACTAGGCGATGGAAAGCTTGAGGGCTGAAGCGAATTCAGTAATGAACTCGGTGAGCTTGATTGTGGCGAATTTGGCTGTGAACTTGGTGGATTCGGTATTTGTAAGGTTGACTGTGGGGATACCTCAAGTTGAATAATCTTATCCTCATCTCTACCAACAAGATCAAAAGCTTGAACTTCAATATGATTCTCCTCCTAAAATTCAGTTTGATGGAAAAACATATTTTCTTCATGAAAGACTACATCCATTGTCACATATACTTTTCGAGTGTGAGGATGATAACACTTATACCCTTTCTAAGATGATGAATAACCCACAAAAACACATTGGAGAGCATGAGACTTTAATTTGTTTCGTTGCTCTTTCGATAAATGAACAAATGCAACGCATCCAGATATACGAGGGGCCAAATTCGATATCGAAGAAGGCAGCTCCTGAAAAAGGGATTTTGTTTACCAAGAACAGTGATTTCTTGAAAGGTGAAGGGTATACTGATACTGATTGGGCCGAAAATATTGGTGACAGATATTCCACATCAAGATATTTCACATTCGTTGGTGGAAATCTCGTCACCTGGCGAAGTAAGAAACAAAATGTCATTTCTCGTTCGAGCGCCGAAGCGGAATATCGAGGAATGGCAGTGGGAGTCCAAGAATTACTGTGGCTGAAATTGCTATTGATTGATATAGGTTATCCGTCGAGAGAACCTATGGTGTTGCACTGTGATAATAAAGCAGCGTGCGATATTGCTCAAAATCCAGTTCAACATCATAGACCAAAGCATGTGGAAGTTGATAGATTATTCATTAAAGAAAAATTGGAGGAAAACATGATTGCAATGCCTCATATACGCTCAGAAGATCAGTTAGCTAATTTACTTACCAAGCATGTTTCCCACAAAATATTTTCCAGATTAATCAGCAAGTTGGGCATGTTCAATATCTACGCGCCAACTTGAAGAGGAGTGTTATAATATATTATTTAGTATGTAGTGTATATATATATAGCTTCCTTATATTAGTAGGATATTAATAGGTTTCCTTATTTCATTAGGTATTTGATTGTTTACATAATCCTATAAATAGGACACTCTTGTATCATTATTATCAAGTTAATTAAAAATCTCTTTCTTCTACTCTCAAGCCTTTTTTGCATATCAAGTAGTTTCCTCATTGTGCTTGATAATCGGGCTCAAACAAAGAATCAAAGTTAGAAAATAGCCCTTCTGTCTCTTTAAGCTATTAAATTCAGTAGACATTAGTGGTTTGCTAGTATTATGACTGAGAAAAGGGGTAAATATGTCTTTCTAGTTCCAATGTTTTAAAAGGTGCAAAGCAGGTTCAAGGCATTTTGTCCAAAGAAGGTTGTAGGTCTCAAGGAGGATGAAGACTGAGCCCGTATTTTTTTTTCTCTAATAAAATTACAAAAATATAAAAAACATTATCATTACAGAAAGTTCAAACAAATATAATAGCGATCTCAAATCATCACACAATATTATCAAATATCAATGTTACAAACAGTGTATCACATAAATTACAAAAAACTAAAATTTTGAATCAGTTTAATCCCCAAAAATTGACATTTTCTCACATAAATATAAATGATTATAATTTAAGCTGAGGCTTGCATTCTACCATATATTTTTCACCATAAACTATAAAATTTGATTTCCACATAGTTTAAAAACATTGAAGAAAAGACAAGAGTGGAGTCTAAGAATAAGATGAGGAAAAAAATATTTTTTAAAAGCAGAATAATAAAGAGAAAAAAATGAATTAAAGAAATAGGAAGAAATCTGTCAATAGGAAGTCAAAGTGAAGGAGGAAAAGATTGGAGTTGGTTTATTAGGCTCCGTTTAATAGTAACATGAAAATAATAAGAAAAATAACTCATTTGGGTAAGAAGATGGAAAATAAGTTGAGACATGTTATGAGATGCTCTCCATCTCATGCTCATTTTGGCAAGTATATGTCCTCCATCCTCCTTTATGTTTTGTGGGGAAAAAAATCAGCATCACTCGAAGAAAAATTTTATATAGAAAAAGTCAAGAAGTAAGAGTTAATTTCATTACATATCTCAACTTATTTTTCAACCTATCACACAAATACATTGTTTTCCATACTATTTTTCATCTTATTATAAAATGAATCCTTAAAAAAGAAAGAGGAAGAAAATAATGGACAAAATAAAACGAAAAAGAAAAACATTGTTCTAGTAAAAGAAAATGAAGACTTGTAAAGTATCGCGATTTGGTTTGGACTCCTCCATTACTAATGCTTTTAATTTTTATTTTTTTGGTAAAATCTTTCAAAACTGCACAATTCAAAAGGTGTACCCCTCACACACTTTGAGACACAAAGCCTCTAAGCATACTGTCACGGATTTGAACCTCTTCAAGGCTCGTGTGGCACTTAGTGCTTTCAAAACTTCTGACCCTATGGATTCACACTAAGTCAGCCTACCCACAATGGCTTTAGGATAATGAACTCACGAAACGAGAGACTTAAGCGAGGTAGAATACAAGAGTGTATAAAGGAAACTTTATATTGCACAAGAACACTTTACAATACTTTGTTTATGTTGGTGAAATTTAACGAAAATGGATGTAGGCGAAAATAAATGTCTAAAATAGTCGAGGCGTGCTGGGCACTATCCTTAAGAGAAGATTTCGCCCCTCTAGAATAATATCCCGATGCAAACAGGCTTTTGTGTCTTCTCCCCAGGATACAACGACTATGATTCTATAAGGGTGCACACCCAAATATATAACCCTTATAGATAGTTTTATATGTTTCTCTGGCACAAAATTTATTTTGGAAGAGTTGTGTTATTTCTCTCTTGGTTTTTCCTCTCTTTTTTCTTTATATTCTTAGCATGCATAAGCAAGTACATCCTTCTATTTATAAGTGATTTAAGAAGGTGGATGCAAAATCTTAATTAATTTTGAATAAATGATAAGGAGGTGGATTTGAAATCTTAATTAATTTTGAATAAAACAATTATGTAGAAGTTTCATGATAACTTAAAAGATAAACTTTGAATAAAGGAATACAAATTCAATTTGAATACAATCTTGTAGAAACTTCCATGTATACGCATGTAGAAACTTCAAGATACAATTAGATTTCACGTAATTAGAATTATGTAGAAGCCTTATCAACTTTGTATTTTAAAATATACAACAATTTACAACTCATTCTCTATGGTTCTTACACAAATGAGTTCTCTACCTATTTATATGTGAGGCCTTCCCTAATGGACAGTCGAGATCGATCTATCCAACGGTCTAGATTTACAATCCAGAACTTTCTATACAAGTATTTATATCTAGGCTACTTTAGAATGTTCTATCACCTATTACTAGGCTATTCTAGAATATTCCATCAAGTGGGAGGCTTTCATTTTTCCATCTCTCCCTAATGTTCTAGAAAATTCAGTGAGCCTCCATAGTCTTCTTGAATTTTCCTTGTTTCCTTAAACAAAATTGAGCGGGTCGTGACAATACACTTCAATTTGAAAAGGCGTAAGCCTCATATTTGGAATGTTTTGGAAGCGGCCCAAAGCACTCTTTGAACTCCTCGCCACAAGGCACCCTAGGCCTCAAACGTCTTTTGAAACATTGATTAGTTCACATTATGAAACTGCTAAACCTAAAGTTGGTAAATATTTCTTGATTTATGTTGTGTTTGATTACTTATAAATGTTACCGGATGGTAGTTTGCAAGAAAAATGTAAAACATTGTGCTTGATTGATATTGTCAATGAAAAGATAGATTTATTTTCGCATTGTATTCCAAATTTTAAAACGAACTAGCTGTACACCAGAAACTATTATTAGGTTTATATTTTTAGTTGGCTTGATTCTGATACAAAAAGTTGTTATTGTTTACGTCGAATTAAAGGTTTGAAATGCGAGGATCAACGAAAACTCACCGAACTTTCCGAATGCATAATATAGAGTTTAGGGCCTAAGGTAAGCAAGGTAAGGATGTGGTTTGATTTAAAATATAGGTAGTTGCGGTTGTACATTAAAATCGAAAACAAAAGATTTTGAGAACTTGCATTTTGAGTTTTTACCAATCTCGTTGGGCTCCATTAACTTAAATTGATGGAGAAACTCTTGTTTTATGTTTGGAACATGTTCCAAGAGTTTCCATAAAAAATTCAGTCAAATCAAAACTTGAATGGACGGAAAACATTGAAAACCAAAAAATTGACAAAACCAGAAGTGGAGAACCGGTCTAGCAACTTTCCAAACTGATATGATACATCCAAGAGGTTTCGAACTGTTATGTTAAAAAACCAGACCGGTCAAAGAAGTTTTTGCAGTTTTTTTTTTTACTTTTTACGACAGTTTTTAACTTTTTACAACACTTTTGTGATAGGCCTTTTATGATGCTTTTGCCATAACTTTATATTTTTAAATGTTTTTAACCTTTTTTAAAAGGGATTTAGTTAAGGTTTTTCCTATAAATATAACCCACCATTTAGGGTAAAAAATACACGATTTTAAAGAGATTTTTAAGTCTAAAAATATCAAGATGCTAGAATCGTTTTTTTGAGAGTTTTAGGCACAACTTAGGTTTGTTCATGCCATAGAGATCCTTAGTTTTTTTTTCTAAAGAACTAGATTTTTTAATGTTCGAGAGGTCCTGCAATAGTGGCTTTTTCTGCGATTGAAATCAGATCGAGCAAGAAGCAGCTAACGTGATAAAGGAGATCCCAGATGGTAATGAAGGACTTTGATCAAATGCATAGAAAGAGGTGACAAGTGAGCCAAAAAAAACTCGAAGGGCTATGACAAGCTAGTTGGAGTTAGATTCTATATTCAAAGGATTGATGGGACTGTTACAAACATTATGAGGAATCAACTGTTGTAAGTGATCCAGTCTATAATTCTATTTTAACAATAGTACAACATTGTTGGTTACGCAAGTAGAGATAACTCGTTACTTCCTAGTATTGTAAATTGCTTTGTATGATTGCTTGATTGATTTAATTGATAGAAAACATAATGCAGGTTTTGAAGTGTAAAATTGTACTAGACAACTAGGGTTTTGATTATGCTTATCAAACTTCAAATTATTTTTGATAAAAATTCTAAAATTAACCTAAGTTATACGATCCTCAAATTCCATACACACAATTTATGAATTTTCCACTAGTGGAGCTAATTTTCATTGTTTTTTATATCAACTAAATAGGCATAAAGTATTCCGTTTATATGAAAAACTCTTCACAGTGTACACTGCAATGAGTTTACAACGAAACTAACACAAGCTTTAGTTTAAATTCCTCAAGTAATGTATATATAAATCAGTTTAAAATTTTTCCCATTAGATGGTCTACACTATACATGTAGTGTGTGATCGGTGAAAGTTGATGATTATATAGAAGCCGGAAAGTTTTCTATAGAATCAGACATAGAATTTTGTCGCCCTAGCTAACTATGAACTATATAATTCATTGATCAAAGAGATGAATAAGTAAGCTTTGCTTCGCGTCACCCTCATGAGAGTCTCCCAACCGAACCGAACCACACGAACCATACCATATGCATCAATAACCACCCACATAAGAGGTGGACATATCCAACCATTCACAAAGGGTGGACAAACCACTTTATTAAGTTCGAATACTGCATCCATAAGTTTCGAACATGTGACCTCTCTAATACAAGATTAGAGAGGATGCCACTAGGCTACAAGGCCATTGGCGATGTATGATTTTTTTAGTTTATCTATTTTGAAGCTAGATGTAAAAGATTCCACCACCTTCAATTCAAGGTTTTAGACTCCAGGAAATCGAGAGGCCGGATGCTGCTTTGTGTTTCTTTTGGGTTCTTAGTACGCATATATGCATGACTTTGTGTTTGTTTGTACGTACAAGTACGTATATAAATAAAAAGATGTTGATATATTTATTTATATATATATAGGGGAAATTTCAGGTGCGGATTACTGTTCACGGATGAACAGTACAGATTGGTCCATTTGGCATGCTTCCCGATGGAATTTTTCGATGAAATTTTGTGGGGATGTTCTTCATCGTGTCTAGAACATCTCCACCAAATTTCATCAAAAAATTCAACCGGGAAGTGGGTTAACTACGCGATTGAAAAATATTGGATTTTATAAATCTATTTCTGGACCAATATTTTTCAATCGCGTAGTTAACCCACTTCCCGGTTGAATTTTTTGATGAAATTTGGTGAAGATGTTCTAGACACGATGAAGAACATCCCCACAAAATTTCATCAAAAAATTCCATTGGGAGGCGTGCCAAATGGACCAATCCGTACTGTTTATCCGTGAATAGTAATCCATATAGGAAATGGACTCTATATATATATTTAGTGCAATTGGAGAGGGGTACTCGACAAAGAGATCGAGGTGTAGATCGAGGACATTAATTAATCTTGCAGAGAGTGGGATCAAGTACGTACGCTGGGAGCTGAGCTGCTGTATGAGACATGTTAATATTTTTTCTTTAAATTTAATGTTTTTTATTTGTTGAATTGACTAGAATTAATTTACTCTGCTGCCTTAGCCATAACCTAATTACAGTAGTTTAAGAGGGCTGAAATGATTCTAGTGATTGTTTAAGAGTCATTTTGGAGCCCACCTAAATCCTTCATAGTAAAATTTCATGGTTTGAATATATCTCTTTTCAAGTATTATTTATTTTTTCTAAATTAACAAAAGATAAATTTATCATTCCAAATGTACAAGAGATCGATAACTACCAAACCTAGTCATTTTTATAGTATATATATTTTAAGTATGTGATAAAAGTTTAACCAGGTGGTTGAGGCGCATTTAGGTTTAAAAAGGTCACGGGGACTTCAATCTCTAATGGCTAGAATTTGATGAAAGCCACAAGAGCAAAATTAATGAGTTCTAACTCAGATAATATGCGATGTCTATTTTTCACGCAATGGACATAGCTCAAATTCCGTCAAAAGAATTTCAAAATTTTCCTTTGAGAAACCGTTGTTAGGGGATGTGTACCCCGTTGTGTAATTCAAATTTTATTGCTTAATAACCAAAAAAATACAAACAAAATCTTTATGCATTTGCTTCTCTTTTCTCCAATGGTATTATTTTTTAAAGAGCTTGCTTTCTTTCTCTCTCATTGCACAAATATATGTATATATATATAACGTGGTTCTATTGACAAAACAATTATGTTTATTATTATAATGTAAAACTTTAAAAATATAGAGTACAATTTTTTAAAGCAGTGATGTGTTTTGGTAAAGAGATAATTGTTTTTGGGTAACACATATAGAAATTTTCAAGTGCGGGTCCTTTTTACGAAAAAATTTTGTCATAAAAATATTTTTTATGACGAAAAGACGTCGTAAAAAGGATTCATCCGTACCAGAAACAGACTCAACATATATATATATATATATGCCTTCAAGCTGCAAAATGATTGATTTATTTATTTAGTCAATTAATAACTACGATTCAACTAATGAGCCATACACCGCAAATAAATAAACTTGGGTGCCAGCATTGTTGGAAAGGGGGTGGGTTACCTCACCTTCCACTACGGTTCAAACAACGGGAACCTGTTTTCCTTCCCCCTCTCCTTGCGGTCCAGCAACAATATGTATTTATACATCGATTGTATTTAAAAAAAAGATGATTCCAGGCTGTGTGGATGGAATTTGCTGCCTTTGACATATATCTCTTTCCTTTACAACCCATCAAACTTCTCTTCCACTTTGACGGGTGGTATCCCCACCTTCTCTCCTTTCCAAAAGAAGAAACTCTTATCATACTTCAAGTTATGTGGAAAAAGAAACAATTTGAATTCTACAAATAATAATTACTACGTAGGGGCCCAATTCACGTATCAATACAATTCAAGGATCGAAGAGTCGATTCATCGGGCCACCCGAAAAGAAATCCACCAATCTTCTACAATAAAGATAGAGTAGTTGACTAATTGATGGAGCACATTCAGAAAGATGCACATTCACACATGATATCCAAGTGCACATTAGAGAAGCCATGCATATTGGGTATTTGATGCATTACAATTACATTATCTCAAGGTACTACTTTGTAATATATACACTTGGGAGACTCGAACGGTTTGTCTGTAGAAAATTGATGTAGTGCAGTAAACAAGATAGGCTACATGGTATTCTTCCGAATCACATGTTGTAACTTTGCCAAAGGTACAACCCTGTATGCACTAGGACTTAAATATTGAGCGCGCAGACTCAAGAATATGCACTCCAGGTCAAACATTCATAACCGGATAGGAATATTTGTGTGTCCCAACCTTCAGGACCCAAATGAAGTATCCTATGGCATTGAAATTTGGCAAAGGTACAACCCTGCAATTAGTGGCGTAGCCAGGATTTCTCCATGGGGTGGGCTAGATTAAAAAGAAATATGCAGGGGTACCGCCCAAAAAAAAAATTTAGGGGTTATTTTAAAGTATTTACCAAATATTGACTTAAAAACAATAAAAAAATAAGTACTTATTTGAATGAAACAAATGCAAATACTAAACACTTATATAATAACATATCATAATTAGATATTTAAAATAGACAAAACGTGTTTTTTTGTTATATCTAGTCACATGTGACAGAAAAAAAATACATTATATAAACTAATGAAGTTGAACCCTACGATCCTTTCGTGAATCAAAATCATCTATGAGTAAAAACAAATCAATGTCTTCAGTAAACATTTTCAACCCACACTTACTCCCTAAAAACTTTAATTTATTACTTTAATAAACCTTAAACTTTAATTTTTCACAAAAAAAAAAACCCCTTTACTATTATACATATAATTTTATTATTAATTTTTTTTTGAGACGGGCTGAAGCCCGCCCTAGCTGACTCTTGGCTCCGCCACTGCCTGCAATGAACCCAACCCAGTTATGGGTCCAAGTGCAGTTGAGTGTTGTATCTTTGCACAAGGTACAACCCTCCAATGAACTCTGCAACAATTAGTGAACCCATATACCACTAACATATAAACACATATATATGAAGGATCTTAAGAGACCAATATTTTGGACCTTAAATACGGACCAACTATTTTGACTAGATAAATAGATGAATATTTTCATAAAACTTGGTGAACTTGATCTCTATGATGCGTGGTAAATCATTTCCACCAAATTTTGTCTAAAATTTAATAGGAAAGTAGGCTAACTAAACATCTAAAATTTTAACGGCAAAAATGCGCATATATATATATATCAATTTTTTAGTTAACTCACTTTCTGGTTGAATTTTTCTATGAAATTAGGTGAAGATGATATACTAATTATGGATATTATTTTCATCAAGTTTCATCAAAAAAATTCATCCATTAGCCCTTTTAAAATGATTGATGCTCTTAAGATGATTCCCATATATATACATAGACATGTATATATGATATTTCAATGTCAGAATTAAACACCCAACTGTGAGACATGGAAGTATCGGCAATCTCAATTAAGAAAAGGCACATGCAAATGGAAACAAGTGAGCTGTAAAGCCAAGCCTTGAAATATGCAGAAAGGAATATAAATTATTCCCACTTAATGGTTGTTGCTAGAGACATACACTTTCAAACATTATATGGGCCACTTTTCCCACTATCTTTGATAAATGAGAGAAAAAATCCAACTTTACTGTACTAAAAGAGAGCATATTGGCTGCAAAATTCACCCTTTCAACTAAAACAACTGTTCTTTGGTTTTCGTGTAGTCTTCTCCTTAGAAAAGCTCATTTGTCTGCGAAAAATCCGCAGTAATGCCAGGATGATCTAGCTGACGTGAATCCATTTGTTGTAAAATTATATAAATATATATTGACTTTATAACTGACCTTCCATTCGTGAACTAAGCCTTCAGCAACAGTTTCCATCGCCAATACATATATTAGCAATGAAAAACTATCGCAAATCCTAGTATCTGAGCGAATAGTTCGCTGTAGAGCCTGCTTGAATAATGTATGTATACTAGCTTCTCATGTATATGTGATGTGTGTTCAACTTCTATGTATACAATATAGATAAAAGATAAAAAAACACAAGCAGTAGGTTGCCTGATAGATGAATACACATTCAACTCACTTTAGAATTGAAGGTTCAAATCTTTTTCGAAATACCTTCCTTGTGATAAAAGAAATTGCAAGAGTAAAACTGGCAATTAAAATATGCGACACAATTTCATCGTGGCTAAATTGTATCTACCATTTCTCTACGTGACATCGCCATCTAATTTATTTTTAAGGGCAATCAATTTACCAAATTTAACAATAAAGAACAAGTTTTCTTTTTAATTATTGCTTTTATCAAGATTAATACATCTTTAAAAAAGGTGTGAAAAATAAATATAGACTTTTATAAGTGTACTGTGTTTGTGTTTAGGACATGTACTTTCTCATTAATTACATACGGCACACATTACAATGAAAGAGGTACTTAGGCATCCCAATTAGTTTAATAACACAAATAATATGTTAATACATGAGTCATAACAATTCTATATCCCAGAAAAGTTTATTCCCTTTCATGTAGAAGGACTTGACAGTGGACACCTTTTACCTAAAACAACAATAAAAACAAATACAGCAAGATAATGCTGCGAAGTGGGGTAGGGACTGAAGGAGGGAGATATCATGGTATCTTTTACCTAAAACAACGACAAAAACAAATACAGCAAGATAATGCTGGGGAGTGGGGTGGGGACCGAAAGAGGGAGATATGTGTTTGATAACAATATGAAAAAAGAAAATAAAAATAGTTAATTTTTATGAGAAGTTAAAAAATAAATTGAGACACAATAGTGTTTGGTTGAGATTTTAAAATTAAATTTTAAATTTTTTTACCAAGAGTCAACTTTATTTCACACTTCTCAAAATTCATTTCACTTTACTTTCTCTTTCATAAATTTTTTAAAATACTATAACTTTAAATTCAAAAATCAGAATTAGAAAAAAAAAATATTTGAAACATATTTACTGAGATCTATAAAATAAGATCCATTGTGACTATATGTTGAATTTTTTTCATGAGTTTTTCTGAATTGGTTGAAAGAAACTCTAACAAAAATTAAATTCACTTTTCAATCTACTTTCACACTTCCCAAAAATTTATCTAAAATACATGTTTTAAAATCTCAACCAAACGAGCATTGTTTATTTTGTTTTTTTCCATGACCAAATTTTCTTTAGTAGTTGAGGAAGAAAAAGTTTTCACAAAAAATTATTATCAAATGGAGCCTTAATATATAGTGCTCGAAAAGTATTTCACAAAGGTGACAAATATTCCAATTTGGCGGATATGGTTACACACTTAAATCGCATGTGACCATAATTAGTGGCGACTGTTTTATAGAAATTGAAATATGTTGAAAATCACAGGGTAAGAGTTAACATGACCTTCTCATATCAGCTGCTAAACATTAAAAAAGTAAAGTAAATGTGGTTGGTCATCGTGAAATAATGTTTCAAACTCACAAACTCACAACAGAGGAGAATAATTTCATACCAATGGCACATTTATAAGCTTACCAGATAATGCTGCAAGTGCATATAAGTATGCTTTCTGAGTTTTCGGTAGATCCAAATTTCCATTTACACACAAATAAATATCTATATATCTATACTATATATAAAAGTACGAATAACTTAAATGTTTTTCCTTTTTTTGTGATAACAAATATGCCCCTTGATTTTAAACAAAAGATTTTAATATTTACATTTAAATAAAATAGCATAACTCCATAAATTTCTATATTAGTATTAGTATTAGTATTTCAAATAAATTCAAACTTTACTTTATTTGTCTAAAATAATTAAACAAAGATCCTAGATTTACATTAAATAAAATATTATTTTTTATATTAGTATTATAATTCCAAATAAATTCAAACTCTACTTTATTGGGTAAAATAATTAATCAATTTAGAGTTTGTGTTGAATTAGATGTTTTGTAAAAAAAATTATTTGGCTAAAATAATTAAACAAAGATCCTAGATTTACAGTAAATAAAATATTATTTTTTATATTAGTATTATAATTCCAAATAAATTCAAACTCTACTTTATTGGGTAAAATTATTAAAAAATTTAGAGTTTAAGTTGAATTAAGTGTTTTGTATAAAACTTTTACATGACTTCATAATAAACATTTTAAACAAAAGATTTTAAGATTTACATTAAATAAAACAGCATAACTCCATATATTTTTATATTAATATTAATATTTCAAATAAATTCAAACTCTACTTTATTTGGCAAAAATAATTAAACAAATAAATATGCCCCTTGATTTTAAAAAAAATATTTTAACATTTACATTTAAATAAAATAGCATAACTCCATAGATTTCTATATTAGTATTAATATTTCAAATAAATTCAAACTCTACTTTATTTGGCTAAAATAAGTAAACAACGATTTTAAGCTAGATTTATATTAAAAAATATTATTTTTTATATTAGTATTATTATTCCAAATAAATTCAAAGTCTAATTTATTGGATAAAATAATTAAACAATTTAGATTTTGTGTTGAATTAGGTGTTTTGTAAAAAAAAATTATTTGGCTAAAATAATTAAACAAAGATAGCTAGATTTCCATTAAATAAAATAGACTTTTTTAATATTAGTATTATAATTCCAAATAAATTCATACTCTACTTTATTTAGTAAAATAATTAAACAATTTAGAGTTTGTAGTGAATTAGGTGTTTTGTATAAAACTTCTATATAACTTCATCATAAACATTTTAAACAAAAGATTTTAATATTTACATTAAATAAAACAATATAACTCTATATATATATATATATATATATATATATATATATTTCTATATTAGTATTAATATTTCAAATACATTCAAATTCTACTTTATTTGGTTAAAATAATTAAACAAAAAAATTTGCTCCTTGATTTTAAACAAAAAAAATTTATATTTACTTAAAAAAATTTTTTAAACAAAAAGGCAACAGCCCTTATAGTTTATTAATCACAGTAAAATAGCTATAATAATTACTTTTAAATAAAATAGTATAGCTCCATATGTTTATATATTAATATTAGAATTTTGAATAAATTCAAACTTTACTTTATTTAGATAAAATAATTAAACTAAGATTTTAAGGTAGATTTACATTACAAAAATATTATTTTTTATATTAGTATTATTATTCCAAATAAATTCAAACTCTACTTTATTGGGTACAATAATTAAACAATTTAGAGTTTGTGTTGAATTAGGTGTTTTGTAAAAAACTTTTTATTTGAATAAAATAATTAAACAAAGATAGATAGATTTACATTATAATTTCAAATGAATTCAAACTCTACTTTATTGGCTAAAATAATTAAATAATTTAGAGTTTGTTTGGAATTAAGTGTTTTGTATAAAACTTCTATATATAACTTCATAATAAACATTTAAACAAAAGATTTTATGATTTATATTAAATAAAATAACATAACTCCATATATTTTTATATCAGTATTAATATTTCAAATAAATTCAAAATCTACTTTATTTGGTTAAAATAATTAAACAAATATTTTAAGCTAGATTTACATAATATAAAATATTATTTTTTATGTTAGTATTATTATTCAAACTATACTTTATTGGATAAAATAATTAAACAATTTATAATTTTTAATAAAATTTCTATATAACTTCATAACAAACTTAATTACTAAGAAGGAAGCTATTTAATAGAACATATTAAAATTACAGAACTTTTAGCATAAATTAGAATTTACTTCCAAAGCTAACCATAGAGGTATGTATATTAAACTTTATTTTACTTTATTCCTTTTAAAATTATAATAAACTAAATTTATATTAATTTCTATATTCTAAAACATATTTGTTTATTTATAATTATGTTTAATGTTTAAATAAAAATATTAAATATTGTAGCTGTTGCTCAATAAAATATTCATGTTAAATTTTTTTATTTTTTTTACCATTTTAATATTTTAGCTGTTATATAATATATTATTTATATGAGTGTTATATTATTATTTGGTATTGTGCATAATAATCTTCGTACATTTAATAGAATTGACTTTCTGCCAATTCTAAAAGCTTATTAAAAATATATTACTCTATTATATATCTGATTAAGAGTCTTCTTGGCCACCTATGTATTAAAAAAATTCAAGGCGACAAATTTTTTCATATATCTACAACATTTTTCTATAGGTGACCAATTATATGATTTTCTTATAATTATCAATTTAATTGTGCACTTGATACTATGTTTTATTTATATGTTATTATTTTTATATCATATTAATTATTCAATTTATTTAATGACATTTGTCCAGCACAAAAACTACGTGCAACGCACGTGCACAAAAACTAGTATGTACAAACGAACAAAAGAAAAGACATATATATATACTAATCAATATATATACTAATATTTTTGCTAAATATGGGAACACCGTAATACCAACAAGCGTGTCATTTGCATAACCAAGTAGCTCAAACTAGACAGATAGAGAGAGCTGAATAATGGATAAATTATAATACACTTGTGATCTTCTTAGTCAAACTTTTCACCAAACTTACTAATTTAAACCCCCCTTAAGCCAAATGGAATGCATATAGAGATTCTTGGTACACCTAGATTGTGTTTGGTGTTCTAGCATGGGGACCCGGGATTGTAACAGACAAAAAAATATTTATAGGATTCTGAAACTCCAACTCTCAATATGTTGTTGATCACTTTGATATGTCTAAAAGATCTCCATAAGCGAAAATAGAGTTACTTGTGAGAATGCCTTTGTTCATAGGAGGAAGTCACTATACACTCACTATATATCTAAATGTCCACAGACAATGGATTTCTGTGGTCAAAATATGGTTAAAACACCCAACTCATAGTTGCCAAATTCGCAGGTTCAATTCCGCTCCAAAGGTATTCTTAGTGGACTTCAATTCAATGGAATTCTTTCTCGGTTCAGCTCAAGGGGTCCATTTGCTAATTATCGTGAAGTTTGATTGTACTTTACGATTTCCAACTTCAAAGCAACGTGAAGTAGGAGTCCTTTCGGTATTTCACACTTCATTATCATAACCATGTTCTCTGCATTACTTTTATGCGTGAGGCAAGACTGAGAGATACATAATCTATTACATTAACATAGTGAAAAAGTTTACATAATTGGTATCAACTTGAACATCATACAATGAAGTGAATCCGTACATAACTGATAAGTCCCGAAAAGAGTTCCTAAAAATGTCTGAATGATCAATAGCTATTGTGGGTTTGCACACTACCCTTTAGAAACTCGGTTAATCCCTGTGAAGAAATACCTGATAAGTTTCTATTGTCTCCATCAAAAATATTTTCCTCACCAATAGCTCAATAAGATTGAATAAGTTTTAGACCTTATCAATAAATTAAGGCCAAACAGTAACCATAAAGATATCATTAAGAAGTACAAGATAAACAAGTAGTCCACATTGAACAGATTCTTTATTATTCATTAGCTTTGAACAATGAAGAAAGCAGAGAAAAGGATTAACAACCCACTAGACGTCCATCAACAATGTGCCTTTGAGCTTCCTACAAGCCTAATTCAATAAACTGATTAACATTTCAAGAATACAATAAGAAACAATTAAAAAAACCCACACATAATCTACATCATTGTGATTCAAAAGCACGGGAAAAAGCTTTCTAAGAACTAGCTGCCAGCATTTGCCCGGGCACTAGAACTCGATCTAGTAATTGCATTGCGTCTATTGAAATACAAATCCGAATTTTCTCCAACAGATTGGTTTCTCCTCAAGCTAAAAACACCGTGTTTATCATTGCCCTGGTTACGAACTCGTTCACTTTCACTTCTAAAACTCATACTTCCATTTTTCAATCTTGATTTAGCCTCAACCCCACTAGTCTCCCCCAAGAATTCGGATTCCCCATCAACCCCACCCATTAGATCCATCAAATTGTACCTAAACCCTAAATCGGAATAAACTCGTCTCGAATTTTTCAAAGGCCTCGCACAATTTGCATCAAAGCCATTTGAATCCCCTTCCTCGACCCTATTCATCCTTGAATTCAACCGGATTTCTTTCATTTCCACTGGCCGTCCCATTGTTTCAACCATCAAACAAGGATTGGTGAAACCATTCCAAGAATGAAGAGGAACTAATTTACTCAACCCACTAAGGCAATCAACAACCTCCTTCATCGACGGCCTTCTCTCCCTACAAGTCCTCACACATTTAGCCGCAATTACCCCCAATTGCTTCCTCACCAAAGGGTCCCTAGGAGGGGGGATTCTTGGATCATAAATACCCAAAAGCTTCCCTCTCCTAATCAATGGAATAGCCCAATCTACAATCGAAGGCGGCGAAAACCCAACATCAATGGCTTTTCTACCACTAATAATCTCTAACAACAAAATCCCAAAACTAAAAACATCAGTTTTAGTACTCAAATTATCAGGTGTCACATACCCTGGATCGAGATAACCCATTGTACCTGCAGGGGGAGTTGAAAGAAGCCTATAATCATCAACATGGCACCTCAAGGCAAGCCCAAAATCACCTAATCTAGCATTGAAGTTACGGTCAATTAACACATTAGCAGACTTTATATCCCTATGAATTACAGGAGGAACAGATGAATGTAGGGTTTCAATTGCTTTTGCAGTTTGAAGGGCAAGTCTAATTCTCCTCCCCCAGCTGGGTGGCCTAGGGTTTGAATGAAGAATCTCATAAAGTGTCCCATTACTCATAAACTCAACCACCAATAGCCTATCCTTGGAATTGTTAGTAAACCCAACCAAATTCACAAACCTAGGGCTCTGGATCTTCGACAGAATGTCAATTTCATTATCCACCTCGTTGGGATTCTCCAGCGCCGGCGACAGGCAGGAGACGACGGCACGTGAGTTATTCTTCACGGCGGCCCGTGGGATTGAGGGATTGTTCACGGAGGAGCGTGAGGGCTTCTTGACGGCAACTTGGCGGCCGGAGCGGAGGACGGCCTTGTAAACGAGGCCGTGGCTTCCACGGCCGAGGAGTTTCTGGTCGGAGAAGCCATCGGTGGCGGCTTCAAGGTCACTGTAATCGAATTGTTGGATTTTGATGGGTTTCTCGGTTTGGGGGTTGAATTCGGTTTTCTTGGAAGAGGTTGAATCGGAGATTGAAATGGATGATTCAGCTTTACAAGATAGATAACCCATCAAGAAAATCTTGATTGGGTAAATTCTTGGGGGTGTTGTGGGGGTGTATATATATATATGTGTGTGTGTATGTAAAAGAAGAGGTGCTTTTGAGAGATTTTGGGGGTAACGGAAGAGAGAGAGAGAGAGAGAGAGAGAGAGAGACCAAATTGGAATCCAAAGAGCATTAAGCGGGGTGGGTCTATAGCTAAAAGTTGGCATGTACTGTGGAGCGCGTTATAGATTGTGATTGGTCAAATCTGTGAAAGTAAATTGGATTCAAAATATGTTACTTTAAGGGTGTTTTTAAATGCACCCACAAAATCAGTCTTTTCATCCCAGAGAATACTTCTTCTCACCCCATCAAATCTTTAAAAAATTTGCACTTCACCCCAGAGTGGAGTGGGACTGAAATAATATAGACGATAAAATTTCGTCGAGAGAGTTCTTAATAAATTTTATTAAAAAATTCATCTAAATAGTACCTCCAAGATACAAAATATTAAGAGAATAAGTTTTAGTAATTATAGATATTTATATAATATTTTCTTAAATGTTTATTATTCATATTTCAAATTTATTTACAAAATTTATTTTTATCTTTATCAAATAAGTAAATATAATACTTAATTCACTACTTCAAAATATTAAAAGACAATTTGTTGTTTGAAAATATATGTTATCTTTTGTGAAAATGGAAAAAATTAATTGAAAAATAAAATAGTTTTCATAAAAATAAATCATTTATTAACATATTTTGTTACTTTCGATTTCTATGATATTTAATTTTTTGAGATTCAAGAAAACGATTTCTTTACAAAATATTAAAATGATAAGATTTTCTCACCAAAATATTTCCTTTTTTAATATTTTTTACGAATAATTTTAAGAAATTAATTATTGAAACAATAAGAACACAACATACAATACATGTATATATATATATATATATATATATTTATGACATATTAAACACGCATTAACACTACATTTCTTTAACTTTAACATTAGATAACTTAACATGAGTTTTATTGAATTTTACTTGCATGCATGCTCAAATAAAAAGATTGAATAAATTAAAAAAAACATCATTGAAAATGTTATTGTTCCGGTGCAAATAAAAATAAAAGTCTAGTAATCTATATAAAATTATGAGAATACTTATTATAAGCATATATTTATGAGATGTATGTAATTAATGAAAATAGTAGATGTTTGTTTGTTAGAAATAATGTAATTTTTTATTTATTTTTAATTTTTAAAACTTTAAATGGGTAAGAAAATAAAAGTGGCGATTTTTTCAAAGTATAGAAAGCGGGGTGAAAGTAATTTTTTATTAAGATTAACGTAACTTTAACTTTTAGTGGGGTGAGAAGACGGATTATGTGGGTGCATTTAAGAACACCCTACTTTAACGAGCAGGTATAAAACACGAATGCGGATATAGATATCAGATACGATATTGTATTGATATAGTGATAAGATAAAATTAAAAACATATAAGATAAGATATATTTTGGATATGAATAATAAAAAATAATTATAATATATATATTTAATTATTCAATTATAAAAATTTTATAAATTTATAAATAATATTATGAATATTCATAAAACTAAAACAAATGATTGAATAATTTAATTGCATAATAACTTAAAAGTAGATATATTATTTTAATTTGAGTACTAGAAGAAGGATATAGACCTAACAACGATGGTCGTAGACGAAGAACAGAGTGTTTTGGTCGATCGTTTCATCTTCTAATCAAAATGTTGACTTAGTCATTTAACTGTAAATGAAAAACCTAAGTTTTTTTTTTTTTGAAATTTTTATATTAAAGGAATTATTTGTTATTTTTAAAGCGGCTCCAATAAAAAAAATTACAAAACTTATCCTGTCGTATCCCCGCAAATATCATCGCCGAGTCCCTCTTATATCCGAAATTTAAAAAAAAATAATAAAAAATGTTAAATACTTGGATACGTATCCAATATCGATATTCCGACCCTAACTGAAGTATCCATACTTTAGAGATGAGCAGTGTTGTAAAAAAAAATTGTAAATACGCCATATTTTTATGGACGGTGTTGTTTATATTTTATATTTGTTATAAATATTTTTTTGTCACAAACACGTTTTTACATTAAATTTATTATTATTAACACTCTTAAAACTCGCCTAATAAGAAGTAAGCACAGCCACATACACTCAGTTCACATGGGGAAATTTGTTGGTAAGAACTCGCATAATATCAAACAATAAATTAAGTGTTAGAATATTTTTCAAATAAGGTCTGCCTAATGAGAGCCGAGTGCACTCACATAAATTATGCTTAAATTGGAAGAGTGTGTTGTTAAGCACTCAAATAATATTAGGGTGGCGATAAATGCACCCATTTTTTTGTCACTAAAACCCTCTATATTTACAACCCCCCACTTTTTAAATTTTTATCACAAACACTCTACTTTACCATCTTATAAGTTAAGAAACATAATTAAGTGATAATACCCGGTTGTTATTGGGTGACTATTTTCATTGGCACTCACACGACATTGAGCATCTGGTACTTGAACAATAACTAAGGTCACTGTCCATTTTTTGAGATATTCTCGACCAATTTATGGTGAATGAATGTGGTAATACTTAGCCGTCATTAGGTGAGTATCTTCATTGGCACTCGCTCGACATTGAGCATTTGGTACTTGAATAATAACTAAGGCCACTACCCATTTTTTTAGATATACTCATCCAATTTATAGTGAGTGAATATAGTAATATTCGACCATCATTTGGTGATTATCTTCATTGATAATCGTTCAACATTGAGTATATGGTAGTTAAACAATAACTAATACCAAAAAATCCAAAAATAAGAGTTACATCTTGTAATTACACATAATTTGTAGTGACAAAAAATCATAAATGGTCATTTCTTCATTAACTTCCCATAAAGTTACATGATACATTTAAAAAAAAAAATATAAGAGTTACATCCTCATAAGAATTGCATAGTAGTTAAAGCTTTACAAAAAAAATTACATGAGAGATACCCTATTAACATCAAGCGAGTATCTGTTAATATACTTGGTTGATGTCAAACAAGTGACTGTCAAATGATTTTTTGTAGCCTTCATCTCTTGACATGAATCGAGTGCAAAATGTCTGTAACTTGGTTGACATGAAGAGAATGAATCAACATATATGTGGGTATGAATTTTTTCGTTTGATTTTTTTCACATTTTTTTCAATTATTTCTTTCGTTTTAGAATATATATATATATATATATATATGTACATATGTGTGTATATATGTATGTTTTGAAAAAGAAAGAGACGAAGAAGAATGAAAAGAAGGAGGAGGATGATGAGAAGGAAGAGGAGGAAGAGAAGAATAAGTAGGAGAATGATGAGAAGAATAAGAAAGAGGAGGAGGAGGGGGAGAAGAATGAAGAAGAATGAAGGATGAGGAGAAATAGGAGAAGGACGAAGAAGAAGAAGAAGAAGAAGAAGAAGAAGAAGAAGAAGAAGAAGAATGAGGAAGAGGATGATGAGAAAAATAATGAGAAAGGGAAGAAGGAGGAAAAAGAGGAGAAGAAGCAGCAGAAGAAGGAGAATAAGAATGAGGAGAAGGAAAAGGAGAAGGAGAAGAAGACAGAGAAGAAGAAAAAGAAGAAGAAACAGAAGGAGGAAGAGGAGAAGAAAAGAATGAGGCAAAAGAATAATGTGGTGAAAGATGATGGAATTGTTTTGTTGTAATTAAAAAATGGTGATATCGAAGATTTAAGTTAATTACATTATCAGTTAATAATTAGTTGCTCTAACCTTAGGATAAAAAAGTAAAATGAGAAGGTGGTAAGAATAAATTTTTATTTCATTATTGAAAAAAATTTCAAAATGTATTAGTGATAAAATAAGGGGGGGGGGGGGGGGGGGGGCAATTATCACCCTTTCTCTTTTAAAAATAAATAAATTAAAAATCTAAACATTTCCTTTTAACTGCAATTCTTGTGAAACTCCAACATGGGATAGTCCCTAAGTATAAATGTGTGTCTTTCCCTGTATACTAGTTAGCCCGCTCCATTTTAGGTGTGCTTTTATTATCACCAATTTTATGAAAGATGGACATGACATTAAATACAAGGAGGTGTTGTCAAAACAATAATTTCTTGGCAGATCAATTTTATCTTAAATTCAAAAGTAATAAAGATGAGATGATTTGCTTTAATAAGAAATTATTGGTTTTTCTCTAAATATATAACCGGTTAATTCATTTAAACAGTGGTACATCATTTTGTACAAAAATTAAAATAAGACTGACATTTTTATATTTAAAGCGATACACAATCTATGCAATGTGGGGATGTTTAATAATAAAATATTTAGGTTAAAATTTGTGAATTTATGTTCAAACTCAATTTTAAGATTTTTGAAGTATTTCCTAACATAAATTAGTTTAAATAATTTCAAAGTGAGTATTTATGCTAATTTTAGTTCAATTTTGGAATATAAAGAAACGAAATAAAAAAACTGAGTCTACTTCCTTCAAGAAAAATTGAGTTTACCATCACGTCAGTTAAGAGCTCCGCCTTAAATCTTCAAGAAAAATTACTAGTGAAAAATTCAATCAAAATCGATCAAAACGATCCATCCAATCAAGTTCAATTCAATTTTAATTAGATTTGGTGAAAGTAGTAGATTGAATTGGTTCGCCTTTTAGAAAATCAACTAACATTAAATTGGTTGGTTTTCACCTTCACAAAATCAATGTTAAACCAATCCAATTTTACTTAAAAATGACACATGCCAATATACCACCGCACAAGTACTTATCTTTATATAATAGGTTACTAATATACATCTCATTGCACCGTATTATTATTACTTATAAAAGACCATAAATATTTTTTTTACTAAATTTACCTTTTGATTTACTTTTTTTATATTGTTTTGGTCTTTCTACTAGTTGATATGGCTGTTATTGAAACTTAAACCTCTTTAAACAAACGATATTGATTTCAAACCAATCCAATTTAAAATTGGATTGACTGAATGTTACTAAATTGGATTGGAATGGATGCTAAAATAGAAAATCAACTTGAATTGCATTGATTGATGAATTGTAAATTTGTAATAAATATAGTAGTTTCAAACCGATGAACGCCTCTAAGAATTAACACCATCACTTCTTGTTCAGAGTATTTTCCTCCCATTTGGTTAGCATATATATGTTTGATTACTGCATTTGTGCCTCCACCAGTTTTATGTTATCCTCAATAAGAACTTTTTCAGACTATCATCAACAATTTTATAGTTTGCGCCAAAAATAGACAATTATGCAATATTAATTAAAGTACTTAAAAAGGCAAAGCTATATTAGAGTCATATGTTGGAATTAAAACATACATAGCTTTGAGTTTGTTATGGCTTGGCATTTTAATTGTAGATATGGCGGTACAAATTCCTTTCTTCTATAATTTTGAGTTCTTGAACGATGAACATTGAATGTTAGTTTTTTGTTTGAATGCACCTCTATATGAGTTTTGTCTATTTAAATTGATTTAACTATAAATGCTACAATGAAATTAAAATTTCATAAAAATTTATATGCTCAACATTACTACTTTGGCATGTTCAACATTATTTAAAATATAAATCAAACACCTCCTTAAAATATCTAGTCTCATGTTAACCGTTTCTCATGCGATCCAGATATCAGTAAGGGTAGTTCTAGCCCATAATCCATTTTTATTATTTTTTCTTATACGTTTAAATTTCAAAATAACATATATGTGTACACAATAAGCTAGTAATAATCTTTTGATGGGTTACCATTATCAATTTAAAGTTCAAAATACTTCTAATTAAAAAAATCATTGTCTTGAGTATTTTTGACTTTTGGGGCCTTTTCTAAAAAGGCATGTGGTGCCAATAGCACTCGCTATGATAATATTATTGTTTTATCTTATATTAAAAAATTAATTAATTTTAACTTTAGTATATTTTAAAAAAATATATATTTCAAACTAATTAGTCATCAATCATACGTGAACTTTATGCATAGTCATGAAAAAGAGACTTTTGATGCTCTTGATTTAAAACCAACAAAAGTATAATATTTCTTAATTTGTGATAAAATAATAAAATGATAGTTATCCTCTCATATTAGAAAAACTTACGACAAATGAGAAAATAGTTTTGATAAAAGGTTCAAGTCTCATTTAAATGAAGAAGCTTTTCGAGATTAATTCCGTTTTTCTTTTGCTTAATTGTTGCAAAAGGTGTGCTTTATCAATTTCTTTTTCTTTATGGGGCCCAAGATTTATTCCGTTTACAACGAATCTGATTATAACTTCTGTAAAATACCACGTATCACATCTCTTTTACAAGAATCATATTTTCTTTTACAGCCCGTTACAAGATATTGTAGTGATTTAAGATAGTTTTGCCGCAATATGATGGATCCCTCGGCATTGCTCATTTCTAACGTGGATGATGCTACATAATCAAATTATATATATATAAGTTTACCTTACACATGCATTGTGAAAATCACATATTTAATTCAAAGAAAAAAATTAATAGAAATGATGAATGACCCCATAGGTAGAGGCGTACCAACATGGGGACAAGAGGGGTCGTCCGACCACCTTGGAAGGCAGGATAAAAAAAAAAAAAAAAAAAAAGTTAAACAAAACACAGTCAAAAACGAAACACCCAACGCAGCTCCTCTCCCAAACATAACACAACCACACAGGCGCAGCTCCTCTTCTACCCTCCCAAACCTTCGACCCTCAGTTAGTCCCTCACAGCTCCTCTTTGACTCTTCCCACCCTCTCAAACCCTAACTTCTGCCACCGTCCCATCCGTCCGCGGTTCACCGCCCCTTTTTTCAACTACAAATCTATAAGTAAGCATGTCTATATATATATTGTTGATATTGATATTTTTTGATGTAATGAAATTTATGGATATGAATCATATTGATTGATTGAATCAATGCTTGAAATTTATGGATATGAATCAAATTCATATTGATATTTTTTTATGTAATTAAATTTACGGATATGAATCATAGTGATAATCATATTAATATAGATTGATTGAGTTTATGCTTTATTCATAATATGAATTGATTGAGTATATTGAATATTGTGAGTGGGTTATTTCATAAACTAATTTAGTATCAGAGCTCTAAAAAACAATGGCAAAAGAATGTTGTCTAAGCTTTTTTCTGTATGCAAACCAGACCCCTTTCATCTTCCTTATCCTCCACTTCCAACCTCAAGAGTATTCACCATTTTCTTCTCATAGTTCAGAAGCTGATTGGAATGTTTGGCGCATCAAAATAAAATATACAAAAAACTACAATTTATGCTAAATGCAGTACCTAAAATTTTAGAAAGCATTAGTGTTTTTGGCTAGTTTCTTCTTGGGCCTTTTTGACTTTGCCTCCAGTTTAGATGTAAAATTAGACTTAACCCCATGTTTTCATAATCGTTAAACGTTTCCCCTTCCATGCGAGGGAGTCTCAAAGGACTAGTTTAGAAGAACTAAACACCCTCCAACACACACCCCCACCAACAAACCCGTTTTTAAGTTATTCCATGAAAGCAGGGGTGGTAAGTCTAATTTCGCATTAAGAATAGGAGCCCGACATGCTGGCAGATCTACATCAATAATAGTACTAATATTATTGTTGGTAAATATTGCATGCTAACTAGGACCCTCCTAAATCAGTTTTGCAAGAAATAATATTACCATTTTGAGTAATTATTTAAAAAACACAAATCATGAATTTTTTTGGACCCCGCGAAGCTCAAAAAAAAATCATTACTTGTAATTTTGAGCCTCCCTGAACTCAAAATCCTGGATCCGCCACTGCCCATAGGTAAACACAATTTTAACTTTTTAACAAAGGTCCAAATCCTATTGCATACACTCTTCTTTTTTTACGAAAAAGAAAGCTCCAGGAGTAAAATTGGCAATTCAAAACCGCGATACAACTTTCTGGCACTTGAAATATGTCCAGCTATATATGTGAAACAAATGTCTAAGAACATGTAATTGTTATACAAAGAGATGGTGTTATACTATTACTGGATTTTTAAGAGTTAAACCATCATTTTTATGTATTATACAACAATTTCATCAATCTAGATATGAAGTTGTAGATTATAATTATAAATAATTGGCCAACTTAATAAACAGAAACTTAAATTATCAAAAAGGATCCAATTCCCAGATGATTTCTAAGTGACTGCAATTGATCGAACCTTTGACTTTATCAAGAGCTGCATGCCTGTGTTGCAATAAAAGAAACGATCCATTATCTACTCGGTCCGCTGTCTCGTTATTTTTCTTTTTGCGTGGAAGTTTTCTTGAGAAAATCTTCCATTTTGATTCAAACTCGCAAGCTACATAAAGGTAAAAAGTTAATAAGTTGTAGTCGTGGCTTCACTCCCTCAAGGCGGTTAGTGTTGGCCTGTTAATGTAGGTTTCTCATACAACTTATGTTAGTTTGGTTCAAGTTTCTGTTCTTTCTAGGAATCCTAAATTGGTAAATTCATATGCAAAGTCTCATATCTCACATCAATAGTTTGAATCACAACATGCTAAAGCTAAATCTTTGCATGTGAGATTAGCAATTATGGCTTCCAAAAATGCCAAAAAAAAAAAAACCGAAACAAACTCCCACTTTATAATTTTGGACCCGGCTCCTCTAGAGCAGTAAAGTAGTATAGCTAGACTCTTAATTTAAAATTGCATGCCTCAGATTTTGAATGGTAGTGTTGGCCTCCAGCTAGGGCTCATTTAGACAAGAACTATTTGTCAAAATATGTACCTTCTAGGCATCTAATTTTAATTGTCTAGATTTCTTCAACTCTCCCCTGAAGCCATTGCATATCTTACTGGTTCTCATCATGTCGACTCCGCATATGTAAAATAAATATAATCAGCTACGAGGTCAGGGATAACGATATAGATGGCCCATAATGTTAAGAACAGACAAATACCTTTGCTTTTATCCTCAAAACCTTGGATAAGGCATGCACAAACCCAAGGCCTTCCTGAGCGTGATGCTTTTGCGCCGCCTTTCATTTCCCCGTTATGTTGTTTCAGCCTACAAAGGAAGTATCAAACTTAAGAATAAACTCATTTTTTTTGTCTTAGAACAAATGTTGGAAAGAAAAGTAGTGACATTAATGGCACAAGTGGTAGATGCAGGTAGAACAAAACAATGGCAATGATTGGAGTATAACCATACATGAGAAACAGAATATTATGTTGATCTTTTATACTGCAAATGTAACAGAATTATGCTGAGATCTCAGATTATTCCGGCTAAAGAAGGCATATGGAGACAGAGATATCAAACTCGGGCAAATTTACATGTCAAAATAGAAGAAAAGATTATAAATTAATATGTATATATTTTGGGCCCCACTGCCAGGAAAAGCAAAACCTTGCAAGCTTTGGCCCAAAGCGAGAATATCTTACAGCCTAGATCGGGACATGACAGAATGTTATCAAAGGCCTTCCTAGCAAGAGGCCTTTTTGGGATAAAAGCATGCCATGTGGGCTCGGGCCCAAAGCGGACAATATCTTACTGGGCTGGACCAAGACGTGACATACCTTGTACCCCACTTTTTGTACAAATATTTTTTTCACTCCGCTTCTTGTGCATATCTATGAATACAAGTTGTTTCTTTGAGTGCTACAACAGAAACTATTACAAGGCTTTTCATATCCTTGCATGCTTATGACATTACCCAATGTTACGAAAGGCCCTTTAAGCAGCAGTATGAAATCGGCAAAACAAACAACCGCAAAGGGACAGAGTCACACAAGACAAGATTTGTGGTTAGGTCAAATCAACCTTACTCTACGGGCAGGTTAGAGATAACCAAGTTTAGTGGAGGAGTTAATTGAAGCCAAAAAGAAGAATCTCGGTCTACAGGTGGGCTTTAGTGTTCTTGTGAAGAAGTTGCAAAAACAAGAGGAACTGGAGGTGTTGAGGAATGCTAGGGTTAATAATTGTGTTATGCAAGAGGAGAATCTTATTGAGAGTAATTTGGGGCATGATATTGCTGATGCAATGACATATAATCATGAATTCCATGTTTGGAGGATGGCAAAACTTGAGAGAAATGTAATTATGGGCAGGAGCTGGGTTAATGTTGCTGCTCAGGGAATAGTCCTGAGTTTGTTCAACCAATGTGTACAATCCTCTTCTTGAGCCACCCTCTTTCTGCTCGGTCCACAGAGACAAAATAGAATTCTTGTAATTCGTTCCAACCCTCAACCCTCTTTTCTAGAAGAAGTCCAGCAAAAAGAAGAGATTAGAGCCTATTTGTAACTGTAACAGCATATTTACAATACAGAGACAGCGATCGGTTAGTTCTCCATTTGAGTGCAGAACAAGACCTGAACTTGGCATTCTTCTGCAGTACCTCCATGTGACATGAGCGTGAAAGGGTACTTCCTTCTCTTCCTCCATTTCTTTCTCAAAATCTGGCCTTCCAGATCATGTGCATGGCAAGATTACGGTTTCATTTACTGAAGAGGGTGTTGCTGAAACTCATTTAATTACTTATAAACAACCTCGGGACAATCCTAATCCACGGAATTACCCTGTCGGTGTTCACTCAATAGCCAATAACATTTAAAAGGTAGTTGTCCAAAAACTCCAGCAATAGATATTTAAGAGACCAGCAACCTGTCTCATCTGAATCATTCAAACTGGAATTCCTTGTCTCTGACACCCAACAACCTTTCTTCTACCTTATAATACCTAAACCTACATTGATTTCAATAACCCACCACGAAAAATTCTGTTTAAATAAAAGAAAATATTATTAATATAAAAAGGAGAGAAGATACATAAGATGGAGGGCTACATGTCCACCAAAACAAAAGAAAACTTTCTGTTTAAATAAAAGAAAATATTATTAATATCAAAAGGAGAGAAGGTACATAAGATGGAGGACTAATGTCCACCAAGACAAAATAAGCTATCAAAATCCAATACCCAAACCACTCTACATCAGTGAATAAACTTAATTAGACCTACCTTTTTTTTGAAAGAAAAAAACGTTTGAATAGAGTCTGGCAAATCCAATGCTCACCAAGAATCCAAAACAGCCTTGACCACAACTTCCAAGCAAAAGGCAATAAAAAATGAGTGAGATGCAGAAGCCAACACACACATAAGTACATAAAACATATCAGAAGACAAAGCCTTAGATGGACCCTGCCTTGCCTATGAAAGAAAATTAGTTCTAAGCCTATTGAGAGGCAAAAACCACATAAAAGCCTTAAGGTATTGTATGTAAAAAAGATGCGGCTGGAAAGACCCTATTGAACCGACAAAGTGACTTGAGACCTATAACCGGAATCAAGAACAAAAAGCTCTTTTGAACTTGTCAAAGATTCTTTCAGTCACAGCCAATGCCTCTGCCCAGTTCCCCGGGAAAAAAATCTCCAACAGACAAAAGGTTTCGGTTCCATCATTGAATCTGCTGCTAACAAAGACCCCGCCTTCTCTCTCAACTCTTAGAGTTTTGCATCTTATCTCTTTCAACTCTATCAGGTGCCAAAGTTGAAGACACTACTAATTTCCCAGCACCAAAGTTTCTTAACTGAGTGAGGCTTGGGAGTTAAAAAAATCTTTTCAGGTGTACTGTTGAAGTTTGAACAGAGATGCTAAAGATCAAAGAGCATTCCTCGTTGAAGAAAGCTGGAATACAAAGATATATTACAGTAATTTGGCGAGGACCTGAACATAGAACGGGAAATAATAATTGTAGAGATTGAAGGTGAATCAAATGGTGGAGCAGTAAATTATCTTTTTCGTGCAATTGATTTTGAAAGAGCTAACTGGTTCTCGATAGTTATTAAGGAAACAGCAAGGAAAAAGATGAAGTGTTTCTTAACTTTATGAAAATTCATAAAGATGGTGCAGATCATTCATTGATTTCTATCTTTTTCTTCAGACTGCTGGTGGGATTTCTCTTGGAGAGTTCTGCACGAGGGCATAATCACTTTAGACAAGTCTAGTGTATTACCTTTGAATGGTGATTGAGTTTCTCCATCTCCTCCAGATCTTCTCTGTTTATCAGGATAATAGGTCGCTCCACATGTTTATGAAATCCATAAATAATTAGTTTGCCTACTTGTGTACTGTAAATCGAACTGGCGGAACCTCGAGAAATAAAGTCTCCTCTTTTTGCCTTGATCAGTTTCAAACATGCACATCTTTCTTACATATTCTAGTTTATGCATTTTAGGTGCTCTGTGAACTTTTATTAATTCTATTACAATAATTCGTAATTTAAAAATAACCCACCACATTTCTGATATTCCCTGCTTGCTTTATGTATCCCTTCTACTCCAGATATCACCAAAATGACAACTTATAAGGATATCCCGTACAAACTAAACTGGGCATATCCAAATACCAAATCAAATCTTTCAGCAAAACAGCATAAATGGGACTAGAGTCTAGGTTAAAGACAACATTAACTGAATCGCCAGTTTTCATTGATGCCACAAATCTGTGTGATAGACGAACTTAAATTGTTTCCAGATTCTAAACCAATATAGAAATGTATTACTGGGTTCTCTCAACTGAAAATTCAATTCAACGGATTTTGCAATCAAATATGGTAGCGTACAGTTTCAGAGTCACCTCTAATTCAAAATGGAATCAGGAGGAATAGTAAATATAATAACTTGAGCAATGATTCATTCCATACTCCACATTTAGGTACCTCTTAATGTTGAAAGGTAGATTAAGAGGTAGAAATGGTGATTAATGTTGAATTAGAGGCAAGTTGTGCGTTGAATGCCTTATTTAACTCTGACGAAATTTTATTCTAATGACACCCCTATTATACTCATTCATCAGCTAATAAAACAAAGATTACAAAATTTTGATCTATTCAGCAGTCAGAGAATCAAATAAAAGAGAGAGATACCGGCGTGGAAAATTGGTGGTGACGCCAACATAGGTTTTGATGGGGATGTTAGTGGAGAGAATGAGATATACAGACCATGCTGAAGAAGAAGAAGAAGAAGAAGAAGAAGAAGAATTCTTTGCCAATGATTTCGATTTCAATTTCGATGGTGATGATTGGAGGGGTAATTGTGATGAAATTGATGGTTTTAGGTCAGTTAATTTAGGGTTGTGATGATGAGGCTTGACAGATCGGAATGTTTTCGATACTACTTCTACTCTCACCATCATCAATCAAATTCAAACGTTGCTTCCTTCTATATTTGCCTTTTATTAGATTTAGGAGCCCGACCCTTTTTAATCAGGCACATCTAAATAAATTAAATTTTGTTTTTTATTATATTTTTTTACTATTTATAAAATCACATTACTCATAATTAATAAAATATTTATTTAAAAAGTTAACAAGAATTTAAGGATATTTTTTTCTCGCACAAAAGTTTTGAGTATTCTGAATTCTTTGGGATTTTTTTTTTTATTTACAAGCTTGTTTGTAAATAAATTTTGTTTTTCTTTTTCTTCCTTTAAAAGCGAAATAATCGTACACACAAATTTTAAAAAGCTACATTTACAATAATTATAATAGCATAACATTTGTTGCCATCGAACAATCTATGCACAAATATACCATTAATCATATATAATTATATTTTAAAAAAAATCATAATGTGTATTTAAAGATAAATTAAGTACACATGAAATGTATCAAAATATAAACAAAAAAATTGATAATAAATATATAGAAATATAAAGAAGGATGTTTGATTTGTTAAACGTACTTAAAATTAGACTTATCAAGAAATTATATTTTCTATGGATATAAATGTAATATAGATAAGAGAACAAGGGTACCAAGCGAAAGATAAGAGGAGGCGATGATATGGAAAAGATGGAGAAATTAAAGAGGATGTGCCCTAGCTAACATGGTAAAAATACTCGTATGTCGCCCCCCCCCCCCCCCCCCCCCCCTGTTTATAATTGTTTCTTTACCTCCTGCTTCATAAAAGTGGACGCTAAACCGCCTAAAATTGTTAGCGGTTGTCACTTAATCCCCAAAAATAGATAACTCCCTTATACAAAGTTTAAAACATAGAAAGAAAATAATAAAAGATTAATAGTATTTTCAAAATTACTTCCTATGAACTATGATAGAAATTTTTAACTTTTGGTCTTAGGATTAAGGGTGTGTTTGCTTTGTTGTCTGAATTTATTATGTATATTTAGACATGTTTCACATTCTCTATCTAATTCATACACTATATACATACAGGGATGTAGCTTGATTTTTTTTTTTTGAGTGGGGGCACTAAAACAATATAGTAATAAAATTAAAATCTTAACAAAAGATATATGCTATATTAGATTCATGACGTTGTCATGGGCATAATTACAATTGTCCTCGACATTTTTCATATTTTAAAACCGTTTCTTAATAGGGTCATAATCTATGTTATCTTATAATTTCTCTTTCTATATACACAACTGTCTTGTCATTTATACATTGATGTTTTCATTCAATTGCGCAGCAAAATATATGTCAAGTTATAATATTCATGGCAGAATTTGTGATAAAAACACATTTTTTCTCGCTAAAGGAGCACATTTAGCAACAAAAATATGTTTCCTTCTCTAATTAAACAGTTTTTAGAGTGCTACAGTAATCATCTGGAATGTTACTAGCCACACTCTTATAATCTCTAATCTTTTATTTTTAATTACGTACTTTACACCTTATTTCATATAATTTTTTTAATATTATATATAAAAAAAATTTAGAAAAAAATGAGTATCCCCGCTGAGCTTATGGTGGCTCCGCCATTGTCTATATATATGGAGATTACAAATTTACACTCAAAACTTATGTTCTTCTAGTTGAGACTCTATGTTGCGTAGAGAATTAAGAGCTGGCCTTAATTAAGAAGATTCCACTGTTTAATCACTAAATAAAATTATTTGCACCTGGGAAAAAAAATCCTAATTGGCACGAATTTATTTTGTGAATTGAAGTATCAGATTTCTTGTTCATAACAACAATTTAAGTTGCCAGTCTGGAAATAAGGCATACTATTATTTTATATATTGCTTGGAAGATGGAAACGAATTAGTTCGAGTTGCATGTTTGTTTGGACTTTTAAATTGGTTTATTCACAATAATCAGAATTTCTTATAATTTATCTTAATTAATTAAGAGATTGAATTAGAATTTTAAATTAATAAATTTACAATAAAAATTTCTTATAGTTCATATATATCAAAAAGTTGAATCATGCATCCACAAGGTTGAAACTATTCTTGTGAAATTACGATTTTAAATTTCTAAAACAAACAAAAAATTCTAACCGAAGGAGAGTTTAAACAAGCTGTGAAAAATTCTGCTTACCAAAAGGATCTCAAAACAAAATGGAATAGGAATGGAATAGAGAGCTAATTACCAAAGGATCTCAAAAATGGAATAAGAAGCTTATGAGTCTCAAATTATGAAAACAAGAAATTTTTATTATAAAGTAATCCACAATATATATTAATTATGTTGTATTTCTCTACGCACTTAATTAGGTGCACATAATATATAGATATATACAAACACAAACAAATAACCTTAATTTGTTGCTAGAGAGGGAAGCATGCATATTATATTTGTATTGTAATTTTATCGAATTTAAAATTATAAACATGAACATATATGCATACGTGTATATATTGCGTCATGAAACTGGATTTTATGCGACGCATATATATACACTTTCTAAATGCATGTCTATATATATATATATAGAAATTTAAAATAAGGCTAGATGAAATCAACTAATCTCAGGAAGGTGAAAAAAAAAAGTCCTTTACAAACGAAAATTTCATTACTAACAAAAATTAACAAAACGAAACCCCAAAATTTAAGTGCATTTAAAAAAAAAATTAAAAAATACCAACAATGAAACCCTGAAATTTAAAGGTAACAATCTATGAAACAGCAATAGCAATAGAAAAACCAAAATCGTACTTGAAAATAAAAATAAAAATCATCCAAACAGCATCTAATTAATCATCGAACAAGCTAGGCATGATGTCGTCATCACTCTCTTCAAAAATCTCTTCCTTCTTCTCCTCTTTAGCCTGAGTCGCCGGCACTGCCACATCAGCCACAACGCCCGCACCAGTAGCAGGCGCAGCACCGCCTCCACCACCACCACCGCGGAGGGTAATATCCAAAACAAGGTCCTCGATGTTGTGCTTCTCAGCTAGCTTAGCGAACAAGGAAGGCCAGTAGGATTCGACGGAGACCTTGGCGGCCAAGACGATAGTACTGATCTTGTCCGCCGTTATTGGGATCCCATCGTCACTTAGGATCAGGCATGCATAGGTGCATGCAAGTTCTTGGGCGTTTGACATCAATATATTTGTGTGCAGGTTGATGAATGAAGGTTTGGAAGTTAAGGGAGGAAACTTAAACCTTCTCTTTCTTTTTTCTTTTAAAAAAAGAGGAGGTTGTGATTTCTAGGGTTTTGGTGCATGTGGGTGGCGGTATTTATAGGGGTATTTGGGGGAGTAACATGGATTGGTTTAAAAAAAAAATCTTTTTTTTTTTTTTTGTTGAGATATTGAAAAATAAGGCTTGTTTGATAAAGTTTTCTGCAAAAGAATTAGGGAATAATATTTTTGTAAATTAATTACCTATATTTGACTAAACTGTAAAAGGTGTAGTAGATTTTTAAATTGTATTTTTTATATAATCATGGAAAATTAAGTTTGCACTACATTTTTTTAGCATATTATTATAAATAAGTGTTTAATTGATGGTGTTTTACAATAATTTTAACAAATTACATATTCAAAACCTATTTATTAATAAAATGCACATAATAATTTTTTCGGAGTGATGCAAAGTTAATTTTGCACTCCTTATTTTCTAAAACAATAATATATATTTGTATTTATTTGACATTGTTTTAAAGTTTTAATTATAAATGAAACATAAGAATATACTTGTTATAAAATATAAACACATCATACAAAACAAATTTGCAATAAACTTTTTTGATTGCAAAGTTAAGTTTGTACAAAACACAATTTTGTGTAAAGTTAAGTTTGCACTTAGTCAAAATCCTTATTTTAAAACACAATTGATAAAAAAAAATACATTTATTTCAGAATGATAATGATATCTAAACCTTTATTTCTAAAAAATATTATTCGTTGATTTTTTTGCGAAAAATATTGTCATGCAATACTTTTTATCTCATTTCCAGTTTTTTTATTTTTATTTTACCCATACTTATAGAGCATGTGCAACTGTGCAAGGGGACGGCCATTATCTTAGGTTTATGCTTAATTTTGTTAAGCTCAAGAGATCGTTCGCCTCTCAAAAAAAAAAAAAAAAAATCATTCGACAAAAGGGCCACGTTGAAATAAGTGAAGACTTAACTAACATAATTTTTTGTTCAAGGTCATGGTTAAAGAGGGTCACCGGTGCAATTTACATTATATTAACTCATGTTGTTGTCCTAAAGACATATCATAATTTTACCTTTTTCTTATACAAGTCTAAATGATATGCCAATCTTTACGGGTGATGCTGTTTATTTTATTTTATTTTATTGGTTTTATATTAATTTATATAAAAAATTTGTACAAAAATAAGGTAAGTTTAACACTACTGATTGACAAATTATACATGTTACTTTAATTTGATTAAGATGAAGTTGTTAATTAGGATCTTAAGCTTATGTCTCCATGACAAATTTATTGATGTCATGAAATTAGAATTGGTGTATGATATTGGAATTTCTTGTTTGGATTGATCAAAATGTTATGTTTTAGAATTCAAGTATAATTCTAAAACCATCAATTAAATGATTGAATTCTATATGGATATTAAAATTTTGGGAAATTTGGAGATTGCACCCCACATTTTAGACCCCTTATTTGACATACCACCCCATATGTTAAAATCTTGGATTTTGCACCCCGTTGTTAGTAACTTCCATCCAACTCTGTTAATTAATTAATAAACTGACCATTTTACCCTTGCTTTCCACTCCAACAGCTAAGATTGAACGAAACCAAGGGCCAAACAAGTTGCCCCCAACCCAAATTTTAAGAAATTTACATAACAGCTTTTACATTTTATATGGAAAAAAAAGTCACTTACATTTAAGTGCTCCCTCCCCATATATAATGTGATTCTCAGTTGGAGGAAGAAATAGAGAAACGAATTTCAAAAAGATAAGGATCCATCCACATTGCTTCCATGTTCCGGTATCAACACAATCATCCCAGTATTTAAAGCTAGCCATTCCCTTCTTCCTCGCTATACGTATATATATATATATATATTAACAGCAAAATAAGGATGGAACATGAAGGAGAAGTATTTCAAAAGTATTTATAGCTAGCCATCCCCTTTTTTTCATGCATACAAATATAAAGTTTAAAAAAAAATTAATTTAATAAACGAAGAAAGATCTTCGTGGTAATATGTCTTGCTTTCAACTTAAAGCATGCAAGTTTAACTCCCTTCAAATATATTTTATTTAAAAGAATAAATGTCGGGGAAAAAAAATTATCAAAATTTAATATCATAACCGAATTTTGTAGCTTCTCTTTTATAATATTGTAGATAATTAAATACATAATATAAACCTACTTTGAAAATCTATTTGATTTTGGGAATAAAACATCTCAAAGTTTTGTTCATATCCAATTGTTTTAAATTGAATTTTGATTAGTTTTTCGACAATCAAATGCCTAAATTAGTAAAATATTTTCATCCAACTTTGAGTAAGTATGTACAATTTTGACATATTCGAAACATTAACTTGTTTATGCATACTCAATTGAGTTCTACAACAAATTTAAGTTGCAGTGAAGCGAATTAAAATACTTTGAACCAAAATGTTAGTGGTAGATTTCTTTATGCAAAAAAAAAATATATATATATACATATAAGCCTGTCGAAATATTTTAAATAAACGCAAGAAATTATACCGCGTAAGGTTTATGATAAAATTAAACGAATAATATCAATTTATATGGAGAAAAAGTTACTTATAGAAAGAAAAAATGATTGTTGTAGTTACAATAATAAAACGAGTATATTTTTTTTAGGGTAAAGAATGATGGTGATATTGTCAAGATAATTATATTTATTATCAAAGTAACATATAATTTATTATCAAGATTTTTGATAAAATTAAACAAATAATATCAATTTACATACAATTCTTTTTATTAATTAATAATTAATATTAATATAGGAGGACTCCTGGTTGTGAGGAAGGGCTGCTTTAATAAAACCCACGTGTCATTGCCTAGCCCGTTCATTTATTTTGACCAACATTACATAGGGCTGGGACCAATTCGGTTCTTGTCCTAAATGATAAGAACCGAAACTAAGAACCGAAAGTTAAAAACGGTTTGGTTTTGAGCATTTTTGTTCAAGAATCGAAAGTGGAACCGAACCGGTTCTAACGGTTCGGTTCTACCGGTTCTTCGGGAAACCGTTATAACCGTTAATAATCGTAGGAACCGGCCAAAAACTGTTCTAACGGTTCTTCGGGGAACCGTTAGAACCGTTAAAACCCTTAAAATTGGTGAAAATCGATCTAATGGTTATTCGGGGAATCGTTAAAACCATTAGAACCATTAAAACGGTTCCTAACAGTTCCTTTAATTAAATTGATCAAAGAACCGAGAACCGAACCGTTAATAACCATTAGGAACCGAACCGTTAAAAATGTCCACTTTAATAATAATAATCGAACCGAACCAATGTTTTTTCGGTTCGATTTTCGGTTTTTCGGTTTATTATCCCAGCCCTAACATTACAATCATGGGGTCTCATCATCAGTTAGTAGCTCAAGGTGTTTAGTACTAATTTAGGGGGTGTTATGCCAATCTATAAAACAACAAAACTAATAGTACTATTTTAGTAGTGATAGTTAAAAATAAAGTAATGTGATAGACAATGGTCACATCACAATAGTCACATTATTGTAACTATAATTTAGGGCAGTGATATTGGCACCCCCAAAAAAACTTGGTGACACTCTCACTTTCATTCGGTCCTTTACAACCGAGTAAAATATATGTTACTCGGTTATTGTGGACCGACTAGAAGCTTATATACTCTGTCCTTGATAACCGAGTAATGCGTTATTACGTTTATACTCGGTTCTTGACAACTGGGTAATGTATAATTACCCGGTTGTAAAGAACCGAATCAAAAATAGAATTGTTTCCAAGAGATATTGGGAGTGCCAATATTTTCACTCATAATTTAGACTAATGCTTGATTTTTTTCTTTTCAAATATTTTTGTTCTGCCATCTGACTGAAAATATATATTTAAATTTAAGAAGGAAAATGATAATATGAGGCCTTAGTGCACATGTTAAAACTATTATAAATAGAAAGAACATTTTTTTCTACGAGAATCTGTACCTTATTTAATTGCAGGAGTTTATTTTTATCAAATAAGTAAATGACAATAATGCAGCCCAATCTAAAAGAACGTATCAATTTGCACCCTAAATTGTAGCGGGACCCACAAAATCTACTTAAGGAAAAGCCATGCAACCACATTCCTATCCACCACGTACATTGTCCACTTGTTGAATTAATTGTTAGAGCATCTCCAACAAGCTCTTCAAAGGACTAAACTGCAAATTAATTGAATAGTCGTGTCAGCAAAATTCACTCCAACAAAAGTAGCACAATGGAATCTCCAATTTGAAGAGTCTTTCTCAATCTTCAAATATGAAGAGTGATGAAAGAACTCTTCAAACATGTTTTTTAATATTTTATTAAAGTGATTTTCTGCTAATTTAAAATGACATTGTTGGAAAGTAAAACATTTAATATATAATAATATATTAAAAATTAAAACAATAATATATTTGAAGAGGCTCTTGGAGATCATTGAAAATATTTTTTAAAATGGCTCTTCAAAGTGCTACATAGGTCAACAAAATTATTTTTGTAGAGTCATTTTTTAAGAGGCTGAAAATTATTTTATGTAGCATCTTAACCTCCAACGTGATATAATATTACGCGTTAAATGGAGCAAAAAATATATATCCCATAGATTTTGACTGGATAAAAGTGTAATCTTTTTTTTTTCTTTGTTAAAACTTGAAAACACTTATTTAAAACGTAGAAATATATATCTCATGGTCATCATTCTTGATTGCATTAGAAAGCACTTTTTGATATCCATCTAATTATATTATAAATTTTATATTTTATATTTTATATTATATTATTATTAATATTAATAATAATATATAGTAAAATGCTTTCTTTCTCTGCGGGGCTTGACACGTGTCCATTATTAACAAAACGTGCGATGAATATGCTCTAAGCCTGTCAGAACTCAGAAACGTAACAGTCCCTTCGTTCACCACCAACTACTACAAAAAAATGATTAAAACAATAACGGCGAAGATAGACAGTGCAGACCACGTTCCAAAATCCCTCATGAGTGAAGGAACGTCAAGGAAACGCCGCAACGACGGAGATGAGGAGAGTGATCCTCAAATAAACATGTCAGAATCTGCTCCGAAGAAACTAATGAAGACATTTTAAATTTTGGAGTGTGAAGAAGAGACGGCAGAGAAGAAGACAAAGAAGAACAAAAAGAACAAGAACAAGAAGAAGAACAAAAGAAAGAAGTACGAAAATCATGTCGATACCGACATTGACAAATTTGAAGCGTGGTTGAAGTACGAAGACAGAAGCGACTATGTGAGCCCTTTGCTAGATGGTAAAGAGGAAGAAAATGGTTATGTTCTAGACAGCGATGATGATGAACCTCCAAACCACTCCCCTCGATGAAAACCCTAGTTTTTGATTTTTTTAACATTTTCTTTTTTGGGTAAGGATTTTTGTTAGCAGATCCTCTTGGTAAATGTTTTTTTTTTGGTGGTTGTGTAAATGATTGGTCCTCAGAGCACCTATATCCCCTACTTTTCTCTCAATTGTTTTGTTTTGGGCCCCTGGCTTCTCCAAAGCATCAACCTTCAGAATGATCAACCTTTTTTTTTTGTTAGTTCAAATGCTTAGGTTCTCCTTCTCTGAATAAAAAAGGAAACTAAAAACATAATTTCATCATTTTTAAGTTGAAAATAAAATAAAATAAAATAAAATAAAAAACTGGACATAACTACACTTTTATTAAAGTACATCACAAAATAAAACAAGTATTTTCGTTCATAATTCTTTTAGGGAATACATTAGTTATTTTATATCAACCGAATGACAAAACTCATGGATTTAATTTCCATTAAGTTCATCAAGTATTAATAAGTATTTCTCGACTGTTATTACTCCATTAGGAATGAAGGACTTTGTTAACCTCTTTAAAAGAGGGTAATGGTGACCCTTGCATTTGATTGGTGGATGCAATAAAAACTGTGGGTATCGCCCAGCTCCCTAACCTAATGCGGCACCGGGTTCGGACTGCAGGGAACCGTAGCATGGGGGGACGTCTAATTCTTTTGCCGCCGCAAGTCGCCCTGGCTAATCGTAAGTAGCATGCAGGCATTCTCTCCCAATTAGAATTAATGGACAACATCGTTTTACACAAGACTTTTAAAATAGTCAAATTGTAAACTTGTGAGTTCCAACAATATTAATTAGTTGCAGCATGCAATACTTTACATGCCCAATCAGAATCGTTGCTTTAGATAAATACTACTTTACATGCACCAAGCATCGAAAATTGCATTATCTCACGCTGCCAAGGAAATAATTAAAACTACTCCAACTGTTAAAAGATCTTCGCTATAATTAAAACCTTCTAATTAACCTAAATTCTTCAATCAAATTACACTATACTATTATCTTCTTACAAGTTCTTCGCTTCTTGTTACTACGATTTCAAAGATGGGAGCACTAGATTATTCTAGCAGCAGCAATTCAGAAGAACAAAATCTCGTTTGCAGGCCAAAGCTATGCTTCTGTGGAAAAAACGCCTCCGTTAAGACTGGCCGGACACTGAAAAACCCAAATAGGATTTTCTATTGCTGCAAGAACAATGGCTGCAGTTTTTTTGAATGGTTTGTTCAACCAAGTGCTCTGTCTTCTCTTCCAGAAGAGAACAAAGATAGGTCGACACATTCAACTACTTCAGCTTCTGTTAATATTCTAAATAAGCACGAGAAACTGTATGTTATGGTTCTCATTGAAATTGTGTTAATAGTTGTTTTAATTCTTCTTGTAGTTTGCATAATATTAAAGATGTAAAAAATAAGTTATTTCAATAAAATTTGATCTTTGTTCTATCCATTGTGTTTCTTCTTTTGTTTTGCATAATATTATTTGATATGTAAAAATCAGTTACGGTTTCATTGTCCTTCAAATTGCGGATTAGATAATTTACAATTAACTAATTTACAAAATTTTAATTTATTAGTATTTGGTTGTGTAAATTGAACAGTTGTAAAGATAATAATTCAAGTTGATTCACAAAAACTCAAATTAGTCATTTCAAGTAAAACTTGAAATTGCCCCAAATTCAAGAATTTAATAATTCATTCCAACTCTATTTTTCGAAAAGATCTAGTATCTACCCGTGATGTTGATGCATCTAGACAAAATTTTAAATGACATAGAACAAAAGGGAACATTATTCTAACAATTGGAATTGAATTATTCATAAATGATCAAATTCATAATTCTTCAATCGAAAATTCCATAATTCTAAAATTAGGTAATTTACACAACCAAACGGGTGGTGTTTTCAATTAAATTTTATCAAAATCTTTGTTAATTAAACCCATTTGCATCTTACAGATAAATTTTACTGATGAGACTTAAAAGACAAAAATACAAATTCTATATTTCCTCAAATAAGCTGTTTCAATATCCAGCTGGGTCTTAAATAAAAATAAAAATACATATATACATGAGACTTCAATGCATTAATGATATTATAATTTTTATTTCACCAGTAAATAAATAAAAATATCTTTCATAATCAACGTCCACCTCCGGCTCTGGGCACTACTTCACTTGTCACCAATCCATCTTCCTCATCTCCATTTCTGTTTTGATTGCCTTCATATTCTTGCTGCAAAGAAAACAAATAAAAAATAAGTTTTATGTTATTAATCAACCAAGTACATTAAATACTCATATAATCAAATCAAACGGTACTTACAATACGACGTCGTAACTCATGTATTACAACGTTAGAAGCATTCAACCTATCTCTCGATTCTAGAATCTTCGAAACCAGTATGTTTTGCAACCCAACAATCATTCTCAGCAAGGTAGACACTTTCTTAACACTAACCTACATTTGTAAAATTATATTATGTATCAAACATAGGATAATAAAAATATATATATAAAAGAAAAAAGTAAGAACAAACATTAAAAAACATATCCACTTACAAATCTAACATGTTCTGGAATCTGCATATTGTTCATGTTAACATCTGATGGTATATTTATAGTCATTGGATCACTATCTTGATCTGGAATAAGAAAGGTCCAAGGTGGTATTGGGACATCGTCATCTTCAATTAGATTAACATTTTCATTACTAGTACAATCCTAATAATTTAAGATGTACAGATATTATTGGTTAAAATAAGAAAACATGTTAAGCAATTCTCGAATACAGGAAAAAAAACAAAAACAAACAAGCAGACTATACACAAATATTACCAAAAAACCGTGTGAGGAACACAGATCAAGCTTCGTACGACTGGTTCTATCTCGATTCTTGAATCTTGATGATGATGATTCCTCAGACTTTTTTAGGAAAAAATATCGGCGAGCATTGTCTACGATCTCTCTTGATCTTCTCCGGTAGTTACGTGATCTTGTTGGAACTTGCTGTGATGCTCCAACAAATCTCATCTTAGAAGAAGAAGAAGCAGCTCTGTATTTTACTTTTCTTTCTCTCTCAAAGACTCAGACCAAAAAAATAAACAAACAAAAAGCAAAGAAAGTAAAGTTGTATGTAAAATGTAACATGATATATAGAGATAAAAAATCAAACTCAAATCTATTTTGAAGTGTTATTTCCTATAAACATATGCCATTAATTAACTATAAAACTGAAATGACTAAAACACCCATAAGCACTTATCCTAATTCGGAATTGGGTTATACCAAGTCTGTTTGGCAAATGGAATCTTTAAAGAATCTAAAAGATTAATTAAAAAAAAAAGATCCGATCACCTTAACCTGCTATAACAGGTTAAGGGATATGCCAACTCATCAATGTGCATTAATTATATCAGTACCCATTTATGGGTAAAGAGAGAAGGTAACCATTGAAAACTCTTCCATATATATATATATATATATATATATATATATTATGTACGTACATACATATTCAAGAAATTTCGTCCAACCTCACAATGCTATCACCTGCTGTCAGAGCTCCGGCAATAGACCGTGGTGGCAGAAGTTCTTGGAACTCATATTTTTTTATCTTTTTTTTGAAATTTCAAATAAAAACTACAAATAATCTAAACAGTGGTAATATAATTCTCTGTCATTGTAATTTCAAGAATTATAATTCTAACATAATTTTAAATTTGTGTAACCAAACTCATCCTCACAAAAAAATTCTCTTCAAATTGGACAAAAGTAAAAGTTGAGTATAATGAAAACTTTGTACTCACCTTCTACAGTAACAATGTGAATAAAGGACAAAACAATACGTTCAATTAAAAAAAGAAAAGGACTAAATAGTAAATAACATCTTATATTTTTGGTTTCCTATTTCTTCGAACGAGTATCGCATTGGCACATAAAGCATTGTTGTGAACAAAAAATGGACCAAACTTAAAAATAACCAACAAAGTGTTTTTAGTCCAAATGTGTTGACAAGCATACTCAACAAAATTGTGTTTTTATTTCTCTATTTCAGCAAATAACATGTTAAAACAAATGCACAATATTTTACATTTTTAGTTCATTATTTTTTCAACATATAGTACATTAACATTTGTATACCTTCGCAAAAATAAGGACTAAAAACGATTGTTATCCTCCAACGAACATATTGCAACAAAAATAAGTACTAAAAGCGTGAACTAAAGGGACTACCAGTAAACTTATCCGATATTATAGTTTTTTTTCTTCCAACAATAAGAGTCCAGCTAACACGTACATTATAGAGTTGTTGCTCAACCAAGATAAGTACAGTCTAAACCAAATAACAGAAGTTGACTTTTTTTATTAAATCTAGCCATTTATTGAGAATCTACAAATACCCACAAGGGGTTGGTCTCGTTGGTAAGAGAAATGCTCCATTCGCTTGTCAACCAAAGGTTCGATCACTGTGAAAAGCACAATAGGAGTTTAAAACTTGTGTACATGTATTGTGAGAGAGTGCATCCTTAAGATCCCAAGAGAGGAACTAAATGAGGTGCATGAAAACTGGCCCAAAAAACCCTAACCGTTGACAAGTACAAAACCAAGAGGCAAGTATCAGGCAGCGAGCAACAGAAGCTGCACACTGAGTTTTAACTTTTTTCAACAAAACAAATTCTGTTATTCAACCTTTGGAGAGAACAATAAGAGTCCGCATACTGGGGGCGTTTGTACATGCATATTGCTAATTTTTTGAGCACGTGAATCACACTTCGAGAATAAGTAATTTAAAACAAAAATAGTTGGTGTATAAATAGTAAATAGCGTGTAAATTCTTGCCAAAGGCTCTAGGGTTCGAAACACCTTACAATAAATGGCTGCAACCCAATATTTAAATAAGCTCACACGAGTGAAATTGAAAATTAGAAAATGTCATAACTTCAAGGCAGGTGGAATGCCTATTGGGCTAGACGATGTAGATGTTATTTAACATAGGCTGCATGCCAAAATGAATAACCACTAACTGCAACCCCCTGCTCCATCGAAAGAAAAAGGCTTAAGTTCCATATCTTACCAAGTTTGGTACAATAATGGCCTCCACACGAATATAAAATGCTCATTGGGCGAATGTTGGTGGAAAACAGTTAAATTTTAAGCCAATCTATTAAAAATCAAGAAACCAACTTCTATATTCTCAACCAATACACAAACTACAAAATTAAAAAGAACAAGCACCTGAAAGTCCAATATTCTGAGATCTATCTTTTCTCTATCTGTGCTTTCCAAAATATAGCCAAAAGAAGAACATCGAAAATTTAATTGACCATGATATATTGGGGGTACGAAATGTAAGGAGAAATAAATAACCAAAACTCTAAAGATGCCCAGTTCTTGTGTACACACTGAGAGGGAAACGAGGTGGGTTCGGTCTGTCCCACTGACTAACCCCACAAGATCTGAAAAGGGGTTCGGTTTGGTTTGGCATATGCCTAATAGAAGAGAACATAAGACTGACTCAATTTATCTATCTCACATTCTGCCTGGTCTTGATCATTCTTTTGAGCGTCGCTAACCAGAAGTTGCATTCATCCCAGTCACTTGTGGTAAGTAGTACCTGCAACACAACAGTCGTTAAAAATTTGCGCTTCAATTAAGGACCCATTTGTTTCTATCCAAAAAAATAGCAAAAGTACATAAATGATTCTCCCCTAATCAGATGAAAGTTTGAACAAAAATAATGAACGAAATTCAATGCCTAACAAGTGAAAAGTAGTTTTCACTATTTTTACTTTTCACCTGGGTGATCTTATTTTTGCGCTGCTGACCAAAAGGGGCTTAAATTTGAAAAGATGAAAAATGGAAACTTGCCTGGATTTGGAGGGCACTACTAAAATCACCATTGTCCAGAGCTTGGCAGAGCTGAACAAGCTTTTCCCCGGCATTTTTAGATATGTCTCCGCTGTTGAGTTTTGCAAACAAGGCACCTATTTTCCTTGAATTGTCCTCTATTTCCCGCTTCTTAGCTGGGTTTGCACGTGGTCCTCCTAATGCCTCTGATGTCTCGTTAAAGAGTCTCTTCAGAGTTGCAATAACAGGCCTTTGCTGGGCTGGTCACCACAGACAAATAAAATATATATGAACTAGCTGGAAACTAGAAACTATAAATCGTCACACAGAATAGGGGAAAAAGGGTCAGCCATCAGTATACATTAAAGCAAATAAAAAGAATATATAAAGTGCAAAATGTAAAAAGCATGAAAGGCCAAATAATAGGAATTCAGCATCAGATTATTCCAACTGTGACCATTAGCAAGAAGTGAATTTGAAAACACTTCCACAATAGGTCGTGTAATTCTTAGGTTTGTAGTTTGTACCCATCCCCACCCCAATAAAAAAGAAGGTATTCTTCCGACCAAATTAAAATACATCTCGATGAAGTACCTCTCTATTTCTCTGTCCTGCCAAACAACTCTCTAGTATTCTGCTATAAGGGTAACAAAAGATATGGCCATAGGTGGTGAGCAGTATTTGATGTATATACATACATCACTCGATGCGTGTCAGTATTATACTTATTTTTATGACATTGACTTCAAGGTCATATAATTATTTTTTTTTTATTTTTTTTTGATAACCATGGGTATCAGGGCCCCACCCCCACTAATCCCATGAGGACTTGGTTGCTCGACCAGGAGACGCCCCCAGTGGCCCAAGAAAAAGGTTTCAGACAGCGAGGAATCGAACCTGAGACCATGCGCCTACCCACATAGTTTCAAGTTCGCCCTTACCGCTATGGCAACCCCTTGGGTTGACTTCAAGGTCATATGACACAGTTTTCTTACGTGGTTAAGCTACATGTCCCTTACAGGAAAGATCATGGGTACGAATCTCTATTCTACATTTTTCAAATTGATGGTAATTTTGTTATTTCAGGACGCATTTAATATGTAGCTAATGTTTAGCAATCAAGAGAGGGGGAAAGATTACCTGGCACATTTGAAGTATCAACTGTTTGCACTGTAGGTGGGGGAGCTGCAGGAGTTGCAGCTGGTGGTACTGGTGCTGAACGGGTTGGACTAGGAGGCTGTGAACCCATCCCAGGTCTTTGTACTCCAGAATTATTAATTGGCATAAATCCCCTAGGTGTTGAGGTGGGAGCCACAACCTGAGGAATCTTGTGCCCAGAAGCTGGACCCACTTGAGATGGGATATGGCTAAGTGAACCAGCCGCTGGAGGTCCAGCTTGGTAAGTAGGGTTAGCATTTCCCTGAGAGAGGTAAGCAAAGAGAATTTCAGTTGGCACAATAAACATGTAATTAACAAATACCAATGAAGATGAAAAATAATGATTATACATACAGGATATAACTGGGAACCCAATGTGGGCTGCTGATATTGCTCCACGTTTCTCAACACTGGAGGGGTTGAGGGAATGAAGGGTACCACTGCAGGCTGAGTGGTAACTGGAGGTGGTGCAAAGTTCATCTGAAACGAGAAGGATAACCGAAAATCAGACAATAAGCGACAATAGTCTGGAATTTACTCGAGTAACGGCAATCTGGCGGAGAGAGATATAAGAAGGGAAACTTTTAGCAGGTAAAAGCATAAGTTTTGCCAAACCAGATCGTGACTGTAACTGATCATTTTAGGCAGTAAACAAATATAGCAACGGAAGAACAATCTTTTCGCAAGAATAAACACCAAGAACAAAATATGATTATTGTTAGTGCAACTCAAAATAATTATTTCCCACACGAAAATGAACCTGGTGAAGCAAATACCTGGGGCATTTGAGGTGCCTGAGATGGAAGAAACATACTAGGCTGGGGCGCAGGTTGATAAGGAGCAGGAGCACCATATCCTCTCCCATATGAACCACCATATGACTGTTGTTGGTAGTTTTCTCCATAAGGACTTCCAGGAACACTCTGCTGCAATGGCGATGGTGCTGTTTCCTGAGAAGAGGAGAAAGCACAAAAAGAAAAGGTGTCAAAAATGGCAAGGCAGTAAATTCTCTGATTAAAACAAAATCTGGAAACCTGTCTTTGTGTCATATCACTATATCAGGTTCATACACTTGGGGTGCATTTGATAAAAAGTTGGATAATGATTGAAAACAAAACTAGATTTTATAAGAATTGGGGGAAAAAAAAAGGATAAGTGATTTGGTGAGATGTTGTCCACATTGTTCTTATTTTCCATGAAAAGTTTGTCATACCCTCAACCCAAAGAATTTATTCCGTGGAAAATCAAAAAAGTCTTAGAACATCTTACAAAATCAATCATCTCTTTCTCCAACTTCTTGTAAAATAGTAATGTTTATCAATCACTTTCCATTTTTTTTTTATCAAACACAACCTTAGTGTCATTGGTTTTTCGTGTTTCAATCGTGATAATTCCATATAAGGGAGTAGTATCATGCATAACACCTTAACGAGTTTTATTACCCACTTGTGTAACCGTGTCTGAAGGGTTAACCTCATTAGTGCCCCGAACCCAGTAAGCCTTAAGCCCTCAACTGATACTTTTTTTTACAAGGAAAATGACTCAACTGATACTTGACTATACTTGTGGCATCTCTTTTTGGCAAGTTTAGTTAAAAGAAATACTGCAAATTAAAATATATATATATATACTACACACTGAAGAGATGCAAAGCAAAGCACCTTGTAATAAGATTGAGAGGAATCAACAACTCCATAACCAGATTGGTCAGCCCCATATACAGCTCCCTTTTGTGATTGAGAATTCTCAAAATCTGTAGACTTCGGTACTTCTTTTTCTGCATCAGTTAGAGTAAAGAATCAGCTGGCGCAAAACTGACATGCCCTAATTTAGACATGCAGCAGAAAACTTATTCTACAAGAAAAACTGTGCAAGTCATTGACGCATCCAATAGATACTATCTAATCAGAATATGCCATTTGTTAATGAGGAGGAAAAAAGCCCAGTGATAAAAAATAAAAAATACTCCGTACATGACAAAGGGCAACGATGCCTATATATAAAAACTAATAATCTGTCATCATAAGCAGCTAGTGGCTGGGAAAGATAGGATACCTTTTCGAGATTTAGAGTCTAATTCTTAGTTCACAATCCCCCTTACTAACCACAATCAAAGTATTGGTGCCTATTATAGGGTGTGTTTGATGTGCCGGATTAGAGAGTCGGATATGCTTATTTAATCCCATCTAAACAAGATAAAATAATCCGAGGTGGGATTCGTTAATCCTTCTCTCGGTGGGATAAGAAGCTTTAGTGGGATAAATAATCCGTCCCGATATCCAATCCCGACAAACACCAAACATAAGATAGGATAAAGTTATCCTATCCCACCCTCTTATCAAACGCAGCCTATTAAGGTCTGCATAAGCCCCAATAATCAGACTAAATCGCAAACAAGCAAAGAAATGGACGGTGCCAAGGGCCCAAGGTGCAACAGCTTTCACACTGAAAAATTAAATATTTGAGCAAATTTAAGCGATAAAATGCAGAAATATAATGATGATGAAAGAAATTGACAAAAGAATCCTCCAGTTACCCTATCTTGTCATATGGTAAAAATAAAAAATAAAAATCACTTAAAATTTTCAAATAAAACCTCACCCTAAAAGCTAAGAAATTGGGAAATTTTCCTTAAGCCAAAAACAGTAAGCTGAAAGCTTCACAAGTAAATCTCATGTAGGGAAGCTCCTCGCCTCCAACTACGCTTATCCTTGAAGCAAAGCTTCTTAATGGCAGAAATTCAAAGAGATCATGGAGACTAATTGAGGAAATATATTTTTGTTCCAATGGTGTTTTGACCATATGAGGTCACTTTCCTTGTACTACCCTAGTTTTGAGGATGCGGTCCTCATTTTACTGTGTTTCCATCTTTATCTAGTAAATTTCGTTGACAATTAAAAAGAACTTAGAGACCAATTTAACTTTTCGTTTTATTGAAAGTCAGAACTTCGAATGCTTGTTTTCCTCATAAATCACAGATATTAACCCCAAAAATTTATATGAAAGAAGATTTGAGGAGAAAGCAATTCATCACAAAAGATGATAAAAAAAAAAAGCACAAACCAGGTTCGGTTGCAAGGGCAATACAATCCCGTAAGATTATGAGTTCAGGAGTCAATTCCTCACTCCCCATAAGTTTCAAGTATTCCATTGCAGTGGTTAAAAGCCCTTGGCTTGCTAATATTTCAGCATACTTCTCAACAAGCTTGCACAAGGAAGCGCTAAATCGCTTCTGCCCAGTTGCCAAAGCAAGGACCATGGTCTTTTCCATTAAATCCTAATAAAATAATGAAATAGAATCAAATCTCTAGCTAGAACATAATTATAATCAAATGTGTAAATGTACCATGCGTACCTGAAGAAGGTCAACGTATGATTTCCCCTCATGCTCAGTTGTCACATTCTTTGACCAAATTTCCACTGTTTTATCAATATTTCCAGCACATATATAACAAAGAGTTGCAGCTAGTGTATTGCCAGCATACATGAGTCTAGAAGCAAGCGTGTCACACAGAATGGTCCACTCTTCTCTTTGTGCAAACTGGTTGTCAACAACAATAAGCATTAGCATGTGAAAATGGCAGAATAGATAAATGCAATATCTTTGTGTCACTATTATCAAAAGCCAAAGCATTGGCATGTCTAGGCTTCACTTGTCTTTCTGCATTTCAGCAAGGAAAAAATCGAGTATAGTCGTGTTTTATTCCCAGGACAGTCGTTATTGTCTTTTATTTTAGTCCCTGTTTATTTACTGAAATATATGGGCCATATGGTGTTTCTTAACCGTCCATAGGAGAATCGTTACTGTAATACCCCGTTCTTTCCTTCCACCGCAATCGTCTTCATTCGTCCACTTATTTCACTGTGAGTGGTGAAATCTTGGGTTATGGAGCCTCGTAGTGTTCTAGCGTTTCGTACTAGTTATATTAGTACAATTACACTCGTGTGAATGATCGTTTCGTGATTCGGGTGGTCCGAATCGATTTCGGATCGTAAATCGTGCATTTCGGAATTACGCGATTCTTTGATTTTAGCCAACTTTGGAGCTCCGTAACTTCTCCGTCTCTTATCCGATTTAGTCACTGTTTGCTCTTATGTCTAGGTTTTGATGCATTCTAAAACTTTTGTGTTTTGACCGAAAGTCAATTCATACTCGTCGTTGGTCAAAACGCCATGCGACTTAGGCCGGTTAGTGAAATCTGTTTGTTCGGTAGCTTAATGGCAGAGAAGCTATCTTCGAAGGACTTCTAGGAATTATTCATCCATAATTTGGGGACACTTCCTCTTAAGAAGTAGTAAATCTTTGAATTAGCTTTCCGTGGACATAAAGATCACCCCAATCCGAGTTCCGAGCAAAGAGTTATACCCAAAATACCAACAGTGGTCAGTGTGGTGAAATGCAAAATTTGGGCTGAGTGTTTCTGGGATCGATCCCTGAAACCTAGGATCAATCCCAGAGCCCTGTGTGTCGAATTTTAACCATTTTTAACCCATTTTTCTCACCATTTATCACCACCAAGCACCCATTTCGACCCATACACCCCAAGATCACCTCAAGAGAGTTCTAGAGAGAGAAAGAGAGATTCTCGAGGTTTTAATGATTTATTCGTCATAAACCAAGATTTGTGCCCTAAATCCACACCTTCATCACTATTTATCATCTCCTACCTCCATTTCCTCAATGTGAGCTTGAAAGGGAAGCTAGGATTTTGAGGTTTTGGCGTCTACACTTTTCGAAGCACTTTAATCGCATAGAATATCGTCAATAGAGGTGGGAACACTATTACAAAACTTATTTTACAAATGTTTACTTGTTGCATTAGATATTTGAACAGAAATTGGGGATTTTCATCTAAACCCTAGGTTGTTTGCATCTCATGGGATTTGAGCTAGATGAGGCTTCAATTAGTGATGGATTTGAATGGGTTATCACTTCTATTGCATGATTTAACAATTAAATACATGTTTTGATGTTTACACCACAAGATTCACAATGAACCCATCTAGTAGCTATATATGTAACCTAGAAATCGGGGGTTTTGGGATTTGTGCACATAGAATGGGTGATTATCGGTTATTAACGATAGATGTACACGTTTCATACCATCAGATGCGACTGTCAGTGTTCTAAAAATCGCACCTAGGCGGCGCTTAGGCAGAAATCGCTCCTCCCCCGCCCGGCCTAGGGCAAGTCGTTTGTGTTTAGGCGCCGGAGTGATTAGGCGACGATTAGGCGCCGATTTTCCGATTGGTTGTGGATGAGACGTGGGAGAGAGAACGAGATTGAGATAGAGAAAGACGTAGATAGAGAGAGAGAGAGTACGTACCTGTGAAGTCGTCGAAGCCGGTGAGAAATCGTCGAGGTCAAGGGTGAGATGGGTTGGGGCTGAGAAGATGTCGGGCCCTGACAGCTAGGGTTTTGTTTCGATGGTTGCTGCGAAATGGGGGCTGGGTTCACGGGGAAAGAGATGATATATATTTGGTTTGGTTTGTCTTATTAAGTTTTATTATTATTATTTTCACCTTATATATTTTTAGTTATTTGTAATTTCACCCCTATTTATTTTTCTTTTGTTAATTTTATTTATTTATTATTTTAAAATTTGGACTTTTTTTGGAATGCATGTTTTATTGGTTGAATGTTGGACAATTAATGTTAATTTGAAAGGTATATTATATTTTGTTAGTATTATTTTATTTAAAATAATATTTTTAATAAAAAATCGTTTGACCGACTAGTCCCCGATTAATCCCCTAGGCGCTAGGCCCCCCCTCGCCAACCTAGGAGCACCTAGCGATTTTTAGAACATGGGCGACTGTAGAGCATTATTTATGGTATTTGCACTAAGAACCCTCTAGGGCAAAGTGATACGCACTAAACCTTGAGTCTAGCGCTTGGTCTGGAACATGGTAAGCACTAGTAACGAGAATACAACCCCGATACTTTCTAAGAGTGTAGTGAACATAGTTGATGGGGCAAAGGCTGCCTTGGCCATGAGCATAAGTAGCTAGGTGAGCAGTATTCATATGCCGGTTGAACTAGAAGCATGCTAATCGATAATTGAATTGACTACGTGGCTAGAGAATTATCATAAAACGCTAAGTCCCTGTTTGGTGGTGGTTGTTTTTTTCCGAATTTTAAAAACTCAACTTAAAATTAACTTTACTTTTACACTTTCCAAAATTTATTTCACTCTACTTTCTTTCTCTAAAAAAACTTTTAAAACACCATAACTTTAAATCCAAAAATCAAAATTAGATAAAAAATATATATTTGAAATCTACTCGTCGAGATCTATAACATAAGATCCATTGTGACTATTTTTTGAAATTTTTTTATGAGATTTTTTGATTAGTTGAAAAAAACTCAAACAAAAACCAAATTCACTTTTCAACATACTTCCAAATTCTACCAAACACCAAATTTTAAAAACTCAACTTAAAAATTCAACTCAAAACATCAACCAAACATCACCTAACAGCCTTAGTTTTATATACATGGTACATATGAGATATATATAACATCAATAATGAACCGGTTGGCCATAATGCATGAATTAGGGGTGTTGTCAAAAATCCAAAAACCGAACAAACGAACCTATCCGATCCGTTATAATCCAAAATTATCCGAAACCAAAAAAAAACCGAAACCGAAATCAAAAACCGAAACCGATTAATTCGGTTCTGTTCTGGGATTTCGGGGACCCGTTTTGGACCGAAAAACCGAACTTTGTAAAAAAAACTCTTAACTTAAAAGGTAAAAACCCACAGCATCTTTAGTCTCTAGAGACAAAAACCTAATCAGCGTGGTCTCTCAATCTCTCTCTCCATTTCTCCGCCGCACCTCCAGCCTTCTCTATCTGCACAACCCAACATCTCTCTTTCTAATCTCTATCTCTTTCTCTCAGGTAGTCGCTAGCTACAATCCAGAGCCGCGTTCCGCCGTTCCTTTATCTCTTTCTCTAAACTTTTCTCTTCATGGCAAAGGAGTTAACGAGGTATATTTTCGCCTTCTCTGAACTCGATCATTGTATATTTTTGCCTTTCTCTTGATGTTAATTTGTGTTTGAATGAGGTTAATTTATGTTTGGCCTTTTCTAAACTAGGTTAATTTGTGGCTGGCTCTTCCATTCTTCTTCTTCTCTTCGTCCACACAAGAGAGAGGGGGTGTGACCTGAGAACATCTACACAAAGTGGTATTGATTTTTTTATATATATTTAATGCTCTTTTATGTTCTGTTGTAACTGATTGCTGCTTTGGAAACTTGTTATATTTTTTATTTGAAGTCCCAAGCTTGGTTAATTTCTTTCCCCTGAAAGGTTATTTATTTGGTTTGATGGATCTATGCCTTTTTCGTCTATTATTAACATGCTAGTTCTATTATGTTCAGTGCATAATTTTGGTTATTTTCAAGTGCTGAGTTCTAATGTTTTAGTTGGTATGGTCTTTATCCTCCAGATTTAGAGGTCTTGCTGCAAAGTATTTTGATATTATGTCATTGTTATTGTTGTCATTTATACATAGGAGAATTTGGATGTGTAAAATTGCTGCAATCAGAAAGGAAAGGAAATGTGGAGTGGAAAGGGAAATGAAAGAGGTGAGAAAACTGATTCTAGGAAATTAATGTTTGTTTGGATCTACAGCAGCTTCTCTTCAAGGGTTACCGAATATGAAATTTAATTTTTGAGTTGATGAGCAAATATATATGATTTCCCCCTTTGTTAATGACAAATTCTTGAAGTACATAAAAATTATTGATTTCCCCCTTTGTTAATGACAGTTTTGTAATAATTGTGCACTTTGAGCTATTTAATTGCTGAATAATCCTTTTGTAATAACTGTGCACCTTTTCTAATTGAAAAACTTGAATTTTATAACAAAATCCTTTTAATAATTTGAAGATATTAGTCAATTTTTATAAGATCTTCACTAAGATTGATGGTTCACTAATGAGTCCAGGAAGCAGCGTGTTGGATTTTGCTGCTTGTTTTGTTAAGTTATTATACTTGTTTGTAAAGTTGGCTCTGTTTAATTTATGGGACATTTGGGTTTTGGGTACCAAAGTTTTGCCGAAATTGGACTTTAGGTACAGAAGGTTTTGAAAATTGAATTTTGGGTACCATTTTACACTATTTCGTGCGTCAACTAACGTTGACTGTTAACTCTCTCCAATTTTGTGTTTAAAGTACCGAAATTGTCCTCAACAATTAACAAACACTCTTAAAAAATAATTTATCTCCCAAATCACGATCAAAAGAGATAGAGAGAGAAAAGAAGAACCCACCCACAATTTCCCGATTCATATTCCCTTGTACAACTGCTTCTCCATTTCTTCTTCCACCACAAATCCAACTTTACCTTTGTGGAGTAATCAAATCAATCGAAGAAGATGAGTCGAGTGGCAGGTGGGGCCAAAGGAGGGAAATGGAAGAAAGGGTCAACCTTCACGATTGATTGTGGTAAGCCGATGGAGGATATAATCATTGAGATTGCATCACCGGAAAAGTTCCTCCAGGAGAGGATCAAGGTCGACGACAAGGCCGCTGCTCTTGATGATTCCGTCATCGTCACTCGTGAGAAGAGCAAAATCACATTCTTCACCGTCCTTTCCATCTCCCTCCCTTGGCCCCAAATAGTTTGGATTTTTGTTATTTTTGGATTTAGATAATATGATACTTCCATTTTTAGATTTTTTTTAAAAAAAAAAACCACCCACATTCCTCACCGTCCTTTCCATCTCCCCGCATACGTCGCCGGAAAAAAAGAACGTAGACAATCACTTGAATTTGGATTTGATTCTCATAAGGAAAGGAAATTATGTTCATTATAAACCCCTTAGAGATCTATTCAGGGTGCTTACGGCGTCGTTTGGTAATCCTCCTTAAAGATCTCTCTCTCATTCATAGATGAATGGTTAAAAGACAAGCCCCTCACTATCTTTAACTTCTCTCTCACTCCTCCATTCTCCATTGATGAAAACCGTAATCCAACCCTAACCCATATAAGGCAAACCACGTACAGAACCATCAGTGAGTTCCCATATAACCAGAGCACGCTCCTGCTTAGCTTGGCTTACCCCTCTCTCTCTCTCTCTCTTCTCTTTCCCTTTCTCTTTCCTTTTTTTTTGCAATTCAAAACGAGCCTTTAATTTCATGATGGGTACTTTCTGAATTAAATCCCCTTTCCCCACCTCTTCCCTTTATTATTGTCATTATATCATTCTCTATTTCTTCTATCATTTTCTATTGTGTCTCTCTCTCTCTCTACAAAATGGACTATCCCAACAGCGGCAGTATCCAGTCCTCAAGTGGAGGCGATGACAACTACGATTCACACGCCGATTCCATCTCCAGTTTCATGGAGAGTTCACCATCAAAACCCAATTTGATTTTGAAGCTAGGGATTCCCAAAAAATGAAAATTGTTTTTCTATGTTCAAGAAAAGAAGAAATTGGATAGGGAATTAAGAGAAAATAGGGGAAGGAAGGAGGAAAGGATTAGATTTATTGAAATTGATCAAGAAATTGTACAATGTTGATATCAAAATTCAAATTGGAATAAAAGATTTTGATGTTAAACAAGGGTATTTTTGGGTACAAAATTTTAAGTTAACAGTCAACTGTGCTTGACTCACAAAATGGTATCCAAAGCTCAATTTTCAAAAACTTCGGTACCCAAAGCCCAATTTTATCGAAACTTTGGTACCCAAAACCCAAATGACCCTTAATTTATAGTTTTACATTGTAAATTTAGTGCTATTTTTTTAATGTAGTTTTTAACTAAAGTATTAGCAATATAAAAAAACCGAATGAGACCGAACCGAACCAGACCGAAACCGAATAATTTGGGGAGGGTTTGGGTTCCATAGGTATAAAAACCGAAACCGAACTATAAAGTTTAGGGAGGGTTTGGGGTACCCTAACCAAAACCGAAAACACCCCTAGCATGAATAATAATTAGACGATACGTACGTGAAGTATAAGCGTGATGACGACGCTTATAGTGATGATGAATGATCACTATAATATTCATAAATGAATAGTGGGCGATTGTATATTGTATTTATATGTGGATTGCCATATGTGTGATGGATTGTATGATTGATGATGATGATATACATTGTTGAATGGATATGATATATTCCTGTTATTGCGATCACACATATGGGCTGAATTGATGGACCGAGTGTACGGGTAGCTCCCATGGCTCGAAGATGGGCCGCCCTGGGTGAAATTCCCTAAACCGTGCACGGGAAAAGAGATTGGTGTACTTCGCCGGGTGGTTGAAATCCCACGAAAAAGAGAGCCCGCACTTTCTGACTGACTACGTGTCCTCAAGCTATAGAGTTTCCCCGAAAGCGGAGTAGGTCCCATGTGCCACTACTGACCAATTAGTGAGTTTCCCGGAAAGTAGTTGGACTACTAATGGTTACTACCCTACTAGGGTGTTTCCTGGTGTAATTCTTTCCGAGTGTCGTAGTTGGCTTATATGGGCAATCTCCTCGTTAACTATTCGGAGTGTCGTTCCCGAAAAAGTATCCTGCGTGGATTATCTCCGAACGACTTACTTGAAGAACCAAGTTCCTAAGCTACTCCCCACTTAGAGGAGACATGGATAATAACCTTGGAACCTTCGAAATCTGTTGTTCTGAACCTAGACGACCGCGGGGTGAAACTGAGGCATTATGCAAGAGATATGATACGGACGATGTGTTGTGGTTAAATGTTATTATCATTATTATTGTTGTTGTCTCATATCTATACTGTTTTATATCTAAATGTCTCGGACATAATTTTTTTTTTTTATCAGAAACAAAGCTTATATATTGATTGAAAAAATCAGATACAAGCAAAGGTGCTGGATGCGGATGAGAAATCCGCTACCAAGCACACCAAAAAATAAAACAAAAAGGAACAGCTCCATCCTCGATCACAAAACAAACAAAAAGAACCCTACTACAAATCAAAACTGATCCCATGCCCAAAAAACAAGCAGTACCCCCTAACAACAACAATCATACTCCTAGGCACTAGGCAAACCTCTAAGGCCTAAATAAGGCTACTGCATAGCCAAGCCCCAATCCCTAGCAATCTCTGATATAGTCCAGATTCCAAAATTCTTTGAAGAAAATGCCCAAAGTGAAGCCAGGTTCTTGATTCTGTCCCAAGTCTTTTCTAATTCTTCTTCGGTTTCTTCAAAAATTCTCTTATTTCTCTCTCTCCAAATACACCACATCACAGCCATGCAACTACACCTCCATAATGTTTTGCTTTTCTTTTTGTCACCTATGAAGAACCACTTGATGGTAAGCAATTCATACCAAGAATCCGGAAATACTGCAATCAAGTCAAATTCCTTTAGGACCTTGTTCCAGATTTCTTGAGCAAAAGAGCAGTGTAATAACAAATGATCAATGTTCTCTCTGTCCCGCTTGCATAACACACACCATGAAGGAGATAGATGCATAAAAGGCCTTCTGAATTGAATTAAATCCGCTGTGTTGACTTTCTTTAATGCAACTAACCATGCCAAAACACGAACTTTAGGAGGAATGCCTGATTTCCAAATCATATCCGCTGGAGCAAAGATATAACCTGCATCAGATTTAGTAAGAATTTTAAAAAAAGACTTCACTGAGAACATTCCATTTCTATCTCCTCCCCAAACTCTACTATCCTCTTCATCACTAGCCACTTCAACACTATGTAACCTTCCCAACAGAGCCCTATATTCCTCCTCCTCCGATTCTGTAACATTTCTTCGCAGTATCACATTCCATGAATGATATTGGGTAGAATCCCAAGAAAGATTATCAGCAACCATAGCCCTCGGATTCTGCACTACTCTGAATAGACCCGGGAATTGATCTTTTAAACCTATATCACCAACCCATCTATCCAACCAGAATTTTGTTCTTGACCCATTGCCAACTCGATAATTCACATTAGCCAAGAAGGTCTCCAACCCATTTGCAATCGCCTTCCAAGGGTTTCTGAAAGTACCTCTACTTGCTTTATTCGCATCCCAGCCATTCTCGAGTACTCCATATTTGCTTCTGATAATACGATGCCAAAAAGCACTATGTTCATTTGGAAATCTCCAAAGCCATTTACCAAGCAATGCTTCGTTCCTCTTGATCAAATTGCCAATGCCAAGCCCTCCCATCTCTTTGCATTTGGACACCGTTTCCCAATCAACTAAATGATTTGTTTTCCCTTTATCCATTCCTTCCCATAAAAAGCATCTCATTAATTTTTCAATCGTCTTAGCTACTGAAACCGGGATCTTGAACAATGAAAGAAAGTATGTAGGTATACTATCAAGAACTGATTGAATGAGTGTCAACTTCCCCCCTTTAGATAAACATCCCTTGAACCACCCTTTGAGCCTTTTAGTAACCTTCTCTATCACCGGATTCCAAAAATTGACTTTCCTTGGATTGTCACCCAAAGGAAGTCCTAAATAGGACATTGGCCAGCTACCAACTACACACCCAATTCTCTCAGCAAGGGCCCCCATCTCACCCTCACCTACATTAATTCCCACGACTTCCGTCTTAGACAAATTGATTTTCAATCCTGACGCATACCCAAAGATATCAAGGATTCCCATTAAGTTACTAATTTTGTGTTCATCATTTGAGAGGAAAAAAATCGTATCATCAGTGTTAGTAACCATCTCACCCAAAAGCTTAAGCTGTTAAGTAGTGGGCCAACAATGTATATCATACTCTTCAACACTCCCCCTCACGTGCGAGCCACTCACACGTGGACAGACAAACGAAACCAAAGGCCAAACCGGCCAAACCAAAGGTGCATATTGCACAAACACAAAGGGGGAAACAAATGCAAGCGGGAGGATTCGAACCCAAGACCTTGCAGAACCTTAGCTCTGATACCATGTTAGTAACGATCTCACCCAAAAGCTTAAGCTGTTAAGTAGTGGGCCAACAATGTATATCATACTCTTCAACAATCAGCAAATTGAAGATGAGACAAACTTACACACTCCCTACCAATTGAAAACCCTTCAATAAGCCCTCTTGTTTCCGCCCTTTCCACCAACAGATTGAGCACATCCGCAACTATAACAAATAAGAAAGGTGATAATGGATCACCTTGTCGTAACCCTCTCGAAGCTTTGAAATTCCCTCTTGGTTTCCCATTCATCATTACTGAAAAATTCACCGTCGACAAACACCCTTTGATCCATTTCCTCCATTTCTCTCCGAAACCCTTACGTTCAAGAACATGGTCCACAAAATCCCACTCTATGTGATCGTATGCCTTCTCGAAATCGATCTTCAAAACGACTCCTTTCTTCTTCATCTCCCTATATTCTTCCACTCCTTCATTAGCGATGAGTGCCAAATCAAGTATTTGCCTATCCTTAACAAACGCACTTTGAGCCATGCCAACAGTCTCGCACAACACCTCACGCAACCTCAAGGATAAAACCTTAGCTAAGATCTTGTAAAGGCTAGTGACAAGACTAATAGGCCGATAGTCTTTGAGCTTGAATGATGCTATCTTCTTCGGGATTAAGCAAATGTAAGTAGAATTTGTACAAGCGTTGACCACTCCCTTCTCGAAAAACTCATTCATCACCTTCATAATATCCTCCTTTAAAACTGTCCAACACTTCTTGAAAACTTCCATTGTGTACCCATCCGGCCCCGGAGCTTTGCTACCTTCACATGAATCAATTGCCTCTTTCACCTCATCCTCTACAAAAGGCCTCTCCAACCAAACCTTGCTCTCGGATCTAATGGGGTTCCAATTTAACCCCTCAAATCCCACATGCGTTCTTTGCTTCTTTGTGTACAACCGCTTAAAAAAATTCACCAACTCACTCTCAATTTCTTGCTCTGTACTTACCACCGACCCATCCTCTCTCTCAAGCTTGCTTATAAACTTATTGGCCTTCTTTTGATTGACAACCCTATGGAAGAGCTTCGAGTTCGCATCCTATTCAATTGCACCTTTTATTCTAACTTTTTGGTTCCATGATATCTCCTCCTTCAATAACAGACTCTCAAACTCCAATTTCAATTGGTTTCTTTCTGCTTTTTTGTCAACCCCAATGCTTCCCCTAGCCTCTTCCTCGTCAATTTCCTTGATGCGCTTCGACAATTGTTCCTTTTTTATTCTGACATCCCCAAACACTTCTAGATTCCATCTCCTGATCCTGAGTTTGGTTTGTTCCAATTTTTTCATGAACTTGTAGCCTTCCCACCCATCTAGCTGGCTCTCCTTCCACCCCTCACTAAACATTCCCATGAAATTTGCATTGCTTAGCCACATATTCTCGAATCTAAACGGCGAAGGACCCCACCTAAAAGGAGTCGTATCCAACAATAGAGGGAAATGATCCGATGTCAACCGCATCAAAACTTCCTGCCTAGCAATTGTCAACTCCTCCCACCCTCCTGAAAAAAGAAATCTATCCAATCTTGAGTGTATCCTCCCATTTGACCAAGTAAAATCTGCGTTGCTAATATTCGGATCTGCTAGTTCCGCATCTCGGATAAATGAATCAAATTTGCGCATACTCTTAGTCCATCTCCCAATCACTCCACCTTTTTTCTCCGACGGAAATCTGATTGTGTTAAAGTCGCCCCCTAAGCACCATTTATCGCCGCACAAACCGGATAAATCCGCCAACTCCTCCCAAAATTCCTTCCTATCTCTATATCTACATGGCCCGTAAATACCAGATAGCCACCAACTTTCCCCTTGTTTCGATTTCAACTTGATAGACAAGGAAAAAATACCCTCAACACACTCTTCACACGTCACCACTCTAACATCCCAAATAATAACAACTCCTCCCGATCTACCCATCGAAGGGATAAAAGCCCAATCTTTATACCTTACCCCCCAAACAGAACCAACAATATCCCATGAGATCACGGCTTTCTTCGTCTCTTGTAAAATAACAATGTCTGGTCTTTCTTTTGAAATTACTTCTTTGATGCTCCTCCTCTTTTCCTTCCCCCCCAAACCCCGTACATTCCAAGATAAGATCTTCATCGAAAACTTTTGTCACCCCTTCTACTAGAACTCCCGCCCCCTTGCTTATCATAGTTCACTTCACATTTTAAGTTGTGTACATTAGACAAACATAGACACTTATCAAGCGAATCATAAAATATACAGGAAAGCATTTGGCCATTCATAATATACTAATACATAAAGTGGAAAGTATTACTAGCTCTTGGCCTTAAAGAGATAGTATACGTGTTTGAGGAAATGTGCGGTTCACGAGGTTAGTTGACCGGATCATAATAAACATAAGATACTAATAATTGAAGTGGCAACTATAGCTAATGTAATAGCTAGATAGGAGTATATCGAGGCGTGACGCTTAGGATGGATAAGCTAGCAATGAAGTCTTGTAGTCCGCCAAGTATGGAATCCATAATTTATTATAATTAAAAATGAAACAATGAATACTTAGCCTATAGTTACAACTTTCGATAATATTGCAAAATAATTGGGAATGGTGTCGGTACACACCTTAAAATAGATCAACTTAGCATGACGAACCTTAAGAAGCTAGTGATTGTAGGGCAATGGCTTAGACTAACGGTCCTCGTGAGTTATGGCAAAACGTGAGGGGTTTCTTTTATGGAATGCCTAGAGGTGAGGCTGGTTAGTCGGGTAGCTAGTTTCTGGTGACTAGGGTAGGAATCCTAGTAAGGTTCAGCGTGCACTTGTGTGTGGATTGCATTGCATTGCATAGTTTTCAAACTATTGTGTTAAACTAAAGTAGTTACTTTATGTATAAAGATGCACACGCATGTGTTTGCAATGTGTAATTTACATACAAAACTATATAGTTCCCACTGAGCCTGGATTTGGCTCATTCCCTCCTTCACCAGTTTTGCAAGTTCAGCGTTTGGGGTGGCGCGAGATATCCGTGTATAGAAGGCCTCTGATGTCCATAGACTAATTCTAGTCCTTTTCAATAAAGGACTATGTTGTATAAATCTTTTGGTTTTGTTATATTGTAAATGGACTTTTGTTTAAGTATTTAATATCAGTTTCAATGAACACGTGGTTTTCATATTAAACCTGTATGAATATTTTATATGTGGAGTGGCATTTGAAATGTGGTAGAATGTGATTTTATTTGTATGAATATGGTTTTTAAATCTTAAAGGTTGGGTGGTTATTTAAACGAACTCCACATACCGGAATTTTACTTAGATTGTGTTTCATTCAAGAAAAGTTTTTTTTAAGTTGTGATTTTTTTTTATATTTTAAACCTGCCATTGCGCATGGCATCTGTGATTAACCGAGTCCCAGAGGTGAAATTCTCGTAATGAGATTCGGGGCGTCACAGTTACATTGTTTCTTATTTTACTCCTAGTTCATTTGTTCTGTGTTATTTTTTCATTGCAGGCCCACAACCTTAAAGCCTAACATGGTGTCAGAGCTCTAGTTTCGCAGGGTCTTGAGTTCGAGTTTTTCTCCTTTATGTTAGTGCAATATCACTCTTTGTTGTTTGCCAGGTGCACCTTTTTTGTCTCTCCACATGGAGTGATGGTCCCACACAAGGGAGCAGGTTTCTCACAAGGGGGTGTGTGGGAAAGCATGATATACATTGCAGGCCAACTACCTTAAAAGCTTAAGCTTTTGGGTGGGATGGTGATTTAACAACTGTTCTCACCCAAATTACCCTTTTCCTAGCCTGCGTCCTCACTAGAGGGATTTTATGTTGTAGTGTGACAATTTTAGGCGACTATATCTACACTGAAAAATCTCATTGGAAAAGAGGGACTAAAACCGAACTTTTTCCAGCTGTCCTTTTCCGGTTGGACAACCACTTTTTGTCCTTTTTCCTGATCACCACTTTTGGCAATGGCAACAACGGCAATGCATGGTCAAGCAGATTATGTACTACTCAATTAAGTCCAATATTAGGAATCCCTATGTTCATGATCGCGCTAAGGAGCCTATTGTGCATTTCATAAAAAAATCATCCCAAGAGGTCAATCTAAAGAGGACCAACAGCGTGTACTACAGCTGGTTGCAAAATGTGACTACTAGCCATAAATGATGTTATCTCACACTTGAGTGAGCACCAGTCATCATCATAAAGAGCAGAAAATCGAGTACCTCACACAGTAGAATTTCAAAAAGCATGTTGTGTTTGTGTGTCTATGAGAGGGATTTCATTCCTTACTAGAACACAAAAGTAGGTAAGTTTCAGAACAAACCAACAGTATATACAGTCATGAATTTACATTATCAAAGAACTTATTTCCTAAGAGGTTGACAAACTTACAGTGCAAAGGAGAGCGAGGGTTTCCTTCCAGGACTTAAGAGGCCTGGTATGTACAAGGCTCATGAGGTCATTGTTCACCATTGCAGAGACAACCTGAGGGTGGAAATCAAATAAATAGAAGAAGACTCAAATATGCAGCAGGAATTCAAGTTTCAACGAATATAATAAATTTGATCTTACATCATCAGGAAGGACCCGGACGTAATAGGAAAAAAAATAAAGATATATGATTTAACCAAAAACCAAACTAAAGTAGTAGCTACCTTTAAGTAAGGAGAACGACTCATCTTAAGATATTGATCGCGCGTGCTCTCCCACAAGGAAGCACCACCAACATGAGCAATAACTAAAGCATCTGCCACTTTTTCTGCAGATATGCACAGAGCAACAGCCCCCTTGTAGTCCCCGACAACTAAAGCGCGTTGGACAGCATCATCAAATGAAGGGTGGGTAGTCTCCTCTTGTCCATCGTTGTCTATTTGTATTTCTTCTGCACTAGGAACAGAGCTTTCGACAGCAAAGTTATTTGCAGAAGTTGACACAGGAGTGTCGGCTTTAGGGCTAGGAAGATTGTTAAAGAAGTCTTCCCCATTATCCGGGGGGTAAATAGTTGTCTCTTTATGCCCCACATTTCCTTCTTCTTTCATATCTTCAAGACCTAGAGAACTTAATTCCTGGGATAGATTATCTTCCGCTGTGTCTTTTTCTTCAGTAGGTAGAGTGAACCCTAGGTGGGTAAGCAGCTTTGTCCTTGCCGTTCCATCATCTTCAAACATAACCTTCAAGAATCCCCATGTTTCTCTGTCATCTTCAGATCTGATCGTCAGGCAATTCAATGAAGCAAGCAAATAAGGTACCAATTTGAGGTAAAATGTAATTTCAATTCCATTGTGTAGCAAACGTACTCTGACTCTTGTGATTTTTTATCGCATAGAAGTCTCAGTGAAGATCTGTCCCCGTTTTGCACCGCCGCTTCAAATTCAGAAGAGCTACTTACCAAACTGTCTTCAGTTACTATGTTATGCACATGAACCTGTAGTAGCAAAAGGAAAATTAAATAAAAAGATCATGTAAATGAGATACAAGTGACAAGTAGCAAGATACTAGAGGGGCAAACCTCTGAAGATCCAGGTGAAGCATCTGTTGAGTGAAATGAAACAAGCTTGCCACCAAAACCAAAAGAAACTCCAGCTTTACGTTTATACCACTTTGGGGCTCTCAAAGGTGCTGCATAAATCAGATCAAATTTAAGGGCAATACCCCAAAAAGTATATTAAAATAAGGGATGGAAAACCCCACAGATGACAAAGAGAACGTTTGTAGGGGCTAGGGGAGAAGAGAAGAGAGGCGTGTTACTTTATACAGACGCATATATATACATATAAAGGGAATCGAGATTCTCTACCTTCTACAAGCTATTGAACTGAAAGAGGCCAGGTGGAGCCAAACCTACAACCTCCAAAGTGGAGAGGTAAGGACCTAGCCTCTAGAACACACCTTATAGTTTGTTTGTTTTTAAAGAAATTATATGTATGTCTGTATAGATTAATTCCATCATGGACCACCAAAGATGTAACGGCAGAGAGACTGCTAGACAGGGCAATGAGATACGAGAATTCCCCTTCCTTTTGAGAAAGCAGGAACCAAACAGTGAAACGAGTCTCTCCCTCTCCTATGCAAAGGTTTAGCTATCTCCTATCAGGTGAAATACTGAAATCTAATAACATATCCCTACTCATTGCTTAGACTGAGAACATCTCGCTCCAATAAAAACGCAACGCTTGAACCCCCCACCCCCCTGAAAAACAAAAAATGGCACAAAGAGTGCCACAAGTGCCCCCAAAAAGTTATAAGAATAGTACCTCCAACGAATCATTGTCTTACAGAAAAGTTCATTATTCAGGAACCAAGTCCTAATTATAAAGGACTTTCCAGTCCCTTTGAATATCCCACAATTCTATACGTCTAAAGACTTCCATTGCGTAAGACCACCTCTCCTGCAATAAATGAACAGAAGACACCGATTCTAAAGGTCCTTGGTTTCCATTCCACCCAAACACCCTAATAAACTTTTGAGTATTCTGAGATGCAAGAGGGACCAACTGAAAATTCCTCAACAAATCTGACCAAAGTAGAATCTCCATAAGCTGTTTATCTTACTAATACATGTGGATATAATAGAAGTCTGAAGCCCAAGAGTAAACGGATTGCATTAAAGATATTGAAGGACAAAACAATAGAAAAGAACATTGTGGATCAACTGAGATCTGCATTACCTGCACCAAAATCACCCTCCCCAATCCCATATCGGCCACAAGCCTACAAGAAGAACAAGAAATGAGAATCCACAAGAGGACAGAGATGATCTCAAAAAATGATCTGTTAGCTCAAAAAAACAAAAAATGTGTTCACCAAATTTCTTAAGTTGCAAGAATACATCAAAACAATAAGTAATGCTTACCAAACGTGAATAGATCTGGGACATAATTGGAAGAACATATATAAAAATATCTTATATTTCTCCACTCTTGATGTAAGCATAAATAAAGAAAGGGCGGCACAATGAAATAATGCCTGTTATTAAACTATCATACCAGTAACCACAGTTCACACAATGATGGAATTTGTCACTCTGATAGTAGTTTCCTTATTTTCAAGCTATACGCAATTATTTTGGATGTGATTGAGTTGAGGTGAGAAAACAGTTCCAACAGTCTGTTGGTTTACAATTTTGAATAATTATTCATCACATTATATCATTATCACATGCCAAATAAACTAAGAAACAAACAAAAAACTAGTCACAATGAACAAAAAAAAAGATTAACCATCACAACTTTCAGTTACTAGTGATGCCATAGAAAGCCGGCAATCAGGCGTCCTTTGCAAAAGAACTATTAACGTGCAATAACACAAACCTCAATATTGTAAATGCCAATTTTCCCATCAAATGAAGATGCTGATATAACCCCGGGTATCTTCGGATACCAGTGGACATCAAAATTCCAGTTGGTTCCAGCTGGCAATTCAGAGACGATCTGCTAAAGATAAACACCAAAACCAGTGTCAAGACATAGCACATGGAAGATCCGCATATACACACAATGAGCAAAAGAGATTTAAGATAATAATTTTTTAACAAACTAAGCATTGACCAATGAAAAAGTCCATCAACCTCTGCGGAAACCATGTCCCAGCAAATAGTGCGATTATCTTTAGCACAGGTAAGCAAATAGGAGCTATCACTGGGACACCATGACATCGCAACAACACCTGTAACATGTGCAGGAAAATTAATAGCAAAAACAAACATGAGTAAATGAACCAAACTGTGAAAAGAAGGGAAAGAGTCCTAAACAAAAATAAATCAGCATTCAGAACAACAAACAACGAAACCATTTAAGACAAAGGGCAATGTCCATGCTGACGTTATACCATAGAATCTAATCAAGATGCTTGCTGATAATTCTAAGAATTCTTGTCATAAGGAGGTTCACCAGCTTTGATTCTACTTTTCTAGACGTCTATCACTTTGAACATGTATCTAGGCTCAAGATAAACCTGGGGATATGAGCTCATCTCAGTTTAGGGCACTTACATGATGGTATATTATCATTTGCTCTGTTTGTAAGGGTGCAGTCTTTATAGTGTCTTTTTTTTTTTTGGGGGGGAGGGGGTCTGCATATTCAAGGTCAAACTCTACCCTACTGTATCCCACCAAAAACTTCTAAAAACTTGTTGTCATGCCAAATAAAAAAAAAGAAAGAGTAATTTTTTTACAAGTTCAAATTTTTGAAAAGGGTTAAGCAGAACTTGTTTTATTAGTCTATGGGAGGGTCAAGATGGTTGTCTATACTTCCCTTATTTCAACCACATTTTCCAAGTTTTTACGACCTACTACTCTCTTTTTTTATAAGAAACAAGCTTATATAGATAGAAAAATCAAGTACAAGCAATGGAGAACTGGAAATGGATGAGGAATCCATTGCCCAGCAAACCAAAAACAAAAATGATCCAAAGAAAAGCATCCTTAGGCACTAAAGAAAGCTGCCCCATGACAAAAGCCAAAAACTCACTCATTATCCCCATCTATAGCTAGCAAATAGCATCGCCAGATTATTAACTAAGAAAATAAACTCAGTCTATCCTAGACCATAGCAGCTGCCCAATCTCTCTGAATATCAGAAATAGACATGAACCCAAAACTTTTTGAAGTATAAGCCCACAAAGAAGCCATTGCTTTGATTCTGTCCCAAATTTTATCAGAATCTTCCTCCTTGTCCTCAAAAATTCTACTATGCCTTTCCTTCCATATACACCAAAGCAGAGACTTGCAACATCATCTCCAAAACGTAAAAGATCTAGCTTTGTCTCCCCTGAATGTCCATTTGATTGATAAAAGTTCGAACCATGTTGGAAATGCTGCATGAATCCCAAATTCCTTACAAATATTGCCCCAAACTAAACTGATAAATGTGCAATGAATTGCTAAATGATCTATATTTTCAAAGTCCCTCTTAAACATAATGCAACAAGAAGGAGAAATCATCAAATATGTTCTTCTAGTTTGTAACAAATCCGCTGTATTGACTCTCCTCAACGATGCAAGCCAAGAAAATACTCTAACTTTGGATGGAACCCCTGATTTCCAAACCATCTTGAAAGGAGTGAATTTAGTACCTGCATTAAAACATTTTAGTAATTCAAAAAAAAACTTTGTTGTGAGCATTCCTGATTTGTGTCCTGACCACACTCTGCTATCATCACCAAACCTGGAAATTTCCAGATTATGGATCACCCCTATCAAAGCCATGTACTCTCCCTCCTCCTCCTCCTCCCTAACATTCCTTCTCAACATAATGTCCCAAGAGAAACTTGAATCTGAGACCCATTCTTCCTGAAATTTTCGAAACCTTGTGCAATTGCTTTCCAACTGTTCCGAGGCGTACCCCTTCTCACCTTCACCGAATCCCAACCATTATCACTCAACCCGTACTTGCTCTTTATTATCCTGTGCCACAAGAACTCTTTCTTTAACGGAAATCTCCATAGCCACTTCCCCAATAAAGCCTCATTTCTTTTAACTAAATTACCAATGCCAAGGCCGCCCATTTCCTTGCTTTTTGAAACAGTTTTCCAGTCAACCAAGTGTTCTCCCTTTCCTTTATCCATCCCCTCCCACAAAAAGTTTATCATCAACTCTTAAAAGCAAGCTATTTATAATTTCATTAAATCCAAGCCCTCAGTCTCTAGTTGACTTCGTAAATTCCTAACCATGAAATTTTCATGACAAAAGCACCAAACCAAGTGTAGGAGGCATTATCCCAAGTTTATTGAGATATAAAAGGGCGTGATGATTTGATGAGCTAACTGTGTAGAGTCGAATACTTGAGAGTTATGCATGTGATCCCTATTAGGGAAAAACATCGATAAAATATATAATCATCTCCTGTAGTACATATTGGAAACAATTGTTTTTTAATTCACAAGACATTGAGGCACATAGTTGGGTCTTGAAACTGCGTATTCCAGTAAAATGGGAAGTCCAAACTATGTACAAATTAAAAGATTTGCAATTTATATAAGAGAAGAAAACTGTAGGCAATATCTGGCAACTGGCATACTGCATACCTTTAGTGTGCCCCACCAACTCTCTCAATGGAGACATTGTATTCCGCATATCCCAAATCTGTATGCAAATACCAAAATCAATTAACATATTCAGTTACAGAAATTAAAAACAAAACTGTGTGCAGAATGATTACCCGAAGAGAAGGTGAACTATCTTCATCCGAAGCAACAATAAGCTGAGTGGCAAAATCAGGGTTCCACTGCAGAACAGAGCACCGCCTTCTAACTGAATCTGCGAAACTGTGATTTGGCATTTACATGTTAGTTAATGGTTGACAACAAGAAAGTCGTATCATGTCATGATTTCACACTGAATAAAATGACCATATGACTGGGTTTATCCCAAAAGGTTTACCTTATAACTGGCTTTTGCTTCCTTAAGTCCCAAACCACTGAAAATATAGAAAACATCTAATATTTTATCTAAAGAAGGAAAATTAGGAATAACATAACTGGATAAGTTCCTTTGTTACCGGTTGTCCCGTTTAATGAAGTGGATGCCAATATATGTTGAACCTTGCTATTCCATGATAAAAAGGAAATTTCCAACTGAGTAGCAGATCCACTCCCCTGCAGAGAGAACCCATAGTGGTGGGTCAGATGCCCCAAACCGGAGGGGGAGAGAGAGAGTCAAACCCATGCACTCCGACCATCTACTTAGATACTAGAATAGCCCAAATAGGTTTATAGACAAATGACTTTCAAATCCAATTGAATTATAAAAAATTAGATTAAATCCCACACAGTAAACAGGGACTATATGTCTGTTTTCAAATCACGCGCTTAAAATAGATCCTCCATCTGACAGAACTTACAGTAATTACATAGCCAGAGTAAATATATTTCATTCAAATCGTGACGAATTACAATAATCAGAGAAAATCATGTGTACAGAACAAAAGAATATATAGATATGTATTATATATGTCAAGTTTCGTGATCAATCACTCAGAACATATCTCACAAATAAAATTTACAGTGATCTGGTGCACCATGGAGAGTAAACGAGGAAGATTACTTGCGGCAATAATGTCCTCAGCACAAATTACACAATAATGTGCTTAACAGTTATGTTTAGAGGTATTACTCCCTACCCAACCTTCCCCTGTAAAATTTGAAATGTGAAACTCAAGTTTCAAACTTTCAAAACAATATTTTTTTAATAGTCTTGGTACCAAACAGCATATTCATATATATTTTTTTCTTAAAAATAAGTACCAATATGCATTTCATGAAAATATTAAGTACAGGGAAACCAGCACCTCAGCATTGAGGTGTGAAACACAGCTTTTGAGGGTGATGATGTTCTATGTTGTCCCCTTTGAAGCTACAATGAGATGATCCCAGCTAATAAACCAGGTGTAACTTATAAAATAAAGTAGATATTCAAACATTTTAAGAAAAGTAAGTGGTGGATCTATGTGTGTTTTGGTTGGAGGCTGTTGGAGAGGGAGGAAGAGGGAGGGGGGAGAGAGAGAGACTTATAGGGTTCTTTACAAAAATAATGCAAATAGTCCATTGGTGCAGGACAAAGCAAGATATTGAATAGAAAGAGGGAGGAAGGAGCAGGAGAAGAAGAGAGGAAGAAGGGATTACACACGGAAAATACTCAATTATTTAATAACAATCCCAACTTGCTAAATCATCAAATAACAAGCCCTCAAAGAGGCAAATTGAAAATCAATAAAATCAAATCCCAAAACTTAATCCACATCCCTAAATGTGATGAATCTAAATTATAAAATGAACTTATTCCTAATTTATGTCCAATCTCTATCCTATCCCTTGTTAATTGCATTACCTATTTTTTATTTTTCTTCTTTAAAAGGAAAAGAAATATTATTAATAGTAGGGCGAAAGAACAAAGTATGAGAAACAAGAATCTTCAAATCAGACGCAAAGTAACTCCTATTTTCTCTTTCTTATTACCAGACGACAGTTTACATCATCATAAATCCTAGTGAACAAACAAAGTTTCCCTTCCGTAAGTCTAAATTATTTTTTTGTACAACAATAAAATGTGATTTCAAGCACATGAAATATCAGATCAGGAATGCATACCTTGAGAGGAGGAAAATGAGTAGGTTCTGTGGGCTTTGAAATATCCCATATGCAGATTTCACCTTCATCAGCCCCAGAAGCAAGATGGTTTGGTGAAAGTGAATTAAATTCCAGACCACGAACCTGAAAAGGAGATTAAATGCAGAAGTAACCACGTCATGTTATCAGATGCCAAGAAGCCATCAGCATTTGGAGGCATACGAAAGGACGATGGGCACTTACAGGTCCTTTATGCCTCGAAAGTTGTTGAACAAGAGCATTTTCATTTGCCTCGGAACTGAAGTCAGTAAATCAGAAAGAAAAAAAAAGGATATTACAATATGAGAAGAATATGCCTCCGTGAAAAGATGGAAATAGTACGCTGAGGGGTAGCAGGAGCAGAATCTATGTCCTAGTATTAGTTTTACACTTAATATGTTTTATTTAATCTTTTATAACTAGGGATATCCAGACCATATTGACACTAACTAATCCCCAATTGTACATGCAGATCCTTCAATGTGCACACAGGGGCAAACTATGGGAGGTGGACCCAAAAGGATTCAATCTTTTGGTCAAAAATTGTTAAGTAAGAGGGCATAACACTAGGCTGTCCCCTTGGCTACAATACTATTTGTCATTCAATATACCTTCTTCTACTATTATTTTATTACTTACTACTGGCTTTTACATTCTCGTTTTTTTTATATAAATTATAGGTTACAAAATCTTTCTTCCAATTCATTTTAGGATTCATAGACAACTATGACTTCTCCATCTGACTATCTGAGAAGGTTATTTTCTCATTTTCTAAAACCCAACGGATGAAGATGCAACATTTGTTTTTCATCCGTACTTTGTCTTAAAAATAAGCAGCCAGAGGGTTTTGAAACAACAGTAACTAAATACTTGCATTATCAATCGAAAATCTGCTATATTCATGGTTGAAGAAAAACTCCAAACTTTAAGATCCCTATACCAAATAATAACTAGAGAGAGAGAGAGAGAACATTTGTGTGATTATGCAATTCGTTTTGTTGCATCAAATAACATAACAATCTTCGACTGAGCCCTCTGTCTAATGATCCAATTTAATCAATCAGTTCAAATTCATGAAAGAGTAACAAATTCATTCTGAACTTCCAATCAAAGCCTTCATATATTTGGCTTCACTAAGAACCCGCTTGGTTGAAATTGTCTAATTTTAATATTAGTTCATTTTCAATTGATGAATTGTCTAATTCAATTCCAATCCATGGAGTGTTTGAAAGACTTAAATGATAAATTTCGAATGTTCGAATAAATAAATTCCTGTATGTTATTTTAAATTTTGTCTAGAGGCATCAATATTAATTGTTGACACTAGATCTCCTCTACGTATATAGAGTTGGAGTGAATTCTCTAGCTCAACAATTAGAGAATTTCAAGTTTCAATTTTCACAACCAAACACAAATAAATATAAAAAAACGTAAATTGCCTAATTCTAAATTGTCTAATTCACAACTTGAGGAACAACCATAATGCAATTAAAAACCAACTAATTTTAGAACTAGGAAATTCATTCCAACTATATACTTAGAGGAGATCTAGTCTGTGTACTTTCTGTTTGATGCCTTCAGATAAAATATGAAACATCATAAAGGAATTGAGGACATGTTTTTATTCTAGCATTTTGAATTTCTCATTTAACTCTTCCAAACACGCCATGAATTAGACTTGAATCATTTTAACAAATGCACAAGTTTAGAATTCATTAATTGAAAGCAAACTACTTTGGAAATTTATGCAACCAAACGAGCCCTTGATCTCCTCGAAGTATAGAGTTGGAGCAAATTCCCTAGCTCTGGAATTAGACAATTTCAAGTTTCCCTTTTAAAATGATAAATTTGAGTGTTCATGAATCAACTTGAATTATCATACTTACGATTGTTAAATTATCACAACCAAACATAAACAAATCCAAAAATCGTACATTGCCTAATTCTAAATTGTCTAATTCACAATGCATTTAATTAAGCACCAACTAAATTGATGGAATTTTACAATAGAATTTGAACAACGAACGAAAACAGAATAGATCAGATTCAGTACCCGATCAGTAACGAAGGATTCCAAATACCGATATTTCCATCGACGAGACCACCGGCAATGAGACCGAGAGAGAATTCATCAGAACCTGACGGATTCTTCCCCCAAGACAACCGATTAAACGGCTCAGAACTAGGCATTTTACCAGCTAGAGGTAACACACGATCATCGGACTTGAAATCGAGCTCGTATATCTCGAGATGCGCCGAGGAGCTGAACGATATATCCACTGCTCCTGCCATCGTTCCGCCGGCGAGGTACGGTGCGTCAGGCGAGAACGCCACCGTGGCCGATCTGTTCACCTCCTTTACGCATGCCATTGATAAATTCACACAACGATGTATGAATTAGAGATTTGTTGTAGAGAGAGAGGAGGGGATTTGAGATCTGTGGAGAGTGATGAGTGTAAGTGTGATTTTTTTATTTTTTTTTTTTCTAGGGTTAGGTTTGTGGTGACATGGTGAAGAATTGAAGTAGTCCTCCTGAAAGAAAAAATGTGATGTGTTGTTTTCTCTGTTTCTGTTACTTCAGTTCTTTCATTTTGCGTTTATGTGGATCTCGTCGGGTCGGTCGGATTGAATTTGATGATGAAGATGTGGATCTTGGGATCCATCACCACTCCAATCTGTTTCTGCCACGTGGTATTTAACTCTGGTTAAAAGTAGACAAACATCCTAGCAACATATCTCTTTGTTGCGTAAATGCATTGCAATTTAAGCTATATGTAAAACTTATTATATTATTTGGAGCGAGAAAAAATGAAAAAATGAAAAAAGATAAAATTATTTTATATCTTTTGTTTGAAAGTTTCTTCATATTTGAGAGTTCAGGATGATGTTACTGTTGTTGTTACGTTAAAGGTTTTGGAAAAAACTTTCAATTTTAAGATTTGAAAGTTGTGATGTAAAACTAAATATGAAATCATAGGATTTAAATAAATTTATAAATATAAAGGTGGTGTTGAGTTGATGTTTTAAGCTGAATTGTTTAGTTAAGTTTTTGGGAAATTCAAAGTGAATTTGATTTTTGTTAGAGTTTTTTCAACCAACTCGAAAAAAATTATGAAAAAATCTTAAAAAATAGTTACAATATATCTTATTTTATAGATCTTGATGAGTAGGTTTCAAATATATTTTTTTTATCTAATTCCAATTTTTTGATTTAAAGTTATGGTGTTTTAAAAATTTTATGAGAGATAAAGTAAAGTGAAATAAATTTTAAGAAGTGAAAAGTAAAGTTGACTTTTGAGTAAAAAACTAAAAACATAAATTTTAAAACATGAACCAAACACCACCAAATATTTTATTTACAAATCACAAAATTTAAATAAATTTATAAAATGTAATTATTATTTTTAAGGAAAAATGAAAATATTTATATTTAATATCACAAATTCAAATCTTTACACCCAAATTCGGCCACTCTTGAATCCAACACATTTAAGTGTTAAGTTTTCATTTATGACATATATCTTCGATGGATAGTAATTACCAACACTCCAATGTAAATCCAAATAGACCAAACCTGCCTGGGTGTACGGGGTACCTTCCAAACTACCCATGACCGACTTTACGCTTCAGCACCGTGCATGCACCCGAGCGCAGCACGGCCCGACAGGCAATGATCGATTGCGCTTCATAGCACGTGCAAGCGCCCGAGCGCAACGGCACCTAGTTTTATTATTCTGTTTAGGTTTCCCTTAATAAATATTGTTGTTTCCATGTAATTAGATTTAGGATTTCCTTTGTAATTGTATTCCATTTCCTTGTAATCGTTTTCTTCGTAACTTGTAAGAACAAAGTGCACTGCTACCACTCTGGTATTTTCATTAAGTGGTTATATGTGGGAATTATTAAGACTATTGCACACCGAGTTGCCTAAGTGCACGTTTTTTAGCACTGCTTTCAAGCTATTACTTTCTTTCGAACTGTAATAGCTTTCCATGTAATTCTAATTTTCTTGCAATGTAGTAATCTCAATTTGTGCTCAGCTCTCTTTTTAAAGTATGTTGTTGCATGTTGTTATCGATTGTTACTTAATTCGATCAATTCAAACGTGCTATCGGTTAGCACGGTCGTTCAAGCGGCCTCCTTTGTGCCATCAAAGGACGCACTGTGACAGTTGGTATCAGAGGGGATTGTTTTCGATTGCTGCCTTGTAAACCCAGTTGGTGTATTCTACTACGTTACGATGGGAACCTATAGCCAGAGAATTGAAGCCCTCGAAAGAAATGTTGGTTGTCATGGAGGAGAAATGGGCGGACGCACTCTTCGCGATAAGGTGCAAAGTTTGGTTTTATTTTACGCATCAAAGTATCCAGCGGGGGGATGCATGGGTAGCTCGCCGCACTTATCGACAGCGTACAAGATTTGGAGGAAGGCCTCAGAATCTTCAGGGGAAACACCCAGGGATCACTTTGGGGAGATGAGGAAAGAGATGAGAACTGAAATCGATCAACTCACCAGAAATTGACTATATTGTCGATGGCGGTCGATAACTCAACAGTTGGAGGTGGGGAGCGTACAAGAATGAAAGTGCCCGAACCAAAGCATTCACTGGTGTTCGTGATGCGAGGGAATTAGAAAATTTTGTTTTCGACATGGAACAATATTTGGGCAACAAAGGTGACGAGGAGGAAACAAAAGTATTCGCGTTCATGTACTTGTCTGGGGATCCCAATTATGGTGGCGGAACAAGTACAATGAGATTCAAGCTGGGGATGCGAGATTAGCCTTGGGAGGATCTGAAAAAGAGCTACGTGATCGATTCCTTCCGAAAACACCTCCAAACGCACGACAAGAAACTCCTTCAAACGAAGCTTCAAGGGAGCATCAAGGAGTACGTCAATGCGTTCACCACCATCATGCTAGATATCCACGTATGAATGATGATGATAGATTATTCTTCTTCATGATCGGGTTACAACCGTGGGCAAAACGGAGTTAAATCGTAGGCAAGTGAAGACGTTATCAAGCCTTATCAGTTGCCGAAAGCTGCAAGATTACACCACGGCCCCAAACAAATGTTCAAGAAGTGGGCAGACGAAGAATGCGGGGGAGAGAGAAAACCGAATTCTCTGCCAGACCTGATTGGAGAGAGGCAAAACAACCACCAGGCCGTTTAAACCAGCACAAAATAACTACAAAAATGGGAACAAGTTCACAGGGAACTCCCAAACCGGCAATAATGGAAAAAAGCCCTTGAGCCCCGGAATGCTACTTGTGTCACGGTGCTCATTCATGGCCAACTGCCCTGACAAGCAACTTCTGAGTGCTCTCGTTGCTAGAGGTGGTGGCCTGCTTCGAAAGCCCCAGCCGCTCGGGGCAATCTTATCGTACTCAGCAAAATGACCACGCTGAGTTTGAAGAAGAAACTGAGGAAATATGAAGGAGATCATTGGGGCCTATCAGGGCAGTTCATTCACTCTTACAACGCAGTAACGGTTTGAAGAAGATCCCCGACAAGAAGGGAAAGTGGAACCATCCTTAAAAGGGAAAGCAGGTGTGGAGAAGAGTCCTCAAAGAAATGGTCTGATGTATGTTGATATCAAGATAACGGAAAGTCGATTCAGGCCATGGTGGACACAGGCGCAACGCATAACTACTGGCGAGCACCGAAGTTGAACGGTTGGCCTTATCTTAGAAAAAGGAGTAGGTCGCGTGAAGGCCATCAACTCAGCCGCTAACTGTCGCCGGAATGGCGAAATCTGTGTTAGTAAAAGTGGGTCCTTACGAAGGGAGAACTAACTTCTCGTTGTGGTGATGGACGACTTCAAGGTTATTCTGGGGTTAGAGTTCTTAAGGAAACTAAGGCTAGCGTCATGCCCGCACGAATAGCCTCATGATGCTCGGCAAGAATCTATGCATTATCCCGGTGATGACCCCGTCAAGCAGTGGAAGTTTTTATCGGCAATTCAAACTGAAGAAGGGACTGAAGCACGACAATCCTACTTTTGTGGTCCGCACTAAAGTGGGATGAAATTCAGGAGACTTCTGGGGACCGCTACCGAAATCCATTCGACGGGTTTAACCGAGTTCGAAGATATAATGCCCGACAACCTTCCGAAGAAGCTACCTCCACGTAGAGAAGTGGACCACCAGATTGAACTAGTGCCGGGTGCTAAAAGCCTCCAGTTCGCGCAGCTTATCGGATGTCCCCAGCCCGAGCTGGCGAAACTTCGAAAACAGCTAAACGAATTATTGATGCAGGTTTAGTGCAGCCAGCCAAATCGCCGTACGGGGCCCCAGTTCTCTTTCAAAAGAAAACAAGATGTCTCCTTGAGAATGTGTGTCGACTACCGAGCTCTTAACAAGGTAACCATCCGGAATAACTACCCGATCCCTCTTGTAGCCGATTGCTTTGACCAACTCAGCCGGGCAAAAGTTTTCACTAAGCTCGATCTCAGATCCGGGTATTGGCAAGTTCGCATTGCGGCAGGAGATGAGGGAAAAACCACATGCGTCACCAGATACGGGGCTTATGAATTCCTTGTTATGCCATTTGGGCTTATGAATTCCAATTTTTTGATTTAAAGTTATGGTGTTTTAAAAATTTTATGAGAGATAAAGTAAAGTGAAATAAATTTTAAGAAGTGAAAAGTAAAGTTGACTTTTGAGTAAAAAACTAAAAACATAAATTTTAAAACATGAACCAAACACCACCAAATATTTTATTTACAAATCACAAAATTTAAATAAATTTATAAATGTAATTATTAATTTTTAAGGAAATGAAATATTTATATTTAATATCACAAATTCAAATCTTACACCCAAATTCGGCCACTCTTGAATCCAACACATTTAAGTGTTAAGTTTTCATTTATGACATATATCTTCGATGGATAGTAATACCAACACTCCAATGTAAATCCAAATAGACCTGCCTGGGCCTGACCACAGTTCGGTTGCCGAATTGATTTGGTCAGTTACAAAATCAAATCGACGTGGCCGATTTATACACCATAGAAACCGTCACCGAATTGTTGGGCTCAATAAACAGATCTTTGGTTTTACCGAAATGGTCGGTCAGTTAAGTTAACACTTGGTAAAAATCAATGAGTATAAATAAAGCAAAAAGTAGCTTTAAATTCTTCCAAGAAAATACCTACCGTACCCATTATAAAATCAAGCCAAACAGCAAAAACCCAAAAGATAAATTACTAAGTTAATTAAAATCACACTCTCTTACATCATTAAGCAATCAAAATCTATTAAAAATGGTCTAACAAGTAACAATTGGTTGTTACAATATTATAAAATGAGTTGGCTTGCATCATTAATATTAGCATACATTGCATATGTTACGTTCACATGTATAGTTAATGTATTTGTATAGTTGACATTCTCATATCCTTAATTAAGGATTGTAACATAATTAGGCGATTTTGTAACCTTAATTGTAGATTATCTTAACCCCATATAAGGGAACCCCAGACATTTTTACTATTTCTATTTTGGCCACATAACTTTTTAAATTTTTCATATTTGCCCCCACAACTTTATGTTATTATCAAATTTACACGTGAACCTTCTGTCATTCCATATTTAGCCCCGAACTTTCTGTTTTCCCCTCTTTACCCCATAACTTTTCTATTAATTCCATTTTCACCCCAAAACCTTCAAATTATTTACATATTAATCCCAAGATCCTCCTCTTATTTCCATACTCACCCTCAAACTTTCCAATTCCTTCTATATTTACCTAAAATCCTTCCAGTTACCAAATTAATCCCAAATCATCTGATTACTTCCAGAATTAACCTCCAGCGTAATCAAACCCCATAGATCTTACCGAAATCCCTCAACATATTTGTTGACCTTGAAAGTCTTAATCTTATTTTGATAATAACAATAAATCAATCATATGTAATTTAACATATGTGTTGAAGTTATTATAGCCATATTTCAATTATCATTATAAGTGGACCAAAACTGATTAATCCAAACCGAGATTATTTATCTACAAGTATTGGACAAATCTAAGAAGATTAATCCCATCACAATGTAAATCCATGGAGCACAAAGATCAAATATCACATGTAAAAGTTTCAAGTGAATATCAAATTGAAAAAACAAATCGAAGCATTCAAAGACTCATCTACTCGACATTTGAGTGAGTACTTAGGATTATTTGTAAAGTTTATTATTTGATGATTATTATGACTCGTATGCATTGTTACAACATTATTATATTAATCAAAGCAAACTTTGAATCAAAATCATTTCAAAACATCATTATAGCAAAAATCGATTTTGAAATAAAATCATATTAATTCAAATTATCATATTTTGAGTTTTTCCGAAAATAGGTGCCTTAAGGATATATATTTGAGGTCCCCATAGCATTAGAATTATTTTGGAGCTTATATGCAAAAGTGCAAAAATTAGAATTTTGGCCTGATGGACAGAGCCCATCAGTCGACTGATAGATTATGACTCAATTGACTAAAGGCCCATCAATTGAGTGATGGATTGTGCTTAGTCGACTGATGCTCTAGAATATAGCCGTTGGATTTATGATTTTTACCATTTTTTATACCAAACTTCTACCAAACATTAAAAATGGCTATATTACTTTTGAGACTATATATACACTATCTAAGACACATTTTGAACACCTTTGAATCACTTTTCATTTGATTTTTTTTTATGAAATTTGGTGGAGATGATCTATTCGTTACAGAGATCATTCTCACTAAGTTTTATAAAAAAATTCAACTGTTTACCCCTCGAAAATGACGGTCCTTAAGTTAGCTAACTTAAGGACGATCCTTAAGAGAAGAGGACTGTATGGATATATATACAAATTGGTGTGTATATATTAGATATGTCCATACTTATGACATTACCAACATACACACATATTAAATTTTTATTGTGAAACCCTTCCTAAAAATCCGTCTCAAACCCAACTAATTATAGAGATCTTAAACTATTGAATATCTATATCAAAACTTAATATAAGTAGACAAATAAAAAGAACCTTACCCAATCGTTGTAGGTTTTAAATTTGAAACTCGCACCATTTTTATATGCATAAGCTTGAATTCGACCTACCCAACCCTGGTCTCTACCCACATTGACGTGGTATAATCATACAAAATTATAAGGGTATTTAAAGAAAAATTATTACCTGTCAATCGGGTCGAGCCAAATGAATTAAATTTACTTAGACTTAAACCAAATTTGAACTTGTGCCGGAATTTTATTATAAAACCCATACCAGCTTGATCTGAAAAAATCAGTCAAAAACTTGATTTCGTTATGAGTTGATTGTCCATAAAATATTTTTATGAAAATTTAAAATGCGCAAGCTACAAATTATAAAGAACCCAACACAACTATTGCATATTTTGTTTTAAAAAAATTAAAATATTCATCTTTTATTGTATACATAACCCGAACTTAATTGATCTATTTCGTCCCAATTCATCCGTGTTACAATTATATGATATTATATGGTATTTAAAGAATATATATATATATATATTCATGTTTAATTGGGTTAAACAAGTCAAAAAAAATTATAAGAACAAATAAACATCATAGTTCTTTTAAGTATCTCAACATAAGAATTGGAAAAATCAATTTTAGTAAGTTTCATATCGTAAATTTTTAAATTCTTGAAAAATATTTTTGTAATAAACTTATTCTTGGAAAGATTTCTCCTACTGATTTATTTTTTAACTAAGAAAGGTAAATATTTCCAATTTACAACTGCTCATGCATATTATTTGTCATTAATAATTGAAAACATATTAAATGCTATGTATTTTAATTAATAGATGTCATTAATCAATATGAAAACAAAATATATTTTAAATTTCTTCAAAACATTTTCAAATTTAATAGATTATACATGTAAGCATAACCAGTATTCTAAAAGGCGGGCTAGGCGATCGCGGTCGCAGTCGCCTAAGCAGGCCTAGGCGCTAGGCCATACTCGAGCGCTCCGATTAGTACCTAGGCGGGTGTCTAAGCACCAGGATGAATTAGGCACATTTAGGTGAGTGCCTAATCGGGTTAGGAAGGTATGCGCGAGTTGGGCGGGACCTAGCCGAATATACTAAAAAATAAATTATTTTTCATTTTTAAAGAGCTGCTTATTTTTCTTTTTGTTAAAAAATTATCATTTAAGAAAAGGGATCTATCAACCATCATAAGCAAACTCATAGATTATATACATTCGATTTAAACTAAACCCTAATTGGTAACTACAATCACAAAATGACATATAAGAAGAGATCGCATTGACTAATTACAAATTCACCATTCTATATTATATCCTCAAGTCTATCTTGAACTTTTTTTTTTCTTTTTTTAATGTTGCTTGATATAAATTGATTATTTTATATGGATGTGAACCTTATGGTTCATTTTTCTTTTGAACAATGGATTTAATGACTACAATTCAATTATTTTTGCATTGTACAAATATTGTATATATACATTTATATTTAAAAATATTTTAAAAATGACCGCTTGGCGCCTAATCGAATAGGTGCTCTGGGCACAAGGCACTCCATGGCTGCCCTAGGTAAGTAGGTATGCCTAATGCTTTTAGAACATTGGACATGACTATGACGAATGCCATCACACATGTTACTCATTATATCACAAGATAAATAAAATAATAAATGATTGAGATTTCTTATTTTTGTTTGGAATCCATATGAAGAACTTGTTTGTTAATTCAAACCCAAAAGTAACCGGCTAGACAAAAGTAAATAATGTGTAGGTTTTGTTTTTAAAACTTAAACCCATATCGTTTGCATATGCATAAGCTCAAACTTAAAATGTTTGACTCTAACAAGTTTTAATTATATGATACTATAAGGGTCTTTAAAAGAAATTATTAAATTCCTGTCATATCAAACAAATCAAATTTACGTGAAACCGAACCCATCATGAATTTGTGTTTGGTTTTCGTTATAGAACCCATACCCGCCTCAATCTTACAAAACCAAGTCCCAAACCCAAGGATGGAAGGAGCATGTGCCCTGTGAGCCCCCATTTGGATTTGCAAAATTTTCACATTAAGTGTAGAATTTTATATTTTATAAGGACCTTGTGTGAATATGAAAATCATGACGTTAGGTGTGTAAAATATTTAAAACTACTTGTCTGAAGTATAATTATTATAAAAGAAGAAGAAGAAAAGTTATTTGACTTTTGACCCCCACTAATTATATAGAAACCGATCTTGACTAAAAAAATTTAAGTATCGTAGATTTGGCTATTATAAGTTACCTAAAAAAATTGTGAGCTTTTAGGGGGAAAAATGCATAAATAACATGAAAATATTTGAATTTATTAATTTTTTATAAACACTCAGAAAAGCATTGGAAATTATCAAAAATGAAAACACCTTTTATGTTTTCAAAATACGAAGGCTCGCATATGATTTTTGTAATATATGATTTTTTGTACGTCTTTTTATGTAATAAATGTTTAATATTTTATATAATTATTTTATTTTGTTGTTATTACTTATAAATTATTTTGAAAATATTTAGAATTAATCAAGCCCCATTAAGCTAAATTCCTAACTCCCTTGCTGCCCGAACTCGACTTATTTGAGTGATTCAAGTTCATAGGATATTTATTGCATCAGCTATTAATTAGAAAGAACCCGATACTTTTAGTGCATGTTTTATGTTAAAAACCTTGAACAAACATGTGTTACTTTATAAATATGCGTTTACATGATTTGTCCCATCATGTTCCACTTGATGTATTGTAAATTAAGAAAATAAAAATAAAATTAATATTTTGGTTGAGTTGAAATTTGGTACGATTTATGTTATAATTTTTTACGTTACTAAAACATATTTTAATAATAAGAATTAATTGACAAAAATAACTTTTCTAATAATATTAACATTTAAATTTTATATTAAAACATACCGAATAGAAAAAAATTTCTTTTAAGACTTCTAAATTTACAATTGTTCATCATGTGGTTCATATTTAATATTCTTCCATTGTTAATAAAAAATATATCAAAAATCTTTAATTAATATAGAAATAAATTAGAATTGAATATTTTTGAAAAACCTTTTAATCTAATTCACATGGAAAGAAGTTATAATATTTGAAACAATTTCCATTTATAGAAATAGGGCAAAATGTTTTGTATGACAATATTTTTCGTAAAATTAAAATTTAAGGAATAATATTTTTTTCAAAATAAGGACTTGTTTTTTTAAAAAGCTAGATCACATGCACATGTGATGTCTGTGCTGCTCAGATATATTTGGATCAAACTAAAAGATAAAATAAAAATATTAAGTGATCTAGTCGTTAAGTACTAGTTTATTTTATTGAAGATTCAAAGTTCGAATCATCTTGTAAATATATTTTTGAATGAAAAAAAGAGACCGCAGGATAAAATAGGTATTCAAAAGTCTAATACTCTTCATGGTGGTTGAAATGGGTTTTGGCCTTATATTAATAGTATATACTATGAAATAATAAAATACCGTCAAATAAACTCCAATACACAATAATTTATTAAAAATCTAAATGTACAAACTTAACTTTGTATAACCTAAAAAAAAACTATCAAGTATGTTTTATCAATAAAGTGGTTTAAATTTGTACCTTTCCAATATCCTAAATTTTAATATAAGATACGAGTGGCCATAATTATTTTTTAAATTACTCAAATGTCACGATTCCTATAAACTGAAATTAAAAAATAAACAATTAAGAATAAATTTGCTAATGGCCTTGTAGCCTAATGATATCATCTATGATCTTGTATTAGAGAGGTCATAGGTTAACCCTTGGACGTGATATTCGAACTTAATAAAGTGATTTGTGTTTGGAATTATCTTGGACTAAATGTTCAGATAAGATAGTATATCCTAGATAAACGTTTGGCTCGCATCGGATAGGAAAATTTTGAGTTCAATTTTCCTAATACACCCTTTTGTGTGATAATCATTTTAAATGATATTTGTTTAATTTCTTAACATACTTTTTCAACATGTCATTTTTTTCACATATAAAAAATGCTATAAAACTATCACTTAATGATATTTTTCAATATTATTCTTTTACCAATCTTATGAAAAATAAATATAATATTTTCAAAATTTGTTTACTTCTCATAAATAACAAATATAACGTGATTATAAAAAATAAAATATTCTAAATATGAGTATAAAATAAAGACAATAAATATAAAATTAAAATAATGCACTCAAAATTAAAATACAAAGTGTATCAAAATAAATAATCGTACTCTATACCTAAAAAATTAAAATAAAATATAATGCATAGACTTTTAAATATAATCCTAGGTTAATTTTGTCACGGCCACAAGATGACAATTTTGGTACATATACATATATAAATATATATATATATATATCTATAGTTTGTTTTTGGTGCGGACCAGTCTGTATAGATTATTCCTTTTTACGATAATTTTTTGTCATAAAAATATTAAAAGTGTGTTTTTTATGATGTAAAACAGTCATAAAATGAGCACTTGAAAATTTCTATATACATCTAAATTAAAAATAAAGCAATGTTATTAAATGTGAACATGAACGTCAAATATATATATATATATATATGAAGACTTTCTTTTTCTTGCCGGCACATACATAAGCTTTTATATATATATATATATTCAAGCACATATATAAGCACAGACACACATGTTATATGTATACATGCAAATACATATATAATAACAAATAACATATTATAAAAAAACAAAAAAACTTATTAAACTAACTTGCCATGGTTTCTTTTATATTGTCGCCTTTTCTCTGCGTCCTCTCTCTGTCTCTTCGTGCAGTTAGGTCTCGTTTGGTTCACGTATTTTAATATTCGGGAAAGGAAAGTCGTTCCATTTTCTTTGTTTGATAAGTACAAATTTCCAAAAATACTTTTCCGAGAGAGAGGAAGTAGGGGGTAAAACCATTCCTCCCAAAACACATGTGATTGATTTTTTTATGTGATTTTCAAGCATTTATTACACAAATTTTAGAAAATAATACTCTTACTTAAATATTTTTCATTGTTTATCAAATACAAGAAAAAAAATTTGACAAAAAATTTACTTTTCAACCTCTATGAAAAAGATAAAGGAATTGATTTTCTTTTCGTGAACTAAATGAAGCTTTAGAATATTAGATAACAAAGTAGATTTTTTTTTTTTTTTCATTACCCCATAAAAACCGTATAACATAATACTATCTATTAAGATGGGATTGATTGCATAATACCATAAGCGGTAAAATAAATTAAAAATTCCCTATTTATCTATTTCCCTTTACTATCATCGGCGTGTCAAACACGCCCTTAGCGATCGTTTGAACAGCAACCTGACCGAACAGACACAGTCTGGTCCACTCAACCCTCAAACAGCAAACACACAACTCGAACTCAACTACCCTTTTTCCCTTCCCTTCCATATTACATAAACCCCCCCAAATCCATCACCGCCACCAAACCACCGCTCCCGCTCATCACCACCGTGAACACAGAAGAAGAAGAAGAAGAAGAAGAAGAAGAAGAGATGTACAATAGCGAGGATGTGTCTTTGTGGAATACATACAGTTACGGTGACGCCCCCTATTGGGACGCTCGTTACATACAGGAGGCTTCCATCGGCTCCTTCGACTGGTACCAGCGCTACCCCGCCCTTCGCCCCTTCGTCCGCAAATACATTCCTCCCTCTTCTCGCATCCTCATGGTCGGCTCTGGCAATTCCGGTACTTTTTTTTTTTTAACCATTTTCTTCAATTCCATTTTCCTTTCCTTCCCCTATACTATAAATTCGGGTTTTAACCGCCCCCTCCCCCTATTTAATATTGCTGTAAAAAAATAAAAATATGGAAGCAAGCATAAAGTGGGGAATTTAGAATAATTCTTTTTTTTTTTTTTTACTTTTCGGGTACTGTTTTATTCAAAAGACGAAAGCAAATGAAGATACTAGTTGTAATTTTCACTCAAATATTCTCAGCAGTATCTAATTCTTGCCTTAAAATCAGCTCCCTTAAGCCTCCTCGGCAAGCCCTAACGCACCGTAAATCCCAACTCCTCTATGAATACCATTCCTTCTCAAAATCAACATTCCAAATCTGCTGAGAGAAAGGACATTGAAAGAACAGGCGGTTCAGATTTCACGCCATTTAGCGCAAAGGGTGCAAACATCATCTTGAATACACCCCCAGTCCTTGAGCTTAGACTTGGTTAACAACTTCTTCTTATATGCCATCGACTGAATAAAAACCATTTTTGGAATATGCCAGTTGTTATCAAACCAAGTAAATATCGACTGAATAAAAACCATTTTTGGAATATGCCAGTTGTTATCAAACCAAGTAAATATGTGCTTCCCTTTTTCCGACTCTATACTGAATGTAAGCATGAAAACTCTCCCTCAATTTCATTAATCCCTGCTAAGTCCTAGAAGAATTTTGAGGACAATGACACCTCCACGAGCTCTGGTTCCTAATCATATAGATATGTCACCAAACCTCCTTAGCATCAGTTTTCCTCATATGTGGCCCACTTCATAAGAATCTCTTCAATATGCTATCAATATCTTTCAAAAGCTTCTCCGGAAACACTAAAATACAGCTCCAAAGAGTCTGAATACTGCCCAGCACAGCTATAATGCGTTGAACTTTACCTGCATAATAAAGTAATTTAGAGTACCAATTCTGAATTTTACCCAAAATCTTGCTCTTCAAATCTTCACGGTTACTGTACTTTAGTCTTGTTGATATAAGAGGAACTCCCAGGTACTTAACTGGCAGCTCCTTCAAACTCGTCCCCATAAGAGTACAAATATCCAATTTAAGCCACTCAGAAACTCCGGCTATAAAATACCACTTTTCTGTAAGTTTGGATACAACCCAGACATTTGACTAAACTACTCCATAGAAGCTTTAATCACTTCCACAGATTCAACATTAGCAGCACATTGAAGGAAAAGATCGTCAGCAAAACACGTGATACTTGCAGCTCCGCACATCTAGTGAAACTGAAAGTTACTACCTTTAATGTTACTTCTAAGCAGGCTTGACAATGCCTCCATCACCGAAAGGAAAAAGTATGGAGAAATAGGATCCCCTTGCCTTAGCCACCTCTTCCCATGAAATTGCACATCTAATAATAACCATTCATACTTATAGAGAATGGACAGTTGTCGCACATTATTGAATCCATTAACCATTTGTTCAGGAAACTACATAGCCCTAAGAACATCCCACAAAAACACCCAATCAAGTGAATCATGGACCTTCTGTATATCAATTTTAAAAGAACATCTAGGAGGGCCAGAGTTTCTATGGTAATTCCTAACCATTTCCAGCATAAATAGCACATTATCCACTATGTCTCACCCCCAATGAATGCTGATTTATTCTACCTACCAAACAAGCCACAACCTTCTGTAACCTGTGCAGAAACACCTTTGATATGCATTTATAGATAACACTGGATCATGGAACTAGGAACAGTTCCTTAGGTATAAGGGTCAAAGCAGTCCCATTCCAAGCTTTCAACATGTGACCATTAGAGAAAATCTCCATAATAGCTGATTAGCTTCAGTCAACTCATTCCCCTCACAATCCCTATTTCTCGTGAAAAACCCGGCGGAGTAACCATCTGAACCTGGTGCTTTCTTGCTACTAAATTACTAAATTGAAAATAAGGCCAGCCTTTACCTCTTCATGAGTAATTGGAGCACACAATTCATGCTGCTGGTCATCAGTAAGCCTTTTGTACACCACAGCCTGCTGTCTATCATAAATACCAACACTTTGCTGTACACCCAGAAATTGATTGAAGAAACTGATGGCTTCCTTGGGACATTCTCCTCCCTACCAATTAATTTCCCATCGCCATTAGGTATACTCATTATCTTGTTCATGGCTCTATGCTCAGTAACCTTTCCGTAGAATTAAGCAGTTTTCTTGTCAACTTTATGGAGCCATTGCACCCTAGACTTCTGTCTGTTAAATGCTTCCTCATCTTTACACATAGAAATACACTTCAACTTGCAGCACGTCCTTCTGCCTGGCCTCTTCATTACCCCCACCCTGTTGAATTCGTGCTGCACTTCACTTAAGCTTGGCTTGCATAACTCTTTCAGTAATATGTTTCTGTTCAAGGATTTCAACTGAGGTTTTAGCCTTTTCAACTTGATATAAAGCTGATACATCTTAGTTACTTGACACTTTTGCATCCAACACTTGTGAATTATGGACTGAAAACCCTCATCCTTCATCCAGAAGTCATTAAACTTGAAGGGTTTCCTTCAACTTCTCTAACTATCATTTGTAGTAACCAGAATTGGGCAGTGGTCTGATATACCAGCAGCCAGCACCAGAGCTTCAGTACTTGGAAATTCTTGGATCCACAAATCATTGGCAAGACCCTATCAGTTCTGCTTGACACAGTTCTTTCATCACTTTTTTTATTGTCCCAAGTACAAGGCAGCTCTTTACAGTTCATATCATCCACATGAATGTCCATAATAAACTATTAAAATCAGCCGTTTAAGGTTTTATCCCTAGGTTCATTGTTAACAGATTTTGTGTTTTATGGAAGTAAGAGCTGTTACGAAGTGGTGATATTTGTCATAGTTCAGTACTTCAGTAATGAATATCTTCCAAAATTGGGGCTTTCATCTCCCATGTCAATTTTTCCTGAGTGGCTCCAGATTATTGAGGTGTGAGGGTGTCTTGCTTGTTTTGCTGTGTAGTTTCTCGCAAATTGTAGATTCAGCTAAATTCACCTTTGTTTTAATTGATTCCAGTCCATAACCAGGGCAATGGAGATGGGAGGTTACATTTCGATTAAACCATTGGTAGCAATTTAAGAGGTGTTCTTATCTATTTATGGAACTTAGTTGCTTAAGATCTCAAACTTTAGGACTTAGAGGGGATGATTGAAGCTGCAAAGTAAATTTTCAGCATCATGTCAGTTGTCAACATCCATTGATAAACATCTTCTGTGGGGAGAATTCTGCCACTTAAAAATGAATGTTGAGATCAGAATGGGGATGTATTGGTAATCCTATTTACTAGGGTTTCACATTCTTGGAGATGGTTTAGGGTTTAGGCGAAATAGGAACCTTTTATCTAGAAGAGACTAGAATTAATTAGGTCTGCATAGTGTTTTAACGCAGGGTTTTTAGATTAATTAATGGCTTTTGGGGTCATTAACCAACTATACGGATTTGATTGGTTTAGTTTGTACAACAAAAATTCCTTGATCTAACATAGCAGAGTGGTTATAATGAATCGCTATCTATAGTTGAAGACTTGTTTGAACAAATGCTTAATCAGACTTGTTCAGAAAACTGCCCAGTGATTCCTCTTCTTGTCTAAATATAAGCTTACGAGAAAGGTGGGTTGGGTTTTCTTTATTATTATTTTTTTGTGTAGTGGTCCCGGGGGGGGGGGGGGGAATTCTGCTTATGTCACTTGTTCTCAAGTTTATGGGGAAGACTAGGATTCTTAGAAACAAAAAGTAAATACATTGGCTGTTTGCATTGGCTGACTATGAACGCACAGTCCAGTTTGATAGATTGTCATCTTGTTTTAGTTTTTGCTTCAAAAAGAACCCTTTTACACTAAGAAGCATGGTGAAACTATTAAGAAGGATTTAGAGGTGAATGGTTTCACTATAGATATGATTCACGACAGACCACTATGGCGTCATTTGATCCATGTAGCCGACCCCACCTAGTGGGATAAAGGCTTGTTGTTGTTGTTGTAATGATAACCTTTCTGATATTATACATATTACATAGACACACGTGTATGTCATAATATATAACATTCAACACACTCTTTACGTATTCATATGCTACTTAGAGAGTTGTGTCAGCATAATGTATTGTACCCCATTCAAATAAACATGTTCATGTTTCATCATATGATCATATTATAGTTGGAATTTGACTAAAGAGTACAGCGATCTTAATTCTTGAAGTAAAAAGTTATTTTTACTGATTGGAGTGAGCCGCCTAGACGCCTAAAAGGGTTTATTAGAGTAGATAGATAAGGTATCCCTAAGATGTAAATAATTTTTAGTTGTTGCAAATTTATATTTTTAATAATATTTTCTAGGGCAAGTGCAAAAAACTAATCATATACTATGAGCAGCATTTTTGGGCACTTACGAATATTATTGACTTTGAAAACTTGCTGTTGTCATGGGACTGGTTGACAACGTATGGCATACCATATTTGGTAAATCAATAAAATGAGACACAAATGTGTTTTAGAAAGCCTCACTTGCACAAGCACTCGAATGACTTAGATTTACCAAATCTTACTAAATTGTCACGTAATTTCAGTTCTCTCTCACTATATATACTCTCTCTCTCTCTCCCCTCCCCTTTTGAGTTTTCCTTCAAAATTATCCAGGGCTGTTGGTTCATCAAATATGTGATTTAACATTATTGTTTATTTACTGAAGTAATTAATGGTTTGTAACTTTAAAATAATTCACATGTACAATTAACTCACAGTAGATACGTATTTGCGGTAATTCTCTGTACATTCAGAATTGGTAGTGAGTAGTCAATGTAAATTGGTAAGCATGAATAATTTGTGCAACAGAAAAAAAAAAGCTGGCCGTTGTGATAAATACCAGCAACTGAAAAGAAAAAAAAGTTGAGTTTAAAACTGGTTGACCAAATTATTTGATAGTTGGACGAAATTTGCATTTCTTCAACGATTAACCCCTTTTTAACTGATATAATCTATATCATCACATCCAACTTTAGTTCTGACAAAGCTATTCTGCTAACAGAATAATTGATAAAAATAATAATGAAACAGACCTTTTTATATGTTTATTTCCCCTTTCATTGTGCATCATGATCTGCATGCTCCTCTCATTTATCTCTCTTTTGGGATTCAATGTTCCGCTCAATGATTAACAGATTAATGTTTGTTGCTTCAATATACTTATGATGTGTATTATTATTCCAAAATGCCCTTTTTGATGTTGAATTGTTCTCTTTGATAACCAAAACACAAATTCCTAAGTTTAACTACAGGAGAGTCCTGTAGGACAAGGTGGTTGGTTTTGATGGTGCACTGAATGAAGAACTAATGAAAACTAAGAAGTAATAATCTAATCATAAGACACTGTATATCGGAGTACTTATTGTTTTTCTTCGAGCATTTGTCATATTTGTTATGCCCTTGCCGTTATCGCAAATCAACTTCTTCAACTTCTAATAACCATGTGGCATTGCCTGTATAGAAGTGGATTATAATGTTTTTAGTTCTTTCTGCTTGTTGATCAAGTAGCTAAGAGGATTTTGTTTACTTTGTAGTTATGTCAGAGGACATGGTAAAGGATGGTTATGAAGACATAATGAATGTTGACATTTCGTCTGTGGCTACCAACTTGATGAGAAGAAAGTATGAGCACGTTCCTCAGTTGAAATGTATCCTACTTGAACTACGCCTTCATGTATTCACTAATCTTGTTTCGATATCTTATACTCCCTTTGCCCTAAAAAAGGAGTCGACAATCCCTTTTTGGGATGTCCCATATTAAGACTTAAAAGAGTCCACTTTCCTTTTCATAATCAACATCCTGAGGCTCATGATAGGAAACAAGATTTGTTCTAGACCACTGTTTGTGATGAAGTTAGTGCATTTTTAAAAAAATGCCAGAGTCAAACACAGACTCTTCGTTAGGGACTTGGGGAGTATTGTTTTTTTTATGTTAAAAAGAGCATTTTTTTTTTGTTAAAGCTCCTTATGGTACTTGATAGACATGCAAATGGATGTTAGGGATATGAGCTTCTTTCCCGATGAATCATTTGATAGTGTCATTGATAAAGGTATGGCCCTATCCTTTCATTTGCATATAATCTATCAAGCTTTGAAAATTTTAATTTTAATTTGTGTGTTATAAGCTGATGAGACCTGTTGTGCCTCTGCTTTTGTATGCATGATCGGTTGATTCTAGGAACTCTTGATTCACTGATGGTAAGTCATCTTTTCAATATCACTATTTAATTATGCTAATTACCGTTAGAGGTGTTCTAATTTTCGTGCATGGTTTTTATTTTTCTTAAAAGTGTGGTACCGATGCTCCAATTAGCTCTGCTCAGATGTTGGGGGAAGTGAGCAGGTTGTAGGTTAATTCATATGTTTTAGAACTTAAAATAGTAATGCTTTTCTATTTTTCCTTTTTTCTGATATCTTATATACGTAACAATTATTGTTCTTTGTTGTAGGCTTATTAAACCAGGGGGAATCTATATGTTGGTAACTATTTGCCTAAAGAAGCTCTACTCTTGTAAGTTTCTACCCTAAATTCAGAACACCCACAGAGTAAATGACTTTAACCAAATTTCTGTTTGCAGATAACTTATGGTGATCCTACTGTGAGGATACCTCATTTGAGCCGACCAGTATACAATTGGAAAATAGAATTGTACATTATACGTAAGATCTTTTTCTATTTCCATCACGCAAATGCATTGCTCTTTCTTTCTATCTTTAATATTGATCTTTTGTAAAATTTAGTCCGAAGCGTTTGAGCGTTTCTTAGGTTTCCATTATAGTATTGGCTTATCAATGGATATTCCTTGTGCCAAACAAACGCCAATTTTGGTCAACAATTTGTTAGGGGAGTGTCTACTCCTTAATATACTGCTTACATCTGTGTCTAGATGATGATAACATTAGGCTAAAATTTAAAGCTAGAGTCGCCTTTAGTAGGTCAGTTTGATAAAAAAAGGTTGGAAAATGATCGTTCTTTTTTTTTTTTTAAAGTTTTATGAGAAGTTGGAACAGAGAAGTGATTTGCCAAGATGTTCTCCATCTTTTCCTCTTTTTTCATGGAAATATTTTCTTACCCATCTTCAGAGTATTGGATTCTATGGAAAAAAGCAAAAATGTAATGGAGCATCTTACCAAATCACTCGTCTCTTTTTCCAAATTCTCATAAATATTAGTAGTGTTTTCTAACATTTCCCAACTTCTTTTTTTTTTAATTTTTTTTTAAGGGAGGTCTAAGTCTTTCCCTTAATCCTACAAATAAAGAAAAACCCTCCCCTCCCACCCCGTGAGTCGAACCCTTGACCTCAAGGTAAGGGTGGAGGTTATTAAAGTTAATCGTGCATTATTGAGATTTGGCATTTCCCAACTTCTTATCAAACAAACTTGTAGTGTCAAGTTTGGTTCTAGCTTTTCATAATCTAGGGAGACTGTGTGGTCAAAGTTGGAATGAATTTCTAGCTATACTCTTTTGCAAGTTAACACTAAATTATATGCCCCTGTTTAATTTCTTGAAGGTTGGTTGAGAGCCACCAAAAAATTCACTCACAGCCTTACTAAGATGAATGTATCTTCATTATGCCATATTTGTTTACTAGGTCCTAACCTTTGCCTAAGGTACTATCCACATTTAAAAAAGCATCTTTAAACTCAACAGCACAATTCTTTAACCCTTGTACATTTTCAAGATTCAAAATCCATTGTCCCTTATTATATAGATGGAAAATACTGTTGCTAAAGTATTTTTTACTTTTGTGAAAGCAATTTAATGCTGCATTGAATGCTTGTATGTTTATGCTTTCCCAGAAGCCATTCCTGCTTTAGCACTAGAGCTACACTTGTTTAATTAACAAACCAAAAAAAATTCTTATGTTTAGTATCCTCTTGTGTGTTTTCAATTCCCTCCCCACTAGGCATCTGTTTATATAAAGTTTACCTTTTTAAGGAATATATGTATATGTGTGTATTATGTACACAACCATGTTTGACTTAATTTTAAGGAGTTGCTGTGTTGAGCCACGTGTCATCGTTAATATTCGACACCTTAGTTCTGCCTATACAAATAACCTCCTCGTCCCAAAATAAGATTACACTTTTCTTATGTGGGATGTCCCAAATTAATAGTGCAATTTTGTTGGCATAATCAATGTACCAATACTTCCGATAGGAAACTAGTTTTGTTCTAAACAATCGATTGTGATGAAAGTGAGTGCGTTCTTAAAAAATGTAAAGTCAAACATGGACTCTTAATTAAGGACAAAGGGAGTATAACTTAATCTCTTTTTTTACTATTTACCAAAACCTACTGGTACTTTTTTACATAACCTTTTTACTTTCCTTTGGTTCCAAAATTAACTCCAAAAACCACCAGTATATTATGATAAAAATTTCCTAGCTTTTCATGAGGTCCTACAGCCAGTGCGATCTTTGTAAACAAGCTAATGGGAGAGTGAAGTTTGAATCATATTGACGCTTTATAGTCTATGTGCATGATAAGGTCAACTTTTTTCTAATGGTAAATTGTACCTTTGCGAAACACTTTTCTTCCTTTCTCATGTCACTAGGCCTCACCAACCACTGATCACCAGACACCGCCACCGTGGTTGCTATAGCTCTGGCAGTGGGTGGCAGTTTTTTGAAAAAAGACAATGGAAGGGTATTCTGGGTAAGCAAATATGAGTGTCCTTATGAGGTTATACATTTAATACACATGTTTTGACTTTAGATACGCTCGTGTAAGAGGGATTTCTTTTGGCTAAGGGTTCCGTATATGCGGTAAGGTCCACGTACTGCTAGTGCAATAAAACCAAAGTACTCGAGCTCACCTTGTGATTGGCTCATGTAGAGGCTTGTTTTAGACTGGTTTGTGAAGTAAACAAACCAAATTTGAACATGCTACGGAGCTCATTTAATTATCGTGCTTGGCCCGATGAAGGTTTTAAAAGGTTAATTCTCCAAATCAATATAAAAACCCAAGCTTTATGATGTTTTAAGCTTGACGCATGGCTTGACCTGACTCGTTTACCACCTTAAAGCACAGCTTCTGTGAGAAGGGCACGCTGTTCCTACAGTACCAAATGGAGATTTGGACACTAGGCTAATTTTTTTCGGAGTAATGATATATTTACTAACTTAAATGACTAAATTAAAGACCATTTGATGTGTCAAGAAGTACATTGGTCAGTGTTTCAAGTAGAGTCAACGCACTGAGCAATGCAGCTTCTTTGACGTTCATCAAGGTGGAAAAGGTTTCACTCCAAACCAAACAGGGACAATTTCTGAATTTCTTCCTTTTTTGATTATTTATGAAAAGCAACTGAGCTTAATAGTTTCAGTAATGCTATACTTTCTCATTTCATACTGCAGCGAGACCTGGATTTCAAAGGCCAACGGGTTCGACTTCATCAGCAAAATCATGCCTCGAACCTGTTGCTACCACTGAGGTGGGCCTACTTCCTGCGGGTTATATTTTGGAAGATCCAGATTCTCACTTTATTTATGTCTGTAAAAAGATGGATCAAAATCTCCAATTTAACCAATGCGGAATACCTATCCATTGACAGCAGTCTCTTTTACAGGCAACAATCACTCTGATCATTGTGTGATTATAAGTGCAGCTTGTACAATTTGGGTTCCCTTGGAACTTTTCAAAGGGTTAGGGAAATGAAAAAAGGAAAAAAAAATGTACGAATAAATGCTACGACTGTACAATGCTAGCCGAAACTCGCACTTGTTTTCCAGTTCTCGTTTGTACGACTAGTGCATCATGAAGTGATTAAAAAACAGAACACATATATAGCTGTAGTCTGATTTGTAGATGTATCTACATGAATCTTGGTAGTGTAACCATTCATGCTCTACTATTAGTCTGTGAATTTGATTGCTTGTGTTATTTATGATCCTTTGCTAGAAACTGGAGCGATGGAGACATGCGCAATTTTATGAAGTTGAAATGAACGCAATGGTGGTGAATTTTGCCTTGGCAGTTTCCTACAAAGCAATGCCAAACTTATTGCTAGGGCCTAGGGGTGGGCATCCCATTCAATTCAGTGGTTTTTACTGTCTACATTTATTTTGATTTTGCACATCCTACCAATCCAATTAAATGTTGGATTGGATTAGTTTCAATCTGATTCAATTGAATAAGAAAAAAAAGGGAGCTAATATGGCAAATTTGGAAATATGACAAAATAAAATTAAATAGCTTTTAGTCAAATCTCAAATAAATAGTAGCACGATAAATGGACAACAACGATCACAAATATCACAAAGACGTGGTACTTTTGAAAAAACACATATGTTAATTGAATCGGTTTACAAGATCCTCAAAATTGAAACCAATCCAATTGTTTTTTGTTTTCCAAAAGTATATCCAATCCAATCAATCCATTAAATAAAAAAAAATTGGATTGGATATGATCGGATAAGTTGGTTTTGATTAAATTCTACTCACTCCTATTTATTGGGCTCATCTATGAGTATGCATATTGGATTTATTAGTAGATTGCACATTTTTAAAATACACAACTAATTAATACACTCAGTAATATTATAGTTTTTGTTTTCTACATATTTGCCGTTTATATTCATTTGCAAAAGTGGCAGTAGAATTGCTCCAAGTAAAATAGACCATTTAGTTTGGTAAATACAATAACAAAAACAATTTTTTTTTTAGTAACACACAAAACAAGTTCGATAAGAGAATATTTTACATTGTATAATAGAAAAAATATTGGAACGTGCATTGGTATTCTCGAACAGACAACTAATCAGACCAGACAAATAGTATGATAGACGAAATATTTTTTCATAGACAACAAATTTTTTTTTTTCTGAAAGATACATAACAACTTAGATTAATGTGTAAGAAGAGTATCTCGGATGATCTAACAAAATATACATAGTCAAAAGTTGTCACTGTAGTTTCTGGTTATTGCGTAATTAGGTGGATCGTTGTTGATTGGATTAGAAACAATTCAGATTTGAAGTTCCACACAAAAAATAGAGTGGAAAAAAAAGTTAAGGGGGGAAATTAAAGATATTGAAAGAGATCATTTCATGTCAGGTCTAGTAAAAAATCCCATCTTGTATAATACACACGTAAATCCCAAACCCAATTTTTAATAATTATATTATATCACAATAATATTTTTTAAAAAATATTATATTCAAGGCCAGAACAACTTAAATGAATTAAATTTATACAATCTTAAGTGTGCCTCGGTTTCTTTATTTTAAAATAACAAATTCACTCTATTCAGATTAGATTGGATAAAAAAAGCGTAGGGTTAAGTTTTATTGCCATCTCTACATTTTAGTTTAATATTGTAAAATCCATCAATGTCAAGTTTTGATTAAGTCATTGAAAATGTTCTAAAATTATTTTGTTAGTTTTTATCAAAAAAAGAAATAACAAAAATAGAATGTGAAAAAAAAAATCTTGACGAAGAAGGAAAGATATTTCTTAATAGTAAAGCTAAAGTACAATAAGTAAATACAAAAAAGGACTGAAATGGAGCAAAAATAGTAATAATAGTTGGCACATTACCAAAAACAGAGGACTCGTCTGTCTCTAAAAACATCAAAAATAAAATTAAAAGACAAAAATGTACCCACCAGACTATCACCACATATATAGCCAAAAACTTGGCCTAAATTAGCCAAATTAGAAAAGTGGAAAGTGGGACCCAATAAAGTTCCAAAAAACAAAATCTATATTTGGCAAAAGAAAAAAAAAAAAAAGGGCAAAAAGGTTCATGCATTTATAGAAAAAAGAAAATAATAATACCATGCAAGCTTTGCCGTTTCCTCCCAATTGGGGTAAAAAACGCCTTCACACCTCTTTATCTTCTCTCTAAATTTAGCAAACCCTTTTCCCCCAAGTTTAGCACACTCTAATTAAAGAGGGTTTTTAGTTTTAAGCTATATAAAAATTACACACATACATATATTTATATATAGAGTTTGTATATAGATAGAAACCCAAGAGAGAAATTGGGCAAATTTTTGAAATTTCTTTTGGGTTTCTATCAAATCTTTGAATTGGGTTTTGTGGGTTCTGTTTATAATTTGATTTTGAGTAATGGGTCGAGGGAAGATTGAGATAAAGAAGATCGAGAATGTGAATAGCAGGCAAGTTACATTCTCAAAGAGAAGAGCTGGGTTGCTTAAGAAAGCCCGTGAACTTGCGGTTCTTTGTGATGCTGAAGTTGGGGTTATTGTTTTTTCAAATACAGGGAGGCTCTTTGAATTTTCAAGTTGTAGGTATGTTCAATTTTCTATTGATTTGTACTTGCATGTGGGTATGTTCTGTTGTATGCTCTGTTTTTGTGAGATTTTTACTTTTCGGGTTTGAATTTTTTTTTTTTGGGTACTCTGATGCAAAGATTATTTTGTGTTTGGGATTTTAGAAGTAATTTTATAATGGTTTTTAGGGATTTTGTGTTCTGCATGTGGGTGTGAGTGTTTGAAGTTGTCAATTGGGGTTTTTGAGGCTCAACTTCTAGTTATTTAACTTTGGGATTGTGTTGAATTTAATCCGATTAGTTGATTTATCTTATGGTCCAAGAAGTAGAAGCAAATGTGGAATAGAATTGGTGCTTGCATGTGTTTTATTGGGTGTTCTATTGTTTAATCTAAAGGTTTGTTAATTATACTCTGTTTTTTAGTAAAGAAATGAATTTTTCTAGGTTTACCTTGAGTTTGACTCGAATCTGCCTCCAGGATCTGAATCCAATGTTGCAAGGGTTTTTGTCAATTCCTTTCAGCTTTTCATCTTTTGTTCCTCCAGTTTTTTGTGTGGAAAATAGTATTATATTAAGGTTTAACTTTTTGTGTAAAATGATTGAGGTGATTGTTTTCTTATTCTATATACAGGGTTTTCAAGTGAAAAGCTAGCTTTACTCATTGAACAGGCGGGATAAAGTTTGTTTAAAATAAATAGTGCACCGCTAACTTTTATCCTCATCTTGTGGTAGTTGTACACCATATTTAAATTGTAGTACATGTGTGTTGTTAAGGGATAAAGTTAGTGGTGGCCTTATAAAACCTCTTCTTGAACTACTCTTTACTGTTCATTTCATTTTAGTACCTATAGCAAATAGCATCCTTGTGGTGGTGACAACTGAAGTAGAATCTGAATGTTGTTCTGTGATCAGTAACCAATGCTACCTATAGAGGGATTTTCTTGAAAATTGTTGCCAATGATGGTTTCACTATAATTTACATCATGATTTAGCTTTTGCCTGCTTTGTTTTTCATGTTTAGGTTGGTCTGAGATACAATTTGCATCTGAGACATTTTGTATCAAATCTTACTATCATAAACGCTTTGTCATTAACCACTGATTATGTTGAAGTTAGTCTATTCTTAAAGAAGTGTGAAAGTGAAAAGTTGGACTCTTAATTTCGGGAAGAAGGAACTTGTTTCCATTTCTTTTTGGGTTTCTCTATGATTCTTTGTCGTGCTTGATTATTGCATGTCCATTGAACATATTGACATGGAGTCATGGACAAAGGCAGCACAATGAAGGAAAATAAATCAGAAAACCTTTCCTTAGAAGTAGTGATGCCATATACGCAACGAATGCTACAACGGTGACTACTAATTGAAGGATTGTATGCATGGGTAAATCTAGTGGGCTGGGGTGGCCTTGACCCCTGTAAAAATTGTAAATCAAATATTTTTAAAATATCTTCAAAGTTGGCCCGTATAGATCATCTCTGCAAATTTTCATTATAGATTCATCTATTGGAGGTGGGTAAACTGTACATGACAAGTATAATACATTTTTTTACATAAATATCTGCTTTTTGGGATTGTTCTTGTTCATCTTGCAGTCTTCTAATCGTACTCTATCTCCTAAACTTTAGGAGCTGTATTCATCCATGTGATAATTATCTCCAAGGTGCCTCTAGAAGACTTCTGTATTTCCTGATAATCTTGCTTGGTCCTTGGGTCCCCCTTTGGGACTTTTGGCCTGGCCTGCATGTTCTTATGCGGCGGCCCAGATTGAGTTCATTTTGGCCCCAACCATTTTAGTCCCACCATCTATTAATTCACCCCTGCAAATGGATGTCCCTTCTTTTTGTTAGAGAGAGGGGATCCCTCTTTACAGGCTAGCTCTTTAGAAAGTAGCAAATACTTCCACCATGATCATTCAATGTCTAGGTCTGTTCTAATTAATTAATAGCTTTTTGTTTAGCTTATCTGTGATAAGCGCACTTATATATTCTTCTTCAATGCAGTATGCAGAGAATACTTTCAAGATACAACAGGTGTTTAGATTCCCCAGAGACCCAGACTGCTTTAACAAACTACAAGGCAGAGGTACAACAATTTAGCATATTTCTTTTCTGCACTTTGCCTATTCTTGGGATACTGTGTTTGCTATATATCGGGATTCACAATTTTATCATATTATATGTGACATGTCTGTCTGTTTATACATGCGTGTTCACACTTCCACAGAATACTGAGAATGCAAAAGTAGCTATGGAGTTTTATTATTTAAACCTTTAATTTGACAAGAAATCTTTATCACATCTACGTATAATTTGTATTTTTGTCGGTAAGTTTTGCATTGCAGTCAAAATGTTTTAGTAACACCTACGTATTGCCAATGGGTATGAGGACACATAATTTCATAATATTTTATAAACAGACTTCTGGGTAATTGTCAATTTATTCCATCCAACTATTTCCCAGTGGAAAGAATTTTGTTACAATGAAGCAGAAGGATGGAAGAATTAATATTCAGGTTATCTGGGCCTCTCTCATTAATCTTGGAGCTTAGTCAGGTTCTCAAAGGGACCTAGAGAGAGAGATTAATTCTGGCAAGGTAAACAAAAACAAGCCTAACACCCTAACTTGCATGTGTTACTTGTTTGGAATAAACTATTTGTGGAGGGTGTACCACTTTACATGTGTTACATGTCCAAACAAGCTGCTAAAGGGCCTAATCGACCAAGCACATAGTTGAACACATAAGGTTAATTTCACAGTTTATTTGGATATTTCCTGAACATGTTTAACGCCATTCCTTAGGCTCATAGCTACACTTGAGGCACCAGTTGTTGGAGTTTCATTCTGGAATTGGCACAACTATTGTTTTTGTAGACTTCAACTTTACGTATATTTGTGGACTGCATCAAGAATTGATAGTAATCACGTTTGATGTTGTTGCTTAAAACTCACTGTTTTCATTTTAAAGTGTTTTGGTTGGCCCCATTCTTTTCACTGAAAACAGTCATTCATCAGACTGTCACTGTTGATAGAATTACTTTTGGGAATAAGAATTCTGACTCTAGTTAATTTTTCTTTTCCTTCCATCTCTCCGTAATTGAGCAGGAACCTAAGGAGGTGGATATTCTAAAAGAGGAAATAGCAAAGCTCAAGTCAAAACAATTGTACGTTTTGTTTTTAGCTGAATAAGTTATTGTCAGATTTCCTATTTTCTTAATTTTGTTATGTTCATTGTAATGTTGTAGGCAGTTTTTGGGTAAGGATCTAAATGGCCTAAGCTTAAAAGAAATTCACCAGCTGGAGCAGCTACTAAATGAAGGATTGTTTTCTGTGAAAGAGAGGAAGGTGATTCTCTCTCTCTCTCTCTCTCTCCCTCCCTCTTCAGTTATCAGTTATAAGTTCTTTTCTTAAAAATTAAATAAACTATAAATTCAGCATTCTTATGAAATGTAAATGATCAAGAGACACTTTGAATGCCTTTAACATAAGGTTCTCCGGTTGCAGGAGCAATTACTAATGGAAGAACTAGAGCACTCAAGATTACAGGTATTTAAAGTGCTTCAATTTATTTAGTTCGAAATCTTAATCTTGAGCGATTGATATTGTGCCTAGACTAACTCCCGGGCAATGAAAGTATTTATACTAATATTGAGAGAAATGTGTTGTGTGTACCACCAAAACCATCATAGTTTCACGGTTCAAAGACATGGTTTCTGCCAAAGACCCTCTAATGACGAGCCTATCTCTCGCTAACATACAGAGACAAGCAACGGTTTTTGCAAGGAGGATACTGAAACCATGTTGACTCTGCTTGGCATTACCCGGTTTTGCAGTCTCTTAAATTCCTGTTGATAATCGCCAAGCGCCCAGATTGTTTAAAGTGTTTCATTGGACTCTTATTCTGTACTCCAAAATGGAGTACAATATCATTTCAAAACATCATACATCATAGTCCGTAGTCCAACGCGAGCTACCATTGCATCCAATAGTTAGCTTCTGGTTCAAAGTGGAAGGTGCTTGCTTTATATATGACTAGATTGCTTTCTATTGACAAAAAAAAAATAACAAAAAAAAAAAAAACCGTAGTCAAGGACTAGAGTAGAATTTTTACAGAAATGTTGTGCTACACAAATGGGGGTAAACCCCCCCTTTTAACTGTCCCAAACAGGGCTTGAACCTATCCCTGATGGGGTACTAACCAGCATGTGCACGTGTATTTATTCTATTCACATGCATCATGTAATCAAAATGGAAAAGTTAAGAAAGAAGGAAGTTAGTATTTTTCAATGGATAAAGCAATTATTATCAACCCTATGTTCTTTTATGAAAAAAAATAGAAATGATGATAGGAGCAAAACTGGAAATAAAAAATTTGGTGTCACAGTTCTGCAAGCCTCCTCTTGGCTTTTATATAGTATAGATCTTTTACTTCCCCATCATGTGAACTGTATTTTCTGTGTCTTCTTGTCTATAGGAACAGCGTGTTATTGTGGAAAATGAGGCTTTGCGCAGAGAGGTAAATTAACACCTTAATACGATAATTAACCACTTACACATTGAGTGATGTATAATTCTAATGCCAACACTTTTTAATTTTTTGTTCTCTTTAATATGAAATTGGCAGGTTGAAGAGCTTCGGCATTTGGTACCATCGACTGAAAACTCAGTACAACCTTACCTCGAATACTACCCTGTGCAGGACAATAATTATTCTATGCCAAAACACTGTTCCCTGAGTCCAGACAGAGTCTGCAACTCCATAGACGACAATAAAGATTCAGATACCACCTTGCACTTGGGGTAATTCTGTAAATATTTAAATTTTCTACCTGATAAAATATCAATCATCAGGTTGATCGGGCCTTGACAAAGTCTATGATGCTTTCTGTTCAGGCTTCCATATGGTTTGTATCGAAAGAGGAAGACGCCCGAGGGAGAAACTCACTCCAGCACCTCTGAGAGTCAAATGGGCATAGAAACAAGTGAAATGAAATTGAAATGTTAATGTAATCTTGGAGCTTTTTTGTTGAAAGACCATTCGGCTCAAAAACTTTTAACAACTTTTAGATGACTTTCAAGATGATGAAAAAAAAGACGCAGGGTGGAGAATTTTCCTTTTTGGGCATGTGTTAAAGGGTGAATGGATATGGAGAAAAAAGGGTAAATATATAGTTTAAGTTAGTTCTCTTAAGAGGTGTAGTTCTGTTGAATGTTGAGACTATGAAATATGGACATATATGCAAACTATAGGCTTTTTCTTGTGTTTTTGATGTTCTGTTTGGCTGCACAGTAGAAATACAAGAATGGATTTCAGTGTATTCTTCAAAACGACAGTCTCATTTCCTTTTTTGGACAATCAATTTACGAATTATCAAGGTTGAAAATAAGTTGCGTCATTGACCATTGATTATGTTGAAATTAGTGTTTCATTTAAAAGTACAAAAGCCAAAGTGATGAGACTACGAATTTGAGATGGATGAAATATTTTTCTTATGATATGCAGAACGGTAGTGAAGGCACAATAAAACGCTACATAGCATAGAGAAGTGCTCCATACCTAAATTAAAAGTTTAGCTAGTCCTTACTGACTTTTGCGCTATTTTAAGCACAAGATTTTCTTGCCCAAGGGACCCTTGCGTGATTCAAATATAAATAATTTTAAGAGTAAAGGCTATAAAGTAGTAAAATTAGTGTCATGGTTGAGAATGGCGGAAAGAGAGATCGGATTTAACAGGCTTAACTGCACCTGCTAAAGAGAGTCCGCGAACTACTGCAAAAGCTTGAAATATAGATAGATAGATAGACTGTGACATAATATGATTTTCTTTGAATACTAAATACCAAAATGTCTAAGCATTAACCATATAAAATGTCTAAAGAGTCTAAGCATTAATCAAATGCTCCAACACAAATACTAAAAAATGGAAAATAGTACAACAAATAACTTAGATGTACCATGAGTAGAACTAAACATACTTCAACCAATTCTCTACCCAAATCAAATAGCCCCCGGGAACATAGGCAGATAGAGTATACTGGCCATTTTGAGGAGGGTCATACAAACTAGCATCGGGCTCCATCACTTCATCGATCCAAACTTTCTTTTCTCCAAGTCCAACCTTTTCACCATCACAAAATCCGGCCGAGGCATCTGTCACGACATACCCCTTTGCTAATTCTTTTAAGTATTTATCAAGCAAAATAACTGGGGGATTATCGGCTGAAGTAGGTCCACCAAGTGGACAAGATGCACCCATGGTAAAAATATTATCCAAGTTTTGGGGTAGATTAAATGGGCAATGGACTGAGTTGGAACTTGACTCACTTCTGGGAATCGTGATCGCTTGTGGGGAACTTTCCTTGTAACCGGTGGTGAAAGCATTTATCACAGATTGTATGGTAGTTTGAATTGTACCCTGTTTCACAAAGAAAGAAGATACATAATGGATGTGTAGCAACTTGTAGTTGATAGCTTGATATTGTATTTAATGGATGTGTAGCAACTTGTAGTTGATAGCTTGATATTGTATTTAAGAACTATTACAATTGCAAGTCTAGCTTAACTTCTGATTTAATATCATCAATTCTTGAGTAAACTAAGGATAGGATTTCATTCTTTAGTGCATCAACTTCATGTCTGTCTATTTTCGTTGCTGCTTCTTTTGCCTTCGTAATCCTGAAATGCACCAGTTGCTTCTTCGGTTGTCAGATTTAACTCCACAAACTCGTCCTCTACGTACTATTCTTTTCTTTGATAAGCTCATTGCCTTCAAGAGTGTTACTAGAGGCCTCTCCACTTTTTCTTTTTGTGTTGGCTTACTGAAGAATGCTGCTTCAGTTTCTGCAAAAAATAATTTTGTTATGCAGAATGCATAAGCAGAATTAGCAGCTGTTACTACAGACCAGTTTAGGGGTGTTGTCAGAAATCCGAAAACCAAACGAATGAACCGAACTGATCCATTGCAATCCGAAATTTTCCGAACCGAAAAGAAAATCGAAACCAAAAACGAAACCGATTGATTTGGGTCGGTTTGGGGTTCAGGTTACCCGAAGTGGACCGAATTCCTCCAATCTCTTTAAATTTGTTAACTAAAGGACTTTGCAATTTCACTATTTATTCTGAAGTTACTCCTTAATTCAAATATGACATTTTTTTTCCAGTTTGCCCTTCTCAATCTCTTATTTCACTTTTAGAAAAATAATTAGTTTATGTTACTTATTCTTTTTTTCAAATTAAGATTCAGTTTAATCTTTGTATTTTGTTTAGTTATGGCTTGATACTCATTATTTCATTAATGTTTAATTACCATTAAATTTATTTAGTATGATAAGATTTAATATATTGATTATTTCTTAAGGTGAAATCATAATTTATGACATTCGAAAAAAAGAAAATAAAGAAAACAATGAATTTTAATTTTAAAACAAAGCGAATTTAATAACATCAAGATATATATACATGGAAAACAATTCTATGTAGTAAATTATGAAGTCTTCCTCAACAAAGAATAGTATCATGAAACTGAAATATTTATTAAATATTGAGAATATTCATGATTATGCTATCAAATAGTAATAAATGTTGTAAAATAATGATTTCTGTCTTAAGTATTGAAGTAAATAAATACAAATATGATAATATTAAGTCCATGTTTTTTGATTAGTGCTGCTTTTTTATTTTTAGTGCAGTTTTTAACTAAAGTTTTAAAAATATAAAAAAAACCCGAATGAGACTGAACCGGATCGAAACCGAATAATTTGGGTGGGGGTTTAGGTTCCATAGGGTATAGAAACCGAAATCGAACTGTAAAATTTTGGGAGGATTTGGGGTACCCCAATTTCAACCCCGACCGAAACTGAAAACACCCCTAAACCAGTTAAATTAATGTTCAGTTCTCTACAGATCTTTGTTGGCCAATTCTATTTGCTTCAAGTTAGTTTTTCTACTTGCAAGTAGGTGTAATAGTTTTGCTGTTCTTGTGCACAGACAGCAAGGATTTAGCAATTTCTTTTCTTGCTTTGTTGACAGCCAATCTTTTTATCTCTTTTTAATGGCTTGATTTTATTTTTTGTTGGCCAATATGTTATGGCCTCTGTTGCCTTATTTGAATTTGCTTCGTGGACTTTAGTACTTAGGTTTTTAGTCTATGTTGCAATTTCTTTTTACTTGTAACAATTGCATTTCTTTGTGTTTTTGGTCTTGGGGATGGCCTTTTGTATCATCCTCCTTTTGTATCTTTTTTGTTATTTATGCTATCACTCTAATGCCCTTCATTGGACAAAGAGGACTTGAAAAAAAAAAAAAACAGCTAACACATACATGCTTTTAAATTTTAAAAATTTATAATAAGTTAGTGGTGCTTACATAAGAAGGGCTTAGCACTCTCCAACACATTTTTATCTTGTTTCTCTCGTTCCTAATATTGGCTTCTGCAAAAACTCTTGTTTGACCAACCTCACGGAGTCACGGTTTTCATGCACTCCATAAGATTTGCCAACAAGGTTCCCCATCCCAAGACCTGAATTTCCGATGTTATCTTCTTTAGGGTTATCTACTAATTCTACATTACCTACTGGTGGATGCTTTATACAACTCGTTGATGGCTTTTCACCATGAAAAAGCCACTTAGTATATGTCCCTTTTACGCCTTTCGTAATCAAATGTTTTCTGACATCTGTTGGACTGAAACGCATCTTATGTTGACACACAAGAATTGTTGACAACTTTTGAACATCATTTGCAATTGCAAAACCAATAAAATCGTCCACTCCTTGCAGATACACTTGGCTAATTCTATTCCTCTCATTCATCCACTATTTGTTGATTCGGTTTGACATTCTGCAATATGAAAAAAGTTCAGAAATTTAGTTCACTTAACAAGTAATATACTAGTTAAGGATTTCATTATGAAATGCTTTTTAGCCAATATGCGGAACTTCGATATTGAATTATGATGTTTAGCTCTAAGTATCTTAATAATGTGCGAATGAAATAGTAAAGGCCACCTCCAAGTAATATAGCAATTATGCCAAAAACAAATAGGAAGTATTAATACCAAGAACAGAAAGCAACAAAATTGTATCTCTTAACTTCAACTAAGTTCTACTTAGGTAACACCTCAAGGTATCTTGAGTATATATTTAACCATGAATGAACACGAGAATATCCTATCGAATAGAACTTAGTTCTGTTGAATTGTATTCATTAAGTGCAAAAGTAGCGACTCGCAATTTGTGGCAGGAGAATTACTTATTACAAAGTCAACCACATGATAACAAGTCAAGAATTGACACTAACAGCCTAAGTTTATTACAAACTATGTTTTACTTCCTCAGTCCAAAATTACCGAGTCCACATATTCATTTTGGGTGTCCCATAAGAGTCACGTTACTAAAATCAATGTACTGAATTTCAAAAAAGATAAATAAGTTATATTCTACAAGTGAGACTCACACTCTACACACTCTCTTACCAACTCACTTTATCCTCCTCTTTCATAGCTCAGAATGGGGGGACTGGTAAATAAGTTTACTTTTAACTTCCTGCATTTTCAAAGGGATATTGTTCGTTATGTACAAGGTAGGGAGATAAAGTTAATCAAGCTACCCAAGCTAGACTCAGTCACTTGAGTAGAAGACTAGAAGTTCATTTGAGATTTGTTTTTGAAACAAACAAACCAAGCTTGAAAACAATTTGGACACAAACTATTGATGAGCTTGGCTTGATAAGCTTCTAAAATTATGTTAAAAATCTAGCTATTTGGGACTGGCTTGGTTAAAAGTTCGTTTGAGCTTGGGTCGAGAGCTAGACAAACCTAGTTTGAACAAATTTATAAGCTTGAAATTAATGTTTTACAAACCAAAGCTTGAACAACCCAAAATTCAACTGAGGTCGTTTACAGCCCTAGCATAAGGTTAAATTATTACTGGATCCAAACAAGTTTAAAAAAAGTTTCTTTGTATATATTTCGTTTTGACAAATGTGCAGGGCTTTGATATTGGTTTCCCAACAAGAACTAAATTCTCAAAACATCGCTGGAAATATGGTATTGAAAGTCATATACCAGTAACAGTACATCACCAAAAACAAAATCTAGCATAGATTCACAAGATACAAAATCACACAATACCATGTATGCTCTCTTTCTCAAATTGATAGTCCCACTTTCTATTTATAATGTCTCAAATCGATAGTCCCGTTCTTTTTTTTTTAAAATAATCAATGTACCAAATTTAACAACAAAATATTAATTATATTCTTAACCATTCTTAACAACATGCAGATAAACGTCATAAAACTTCATACTATGCACCATGCATTATTAAAACAATAAATATAATGATGATATAAAGTTAATATTCTGTCCTTCTTAATGCATATTTAGTGGGCCAAAGGTAATTATGTTGGATCATTAATCCAACATTGGGCTTATATGTGAAATAATTATGTGTTGTGGACTGTCGAATGGTTAAGCCCACTTTAAAAGTGATTAAATAAGGTTTAAGTTATTTGGGCTTAAATGTATCTAATAGGGTATGGGCCTTTAATGTGTAGATACTTAAGAGTAATTCTATTTTTATGATGGGCTAAAATAGAAATACTAAATAGATAGTAGGGTTTACTATCTATATATATTGTGGTTATGGTCCCCAGATCATACGTACGTTTCTTGTCCCTGTTGAGCTCCCATCATCACAGAGAGCGAAGAGAAGACATAAAAGGGATTTTCTAAAGAAATACGTGTTGATCTGGAAGGCCAACCACTCGATTACAAATGCACGCTATGGATTCAGGTACGCTTCCGCATATTGATTTATTAATTCTTGGTGATTCGACATGAACGGTCCTAGGGTTTATGGTTATTTAGAACCATCAAGATCTAACAAGTGGTATCAGAGCGATCTTCATGTTGAATCATTGAGAATCGGATTTATTTTCGATCCATGATTATTTTGGGCAACTTTGAATCTAATAATTTTTAGGTTTTAAAATTTATTAGATTTAAATACAATTATTGGTTATTTATATATGGAATAAGGTTTTTTAGATTCGTGGACCTCAAATCTGCCAATTTTCGGCTCGGTATGGGTTTTTGTTTTTTTTGTTTTGTCACGGTTGGTGCAGGATTAATTGTACATATATATTTTATATGTGTGCGATTTACTATATGGATTAATAAAGCTGCAAGATCTTGTATATATATATATATGTGTGTTGTAACATCCTGTACTTATATTAATGTTAATTGTGTTATATTAAATCTTTGATACATATATCAATGATCGTTTGGTGATTCGGGTGGTCCGAATCGATTTTGGTTGGTAAATAGGAAGTTTTGGTTCTTCGCGATTTGTTAATTTTGGTTAACTTTGAGATATCGTAATTTCTTTGTTACTTATCCGATTAAGGTTCCGTTTCCGTGGGTGTCTAGTATTCATGCCATTCTACAACTTTCGTGTTTTGGCCGAAGTCCAACTCACACTCCTCGTGGATCAAAACAGGGCCCAAAGTAGGCCCATTGCAAATTCTGGTCATTCGGCAGTGCTTTGGCAGAGCGCTGTCTTCGTTGAATTTCTGGGAACAATCTATCCATAATTTGGAAAAACTTCCAACTAGAAAGTTGTAGATCTTTGAAATACCTTTCCGTGGACATAAAGAACGCCTCAATCGGAGTTCGGAGCGAAAAGTTATGGCCAAAACAAAAACAGTGCTCCAGACCCGAAACTTTTAAAGCGCGGACCGGTATGGCATTTTTGAATACCGGTCCAGCAACAAATTTTGTCGAAAATTGTAACCCGCGGACCGGTATTAGGTTTTTAGCATACCGGTCCGCCAGTTCACTTTTTCCACCGACTTAAGCTCGTTTTAAGTGCGTTTTTGGTCCTTTTTCATCCATTCTTCGACCCAAACTTCTCTAGACCTTATGAGAGGTTTCTAGAAGGCTCTAGAGAGAGGAAGTAAAGGATTTCTACGCATTAATCCTTCCGCATCAACGAATTAAGCCCGAAATCATCCGAATCATCTTCAAATTCACTATTCATCATCTTCCTCCTTGGGGTTTCTTTGGGAAAGCTTGGATTTTCTTCTTTCTTCACTCTATACGGCTAATAAACACGAGGTAGGGGTTTATTTGCTTTTATAACATGTTAATATGACTTTATTACACAAAAATAGTTGTGTTTGATTCATGATTGGTTGGGAACTAAGATATAAGAAAGGTTATGATGTTTTATGATCTCTATGGCTATGGTTGCATGATTTAAGACAAGGTATGCCATATATACTCGAGATAAAGTGTTATTTGAACAAAATAACATATCTTTGTCGGTATGTATTATTAATTGTTGATAAAAGTGGCTTATAGATGAATTTTGAATACCAAAGGATATATGGTGGAACTTTTGGAGTATATATGGCATAGGTTGTCTCATATTGATATTTAATATCATATTATGCACGATACATACTACTGTTGTGTCAACCGCCTGCTCGGGAATTTTTGGCAATATTTGGAACGGACTTGTGGTTTATGGATTGATTGGCTATCCTATGAAAGGCCTTCATCATTTATCACTGGTTTGGAGAGCTTGTGTCTCTCGGGAACAAAATTTTTGATATGGTTGTATAGTGCTTGCCGGGATGGGAAATAAGTGGGGCTCGGTGCCCTTGGGTTGAAAATCCCTAAACCCCCGGGGGAGCAATGTTTGGCCGCCTATAAGCCACCGGTGAGGAGCCCGGGAACCTAGGCAATTGGCAAGGCACTATGATTCATGTTGATATCGGTGTTCTCATAAAAAAATTTGGGATGGTTGATCCTATGGTTATATTACGATAATGGCCTTATAATTCTGGCGACTATGGATTATATCTACAGCCTGTGCTATCTATCATACGGTAAACGGTTGACACAGGAGGTAACCTGCATTAGCACGATCATGCATCTTTTAAATGGTTGGCAATGATTCTTGTTTGTATTACTTAAATCATATATTCTGAAAATGAAAGGATAACTTGTCTGAATACCATGCCCTATATTTCCCCCTACTGAGCACATAGCTCACCCCGTTCTTTTTTTTTAAACCAATACATGTACTCAGGAATCCAAAGAAGACAAAGACGCGATGGGCTCGGGAACGAATTAGAGGCTCTGATACTTGTATTTTGATACTTTTGATTGTGTATATCTTGGTAGGGCAAGTCACGGCTTGCCTATGACATGCCCGCTTTTAATTAGCTCCCTTTTTGATATTCATGTGTATATATATATGTATGGACTTGACTTGCCCCATATCATTACTATGCTTGTGAAATTGAACTACATGGTAGATGTTATAATGCTTTAACATCATTTTTGTATCCTGTACTCATCAATGCTTGATATATAGTCGGTTGTTGACTTATATTATTCTTATATACCTATCTTAGTCTTACTAAGATAGGTCAGTGACGCCCCAGGCCTTAACTACGGGTGTTGTCCTGTACAATTAAGGCGGGGGTGTTACATGTGTACTTTAGATTCGGCATACTCTGTGTAAGTTATTTTAGTGTGCAGTAAAACATGAGGTTTTGGATTATATTATATAAGGAGTTAATTGGTGTATATATATGTGCAAGGTCAAATTGAGTTCTGCCAATTATTTTTTATCATTGTTATTATTGGATATATATATATATATTTATACTTTATATATATATATAATAAAAAAAAAGGCTACAGGTATGTTATACTTTATTTATATATATTATAAAGAAAAAAGGACAAAAGGGAGTTTAATCGTGTACATATATAAGTTCGATTCACAGCTTTGGATTATGGCACACAATTATATATATACGTGTACTTTTGTATATGTGTGTACTTTGTATATATTATAATATTGTTATTGTTGCTGTGGATATATATATTTATTTGTTTATTTAAGTTATGGTTTTGTGTGTTATACCAATGAGCGTGTATACATAAATTTTTTAGGGCTTAAATTTTTTGGATTATATGGGTCAAGACATGGATATGGGTATATAACCCAATAAGCTTTGACCCAACTAGATTAAATTCAAATATTGGTATAATTAAGTATATATATTTAAAGACAAATTAATTGAAGCGACATATCGCCAAAGTGACCTCTCTCGTGAAAATTATTTTGTTTTAAAATATAATCGGCTGTGTACCTGTAACTTATGTAAACTTTTAACCGGCCCAAAGGAAGGTTAATTTTTTGACAGAATTGCTTGCACAACTATGGTAATAAATACGTGATAATTATTCAGTTTTTTTTTTTCATGTGAACAATAAATCGGCCCAAAGGAAGATTTATTATTCGACATACTTTTATTATCAGTGTTTGATTATTGCTACAAGATATCAATTGCAAGTTAGTATTTTTATCCAAAGATAAAATATTAATGGAGCACCCAGTATCTTAAGATGGGAATTACCTTTATTTGAATTTATTATATTTGTTTTAGGATTTATGTAAGCTTGTTTTGTTTGTTTATTGTTGTTTTCTGTGGATTCAGCTATGAATACTTCTGCTAATATTACTGCTAGCATTAACTTTATTCTTATGTTAAATGGCACAAATTTCAAATCATGGCAAGAGAACCTCCAGATAGTTCTAGGAGTCATGGATCTTGACCTTGCATTAAGGATTGATTCTCCCCGACCTCTTACGGATAAAAGTACTCCTGAAGAGAGAAAAGATCTAGAGAAGTGGGAGAGATCAAATCGCATGTGTGTCATGATTATGAAAAAAAAGGGCCATTCCGGAAGCATTCAGAGGCACAATATCTGAAAAGATAACTACATCTAAGGAGTTCCTTGCAGACATTGAAAAAAGGTTTGTCAAGAATGAAAAGGCTGAAATAGGTACGCTCTTGACAAACCTACTTTCAATGAGGTATAAGGATAAAGGCAATATAAGAAAGTATATTATGGAGATGTCTCATCTTGCTTCAAAATTAAGAGCACTTAAGCTAGAACTCTCTGAGGACTTGCTGGTGCATTTAGTTTTAATATCTCTTCCAACACAGTTTAGCCAGTTCAAGGTGAGCTGTAATTGTCAAAAAGAGACTTGGTCTCTAAATGAGCTCATCTCATATTGTGTTTAAAAAAAAAGTTGAAGCAAGATAAGGTATAAACTTCTTAATTGTCTCAACCTCTAAAAGCAAGGATAAGGGAAATAAGAACAAAGGAAATTACAGACACAGCACAACAAAAGAAATAAGAAAAGTAACTGGGCGAACCAGAAGATATTAGTGTTACTTTTGTGGAGCTGAAGAACACATAAAGAAGCACTATACCAACTTTCACTCATGGCGTAATAAGAAGGGGTTGTCTTAATTTCTGAAAGTCAAATGATGGTGAAAGACACATCAATTTAGGCGAAGGTAAAACGGTTCAAGTTGAAGCAATTGAAATGTTTAGATTATTATTAAAGACTACATTTTATTTGAATCTTAATGAGACATATACTGTATCGTATTTTATACGAATTTTGATTTCAATTTATGTTTTAGACAAATCTACAGATTCTTGTTCCTTCGGGAATAAAATTTTTAATTTGTTTCATAATTGAAAAGTGGTTGGTTCCAGTTTTTTTTGTTTGTTAAGTTACGATAATAATCTATATGCAGTTGATACAATTGTTTTATTTAATAAATCCCTACAATTAAGTGCATATAGTGTAAAAGGAAAATTAAACACTGAAAATTTGGTTGCGTTATGGCACGGGATAGTGCTATTTTGTAGGATGCTCTGAAAGATCCAGGGGGTACAAGTTTTATGATCCCACGAAAAAGTCAATTTTTGAATCTGAAAATGCCCGGTTCTTTGAGGATGTAGGGTTTGTGGGGGGAGATACAGCCAGAGATTTTATCTTTGAAAATGAATATGTTGATATTCCCACAGGTGCCATTGGCATTGATAAGGTTTCCATTCCTGATTTTGTTCAAGACACAAATCAAGATAATGTTAGAGAACCTCCCATTTAAGAAATTGTTCCAGAAGAACAAACTCTACCACCTCAAGAACCTATGCCATTAAGGAGATCTACTAGAGAAAGGAGAAGTGCGGTGCCAGATGACTACAATATTGTATTTCTCCAAGAACATGAGGTTGACATTGGAGTGATGGAAGATGATCTGATCAACTTCCATCAAGCCATGGAAAGTTCTAATTCTCAAAAGTGGATTGATGCCATGAATGAGGAAATTAAGTCCATGAAGGACAATGACGTATGAGATCTTGTCCCATTGCCAGAAGGTGTGAAACCCATTGGTTGTAAATGGATATTTAAGACTAAGAGGGATTCGAAAGGTGATGTGGAAAGGTACAAAGATCGTCTTGTTGTAAAGGGCTTTACACAAAAGAAAGGCATCGACTATAAAGAAACTTTCTCTCCGATTTTCTCGAAAGATTCTTTTAGGATTATAATGGCATAAGTGGTGTATTTCGATCTTGAGTTACATCAGATGGATGTAAAGACTACATTTCTCAATGGTAACATTGATGAGATGATCTATATGGTGCAACCGCAAAACTTTGTGGTGGGAAACCCAAAGAATATGGTTTGCAAACTTAAGAAATCCATCTATGGGCTCAAGCAAGCATCTCGACAATGGTATTTCAAGTTTCATCAAGTAATTATCTCATTTGGCTTTAAGATGAATTTGGTCGATGATTGCATATACCATAAGTTTTGTGGGAGTAAGTATATTTTTTTGGTTTTTTATGTTGATGACATTTTGCTTGCCAGCAACGATATAGGCATATTGCACGAAACTAAGAAATTTCTGACTAAGAATTTTGAGATGAAAGATCTTGGTGTCGCCTCTTTTATGTTAGGCATACAGATACACCGAGATCGCTCTCGGGGTACTTTAGGATTATCATAAAAGGGCTATATCGAAAAGGTTCTAAAGAGATATGGCATGCATGATTGTAAACCAGGTGATACCCCTGTGGTTAAGGGAGATAAGTTTAGTATTAGTCAGTGCCCTAAGAATGTTTTTTTAGGAAAATAAAATGCAGAAGATTCCTTATGCATGAGCAGTATGGAGTCTGATGTATATTCAGGTATATACGTGTCCAGATTTTGCGTATATTATTGGGATGCTAAGCAGATATTTAAGCAATCCAGGAATAGACCATTTAAAAGCAACAAAATAGGTCTTGTGGTACTTGTTGGTCGGATTTCAACCCTAGAGGGGGGTGAATAGGGTTTTTAAAACTTAATGCGGAATTTAAAACTTTTCTAACAATGTTTAAGTAAAACAAATTTACAAAACAAATTATCAAGGACTGTAAGCAAATAAACAATCAAGCACAAGAGAAAATAATTAAGCAATCTCAAGCAATAACAAAACAATCAATAATAAAGAGATTGAGTTAGAAAGATTGAACCGATTTGAAGTCCAAGACGTTTTGTCCACACGGTTTTGGTTTACCAAACCATAATCCGCGCTCAGTTAGTTCCCCGAGAATTTCCACTAATTCCAATCTCCTTCCGGGTGAAGATCAAACCACTACAAGTGTTGTTGTCTCACTACACTCTTTACAAATATTTCTTGACCACAATATTCTCACAAGAATCTCTCTCTTGCTAACCTTGTGAGATTTACCTATCACAATATCTAAACAAAAATTTACCTTCTTGTTTTTCCTATGAGATTTACCTCTCACAATTTGAATATAAAAGTTTGATGAATCACACCAATTTACAATAACTCTCTCAAGTGTTTGTAGAATACAATTTAAGCTCACACTAGAGTTATCTTGAATGATCAATATGATATAGCTCAAATGAAAGATGATTGATCAAAAACAATTTCTTGAATCTTTGAATAATGAAGATAGATGAAGAATAGAGTATGAGAGTGATTCAAGGTGTGTAAAATGAGTCTTGGAAGTCATATTTATAGTCCCAAAAGTGATATAGCCGTTTGATAGGTTTGGTGGAAGTTTTGTACCAAAAATAGTAAAAAATTAGAAATCCAACGGCTATATTCAAGTCATCAGTCGACTGAGCAAGGCTCCTTAGTCGACTGAGTGACCATCAGTCGACTGAGCAAACCCATCAGTCGACTGATGACCTTTGCTGGTCAGTTTAGATAGATAGCTGCAGACAACAAATTTTTCCCGATTTGTTTTGATCATATCTCAGTATCCAGGCGTTGGAACTTGATGAAATTTTGGATATAAGTACTATAATGTGTTAACTAACTACTGTCCAAATTTCATAATGATCGGAATCCGGGAAGGCCTCCTTCAAACCGTTATATCAAAACTGCGCAAAAACAGAGCGAATCTAGAAAGGGAAAAAATAAACATTTTTGCAATTAAGTTCCAAAATCAATTTTGATGCTTGGGATAGGTAAAATATATTATCCTAAGACACCTATTTTCATGAGAGCTCAATATATGCTCAAATCAATTTAATATGAAATTATTTGAAAATCGGTTTTTGCAAGAATGGTGTTTTCAAAGAAATTTTGATTCAAACTGATTTTGATCAATCTAACAATGATGCAAGTTCATGTTTGAGCTATATTATCAATCAATTAAGAAACTTTACATTAATCCTAAGCAAACACTCAATTACCGAATAGGTGAGTCTTCGAATGCTTCGATTTGTTTCTTCAAATTGATTCTTCACTTGAAGCTTTTCCCTTGAAGCTTTAGTATATGATCCTTGATCTTTTATGTTTCATGAAATTCATTGCTAGCTTGTGAGTGATGAGATTGATCTTCTTGTCTTGTCCAACGCTTGTAGAAGAATGATCTTGATTCAGATAGATCGGTTTTAGTCGAATGCTTCGTTGACTGGATCGGATATTGATTGAATGATCCTTGTCAAACTTTCCTTAAGCAATCATGCTATTCTTGATTTTTCAAATAAGAAATCTATAATCTTATATCAAGAACATGTTAAATTACACATGATTGATTTATTGTTATTATCAAAATAAGATTAAGACCTTCAAGGTCAACAGTACTTACAGAAAATAAAAGTATTACATGCTTACATATTGGAGGTCAAATCAGCTTGAGATCTTTGGGTATATTGACTCCGATTTTTCTGGGTGCAAAGATAGAATTAAATCTATCTTGTATTCCACTAACAACAAGGGCTTGGCGAAGTCTAATATATATATATATTAAGTTTCTAGTTGTTAAAGAAAAAAGTTCAGAGTGAACAAGTGTCTATAGAACACATCAGTACAAACTCCATAGTTGCGGATCCGCTTACTAAGGAATTGCCACCCAAAGTGCTTCATGAGCACATTAATTGTATGGGTGTCAATTATTTTCAGAAAAATTCAGTTTTAATGGGAGTTTATTTTGTAGTGTTTTCATGATATAAACATATTTCGGTGGTTTCGGTTTATGGATATTTAAAGTTATTTTATGCAGAAATTAAGTTTGGTTTATTTACACTCTGATTTTGGATATGGTTCGGTCTCACTAAGGTTTCAGGAGGACCAGTTGGAAATAGGCATGTTAAGATCACAATGCATGTAATTTTTATGCTACACATCCACATCATGATCCATGTCATTCAGTTAGATCGACATGTGTGACCATTGATGGGTCGAGTTACGTCAAGTGTAACAAAGGCCGCTTTGATCCTATGTTGATATGATTGATGGACCGGATTGGATACAGATACATTTCAGTAATGACAACAAAGATGAGCTCAATTTACAACCCATAATTATAAGATTACACATATAGCCCAAGTGGGAGATTGTTGGATCCTTAATCCAACATTGGGCTTATATGTGAAATAATTATGTGTTGTGGACTGTCGAATGGTTAAGCCCACTTTAAAAGTGATCAAATAAGGTTTAAGTTATTTGGGCTTAAATGTATCTAATAGGGTGCGGGTCTTTAATGTGTAGATACTTAAGAGTAATTCTATTTTTATGATGGGCTAAAATAGAAATACCAAATAGATAGTAGGGTTTACTATCTATATATATTGTGATTATGGTCCCCAGATCATACGTACGTTTCTTGTCCCTGTTGAGTTCCCATCATCACAGAGAGCGAAGAGAAGACATAAAGGGAATTCTCTAAAGAAATACGTGTTGATCTGGAAGGCCAACCACTCGACTACAAATGCACGCTATGGATTCAGGTACGCTTCCGCATATTGATTTATTAATTCTTGGTGATTCGACATGAACGGTCCTAGGGTTTATGGTTATTTAGAACCATCAAGATCTAACAAATTATGCTACTGCACTCTCTCGCACATTGAAATAGGGAGATAGAGATGGTGATGGTTAAGTTTAGAGGACCATCCTTAATTAATTATCTAATTCCCCTCCAATTCCTCTTTATCAATAACAAAGAAATCTAGATAGCTGCCTGTTGGCGATTGAAAAACCCATGCCGAGTGTAAGAATCAATGTTTAAACAATACAAACACGGTTTTCTTTTCTCCTTTACAAAAGTTGAACGTTAAAAAGAGAATCTTACCATAGAAAAACAAACATTGCTTGTACACAAAATCTAACATTTAGAGATATACACGCCATGTATTCAAGCACACAAATTTTTTTTTTTGGCATTCAAGTTATCAATAATTATGCTCAAAATAGCATAACCGACAAAGACTAACAATTATTATGTGTCCTTTTTCCACATTTTTATAATGGTAAATCTCATTATATGCAAGATTATAATTTGTATTTATATATTTAAACCCAAAATATTATAAATTTTACCTATATGAAAAAACATGAAGAGGCCAACAAAAGAATATTAAGTGAAATTTTCAAAAACCTTGGGGGGACTTGGCCCGCCTTTGCATCCGCCACTCTATTCATTATTTAGAACTAAGTGAAATCAAATATATATTTCAAAAAATTCATTTAGTATTAACCATTAAGAATTCAACATTTTTCTTAAAAAACAAACGGATCCTAACTTAAATTGTGTAAAAAAATATTTTTTTACTTCACTCTTTCTCTCATAAAGAAATAATACTCTTTTGTTACCAATAACACATTTCCTAATTTCTCCGTTTATACTAAGAAGGATGTGCACCAGCTATGTTTGTTTCTCTAATTTTTCTGTTTATACTTTTTGGATCATATATATTCAGCTTGCACTAATTTTCTTATGGAAAATATCGCATTTTAATACATGAAAAATAGAAAATATAGGGAAAGAGGCTTAGCATTCAAAATAGCCCTAAAATCATGAGAATGTAGTTCAAAAAAGACCTAAATCGGGAGAGTAAACAGCAATTTATTGTGTGAACAAAGAAATTAGGGTGTGTTTGGCAATGGCAATTGTATGAGATAGAATTAGAATTGGAGTATAGTTTTAAAATTTTACTATTTGAATACATTAAAAAAATTATAGTTTTAAAATTCTATCAAAATAATAATAATAAATAATAAATAAAATCCGTACTCAATAACCAAACTACCCCCACCATGCCATAGCTATCCCAGCCCCATCCCCCCTAAAGTTAACGGATTTAGGTTAATTTTGGGTCAGATACGCTTAACTCGCAAATTAAACATGTTCTGTTCGGGTTAACTCGCTAACTCGAAATTGACCCACAATTAACATGATTTTTTTCCTAGCTATATATATATATTTTTTTTTATCATCTTGCTTGGATAATTATATTCCTATTTTGAGTATTGGTAGTAGATGATAATTATTATGTTTTTAATGATGGATAAACTAGTAATTTTTTATGTTTTTGCTTCGATGATGGAATGCTATTTATTTTGACTTTAAATTATTATTATTATTATATTATTTTGATTAAATATATGTTGAATTTTGGTATTGAGTGATACTTATTAAAAATTTAAAACTATTATAAAACAAGTTAATTATTTTCACATGAAACTTAATTGTCATTATAATTTTAAAAGGTTAATCGTATCGTCTCGAGTTGCAGATTTAAACCACATGTTTATTAAATGGATTGGTCCGGTTGTGTCGTGTAACATATAAAATAAACAGGTCGTGTTTGAGTTAATATAAATGACACAATTAGTTAAAGGGGTCTGGTCGGGTTGATATTAATACTATAATACTTGTGTGTTAACATGACCCGAACATGACACATGAACTCGAATTACCGGCCCTAACCCCACCCCACCCACCCCATCCCGTTTCCCACCAATTTCACACCACCTCCCCCTTGGTTGCACCAACACACAGTGACTACCCCCTCCCCCAACCTTGCACACAACCGACCATTGGTGCTCCAATTTAAACACTACAACACCATTATTTATTATATATGTACATACACACATAAATATATGTATGTATATAATTATTATATACACATTTCTGTGCATATATATATATGTAAACCCATTCTCCCTATAGAATTTAAAATGTAACTTCATAAATTGGTCAAACAAAAAAATTTATAATAATAATAGAAATCAAAATGAAAACTAGATACTATCCAAACAACAGTATTATAATTTTATGGCATTACAATTCTATATAATTATAATGTCATTAAAATTCTAAAACCATGTAATCAAACGCACCCTTAGTGTTTTCCGTAGTACAACAAGATGAAGAGGAGGATGAAATCAACCCCTTTTTTTTTGCCAAGTGCCACAGAGGATGTACAAAAGGAGTGTTGCTGAACTTGTTTTAGCGGGAAAGTAAAGTAATGTTCGCTCCCAGGTTTCTAAAAGATAACGCTTCGCTGCAAAATTACTACATTATTTTTTAATAAAATTAGGCCATCTTTCGTAACGGAAATATGCAGTTACTTTGTTTTAACGAAATGTAAGCCGAGCGATGAAGCGCACATTGGGTCATTTAAACTTTCCGCCTGTAGTCCAACAAAAAGGGGGGGGGGGAGTTAATTCCATCCCCTCCTCCTTTTTCACTCATAGGAGTACCAATGGAAAATAGAGACGTAAGCTCCATTTGATAGTAACATGGAAAATAAAAATAAAAACAACTAATTTGAGTGAGAAAATGGAAAATAAGTTGAGGCATATGGTGAGATAGTCTCCATCTCATATTCATTTTTGTGAGTACATGTCCTCCACCCTCTTTTAATATTTTGTGAAAAAATTTTCTTCATCATCACTCAAAGAAATTTTTGTCATAGAAAAAGTAAAAAGCAAGAGTTAATCTCATCACATCCCTCAACTTATTTTCCATCTTCTCACTTAAATTAGTTATTTTTCTTTTCATTTTTCATGTTACTATCAAACAGAGCTTTAATGAACAAAATTAGATATGCTGTGCATTAACAGAAGTGCACACAAATATTGTGTGTGCTTTAAGTTATATAAAACTTTTTCAGTGACTCATTCTTCCCAATTTAAAGTAGATTGGTGTACATGTAAAATTATTGCACAAGTATAATTATCGTTTGTGCTTCTGTGTCTAATAACATAAAAAAATAAGTGCTCTTTTAATGGTTATGACACCAAAATTTGAATTTTCATTTTTGCCCTTTAGTTGTTTTTTTTTACTACATGTCGATATGATTGAATCTGTGACCTCTCCTATCCGTTCAAAATGCTAGCCAATACTTACATACCACTATGCTAACTGGCCATTAGGGGTGTTGTCAGAAATTCGAAAACCGAACGAACGAACCAATCCGATCTGTTGCAATCCGAAATTTCCTGAACCGAAAAAAAATCGAAACCGAAATCAAAAACCGAAACTGAAACCGAAACCGAAACCGATTGATTTGGGTTGGTATAGGTTGGGGATTCGGGGTCCCCGAATTTGATCGAAAAAACCGAATCTTTAAAAAAAAATATTTGTTAACTTAATGTAATTACTTAAGTTGTCTTACAATATGTTGAAAAAAAAAACTTTCTTACAACATTTACATTATAAAAATGACCCAATCCTATGGATTATTTACATTTATAAATATTTACTTAAGCTAATTATTAAAATAAATACATTATATAATTTTTTTGTAGCACCTTTTGAGTTAATTTATATTTTTAGTGCAATTTTGAACTAAAGTTTTAACAATACAAAAAAAAACCGAATGAGACCGAACCGGACCGAAACCGAATAATTTGGGGAGGGTTTGGGTTTCATAGGTACGAAAACCGAAACCGAACCGAACCGAACCGAAACCGAACTATAAAGTTTGGGGAGGGTTTGGGGTACCTTAGTTTCTACCCCGACCGAAACCGAAAACACCCCTACTGGCCATTGGCTTGCCCCGGCCATTTGCTTTAGAATGAGAATTTAATTTGCGGGCTAGTCACTTTTGTGTTGCATATTAAAACTCTCATGGTTAGCTTAGAAAATCTCCAAAACAAATACACTACACCAAAATTTACGAACTGGCACAGATTTACTCTGTGGCTGACCGGATTTGGCACAATTTGCAGCCGTATAATCATGAACATGTAACCAATTATTCCTATTTTAATCTAATACAGGCCGAGTTATAACTAAAGGCAAATTCACATTGTTATTAATGGTGTGTTTGGCTCCGAATTATATAGGCTAATTTCTGAAGGTTGTGATTGGTTTTGAAACACACATAGAGGAAGTTAATTCAAGTTACATGTGGAGGTTAAGAGTAAACTACTCTAATAGCCTCTAAATTATTGATATCGTTCCACTTTGGTCCTTAAACAAAATTTTGCCTCATTTAAATACTTAAACTATTGACCTAGTTTCAAATCGGCCATTTCGTCCAATTTATCTATTAACTTGGACGGAATTTCATTTCCCTCCATTTTTTGAAAGGCAAAATAGTCGTATTGAGTTACTAATTAATTTCCTTCTATTTTCACTCATTTTCCACATATGTAGAGAGATCAAATCCATCATTGAAATTTTATATATTATAAAAAGAAAAAAGAAAAGAGAGAGACCCACTTCCACCTCCTCACCACTGCCTCAACTTCCTACTACTGTCACTTTCACCATTGCCACCTCAACTTTCCCGCCATTACAACCTCTGGCAGCCTTCTCCTCCACCAACATTACGAACACCATCTCTTTCATCGTCCCTTTTTCTCTTTGACACAAATACTATATACACACATCTCCACCTCCACCTTCCCTCCCACCACCACCGCCACCCCCTTCATAGCACCCCACCATCTCCGCCCACTACATTACCACCACCTCCCCCCATATATATGTGTGTGTGTGTTTGTATACAAAGATTTAACCATAAAATCAAAATTTTAACTCACAAACTAAATCAAGGTTTAACCCAAAAATCAATACAAAGATTTAACCCCAAAATTGAAATTGAAATCGATGTGTATATATATACATGTATGTGTGTATAGCTATATGTGTGTGTGTTTGTATATAATGATTTAACCCCAAAATCAAAATTTTAGCTCAATATGACCATTTTTTCCTTTGAAAAATGGAGGAAAAAGAAATTATGTCCAAGTTAACAGATAAATTGGACGGAAGGACTAATTTGGAACTCGATAAATAGTTTAAGTATTTAAATGAGACACAATTTTGTTTAAGGGCCAAAGTGAAACGATATCAATAATTTAAGAGCCATTATGGTAGTTTACTCGGAAGTTAATTATTAAAATTGGGGAAATAAAAACACGGAGTGGAGTGGTGAGATGATCTTCTAACTTGTCACCAGCCCAACCTTTAGCACCCGTTATAATTATTTCTTTTATTGAATGTATCACATTTGTTTAATTTTGGGATTTTTTTTAAAGGACAAATGTCACACTCTCTTTTTATTAAAAGACACTTGTTTGAATCGATTAGTTTAGAGGACAACTTTTTAATTAAGGACAAAATATTAATAATTATATTATTTCAATTAATTAAGTTGAATTCCAATATTACCCTTCTTAAAGATAGATTTAAGAAAATAAATATACAATTAAATTCGGAATTAAATCAATGAAAATAAATTAAAACCAATTCAAACATATATCACAGGAAATTCAAACTAAAAAATAAGTACAAGAATTATTCAAAAAAAGTCAAAAGATGTAAATGTCTTAAATTAACCAGACATAATAAGAAACTAAGGCTCTGTTTGATTGCAAGGTAGAAAAGGAAAATAAATTGAATTAGTTTTGGTGAAAAAATGAAATATAAGTTGAGTGATAGAGGTGATATCTTCTTGATTTTTAAGTTTGTCCATGAATAAATTTTCTTTGCTTAGTGGTGAGTAAAAATTTTCCATCAAAAATATCAATGTTTTAAAATTCGAGAGGCGTATTTGAGGCGTTTTGCTCGAATGAGGCGAGGCGTAAGCCTTAGTTTTTCGAAAAAAATAAATATAAAAAGTTATAAAATAATAAACTAACACAAAGTTTAACAATAATAATTAATAATATTAAATGTTCAACAAAAATCAATGTTTTAAAAGACGAAAGTATAAGTCTAGGCGTTCGTTTGACCAAAGGTGATGCGTAAATTTTTTGTGCAAAGTATTTTTACATTAAAAAAAATAAAATAATTAATATAAGCATAGAAATAGATTTTTTATGTTATTTTACCATCAAAGTTTTTAGTTTAAGGTTTAAAGTAGTAAATGAAAATAACTTAGGGGGAGTTCGGTAATTTACTAATATAAGCATCATTTCCTTTTAACTTCCCTGCTCTCCGTATCTCGTTTCCGTTCCCTTCTTTCTTCGTTCCTCACTCTCTCATCCAAACACCTTGTAAATCTCTCTCTTTGTACAAATGGAGGAGTGGATATTTGGAGCCAATTTTTTTGATGAGATGTTAATCTCGATAGTGATGGTTAGTCGAATGACCTAAAAAATGGAGTCCTAATTCTTCTTCTTCTTCTTCTTCTTCTTCTTCACCAAATCCCTAATTTTCCCCCCAAATCTCTAAACCTAAACCCTAATTTCTCCCCCAAATCCGTCACCACTCAAAGCCTATTCGTTTTTACCTTCAAATCTCTCTTCATTCGTTGTTTTTTTGGGAGGAGATGAATCGTCCGCCTTTAACGAGTCAACTCGGTTACGAGTTGACTTGTCCGCCTCACACACAAAACTCGTAAATTCCAAATTTTCCCACTGACTCGTACGACTCGAGGCAACACTCTTCCGCCTCGCCTCGACTCGACTCGCGAGTCAACTCGTACGAGTCGCTCGTTTTTTAAAACATTGAAAAATATTGAAGGATGGGGGATATATGCTCATAAAATGAGTTACATTTCTTACCTTATTTTCTATCTTTTCACACAAACTAACTAAATTTATTTTCCAGCCTAAAGTTACAAATATGTCTGAACCATAATTCTCCTATAAAGCAAGCAGAAATATTAAATTACATTTTGGCAGCACATTAAGTTACGTTCTTTAAATTAATTTTCTAGCAGACATATTAAGTTGCAGCTTTTCAATATTCTAGTCAGACATATTAAATTATATCTTTTCAATTTTCTACCAAATATATTAAAAGTTACATTTTAAAAAAAAATAAAAAATCTAGCAAACATATTAAGTTAAATATTTTCAATTTTCTGTTAGACATAATATAAAATAGGGATGATGAACATTGCACCTTATAGACATTGCACCTCGTAGGCATGTATTCTCCTTCTCCTTGACGTATGATTCTAATTTCATAATTATAAAGACATTTTGATATTTGGTAAGGTTAAAAACCAAAACATTTAAAAATAGTATAGTATTAAAACAAATTATCTAGAATGAAAAGAGAAAGAAAAATATATAGGGCATGTATGAAAAAGATCACCACTATTAATCTTGAATCTCCCAAAAAAAATGGTTAAATCCAGTTATTTTCAGTCGAAGCCGGATCCATCCAAATGGTAACTCAATCTAATAAGAGTGGGAGTCCGCAATTCTCCTTCTGTCGATGCAGAAGCTCCTTTCATGGCTTTGTTCCACCCAACAAACCTTTACCCTATAAACCTTTTCGCTTTCTTTCCCAATCTCACTCCCCAATTTTCTCACATACCCACCAATAATATTCTAAAACCAAGTACCACACATAGAAACATTAAAATAAATAAAATCAAATCAAAACCAACAACATTCATTAAATTCCATAAAAGTTGTGAATTTCCCCTTCAATTCTAATTTGCCCCTCGATCTTAAGTACTCATCGGCTTTTGTGTGCCACCAATGTTTTTCCCTTATTAATCTTGAATCTCCTCTCATCAATGCAAATCTCTGGTAGTGTTTATCCTATTTTGTAATTAATTTGATTTCATCTAATTTGAATTCTAATCAACTTCTTCAGAGAAAAGAAAAAAAAAATGAATAACCAAATTTGAATTCTAGTCAACTTCTTCAGAGAAAATAAAAAAAAAAGAATAATATTTACAATTTGAATTCAAATTAATTACACAAATTTTAAACTCAAAGAATGTGTAAAAGAAAAAAATTGCAAGGGGACAAAATCGTCAAGTGACCCATAAAATAAAAGTGAAAAACAATTAATCAAAAAAAAAAAATTGTCTTTAATTAAAAAGTTGACTTTGAAAGTAATCATTTTAAATGAGCTCGTTTATTATAACCACCATTTATATGTTATCTTTTAGTATTATTTTCTATTTAATTTTTGATGGGTGTGGGCTACTGCCCAGTTGGCCCCACTTCCCCATGGATCACGCCTTTAGTTACGATATCAAGTACGTACCGACCTACAAAATTGTCTTAAATTTAGTGTTGGTTGCATAAATCCAAGAGATTCATGGAGATAAAAGAGGAAGAGAAGGGTTTGCAAATTTAAACCCATAAGAAGTTTGTATTGAATATCTACACTACCTATTTGAACCACGGTTCTGCACAACAAATGCCGAGCGGATGCTATTTTTATAATAATAATAAAGAAAAATAACATGATATGATATTTATCAAAAATATTAAAGGTTTAACGAGGGATTACAATTGGTGCAATGGTATGATACTTGTTTTAAAGTCTTTGCTTACCTCGTTTAACAGTTCAACTCTTCTTAACAGTAAATATAAATATTTGAATTGTCATTTTTTCAGGCTTCTTGTTATAGAAATAATCTTACCGGCCTTTTATTTTGTTTTTTAAGCTTATATTTATTTAATTCTGGAAAGAGATAGTGTTATCCCGTCAGTTTAGTCCATATATAAATTAATATTACCACTAAAGTTGCCGTTTTCTAAACTTTAATATAAATTTGTCCCTTTTAATTATTTTTAAAGAATAGTAGACTTGTCATTTACAAAAAATCCTTCTCCATCCTTGTCATAATATATATATACATAAATAAAGTTTAACATTAACACGCATTTTTTATTTATTTCGTTTTGCTAAATCTCAAATAATAACATTCAAAACACGATAACACTCAATAAAAATTTACCCGTTTAAATTCGAAATAATAACACTTAAAATGAGATAAAAACCAATACAAAGATGATCTAAACCAACACGTTACCCGTTTATGCTCCATTTGGAGGGGGTCACTCCACATGGTCCCCTGTAGCCTAATTATGGTCCCATGTAGCCTAATTATTTAATTGATTTTGGTACACTCCAAACAGTACTCGATCTACGTACAACAACCAACAATATTATTATTTCGAGAAAGAAAAACCAACCACCTACAATATTATCTTCAGTTTCTATAAAAGTTTTGATATTTACCTAAAAATAATAATATTATCTTCAGTTGTTTGAAATTGGTGTCATTTCAAAAAAAAAAAAAGAGAAGAAGAATATTCATGCGGATTTCAATGTTGTTTTTTCTAGGGTTTCATTCTTTAGAATCCTGTAGGGAAAAATAGAGGATAAAAATAGTTTATACCATGTCACATTTACTGACGTGGCATACAGTCCGTGCTATAGTTAAACCATGGTGGTGTATTTGCTTATAGTCTGATATACTCCAATTAAACTAGAATGCAATATATTAACAACCAATTTAAGGGTAATTTTAATACCCACCGAAATATTATTCTTACCCCACTTGTTTTTTCACCCCATTGATTTTTCTGAAAAAATTATAAGCTCATCTTATAAATGGGGTGAGTTTATTAAAATCAATATCCAATTGAAGATGAACATTTGCTAATGAATAATTTTATCGTCAATATCCACAAAAAATCAATAATAAAAAAAATTGTCACAATATTCATGGAACTAGCTAATACGGAAAATTTTCATTTCAGCTCATTTTCTCCTTTCCCTTAAAAACAAATTACGCAAAAAGCCATGAAAATTAATTTTTCATCTTTTCAAAGAAAAAAGGGCCACATGAAGGTTCCCTATAATTTGTTTCCCATTTAAGAATATATAGTAATCAAACACACAAAAGAGTTGGATTTAATTTGAGTAAAAACAGAACCATTTTTTGTGGAAAATAAAATGTATCAAGCACGTCCTAAGAAATGAATTCATATATAAATACATAATTACCGAAGTACCTACATAAATGCACATTTTTTTACAGGGAAAATTCAAATGTTTTGGCAAGCATATCTTTAATTTTATTGAAAAAGAAAAATTATTGCTAGGAGAAATTTGAAAATAAAAAATATTATAAAAATTCAAAACTGTTGAAATACGTGCTTTCTTATGTCTAAGTCTTCAAACTTAAGCCCCAATTGATGTTCTAAGTACTCATTTTTGTGAGGAAATCTTCAAATTGAGAATGTTAAATAATTAGTTTTACTATTACTTTTTTTTAAAAAAACTAATATTAATATTTTTGTGAGGAAATCTTCAAATTGAGAATGTTAAATAATTAGTTTTACTATTACTTTTTTTAAAAAAAACTAATATTAATAATATAGCCAATTCAGACTCAATTTAAAAGAACTGGACATACTCATATATGTAGTTTTAATTCTTATAATAAACAAGAGGAAGAGATCGAGAGAGAAAATATGAGTAAGAAGAAACGACAAGTATTGCGGCGGGGTGAGTAGATAAAAATTATAAGTGGGGTGAAAAAATAAATTAGTTTAAAATTATCCCAATATAATTTACTTTTAAATAAATCCCTATATTCCAGGTAGTTGAGACTTATCGTAACTCTCTTCTTAGCTTTATATATATATATATAAAACACGTACACATCGATTAGTTTAGATCTAAACCCACTTCAACCTCTCTCTCTCTCTCTAAAATTAAACAATGGAAAGTAAAATATTTCTCCTCTCCTTGTTTCTCTTCCTATCACCTTCTATAGTCCACAGCCATGGCAAGAAGCAAATTGAGGCACTTGACAACTTTTACAAGGCCAAGCTCATTGATAAGAGCTACAATATCAACACCACCTCCTCGCACTTTGAGGCTGTCTATAACAAAGGTGGTCAGGTTCAGGTTCAGGTTCAGGTTCATGTTCTCTCTCAAAAAGGGATGAAGGAGAAAGACAGAATTAAGAAATTGCCCGGACAGCCGCATGTTAAATTCGAGCAGTACGGCGGATACGTTACAATTAATGAAACAGCTGGTCGCGCGTTTTATTATTATTTTGCTGAAGCTCAACATAATAAAAAGTCTTTGCCTCTACTTCTTTGGCTCAATGGAGGTATTCAATTTCATTATCTCCATCTCCATCTCAAAAGTAAAATTATTTTGCAATTAACTTGTGATTTCTTGTACTGTACGTGGAATCGTTGTCTAATGGCCGGCGGGTAGGTTTTTTGTTGAGAAAACCATTGATCACTCCAAAATCTCAACTACAATGCATGGTCAAAATCATTTATCTCACACAAGAAAAAGTACCATTTTAATATTTTGGAACATCGTGCATGTAGTGTTTATGTAGAATTTATATATCAATCAATCAATATCAGTAGAAGCACAATACAAAAACAGTACGTACGTACATACAAGCAATTAATAATCTATTAATAAACTGATGTGACAATGATTTAATTGGTTAACCTGCATTACCTTTTGTTAGTAACATATATAACAAGGTAAAAGTCTATAATTATGTGATATTGATTTTTGAGGTATATATAACATGCTTTAGGTTGGGATGCAATTAATTATTTTTCAAGGACGACTTAAATATATATATATATATATATATTTAACACATGACATTATAATTAATTATTATTTTTGAAGATGCTACTAATTATTATAAGATTCTAAATCATGTTAAGTTTTCATTTAAATAATTCATTCTTATGACTTTGGCTAAGATTAATAATTTAATTTGTTACTAATCTGTCCATCAGATCCCACCATTTTCGTACATTCAGGATTTTGCGGCGACTCAACCATTTTTTTTACTAACTAAAAAGATATGGCATGATTAATTTCTTTCCACTATTTTATTTTAATTTATGGATAAATTCAAAAGCCAACTCAAATTGTAATTGTTTAATTTTATTTTTGTTGATAAATTTTAATTAGATTAACTTTATTTATGTTTTTCTTGCATTACAAATACTAAAAAAAATGCATAAAATTTTATCAATTTCTTATACCAAAAAAAAAAAGAAAAATGAAAACAAGATCTCAAATGATTCTTTTGAATTTATAACAGTACCTCTAAAAACGCTAATGCGCAGAAGATCAAATGTAAGATTTATTATTACTTAGTCAAGAACATCCGGTAAGTGCGGGCCAATCCTATTATGTCTACAAAAATTACAAAATAATACCAAACATAATATTAATAAACATCACAAAGTCAAGTAGTCTAGTGGAAAATGTATTTGATTGTGGTATTAGGAAAAGAAGGAGACATTATTATTAGGAAAAGAAGGAGGGGTGGGGGTGGGGGTGGTTTGTTTTTTATATTAATTGATGGGGACAAGTCTAAAAATAACAGAGGACAGATTGGAAGGTACTTATGAGTTCTTATATTCTTATACCCCAAAACAAGAAAGTGGGGGACTCCATCACATGCTCTTCAATTAATTTTCTATTCCAAAATTTATAGTACCATATTACATATGCTTATCTTACAAATATAATTATGGATATAAATTTTTCATAATAATCTATACTTTCATAAAAAGTTTCAACCGCCCAAATAATATGTATCATATCTTTGCTTTTTAATTTTGTCCTTATGATTTATTTATTTTTAAAAATTGTTTATAGGTAAAAGTATTATCTTTGCACTTAAACATCATAAGTTTAGGCTTAAGCGAGAACTTAACTACCTTTTTTTAATATGAAATTAGATTAAAATAAACAAGCTAAAAATAATAAATACTCCCTCATTAATTCTAATGTAATATTTCATTATATATATTATTCATTTCCAAAAATCTTGATTTAAGAGTTCATTTTTTTTCCTAAAACATTAATTATAATTAGTGTACTACATACAAAATATTAACATGATAAATAAACATCCAAATTTAGGGATCAATAGTATTTCATTGCTAACTATTACTTAAACGAAACATAAAAAATTCTTCACATGCAGGCCCAGGATGCTCATCACTTGCCTATGGAGCAATGCAAGAACTAGGACCATTTCGAGTCCACAGTGATGGCAAAACCTTGTACAGAAATAAATATGCATGGAACCAAGGTATATATATATATATACGCCCATATAATACGTTTCTCATACGGATCAGTTCGTATAGATTGAGATTTTTAGCTACAAAAAAATATCGCTAAAGGTCTAGTCTAACTAGTTTGTATGAGAATTTGTATATATAAATTTATATATTTCTTTTTATATCTCTAACTTAACTTTCCCACAAACTTATTGATCATTAATTACAGTACTTAATATATTTTAATTTTCTTATTTTATTCAGTTGCGAATGTCTTGTTCTTGGAGTCGCCGGCCGGAGTAGGGTTTTCTTATTCGAATACATCGTCGGATACTTACAAGAATGGAGATAAACAGACAGCTGCGGACAATTATAATTTCTTGTTGAATTGGCTGGAGAGATTTCCAGAGTACAAGGGTAGGGATTTTTATATTTCTGGCGAAAGTTATGCCGGACATTATGTGCCTCAACTCGTACATACTATTCTTTACCATAATCAGAAGGCGAACAAAACCATTATCAATCTCAAAGGGATGATTGTAAGTGCCCCCTTCTCTATCTCTCTCTCTCTCTCACACACACACATACACAATAATTAATGCATTACACAAGCAGACCCTTATTTTGAACCAGATAAACCACCTTGCAAATTAATCTTATTTATTAATTACGTTATAATTAGTGTTTTTACTAATTAGAAACGTGTGTCATTTTTTCGCCTCATATATAATACAGATTGGGAATGCAGTGATAAATGATGAGACAGATACAAAGGGAATGTATGATTACTTTGCAACACATGCCCTAATTTCAGATGAAACAGCCAATCAAATAAACAAATACTGTGATTTCTCGCCCAATGCAACAAGCAAACAGTCCAACAAGCAGTGCACAGAGGCGTACAAAGATGCCACATCAAATACTACTGCTGTTATTGATATCTACAATATTTATGCCCCTTTGTGCTCTAATTCCAACCTTACCTCCAAGCCCAAGAGTGCTTCTGTAAGTATATATATATACTTCTTTAATCTCTACTTGTTTTTTCTATTGTTTAGGTCACATTCTGGTCATGTTGAGATACATATATAACAGTTTGATTATCAGTTCAAGTGCGTCTTGATTAGTTAATCTTGTTAGATTTGGTAACTCGAACATGAACTGTTGAATATGCAATTTATATGACACAATACAAGCAGGGGCGGAGCTAGTGAGAGACCAGGCTGGATTTTTGAAAATTTTTGCTAGAGTATTTGGGTTTTTGTTGGACAATAAGGAAAGTTGGAGGGTTTTGTGGAATTGCAAGTAAACACAGGGTAGGAGCTTGTATTTTGGGAACTTGGTAACGGTGAGGGGTGTTTGCGCAACAAGATATATTAGTTCAAGGCAACGTTTTGCAATAACGCTAAGTTAGGTATCAATTGGTCCAGTGCCCCGATTTCTGCTTTTCTTCTTCTTCCAGCAGCTCTATTTCTCCTTCTCTTCTTCTTCTTCTTCTAGCAGTTCTCGTTCTTCTTCTTCTTCTTGCAGTTTGTAAAATTAATTTGGCCCCTCCTAAAAAAGGTTTTAACTCTGCCCTTGAATAAAAGTACCCCTTTTTATAAACAAATTATGTCATGTCAAATAAATTCTTTAAACTAATTAACTTACATAATAAACGAGTCTTGCGTACCTCTTTTAACTCTAATATTTTAAACGTGTGCCAAGCCCTCTACTCATTTTGAATAAAATATTGTAGGCCATAGTTTTTACTAGGACTATGATTCTTTTTTGTCTTCATTTTGTAAATTTAGTTCAGGTAGCTAGTTCAAAAAAAGAAAAGAGTTAGTTTGGCGACTTGTCGAAAAATAATAAAATAATTTGATAACAAGTTGCTATAAGAACTTTTCGACAATTCATACGGGGAGTATGTTAGCAAAAATATTAATATATTTTCCGTAATTAATTTCCAAAAACTACATGTATTTTTATATGATTATTACATGTTTGTTAAATTAATACATTTTATTTCTTTGCAGATAAAGAACATGGATCCATGCAGTGAATATTATGTGTATGCTTATTTGAATAGGCCAAATGTTCAAAAGGCCCTCCATGCAAATGTCACCAAGCTCGACTATGATTGGCAACCATGCAGGTACGTCTCTTTATATAGACAGAGAAGTTATGCATTAGATATTTTTATTTTAAATATTATTTGATTTGAAGATTTTTCTCTTTTTGATCTAAGCCATGATTTGAATATTATTTCTTGTCTTAATTAACAAGAAAACTGAGTCTGACACTAATTGGGGGCAGATCGAGTGAAAATAGATGTGGATTTCACTACTTTTCGCTACGGTTCGAACCACAAAAATTTTATTTCCCTCCTCCTCTCCCATGGTCGAGCACCTAAAATATAAATGAGTCTGTGTTCAATAATGAGGGAATTGAATGACAAAGTCACTTGTGATATTTATATCATTAAGTTACTTTTTGGTATGCATTAAATTGCATCAAAATTGTAAAAATGATATTGAAAAAAATCAGTCTTTTCATTTATAATAATGTGTACGTATTAAACACCGTGTTTTATATTATGCTTGTAAATTAATCTGCATTTACATGTAATAAATACGAAGTCACAGTACATTACATCTATCATTTTTATGTGCACGCAGCAAACTTGAGCTAACATTGACTATACAAAAATTGCAGTAATGTCTTAGTAGTTTGGGAAGACAGCCCATCAACTGTTATTCCCCTCCTCAAGGAGTTCATGGCCAATGGAATCCGGGTGTGGATCTTCAGGTAAATAATCATAGTTAGTGACATATAAATTAAGGGTATTGATATTTGCATTCCAATTAAGTAGTCAACACTCTAAAATCATCTTTAGTTACACCTTATATGTATCATTTAGAACAATATTTATGCATTGAAGATATTTTTTATGCTGATAGAGTAATCACGCTAAGTGCTAACCATAAAGTCAATTTTAGTATTGAAACTCGTCCATATAATAGACATATAATAAATTAATATGCCATATTGCAGCGGGGACTTAGACGGAAGAATACCAGTTACTTCGACCAAAGAGTCTATTAAGAAGATGGAACTTCCTATTAAAACTTCTTGGCATCCGTGGTTTGTCAATGGAGAGGTATTCATTTCTTCATCAATAATCTATACTATATATAAAGAGTAAACCTACTTTTGGGTAAGTTTGTGAAATTATAAAATTGCCCTTCACGTTTTAAAATTATAATAAAAGCATGCTTAAGCCTGTGGTTGAACTCATGAGGTTAAGTATAAAAAGTACAAATTATTACCACTTTGACAAAAATAACAAAATATTTTTATTTTGTTTTAAAAATTTATACATAATGTCAAAGATCATTAAGTTATTTGTTCAAAAAATCTACAAATAATGTCAAAAATTATCAAGTATTATATTATACACGTATCAAACATTCCACCGAATCCGGTGTCAATTATTTTTCTTCGTTTGCGATAATCTTGTCGCGTGATGCTAGTGTTTATTGGCATCAGAAATTGAATTGGGGTGATTATTTAAAATATGAGCTCTTTTAGTATATATGAGAGAATTTATTTTTATTTATAATAAATTCATATGGGCCTTCTTTTTAGAACTTTAATTTGGGTCCATTATTTAAAACATAACCTCCTTTTTTTTCCTGGGACCATCCACTACTAAAATATCCGAAAAAATGGGACCCTTCGTAAGGGTACAAAATACATTTATACGTTTTGTTTTAAAACTATATTTTCATGATTCGGTATATGTACAATCTTTCAAGTTTTCAGTAAGTAATCCATATTTAAGAAGTGGCCTAGCTTAGTCTTAAATGTTTTTTCCTTTGAAGGGTGTTTCTGATTACTGTATAGAATTACAAGTATCAAATAGTTTAACATACGTTCACTAAAAATAAATTATACCGTGAACATTAAAAGAATCTTTTTATGTTATACATAATAAGAATATGATTCATAATATATTTTGAATCCAACAAGTCTTCGTAGAATTAGAGAAAACACATTATTAATTTAGTTACAATTTCAAAATAGTGGATTTAATTTCTTTGATTCGGGTAATTGATGTGTGTGTGAACAGGTTGGCGGATATACACAAGTTTATAGTGGAGATTTAACATTTGCAACTGTCAGAGGGGCAGGTCATCAAGTTCCTAGTTACCAGCCTAGCAGAGCTCTTTCACTCATTGCCCACTTTCTTAATGGGAAACCACTTCCCACTTTGTCACAACATTAAATAATTTTTTCAAACCCCTAAATTAAAACATTTACTTTTGTTATTCTTTTGTGAATACTTATATGACGCTTTATTATTTTTTAGCAAGGGTCATCAAAATAGTTTCATTAGGATATATATATATATATATATATATATATATATATATATATATAAAGCAAGAGTTTTAGTTACATACTGTGTTGACTCGGGTCTTTCTTTCAGTTGAAGTGGTAAATGTGGTGGTAGTAAACAATTTATGTTAATATCATTTTATTTTATTTTTATGTTTTATTTGAGTAATTTATCTGTCTTGAATTGTGTCTTTTTTATACAATTAATTCAGTCTTTTCAAATCGAATTGGGGCACAATTTTGAGTTGCCGTTGCTGTTGACTTTTCAGTCTTGGTTCAAGGCTTGGTTGAGAATAATATTTATATCAAATTTGGTACTACTAGTAAAGTGTTATATATGTTATCCGCGTGTATGTAATGCATTTATTAGTTATACTTATTTAATAATTTAGAAAGAAACTTGAAAAAAAAATTAAGAAAAAAATTGTTCAAAATACAAATTGTTTGAGAAGATTCGTATAATGACAAAAAAATAAGTATTCAAGAATTTGCTATCATGTTTTCATGAACTTTTCTTTCACCTTCTCAGTTAGAGAAAAGAAAAATTTGTATATATTATCATATACTCGTTCTGTATTAAATATATATATATATTTAAATAATTCTGGCTCATGAAGTTTACTCATTCAATAAATTTAATAACAAAGATAAATCAATCCACTGTGTTAAATATGGGCCCAATAATCCTAAGGGTTATGGAAAATGTCACCATAAAAAGAATTTCGAACTATGGGGAGTCTGGTCCATATATGTATTCCAAAAAATATTCAACAATATAACCTAAACGCCCCCCAAACAATTACTCATGAAGTGGCATACATAGAGTCCTTTTACTATTGTAAAACCATGATGCTGTAATTCTTTGTAGTCCAATTATACCAGAAAATCTAGGGGGTCTAGTTGACCGGACCGTTGATCATTAAATCGGACCGGATCGAGCACTTCAATTTTAGGAATTTTGGGACTAGACCGGACTGAATTGCTAGCTAAGACCGGATTGGACCGGACCAATTTAAACGGTCCTGTTTCGGTCGGTCCAACCGGTCTGGACTTTTTTAATGGGCTAATTTAATTTGGGCTTTTTATCTATTTTCACACTTATTCAGCCCATTTTTCATAATATATTTATATATATGTGAAGCTCATTTTAATGAACCAATACTTTTTACATATACAAATAAAAATACATGGGCCCAAATTTCAAAAGTCTTGATACCAAATTATATAGGCCGAAAATATAACAAACTTAGGTACAGTTCGGTTCGGTTTTTGGGTAATTTTTTTTAGTCGGACCGTAGACCGGACCGAATAGTAATGGTCCAAGATTTTTTGGATTAGACTGGACCGTTGTATGTATAAAACCCGAAAAAAATCCTATATTTCGGTTCGGGTCGGTTTATGCACACCCCTAAGAATACCGGTTTCCAAAAAAAATAAAAATATGCTAGAATACCAAGTAACTATTTAATTTACTTTTAAACAAAATCCCTATATTTTCTAGGTAGTTAAAACTTATCATACCTCTTGCTACTCAGTTATATATATATATATATATAAAACTTAGCCTTAACTTACTCCCTTAAAATAGTTTGTCTGCATTTAAGGATTAAAAAATTAGTACTCTTAGATCATTTCCTTATATCAATATCAGTAGAGACAGAATAAAAGAAAAGCACATGGAATTTGTAAAAATTAGAAAAATCTTAAATATTCCAGGCTTTCCAGCGGTCGAAGGGCTTATACAACATTTTCAAGTAATTGATATATATATGTATATGTATTTGTGTATAATAGGCTGATGGATATTCACAATTTTATAAAAGGAGATCTAACATTTGCAACTATCAGAGGCGCAGGCCATCGAGTCTTTAGCTATCAGCCTAGGAAAGCTCTTTCACTCATCGCCCACTTTCTTGATGGGAAACTATTGGAGCAAGTGTGTATTTGAGAAAAAAATTTAGAGAAGGCAAAGTAGAGTTTTCCACTTTTCCCAAATCTCACATAGGAAAAAGATAAAACCTTTCATGGGTTTTTATATGGGGAAATTTGCTTAAGGGCTTAAGCCCTTTGGGCATTAAACTTTTGTGCTATTGGGTGAGGTCTTGAATAAATGTGGTTCATCACACGTGCGCTGACCGACTAGACCCGGCTCGGGCTTGTGCTATGTATAAATTTATTTCGAAATTAATTTTTTAAATTTCAAAAGTGGTCAAACCACTTCCAAACTGCTCCCTCTTTTCTCTCCACGTCGCCTTGCATTTTTCCAACGAAACGGATTTTTAATTATCTTCCTACCGTTTTAATTTTTTCTAGATATACTGAAAGGAATTTTTTTTATTGATCGATATCTTCTTCAACAAAGAAAAATCGAAAAACATTCAAAAGAACCCTAGAAATTTTTTTTACCTCCGGCAGGAAAACTTTTAGCCTCCGGCAGTAAAACATTTAGCGATTTCGAGTATATATTAGAGAGTGTCTGTCGAATGATCAACGGAAGTGTGCGTCGATCGTAAAGGAGAGTATCTGGGCTGTTTCATCCTAGGGACGGCGTGGCGAAAAACGAACTGCGTACTCTCTCTCCATCTTTAATTTTACGTTTCTGTAGTTCATATTTTTCAACAGAAAGCACTCCCCATTATATAATAACCTCAATCTATTTTATTAGATTTATTGTTCTTTTGTGAATGCGTCACCATTTTATTAGTATTTATGGTCATCAAAATAGTTTCATTAGAATACATATGGCAAGAGTTTTAGTTCCGCATTGTGTTGATCAGGGTCTTTCTCCTAGTTGAAGTGATAGATGTGATAATAAACAATTTATGTTAATATACTATTTTTTTTGTTTTGATGAGTAATTATCTCTCTTTAAATTAGTCTTTTCTTTCTTAGTATATATAAATGCAGCATTAGTAATAAAAGAACTAAATATAGACTAATAGATATTATATTCGTGGCTTCACAAATAATTATTTAATTAGTGTCACATTAATTTGAGTATTTTTTTATACAATATATATGAGGAGCAAATTCTTTTCCACATTTAGAGTTTAGGGCAGTGATCCAAGCACACCAGCCCTTTTTTTTTTATCCTAACCCATCTTCTTTATGACTCAAAAACGAATTGAATGATGAGGTATTTATAAACTGATTGCCCTTTTTTAATCCTAATCCAACCTTTTATCACTTAAAAAGGATTCGAATGGTACATTGGAAAATATTAAATGTATCAAATTTAATAATAGAAAATAAAGTTGTATGATGTATAATATTTTGGTATTTATATTTGATAAGCGTTAATTATTGATAGAATTGTTTGCATTTCTTGTCATTCTTAATACTATTTAGATTTGTAATACACTTTAAAACTATGAAACTGAGGTTTGAGTGGTTGAAACGTATGCATCTCAAAAAAATCATTAAATGCTTTTTTTTTTCTCCTTACAAAGAAATAAAAGGATATTTTAATAATTTTATATATAGATAGATAAGCAAACATGTGCTACAACAAAAAGAAAGAGGTAAATTGTAATGGAATTATTGGACAAGTCTAATCTCCACAGGCCCAAATGTTTTATTTTTTTTTCAAAAAGGAAAGGCCCAAATGTAAAAGCCCAGAAAGTATCGTTTATGAAGAAAAGAAAATTGAAATATTGTTTTTACTCTCCCCTCTCTTAGTCGCAGAAGTAGGCATCGGCGGCAAAAGGACGATGGACGCCGCCACCACATCCGTCGTAAAACCGCCGCCCAGGAAGAGGCCCGAGACTTCAATTCAAGCCCTGAGTGGGGAAACTCTCTGCATAATATTCTCTTTTCTCGATATTGTCTACCTCATTCGTTGCTCTGCCGTATGTAAGTCATGGTAAGTAACACCAAATCCTAATTTATTATCCTAAAAATTAACTCTTTTTTTTTTTTTTTCTGGATGCAATTCTTCTTTTTTGTTCAAGAATGCGGTCACAGACACTGTTCTGTTTGAGCTACTATGAAACTGAGTAGGCAGATATTATGACAGAAGATATCGGGAGAGATACTGTGTGAGAGACAAAATCAACATTTTCTAAATGCGGTCCATGATTTTTTTTTTCTTTTTTCTTCTATTAAAGATGCGGTCACACATATATTGTTTGGTGTAACTGAGACAGATACTTGCGACCTTAGACAAATACCTGTAAAATGAGACACATACATACTGTAATAAATACTATGAAATTGAGTAGGTAGATACTGCCGAGAGACAAATTAACATTTTCTGCGTGATAAAGAAATTTAGGCCTTCGCCTTTGCAGCAAATCACTAGTATTCACTTTACCACGAGCAAAAGCACTTTTATAGCATTCTTGTTAATGGTATAGTGTGAATTAGAACACCATTAAATAGGGAACACCGTATTTTGGTTGTACAATAAAATTGTCAACTGTAAAGGAACTCTATTTGTTGGAAAATCCTGTTCGAATCTTTCTAATTGCAACACCTATTTAAGAGAATACCTGGATTACTTTCTTCTAGGTGTTTCCAAATTTCAGCCGCTAATCTATCTATACCGTATCACTGTCACAAAACTCAAAGTTCCACACGAAGATGAAGAGATCATATTGGGACTGCTGATGGTACTACATGCAAGTGAATTTTAATATGGTTCACACACGCACCACTACGAGCAGGCAAGACCCAGTGTGGATTATTAATACAAATATGGAATAACTGAACCATGCACGCCCCTAATTTTGTTTGTGCTATCAATATAAATATGGAATAATTTTTAATTGATTGAAATATAAAGTTGATCAATGACAACCACATGATGCCCTCTTTAGCTATTTTAACAATTTTATGCATTCTCTTTTCTATTGCTGATCAAACTTTTTCCGTATTTGCCCAATCATTTTTCTTTCTTTTCAATACTATGAAGGAGTGCAATCATTGATAACTCGAAGTTGTTGCGAATGCTATACTGCAAGCAGCAGCAGCAGAGTGATTCTACTAGTCTTGTTGATGTCTCTGCTTGGTCAGAAAGATCATTGAAGATGCAGTTGGTGGAACTAGCAATGGAACGTCATAGGTTTTCTCTTCAAGAAGGTCCCATTGACATCTATCAATGGAGAAATTTTGACAAAAAAAGTAAAATTATCGGGTAACTTTGTTTTGTCCTTTCAGGCCCATCCATTTTCTTATTATATATATAAATGTTGCATCTTATATATACAAAAACATGAGAAATTGTATTTCATGTTGACATTAACGTATTGAACTAGTTCCTTATTTCCTTCAATCATTGTGGTCCTGATTCAATAAAATGATAAGATTTTGATAGTGGTCTTATGGACGAACTTGATGTACCAAGAGAAATAACTCGTAGGAAACTAGGAACTAGGTTTTGCAAGAGCGTTAAATTTATTAAGAACATGGATCTAGTTGCCGTTGACAAGCTCTTACCAGGCACCTTAAAGAAGCTCTTACTGTTTGAATTGGAAGATTGAGAAATTCATTTGGATAGAAAAGAGTTAATATTTATTAGAACTTGAGCAAATGAGCTTGAAAGCAGTTGTATTAAGCCTCACATTGGTTTGTCAAAAATATTTATTACTTTCCAAATTCCAATAGAGGTAACCCTTCAATAGTGTAACAAAAGAAATGGAGGGCATTGGGAATTGCTACAATTTTTTTAAAAAGCAAGATTTGTCAGGAAAATGGTTGTGGTGGTTCCTCCTTGAAAAAAGATTCTCTTTCGGCTTCTTTTTAAGGGGCAATTATGGGTTAAGTGAGAATGGGTGGGACCCTTTGGTGATTGAGCAAGGCTCTTTTTGACGTCTGCGGAACATCATTTCTTTTGCCCCCCTTGAGATCTGTTTCCTTTGTTGTTGAGAAATGATAAAAATAATCATGTGGTGGTGGTAGTTCTTTTTCCTTTTTGTTTGGGGGGTTGGAGGTTTCTTTTCCAATTTTGTTTCCTCTGTTGCATTATGTGTCTTGAGATCTCTATTGCTTCTTTGGCATCCTCAAATTCTTTTGGTGTTCTTCTGTGGAACGTTTTTGTTTTAGAAGAAACTTGAATGATCTTGAAGCATGTGCTTGTTCATTAATTTTTGCATCATTTTGTGGAACAACGTATGCAGAGGGTTTAATGGGGGCTGTGGTGATGCCAATGACACCAGCTAATCTGATGATAATAGAAGTGCTAAAAGGAGGAGGAAATAATAAGAAATTGTCTGTGGAGATGCATTGTTATGGCAATATTTTGGGATATTTGGAATGAGAGGAATAGAATTATTTTTGGAGAAACGGAGGAGCAAAAATAATGGCTTTGGAATAAGAGTTTTTCAATGCTTCTCTTTGTGCTTCTCAATTTAAAGAATTCGACATTCCATTATTTTGAATGTTGCTCTTGTTGTTGTTTATCTAGAATGTTACTAGACAGTACTCTCATGATGTGTTTTGATGAATGTACTGAATTTTTTGTAAAGAATATGCATGTCAGTAGATTCTTTGCAGTTTTCCTTTGGTATCAATAAAAAAGTTTGTGCTTTTTGTTTGAAAGATATACTTTCTTATGTCTTGGAAGTTGGAAGCTATTAATTTTCACTTGACTTGTGTGCATACATGTGATCGCATGTACATGTGACTACCAGTGTGAATTGTTCTTTGGTTTTTGATTTTTTTGTTGGGGTGGATCAGGACTGAGTTGTGTTTGTTACTTGTTTGTTCACCTTGCTTTCTCTTAGGGTTGATAAGTGCTGTATGAAGATGGGAACGGTGCTTACTGGTGGAGCTAGTAAGGTATGATCCCTTGTACACAGACTATGAGAAGATTCCTTGTAGTTAGGCTTGACAATGAATCGAATTTCTTCCCAGACCCAATCCAATCCGGTCCTGTTAGTCTAATCCATTTGTCCGAATCTGTTAAGCCTTTTGACTTACAAATGGGAGACGGATATATCCCAAAACGATCCATTTGTGATTCGATCCAATATATACATTCATTTATATACGTATGTATACATCTATTTATATCCTTACACATTTTCTAAATATAATATATAAAAATTGTGCATTTTTTTGGTCCATCAATAAAATTTGATTAAAGTCATGTGATCAATAATTCTTCAATTCTCGGATCAAGTCAGATATCCGTTTCGTGGTAAAATCATATATCGACTAAACTTTGTAGATCTGGATTCACAAACCGTGTGTTCAATGGGTCTTGCAATCTTTGTTTTTACTTCTTTGATGTTCTGGTGCTGGTGAACCTCTGGTCCACCATTTTTGTACTTTTAGCTCCTTTTGATTAATAAAGTGTAGTTGTTTCTGATCTCAAAAAGGAAAACTGAGATGTGTTCTTCTTGTAGACAACAGTTTTTTGTTATGAGAAACAAAACGCTTCTATTAAAATCAAATAATCAAAGTGTTACAATGAAGATTACACCATTGGTGAAACAGCAGTCCACCAAAGCCCCCAATGATATGCCAGAAGCTACACAAAGCTCTCAAAAAATAACAAGACACAAATATCACAAAAATATCAAAGCAGCAGTTTTGTACCAAAGCAACATATAAGCCTGTAACTCCCACATCAGACTCCTAAATCAGCTCCAACACTGAACAGCAGCACCCCAATTACAACATAACTCAGAGATTGATAAGTTTCCAAACAAATTTGAAGAGCTAGCCCACAGTGGTGCTAGCTGTTTGATCTTGCTCCAAACTTCAGCAGCTTCTGAAAATTTGTCTTCAAATACCCTAGCATTTCTTTCCTGCCAAATGCACCATGATAGTGCCAAGCAACAGCTTCTCCACAACAATTTTGTCTTGTTTTTGTTCCCTCTGAATTGCCATTCCATACCCAACAGGTCATGCCATGAGCTTGGCATAGCTCCAAGCCTCCAATCAATTCAAATTCCTCCCCCACCTTATTCCACATATACTTGGTGAACTTGCAATGAAATAAAATGTGATCGACGTTCTCCCCCTCCCTTTTTGCAAAGGATACACCAAGAAGGAGAAATAGCTAGATTAGGCCTTCTTTTTTGAAGTAAGTCACAAGTGTTTACTCTCTTCCACGAGGCCAACCATGCAAAAACTTTCACCTTTGTAAGGATACCAACTTTCCAAATAAATTTGTGGGCCACAAAGATAGGGTCCAACGGTGAATTGATGTGCAAGTGAAAGAAAGATTTACAAGAGAATATCCCCAATTTCCCTCCCCCCCCACCCAAGATCTAGTGTCTCTCGATTCTAGATGGGTAATCTTAAATTAGAAAATATTGTTTTGCATAGTGCTATTACTTACGTTTTTTAATATGCCAATCTTATTGCTCTTTCATGGTTTTTACGTGGATAATGTGTCATACGTAGAAACCATTATCCTATGTTTTCCATGTGTGCCGATGTTCAAGCTATTTCTTCTGTTTGTATGTGTTACACTGTTATATACTTATATGGCACATTATCCGTGTATACTTGTATAAAGTGTAACAAAATCCATGTCAGGGTGTGTATATGAACATCTTTACAGCATTCCCTTCTGTTTCCTTCTGATTGGGAGATTTTATGCACCTTTTTCCACTTGACAGTATTGGGTTTTAATGATGCAGACAATGCGTCTTTGGTCAGTAGAGAGCTACAAATGTTTGGACGAATTTTCACTTCCGGATAAAGGCCCTCTAGTTGATTTTGATTTTGATGAGAGCAAGGTAAATCTAGGATACACCAATCACCAATGTGCTATTATTCTATTAAGGTTTTTATGCGTGTGATTCTTGTGCACCTTTTATAGCAGTTGTTTTAAACCCTTTTTTTAACCAGATAATGAAAGCCAGAATTACTACTCTAATATGGATCCTCCCTTTTTTTTTGGGGGGGGGGGAGGGGTTCCGAGGATGCATGCATAGATCTAGTTGAGTTTTGTTTTTCCGCTTCCTCGCTCTGTATGTAAGTGAGATTCACCAGTTTTCACAATTTTGTGAATAACCTTTTCTTTAAAAAGATGATTATTTATGGTCTTGTCTTGTTGTCTTTGGTTAAAACATACCATAGATAGGGGATTTAGTAAATTGAAACATTCCTTAATTATTCATTTCCTTCCCTAAATTGTCACCCTCGGGTTTATTTTGTGTCCTATTTTACTATTTATACACACTTTGGAAGTCATGGTAATCATAAAATTATATTAATTATTAACAATTTTCAATATAATTTCATTTTCTGAAATTCCATTGTAACATATAAATATCATCTAATATTCTCTGCAGGTTGTGGGTTTGGTTGGAAGTCGTATATGCATATGGAGGCGAAATGGGGAAAGAAATATGATTTCGTTGCGTGAAGGTGAAATTTTGAAAGGCACTTGCATGCGGTAAGTTATGTTCTTGTCGTTTTGCATTGCATTATGTTATTGCTAAATCTTTGAGGTAAATATAACAAGGTCTATGCAATTGGATATTTTTGCAGTAATATTTGCAGTAGACGATTTTGATTTCTTTTATGGTTCGGGTACCCTATAAATGTGTAGAGAGATAAGGTGCTAACTCTATGCTCTGTGTTAGTGTGTTACTACAGCTAGCAAAGCCAGTTTAATATGGTAATTTGATTATAAGTAATAAGAAATTCCACATTAAACTTTTCGTTCATTTTTATTTAAGTAATATCTTAGTGGAAAATTCTTTAATCGTGTCTACCATTTGTTGATCATATTAGTCGAATAGTACAATGGATAATGGTATTGAATGTGAGGATGATTAATAGGATGTAACTTTTCAGTTCCCTGTTCTATAAATTTTCTAGTTAGAATTTCTAAGATCAAACTTGGTGTATTTGCTTTATGAGTAAATACTATATTTGGTCACTAAACTATTCTAAAAGTTTAAAAAATGGTCACTCAACTAAAGTTAGTTCCATCTGACCCACTCAATTATTTAAATGGTTACATTTTGCCCACTCCGTCTAAAATGACCGTTAGTCAATAATGGAAACATGGTTATTTTGGCCAATCACCCCAAAATTCACTGTTCATTATCATAGTTGTCAAAAGCGTGCCTAGGCTCCAAGTGCCTCCAAGCGCTGGGGTAGCGCCTCGTCTACTAGAAGGCGCATCCCGTTTGAAAAGGCGAGGGATTATGGCGCCTAGGCTCCAGGCGAGGGCGCATCAAGGCGAGGGATTTATGAAGTTAGGCCTTTTATTTTTATTTTTTAATGTTTTGACCCTTTTTTTACTCTAAACAATGCGTTTTACCTATTGGGACTTAAACCCAATTGAAACAAAACGTAAAAAACCCTAATACGCACCTTCAACGCCGTCTCACTCTCACGCAGCTTCTCTTCCTAGTTCTGTCGATCGATCTTCAGCAGGTACTTTCTCCTTCTCCTTCTCATTCTTCTTCGTTCTTCTCCAGTTCGCCTCACGCTGTTTCACTGCAATTTTTGTTTTCTTTCTTCTTTTTCTTTTTCTTGGAAGAATAGAGCAAGTTAATTTCTGCACCTCGCGTTATTTCTGCTCCTTTTCTGCTCCTCACGTGATATATAATTTGTCCAGAATTATTAAATTATAAGTGATATACTTAATTTTTCCAGAATTATTAAATTATAAGTGATACATAATTTTTCCAGAATTATTAAATTATGAGACTTGATGACTTGTTATTATATTATGTTATTTAGATGTTATTATGTTAATGACTATGATCCATGAGGACTTGTTTGTTATTTAGATCTTAATTTGATGATTTATTTGGCTCTAGATTGTATGACATTAGAGTAGTTGGTGCAAATTATGACTAGAATAATATATTTCAAGTTTTTGTGTGGGGGTGCGCCTCACTTCGAAAAGGCGCTCACCTGTGCCTTGCGCCTAGGCTCTAGGGACCTTGGCGCCTCGGTGCTCCTTGAGCTTTTGACAACTATGTTCATCATCCCCTCCAACAAGCACCGCCATTGCTAAAACAGAGCATTAAGAAAAATGGGAATTAAGAACGTCCCAAAGCAATAAAAAACGTCCCGTCTGACCGGTTCGACGCATTGGCTTGGGATAGAGGAGATGGTGGTGGAGAATATCCTTTAAGCCTTGGTTCTTCACCGCCACCAGAGCCTCCAAATTCCGTAATATACTCTATTTTTGGAGCCCTTGATTTGCTTCGATGACCATCATTAGCATGAGAACGACGACCATGGCACCTCGAGTGTGATGGGGAATATTACCGTGAGCTTGATCTGTCAAAGTAAAGCAATCCTAACTTTAGCAATTAAGTCCATTCCTTCATCATTACTATCATCACTATCAAAATCCTCCTCATCTTCCTCATCATCATCATCCTCGTCATTGTCATCAGCATCTGAATAATGATTTACCTCCTTTCCATCTCCACATAAGATAAACCCATTTGTGAATATGAACCCTTGCTTGCTGGAGGTTGAGAGGGAATCGGTCTACTAGAATAGAAAGGGGGATTAAACCTACTCGAATGAATTCAGCCGACGGGACGTTCTTAATTCCCATTTTTATTAATGCTCTGTTTTAGCATTAGTGGTGCTTGTTAGAAGGGATGATGAACAATGAATTTTGGGGTGATTGGCCAAAATACCCCTGTTTCTGTCATTGATTAACGGTCAATTTAGGCGGAGTGGGCAAAATGTAACTTTAGTTGGGTGACTATTTTTAAACTTTAAAATAGTTTAATGACCAAATATGGTATTTACTTTTGCTTTATTGGGTAGCTTGCGTTAGGCTGTGTGTTGAGAACACGTACACTAAATGTGACCATGGAATATCTAATATAGTTTGTGCGAACCTGTTAAATGTTGATCATCTTTATTTGTTTCCAGTTTATATAATCCTTGACATGAATCCATGATGTTAATCTTGTGTATGTATCATTATTATTCACTTAATATTTTAGTGCATATCTATTCTTAACCATGTGAAAGTAGTGTTGTTACTAGTATAGGAGAAGGGTTCAGTGCTTTTTTATTTCGTCAGAGTTGTAATCACAGTGCATTCCTAGTTGGCGAAAAGACCTCGCAATCTTTTTGTTCCCTAAAACACCGTTTTAGAAATCATCTCTCCCAAAAGCTTAAGCTGTTTGGAGAAGGAATTGTAATTAATATCATGCTTAACACCCTCCCTCACGTGTGACCCCATACTCGCACGTGGAGAGCAAACAAATTTCGAATTTCAGATTAACAAATTGGGGATGAAGGTACCAAGGCTTGAACGTTGGACCTCCCAGAAAACCAACCTTTGATACCATGTTAAGAACCATCTCTCCTAAAAGTTTAAGCTGTTAGGAGAAGGAACCATAATGAATATCATGCATAAAACACCTCACTAGACTAGTGAGGACTACATGTATATAACACATCACTTTACCATACCCGGGCAATGAGGGGGCAAACTCCCATTTTGTGTGTAGCCTGCTAGCACCTACTGCAGTTTTACAAGGTCACAATTAGCAGGCCAACCACGACACTAGGATCGTTACTGTCTAGTTGGTTACAATCAACTCTCATCCTAGACACGAGTCGATTATAGTAGTCTCGTATAGTCCTATCATTGAATACCATCCTATGTTAGTATTTGCTCCCTTATTTCTTGTTCATAATACAAATACCACATCTATCGCTCCTTTCAAACTTTGATGTGCAACTCCAACATTTTAATTGGTGCTCACCAATGACATTGAAAATGTTATTAGCTAATTGCTTGTAGTTATTTTAGTCAAGATTATAATAATTTCCAAAAATACATCCATTAGTTATATCAATATGATATAATCAATGTTCTAAAAATCGTGAATTGGAAATCGATCGGCAAGGTGGGGAGTGGGGATTTTTCATTTTATCGGGGAGTTATCGGGGATAAATCGGAAAAAATCGGATATGCACTGTTCACCATATAAATAATATATTATATAATAATATGCTAAATAAAACATAATTAGTAGCAAAATGGACATTAATAGATTAATAGAAACAAAGTACCAAGCATGTAGAAACAGATTACATGCAATATTATGGAATCCCAAAATTATAAAGAGAGAGTAGAGAGTACTAAGTAGTAAAACATAAAGCATTTCAAAAGTCAAAATACTCAAATCCGATTTTTTGCCGATTTTTTTCAATAAAATCCGATTTTTTCCGATAAAATCCGATTTTTTGCCGATAAAATCCGATTTTTTCCCTGGCCGATTTTTTCAGCCGATCATGCATAATCGTATCGGGGCACAGCCGATCACTGATAAATCGGCGATAAATCGGCCTAAATCGGGGATTTTTAGAACACTGGATATAATTTGGGAAGCATACTTCGTTGTTTGCCAAAAGCAGTTTTGATCGTCCTTCTTTGCAGGTATATTGATCCAGAGGCTGTGGTTGGATGTGAGGATGGGAGAGCTCATGTATTTGATATGTACAGTAGGAAATGCTCTCAAATAATCAAGTATGTCTTGCTCAAAATCTTGTTGATGATTGTATATGGTAGCAAAGCCTTGGTTCTTGTCAATGTAAAATGCCATTACCTTGGGTAGTTCTAGATAGTTTCTGCTTCTCTCCGTACCTCTCCTGAAGGATAGAGGTGAAAAGTAAAGTAGTGAAAAACACTTTCACCTATTCGAGGTTGAACTTTGTTGACTATTTTTTGAATAAAATTTTAAAGTTGCATACTTGTAGTGAGAAAATACCCATAATTTTATACGAGCAAAAGATTTATTCGAAATAGGTTTTCACCATTTTGTCTTTTACCTCGGTAACATGTATTTTTACACCGAACCAAATGGTATAAAAGGAATCATGACGATCATTTTCCTCATGGTAGTGGTTGTTGTGGTGGGCGACTGCTGCCAAGGTAGTTATGGTAATAGAGGGAGTGCCAGAGTGTTGATATCTTACCAAAATAAAAATAAAAATAGAGTACTGATAATGATAACATGCTATAGGTGGCAATGATGGCAGTGATTGTGGGCATGATTGCGGTGGCTGAAAGATTATAATTAGGATAGGATTGTAAATAGTTATGATGGTTGGCAAAGGCGTTGACTGTGGCAGTCGACCGGTGATAGGGATGGCAAGAGAGAATAGCAAGTAATTCACAAATACTGTTACTCTAATCTACATATACCATAGCTATAGTTTGACATACAATAATTTGGTTACTATTCTTTCTCAAACCAAGTGCATGACCAAAATTTGTTTGTTTCATGACTACTAGAAGTACTACAAATCAGACTCAATATATTCATCCTGCTGTTTAAGAGATCCACTAAAAGTTTTGTAGAACATTATACTTTTTTAATTAGTGCTTTCCAGTTAAAATAAAATTTCATCCACTTGTGTTTGGTATGTTAGTATCTTGGTTTTCTTTTTGCAGGATACACGATGGGCCTGTAACATGCTTGTCTTTGACCGAAGATCAACTGATTATTGGTGGTTCCTCCATTGGGAGTATCACAATTACGTGTCCTTCATCTAATCTGAGAGTAGCTACGCTAAGGCCAATTGTATATGAAGGTTGTATGATATGGCGATATGCCCTTCATGATGTTCTTGATTGTCATTTCTTTGTGTTTTTGTTTTCACGCAGAAATGTAGAACACTGGTTAGGTGGGTTCCTTAAGGAGCACACGTGGTGTTGATTGGGTGTGTGCTGGGGAACGAGGGGGTCCCACCCACATTCTCATTCCCAAAGGGATCCTTGTTTGGATATTCTTTAGGCACAAGGACACTGAACTTTTATGATTTATAATAACTAGAATTATATTTTTTGTGTGTTGACCAATTTCCCCTTTATGTTGTAAATTTAAAAGTTATTGCTAGATACATCGAAGAAGTTTAATCTTCATCTTTTAATGCAATTGCGGGGGCTTTTTTTGACTTTTTGATATATATATATATATATATATTTATGGAATAACTAGCAGCTGTGTCAGCACATCATTGACGCAAGTAAACATGTCCATACTTAAAAGGATAAAGTTTATTGTCCGTCTACTGAATTTAACAAATTATGAAGCCCTTTGTTCTAGAAACCTCAACGTATCATTTATTTTACTTTTTCACTTCATGGCATTATATCTTTACATGGCAAACAACTCTGCTCATCTATAATTTCTTTAATTAGATATTTACTTTTAAGTTTTTGTGTCTACTGGAGCTGTGAAAGTTATTTGGTTGTAACTTCATTTTGTCTAGTGCTCATGAAGACATTTATTTTCGCATGGCATGAACTATTATTCAAAATGTTTACAGGCGTAAGCACCTTGTGTTTCAACCCCTGTTCCCGTATGCTGTTCGCTGGATCAAGTGCAGGACGTGCGTCATGTTGGGACCTTAGGTATGCAAAATTGTTTCGAACATTGCAACGTTATTCCATTTCATGGATTTTATTCTCTCTTGGGTGGCTTTCGGTGGCTTTCTTTTTCACTTTCCCCCACATATTTTATGCCAAATGGACTTACCCATGTTTTCATAATCCTTAGCCTTTTGTGCCAAGGAGCGTCCCCACCTTCTGCTGAGTGAGTGCTATAGTGCCCATTGGATTTAAAAAGGAACATGTATAGGGTAAAAGTAAACTTGTCACGGTTTTGACCATGACAAATACTGCAGTAATGGTTTTTAGCCGAGGCTTAGAGTTCGACATATACATTGTCACTTGCGGTAGAAGACACTAACAATGGGAGGTTTGTGCTTGGGGGCTTATAGCTCTTCAACTTGTCACAGTTGAACAGAGTGACAAAGGCTAGAAACCTCATTTTGTCACAATTTTAACCATGACAAACTTGTTTTTTGAAATTTATCATTATATTTTGACCATGAGAATATCGTGTATTATTTTTTTTTAAGCCTCCAAGCTCTTTCTTAGCACCCACCAGATAAAATTCTTGGGGACCCCCTGCATGCTGGGGAATTTAAAAGGATTGCGTAAAAACAAGGGTTAAAGGATTATGTTAAAAGAATTAGACATTAGCGTTTTATTTAAATGTATCCAGTGTTAAAGGTCAAGACATGGTGTCTACCAATCTTTTGGTGCCCAATTTTACAATCGGTATTGGTTTTGGGATATGTGCAATAGGTTATCTAGAGGACCGAAAATAAGTTAAAAACATAATTGAAATATTCTCAAATATGTGAGCACAAAATCATCAGGCTGTGCATATTAGTATGCGTATTAGTATTATTTCTAGAATAATATTGACATCTGGCTCATTTATCTAGTGCAATATAGAGTCTTTTCCTTTGGAAATACTAAAAATCCTACGAGGAATGGAACGGAACCCATGACCCCCCAAAGTGGGAGGTGATAGCTGATGCCACTTGAGGTAAAGCTCTTAAACCAACTATATATAGAGCAATTATTTTGCTAATGAGCTATGAAGCACAGACACTCTCTTGGAAGCCACATGTCGGGCCCGACACTCTCCGACACTTGGATTTAATTATAATCTCTAGTACTTGATAATTGATTAGTGTTTTTTCATTGCAACATCAACCGAGGATGAGGCAATTAAGCCACTTTTTATAATCCCCTTGTTTTCTATTATTCTATAGAACAATTTAGCCTATGTATGCTTTAATTATGGAACAATTTAGTGATCATGTTTTGAGTATTTGGGCTATTAATGCAATCTAGTTTCATTTTATTGAATTCTTAAATATTTATAATGTTTATTGCATATATATAATTAATTAATTAAGAACGTGTCCCCCCACGTGTCGTGTCCTACATTTTGAAAAAATTGCGTGTCGTGTCTCGCGTCATGCGTCTATGCTTCATAGCTAATGAGTAATGGCTTAATCAAAAATAAATGGAAGGAGAAAAAAGGACAAAATAACTTATGTGATCAAATTCTAATTAGAGACAATCTATAAGATCATTTATGTGAAGTACAAAAGCTACCCAATAATAATAAATACAATATGATATACATAAAAATATTTATTTTGTATCTTAGTCTTCTTTTTTTGTGAAAAATGATAATATTTGATATAAACCTAATTAAAATTGCATAACACTTGCGGGGTATAAGTGATAAAAGAAGAAAGTCACAGCATACGTTTACTAATGTATGTGATATATTAATTCATTAAACTACCCACTCTATACAAGACTTCCAAGTGAGGAGACTATGTTTGTAGGGTGGTTGGTTGAGGGAGACTGGCATTCGTGAGTTTGGCAGTTTAATTAGGCAGAGCAGCATCAGCATCATGTGTAGTGAATAAGGGGGTAGTTTGAGAGGAAATCTCAACAGCAATCAAAGATTACTTTAGGAAGGGTGCTTACCAAAAGATTTCAACACTGCAAGTCCCGGACATAGTAAAAGAGAAAAAAATAAGCAATGCAACGTACCACCAAAAGATCATGAAGGATTCAGTGAAGGCGCTCATTGCTCTCAATCATTCAATCATATAGATTGAGAAGGAAAGAGAAGAGAGATGATGAAAGATTTTAGAAATGGGCACAAGACTTCCATGTGAGGTAAGAGGAAACTAGGTTTGAGAGAGAGAGAGAGATGCTAGCTTTGTGACTTGCTTGTTCTGGGTTAGTCGATGGTGCTGTAAATTGCAGGCCCTAGAAGTTGCCTTTTATCTAAGTGGTATTCCTTGGAACCAGTCGGCCTGAACAGGCAAACCAAAATGCCTTTGTGAGTTGGAATGGTTTCTTTTCTTGATGGTTTGGTTCTGGTTTTAGAAATTATAGAAGCCAAACCACTCAAGTAGAGTTCTAGTTTTAGATTTCACCGATTCGAGTTGAATGTTAAGCACGGACCAAAGGAAAACAAGAATCAAATGTTAAGCAAACTGGAAACCTGTGAAGAGAGAGAGAGAGAGATGCTAGCTTTGTGACTTGCTTGTTCTGGGTTAGATGCGATGGTGCTGTAAATTGCAGGCCTAGAAGTTGCCTTTTATCTTGTGGTATTCCTTGGAACCTGAGTCATGGCCTGAACAGGCAAAACCAAAATGCCTTTGTAGAGTGTGGTTGAGATGGTTTCTATTTCTTGAGTGGTGGCCATTGAGATGTCTGGTTTTAGAAATTGACATAGATCTAGCCAAATCCACCTCAATGTAGAGTTCTAGTGTTTACGAGTTTCACCGATTCGAGTTGAATGTTAAGTCAACGGACCAAAGGAAAAGCAAGAATGCAAATGTTAAGGCAAACTGGATTAAAATCTGTCTGAACTGCATAGATCATAGGATTCCACGATGGGTAACATGGGTGTCTTACCCGGTACGGGTATGACACGGTGGTACGGCATATATATATATTATAATCATATATATAATAATATGCATTATGCAAAGTCATATATCCAAAGAATATTACTACCAAGGAAGCCAAGTACCCAACCTATTTCTTTCGAAAGCAAAAATATGGGCTAATTTGTTGTTGCTTCAGTTCACAAGTATATAACAAAAGAAGGGGGGAACGACATACTTGTGACTGTGAGAAGACCGAAGAAGAGAGAAGTTTGGGAAATATGAGATGGTCGATGACAATGAGAGGACTGCTTTTGAGTGGCATTGAGAACGTTAACCTGTGGAGCCGACATACTTGTTCTCATCTATATTCTTTTAAGCCAACTGTCCAAATTTTGTCAACTCTCATCTATGGTGATTTTCATACTCTAGAGGAGCCGATACCACGCAAATATGTTCTCAACAACTATTATGTACATGTCTGTGAAATTACTCTATTTTTGCTTTTGTAGGTCAACAAGAAGAAGTTTGTGGGAGACACGAGTGAGTCCGAATGTAATTTACTCTATTAATCACCTAAGAAACGATACATCGACACTAGCTATTGGTGGAATAGACGGTGTTTTACGCGTGGTGGATCAAGGAACAGGCCAAGTCATTTCAAGTTGCGTGATCGACACAAGTGGTAGCAATGTTTTGAATGGCAATTCAAAGGGCCCGTGTGGAGCTGTTGAAAATAAGAGAGGAAGAAGAATATCTGATGACATGCGGCTCGATCTTTTGCCAAGAGGTTCTAGACCTGCTATTAGTTGCTTGGCTGTTGGAATGCAGAAGATTGTTACGACACATAATGACAAGTATATCAGAGTATGGAGATTTAACAGATAATGTCTTCCCAAGCCGGGTCCGAGATATATAGGGGATTGTAAAAAAGGTTGAAACACCGATCTTTTTTCTCATATACATACAATTCCTTGCAACACTCGTATTAGTGCAGCATTTTGTGATACTGGTTTGACCCCTCACCTAAAAGAAAGGGTGCGAATTATTTAAGGGTGATTGTAGATAATGCATGAAACAAATACTGTATTTGTATTTGTATTTGATTCTGTAAACGTAGTTTGTATTTGATTAAATAAAGCAATTTTTACATCCACTTTCTATTTATTTAGTGCCCTTTTTTTCCTTAAACAAGTGCTATTTTTGGTCTCGTTTTGTTCTTTCTTTGTAGAGGTTAAAATAAATGTTGTTTCTTTCTTTTATAGGGGTAAAAAAAACCTAGAGTAAATACCATCAATGGCCACTAAACTATTGTCAAATTCTACCAATAGCCACTGAACTTCATTTTGTTCCAATCGGACCATTAAACTTTTAAAAAGTACTGTCAGAGGCCACTCCGTCAAATTACACCGTTAATTTTTGACAAAACCAAGTCATTTGCAAAATGTTAGGGGCATTTAGGACTTTTTATCTTTCTTTTTCCTTTTTTTTTTCTCTCTTTTCCCTTTTATTTTCTTTTCTTCTTCCTTCCACCATTCTTCTACCTCCGAACTTCTTCTTCTTCTTCTTCTTTGCCATCACCGACGACACTGCTCTCTCTCAACTCTCATTTCCAATTTCTCAAATTTCAAACATTTCACTGTTACTCTACAATCAAACCTACCTCGATCGAAACCCTAAAAAATTTGACTCTTTCATCAAATCGGAGAAACAAACGAGATCCAAGTCTCTATGACCTCGATTCCCTCTATTTTCTTGGCCTTCTTACAAAAAAATCTGTTTTTACCCAGAAAATCGAAATATGGGTTGGTCAATTTTCTAAAAATTGAACCCAAATAAGCAAACAAAAGCAAGAGAACTGTGATTAATTACCAACAAAGAACAAAAAAATAGAGTTTCTTTCTCTACCATCTTTTTCCAAGGAAAACAAGTGTTTTGAAGAGAAAATCGAAAGTGGGTTTCTGAATTTCTTAATAAGGGGATCGAAATTGGTGTGATTTGTTTTTGGATTTTAAGATAAAGTGGGGACGATTTGTTGAAGAACCAGTGAAACCAAAAAACCATGATAAAAAATGAACGATTTTGCCTTTGGATTTTGTCAAAGAAGGAAGAAGAAGAAATAAAGAACAAAAAAACAGAGTTTCTTTCTCTACTATCTTTTTCTAGGGAAAACAAGTGTTTTGAAGAGAAAATTGGAAGTGAGTTTCTGAATTTCTTAATAAAGGGATTGAAATTGGTGTGATTTGTTTTTGGATTTTGAGATAAAGTGGGGACGATTTGTTGAAGAACCAGTGAAACCAAAAAACCATAATAAAAAAGGAACGATTTTGCCTTTGGATTTTGTCAAAGAGGGAAGAAGAAGAAGAATGGCAGAAGAAGAAGAAGAAGTTCAGAGGTAGAAGAATGGTGGAAGGAAGAAGAAAAGAAAATAAAAGGGAAAAAAGAGGGAAAAAAAAAGGAAAAAGAAAGATAAAAAGTCCTAAATGCCCCTAACATTTTGCACATGACTTGGTTCCGTAAAAAATTAACGGTGTAATTTGACGGAATGGCCTCTGACAGTATTTTTTAAAAGTTTAATGGTCCGATTGGAACAAAATGAAGTTCAGTGGCCATTGGTAGAATTTGACAATAGTTTAGTGGTCATTGATGGTATTTACTCAAAAACCTATTGTTCCTTTCTTTTTTTTTCTTTATTATTATTATTGTTTAACGGTGAGGTTTTTTATTTTATTGTTAATGGTTAAAGCGAAAGAAAAATCTGTTGAAAATCTAAGCCTAGTTACTATTGAATTGTTTTTCGGCCTAATAGTTGAGTAGGCAGCAAGGGAAAATCCAAATATATTCTTTAATTCATCTTGCAAACAAAATAAAATTTTATTAATAGCTTTGTTTTCAACATTCTAAATAGCTTTGTTTTCAACATTCTACTTTAGTATGCATTTAATTGGTTTATAAGAAAATTAGTTGAATCTAAACCAAAATTTTTCATAATTTTTTTCATATAAATAAAACATTTTAAATGCAACATGACGTAGTCTTTAATTGCACCTAAAATTTATTAGTCTAAAATTAGGAATTTTATTAGTATTCTTAGAATATGTTGACCGGTATTAACGATTGAGAGAAGAGTTCTATTCGCATCTTTATAATTAAAAAAGCACTAATTTTAAATTTATTAATGACAAACTTGTTTGCTGTAATGAAAACATACATATATACTTCACCGACCATATTGTATAATAAAAATGGATTTTCAGGTGGAATTGTCAATTGTTTGTTTTTTCCAAATGGTTTGATTAAACTAGAGCAGTTGGCGTACGCTAGATAAAAATCTTTTTATCTATTCAAAAAGTCAAGTCATTTAAGTTGTAATTAAGGGGATTCGCAAAGCATATAATGTTTGATTATTAAAGAATACATCTCTACCACTTAAACTCTTAATTTTTATTTCGCGAGACACTTATCATATTAAATCTTAGTATGACTATAATGCATTTTTTTTTTTCAAGAAATGTTATGATGAAGATGAATTATGATTTTTTTATTTTTTAGTGCAGTTGCGAAGAAGCCTATGCACAACTCAAAATAATCTTCTCTTTAGATTAATAATAATTCACGAAATATTATTCATAGTTTGATTAAATTGAAAAGTCATGTTAAATTTGAAGGATCCGATATACTTTTTAAATTTTCACGTCACTCTTCGACTTTTGAAGAGAGAGGGGGGGTGTCAAATTCTCACTTTTCAAATATCAAAAACACAACCTATTTTTAATAAATTATTATTGTGTTTACAAACTTTCATTTTACTCAAAAATAAATATACTTAAGCATAGACAAAGAAAATTGACTCTCAGTAACATATAGGGTATAAAGATCTCAACTGTTAAACTACTTATTATTTTAGAGTAAATAGCTCATTTGGCCATTAAACTATCAATTTAGTATCACTTTGCCCACTAAACTTTAAAACGAACCACTTTAACCATTAAACTTTCCGGCGAATACTATATTGCCCATTCCGTCCAAATGAGGTGTTAAAAGTAACGGAACGAAGTCATGTGCTTAGCACATGACTTCATTTGGGGGCAAAATTGTCATTTTACATTCAAACTACACCAATCATCTTCTACTCCTTATTCCCTCCATACGTGAGAATTTATTGCCCTCCATTCTTTAGCAAAGTAAGCCAATCAGGGCAGGCAAGCCATAAAGGAGAGGGGTATACTCCAGTGGTGTACGACCTCGCAGGTGGTGGCATGCCAGACGGCGAAGAGCTTGGAGAGGATTGCAATAGGATCCAGTAAGTGGTGACGGTGGTTGCTTCGGAGATGTTGAAGAGGTACTGTATGTTGTCGTACCATGTTGTTTTCGAGGAGAGAGATGGTGGAGGTGAGTGATTGGAATTCATTGATGGTGATGATTGAAGGGGTTCTACGAGCATTGAGATTAGGGATTTAGGGTTAATATACAAAATTAAGAACATAAATTGGGCTCGAATTTTCCAAATCACACTCTGTTTCTACTTTCTTAATTGGTGAGCAATTCTCTTTTTTATTCTTCCTTAATTTTCCTCTATCTTTATTTGGTTTATGCTTCATACTCTTGGACTTCTTTACAACCTCCCTTGCAACACTTGAATTTTCCTTGAATCTTCGAATTTTCCATCACCCTAAACAACCTGAGAATTCTTGATGACCGTGTTTGGTTCTACATTCTCTTTATTCATTTCAATGACAATTAGTTTCTCTTTCATTGTTTTACTATTATTCCTACGCCTCTCTGTTTTCCTTTGCTTCAATTCTCCGAAACCCATCTTCGATTCCCTGAATTCCGTTGAAAAATCTTCTATTTTACCTCCATACTCAAAGCTAAGAACAAGGAATTTCTCATTGACAATGTATTACTTTTTACACGACGATACATCCCATGTTTCTGTTTGTTTTAGCTCAAATTTAATGTAAAATGACAATTTTGCCTCTCAAATAAGTCATGTGCTAAGCACATGACTTAGTTCCGTTACTTTTAACACCTCATTTGGACGGAATGAGTAATATGATATTCACCGGAAAGTTTAATAATTAAAGTGGTTCGTTTTAAAGTTTAATGAATAAAATGATATTAAATTAATAGTTTAATAGTTTAATGAACAAAATAATAAAAATATAATTATATTAACAAATAAACTTAAATAAAGTATCAAAATATGAATTTAAAGAGAATAGTTGTGAAGCAGCATCTCGCAATTCTGTAAAGATTGGAACATTCATAATATATCACGTAAAAATTCGTGGTTGAAAAAGTATCACCGACCTGCAAGGTCAAGATTTGGCCCCACAAACCCAGCATCTTCATCTCGTCTAACCTCACCTCACCCTTTCCCAAAATCAAACACCAAACCCTAGAACCACCGAACCAAAATCAGAATCAAAATAAAAATAAAAAAAACAATGGTGTGCATACGCAAAGCCACCATAGATGACCTGCTGGCAATGCAAGCCTGCAATTTATTCTGCCTGCCGGAGAATTACCAAATGAAGTATTACTTCTACCACATCCTATCTTGGCCCCAGCTCCTCTACGTGGCCGAGGACTATAATGGAAAGATCGTCGGTTACGTGTTGGCCAAGATGGAGGAAGAGAGCACCGAGTGCCACGGCCACATCACTTCCCTTGCCGTACTCCGTACTCACCGCAAATTAGGGCTTGCTACCAAGCTAATGACCGCTGCTCAGAACGCCATGGAACAGGTCCTTTTCATACCCTAACACTATCAGGAAAAACAATTGATTTTCGATAAGTTAGAAAATAAATTGAGTGATGCTGTGAGATATTTTTCTACTTTTTTTTCTTTTTTCGTGAAAATAAAAATAAAAAGTATTCATATTTACTCATAAAAATAATAAGCATCGGGCCGATGAAGAGGGAACTTTAATCCTAATGTCACTTTTTATAAATTAAATAAAAAAAATTAGTCACTAGAATTATTTTGTTGAAGATTGGGGGGGTGGCAAGATCAGTATATATTGAAAACTTTTGCCATTTTAAAAATAAAATAAAAATTAGGGGTAAAGTATTTTCTAAAAAAATAGGGGGGCAATCCCTAACCTTTCCCTCAGCCCCCAAGCACTTATTCCAACTTGTTTCAGAAATCAACTGTTTGAGCTTAAATTCTTATAATTCAACAAAAAAGAGCTATATAGTTGGGTTCATTTGTTTTTTTTTAACCTCCCTGAGTGCTGAAATATGAATGCATAATGCTAAACGGAACCTCTAGTTTAATTTTATTTAGCTCTTGCTGCTGAATAGATAGCATTTTGCAATTGTATCGTTTTATTATGATAATATGAATAGCTAATGAAGAAAAGAACGGGGCATGATTGGAATACAATTTTATTAAAGTTAAATTAAGCATTCCGACCACAGGACTGGCCTCTTAACGTTGAATGTTGAGTTTCAATCTAATTCAACATTAAGAGGTGAGAGAACAAACACCAATCTTGCTTGAGTTGACTTTCATTCAGTATTAAGAGGTTAAAACAAACAACACCTTATTTATACAATTAAATATAATACATTGATTAAGTAAAAAAAAAATGATTCTTAACGTCAAATTGTCAGACAAAAATTAGACCCTTAGGTGTGATTGATAGCAAGCATGGAATAGGGTAGAAAATGTTTAAATTCTCTTATTCTAGGCAATTCAATTCCATGGAAAAGCATTTAAAGGTGTTTGATCGTACATATTTTTTAGGCGGAAAATATGTACTTTTTCCATGCAATGATGATTCATTTTCCAACTTTTGTTGTTTGATTGTCCATATTTTACCTAGAATTGAACTTTTTAGCTTTTGAGCTCTTTTCCACGTTACGTAGAATTCATTTTCCTTGGGGAGGCTAAGAATTAAAGTTCCTTCTTTTTTGCATCATGTACTTGTACCATGGAATTAGATTAATTAGAATTGGCTAGAAAATTAGGCAATCAAACACTACCAAAAGATGGAAAACTACATATTTTTCAAGATTTCCATGAAAAACTTTGCCAGTCAAACACACCCCTAAATTTGAATATTTTAGGATGGCTCAATTTTGGGACTCAAATAAGTGACTCAGATGATGTATTTCGAGAGTTCATTTGTTAGTTGGTGAAGCACACACTTTTATCACTCCATTCACTGACTAATAACTCGAGCAGGTGTTTGGTGCTGAATATGTGTCTCTTCATGTGAGGAAGAGCAATCGGGCTGCGTTTAATTTGTATACGGAGACGTTGGGGTATAAGATTCATGATGTGGAAGCTAAGTATTATGCGGATGGGGAGGATGCTTACGATATGCGGAAGCAATTGAAGGGGAAGCAGCATCACCACCATCACCATCACCATCATCATCACGGTGGTGGGTGCTGCTCCGGCGAGGCCAGAAGTGTGGAGGCAAAAGAGGAGCCAAAGGCTGAGTGATGAGTGGAGGTAAACTGTGGGTTCTGCCATTTGTGGAACTGGGCTTATGGTTATATATGATTTTCGTTCAACTATTAGGATACTTACTTCTTTTTTTTTGTCCTTAAATCTGATGTCTGGAATTTGATTCTATCTAAAGCGAAACGAAAAATCTACTGTTTTTTTTTGTCACTTCTGAATAGATGTGTTATACTTGGTATTGACTATTGATACTGTGTTTGAGGGAAAGTAATGACAAAAATGCAATTTACTGTTTGCATTAAAATTAATGGAAATGCATGCGTATTTGCAGTAGTTTGATAGAGATTTCTTGAATGAGGTATTTTTTTTTTTCTTCACTGCGATCTGTTATTGGTTTCACCTGTGTCTGTGATCATGATAGTTTGTTGGTAAGGGGTGACCTGAATTCTGTGGTTCTATCTAGTGAGATTGTTGACACTTCCCAAGTTGCTGTGAAAGTTTCTAAGTAATTACTGTATAGGACAGCTGCATGTAAGCACTTTTCTTCATGCAGACATTAAATTAATGGTAGGCTGTGGGTAAACAGCTTTTGCAAGTTTGATTATATTTGTTGCATGCGTAAAAGTTTAGTCAAGATACAGAGACAATAGTTTGCAGATTTTTAAGGCAAGACTAAGGATTTGGGGTTGAAGCTTTAATTAGGCTATAAGAGAGACTGTTTTTGGGCTGTTTTGGATATACCTAAGAACTGTCCTTTTGTTCTTTTCTTGTGTTGTTATTTCGGTTTGGGTCTGGGTGTAGTAGTGATGAATCTTCACTCTTCAGTGAAGGAAAGATGACTTCACAGTAGGAATACAAGTTAAAAGGTAAACTCCAGCCTCTTGATGTTTCACAAGATTTTGGAGTATGTTGAGAAAGCTAGTAAGTTCTGGTTATGTTGATATTTGGGATTTCTTCATAAGGATAATGAAGTGATGAACACTTGACAAAAAAGGAAAAAAAATGAAGTATGATGAAACAGTTACTGAAGGGGCTAAATGTGATCGCTATTGCATTTTTTGAGCTATTTTTTTAATTTTATGCATCTTACATAGTTTGACTTGGAGTGTGGTTTCTATATGTTTCCATGATACATGTATTCATAGAACAATGAAATAACAAATTAACAGAAAACACAAGTAATTGTAGCCTAATAGCCTGAAATCTTTGGTGCTCTTGCTTATGCTAAAAGTGGCACAACGATGTAGGTGGTGTATTCTAGATATGGTTGTGAAGTGGCAGGCATGTAAAAAGAAATAGATTCATCATCTGTTACATCTACCTGTCCTGCGATTCCAACAAGGAATGGAATTCATTAAGCACTATCCTATTGAGGAGAAGTTTGGTTTCAAACCCTTGTTCGAACAAGAGTATGGCCTACTAACGTGCCTTCGATGATCCATATCTCAGTGTCAGGCACAATTGATGATACAAATGCATCAGGAACCTAGTGCCAGCTATGCATTTGTTATCTTTGTGGAGCTGTCATGCCCTGTCTGTTTGTAGCCATGAAATGATATATTACATCAATTGTGGTTTGAGATGAAGGGGGCAACTTTTAATCAAGTGGCATTCCAAAGTTGAGATAGTTTTCACTTCTACTGTGAAGATGTGCCGGAACAATGCTAATGCATAACACTTGTTCAGTGTGATTGTGTTGACGGGTGTTGATGAACATATACCTGTTTACGGGATCAAAAACCTATATAAAGCTTGAGGCATTGTCTTCAATAGGAACCATACGATAGTGATGTCCCTTGGCTTAAGCAACCAGATCATTACGCTTGATGTGGAATGGTTGTTTGCATTATTTTCTCTTGGCTTTTATTCACAAATTTCATTAGGTCTGCTCAATCTGTTGGTAGTAACATGACAAAATGCGTTGACACTTGTGCAAGAAGGGAGTGCATGAGTACTATAAGATCAATGATGACAAGGGGCTAGTCGTTATAAGGACTAGGGGTGACTTGCCCCCTGAATGAAAATGAGGGTGGTATCGTGTTTGTTCTGATGATGAGTATCCCGGATTCCTGGTGCTTGTCTCACTGTCGATTTGTGGATGACACCATTCTCTGATTTTCTGGGGGCATAAATTTGGGTGTCTTACCATCTGCTAAGGTATTAGTTTATTGCCTTATTGGCAATAGTTTGGTATTAAAAGTGAATATGGCAAAGAGCAGAACAATTAGAATAAATGCGGAGATGGAGCAAGTGAAAGGAGAGCATCTTGCCCTCTAGGTCCTAGGGGTGTGCACCATTTGGTTATGCAAACATTGCAAGTTTTGTATATGATTGGAACCAACCTTGTCAATTTTGAAAATCTACAAACCACATAGAGCTGAGGTAAGTGGTAAACAATCAGTTTTGGTTGCTGTCGGTTTTTGGCAGTTTCGGTTCAATTTTCAGATCAAAGAAGGTGATTTCGCGAAATCACATAAATTTTGTTTGGTTTGGTTCTACTCGGTTTTCTTGGTAGGCGGTTATTTTTCTTTCCCTCTTTTTTGGTGGAAACCACTGCTCTGGGAGGTACTTCTTGTAGCTTGGAGTTTTGGAACCCATTTATTTAGAAGGTCTAGAAAAGATTCTAGGGGTAAGAAGGGATGGCTGGGATGCTTGTCAGGAGGGGGTCAGTTAACATTGGTACGATCTATTTTGGGAAGTATTATGTACTTAGGCTGCGTAAATGCTGCAAGAGGGTTTGATTTGTAAGAAAAGTGCAATATACTTTGTTAGATGTGCCTTGTAAACGAAAAACTGTCATTTATTTTTTTATTTTTTCCATATTTTGATACAAACATACTACAAAACAGAAAGTAGTGTTGCTGATTTCCATCTTGTCTCTTACCCAACCAAACAAAACATTTCATTCCCATGAAAAAAAAAATTACATTGAAAATATTTTCCATCGCATTGAGTTTTCAACGAACCAAACACATCCTCATATTTGTGTCTATCTCCAAGCTTTCTTTGTGGTTGCTAAGATTTCTTTGAAAGTGATAAGAGATGTTTGAAGTGAGCGATGACGGTAGGAAGAATCTAGCTTGTTAATTGGAACAGCATTGACGTTTTGAGAAAAAGGGGTTTCGGATTTGGGTTAATGGGGATGAATCCATCAATATCTAGCTTTATTGGGGAATAGCATCGGAGATTCTCTATTGAACAAGTATCTTTTTGGTGTTCCACAATAAGAGTTTGGCACCCATGCAAATGGGTAGATTTAGGAGTGGGAATCAGTCTGGTAAAACTGAAATCAACTGAATCCAGTTTGAAAAACTCAGTTTTGGTTTCTCATATTTAAATACTGAAGATTTTCTGTAGTTGCATTTTAAGGCGCTCCTTTTGTTGCAGATGGAAATTCCTTCCACAAGGGCTTCAGCCGAGTACCCTACTTTTTCATTACAACATGAAGAAAGTCTTCTATCATTATTAAAATGGGAATTGGTACTTGTGGGTTTTAATGCCAAACATAAAAATACGTGGGGGTATAAGAAAACAAATGGGCAGTCCCAGTTCAAACACCATCGCTAAGAAGGATTTTCTTATCTTTTTAAGACTGATTCTCCTTTTATTCCATATAATAATTATAACCTTATGAAATAATTTGGAAGAACTAAGGAGGGAATTTCACCAAGAGTTTGGCTTGGTTAATGGCAAAGAGGAGGGTAAATAACAATTGTGAATTTGATTATTAGGAGAGTTTCTTGCCTTTTCCATTCATGATGCATTCATGTGTAGTAGATTCCCAAGCATTTGCCTTATTTTGAAAAAAATAAAATAAAAAATGTTTGGATTAAGGCTTTTAAGGAACTTAAATGGATGCGATGTTGTCATACGCGTAGGTTTACAACACTGCAGCCATTTGAACTAGACGTAAATTTAGCACTAATATAGTTTTTGTTTTCACCTCTTAATATTTTTATTAATAGAAGAAATTGATATTTGTTTTTCCGCGTTATAATTCAAAGTCAACATTTACCGCTAAGAGCATCTCCAACCGTAATGTATAATTTTAGTTTGTATAAAATTTACACATTTTGTGAAAAAAAAAAGGTCTCTAGCAGTTTTTAAGAAACTTTGACATTTAGGATTTGTGTAAAATACAAACCCAATTTACACAAACACGTCAAATATAAGTATGGTTTGTTCAAAATATATATATATAAGTATGGTTTGCCTACGATATTCAACGCACGAATTTTGTCTACAATTTTTTGTTGTGTAAAATAAATGTGTATAGATAGTATTTAAAAGCGTTGTGTAAAAATTAATTTATAAATTTTATGTTACACATAATTTAAAATTTGAAAAATATATGTTCCAATTTTACTTTCGTATCTTTTCGTATAAAATTTTGAGGAACCAGTAAGATAGCTCCACATGTTAAATGTAATTTAGTGCAGTTTTTTTATAATTTTTTCTGCAATTTTGTTATGCGTAATCTTATAATCACAATAAATCTTGATTTATAAGTCTTGATGAATAGCAGATTGGAAATATAAAAATTTTATCAAAGAAAAATTGAAAAGAGAGAAAGGTTTATGGTGTAGTTGTATTTTACACTTCTATATTAAAAAAAAAATACTAATAGACACCGGTGTAAAATTTTACAGCACAAAAAATACTCAATAATCTTTAACAAGCATGTTCAGCAATATTATATATTTTTCGTTCTTGATTTGCTTACAAAATTACAATAACTAAACGATATCATCATGCCAAACATGCACATTGATTTTGGGTTTGTTTTATAGCCTATATCACCGTACTAATATATAATAATTGTTGTTATTTAATGTTTTCTGTACGTTTATCCCTTTAATATATTTCGCTTGTGTTGAATTAGCTAGAAGATGATTTCCGCATCCCTTGGATAATGGCAGCGAAGGAAGTCAGTCAAGACTCAAGATATACAAAACTACAAAAGTGTCCCGTCCCATCCCGGCCCCCTTGGTTTTCTTTCATATACAAGACATCGTTATTGATTAATCCACTGTTGTATATGGATTCCTTTAATAGTTTTGACTATTTCATCTTTTAAGTTACTTTAATTTTTCACTATTTGTTTTATTATTAGCTTTTGAGCACGCGCGATCCATGTAATTATTTGTTTAATCATATTAGAATTTTTATCATTAGAACATCTCCAACCGTTGTATAAATATTTTTGTGTAAATCCTATGTGTCAAGGCACTTTTACACAAAACTTGAAGTGTAAAAAAAATATGCTCCAATGGTACATTTTTAAACTTTTGTGTAAATTTTGAATGAACCAATAAGATAATTATGCATATTAGATATTATTTTATGCAATTTTTTATTATTTTTTCTTGAATTTTGGTATACATAATATTATAACAACAATGGATCTTGATTTGTTGGTCTTAATGAGTAGATTTTAGATATATATTTTTTATTAAATTATATAATTTCTATTAAAAATTATTACATTTTAAAGTATTGTAAAATAATTGAGAAAAGAAAAGGCTGATTTGGCAGTCTAAACTTGGAAGTATATTTTACACATTCGTTTTGCATAAAAACTAAATTTAAAAGACTGCTACTATTGGAGATGCTCTTAACAAAATTATTTTTTGAATCATTTTGTGCGCGCACTTATATAATTAGTCTATGTGCACGTGATTATTAAGGACGTGTTAATTCTTCTATAGGTTAATATATGATAATATAATAGAGGCATATATATAGCATGTACTGTATTAATCTGCTATATTATAAGACTTTAGTACTAAAATATTATTTTTATAATAACATCATAGCATGAAGTATTGAAACGAAAAATATTTACAGACTAAGCTTATTTATTAAATATGAATAATATATAACACATACATAGATGTCGATGATAATATAACATACAAACAAATTCTAAATAATAGAAGGATAAAAAAACTAAATATAATTAATACAACCCCAAAAAACCATTTAAAAAAATTAGTGATACATACTATGCGTTGCATGTGATTTTAGTATTGAAAAATGTCATTAGATATATTAATAAAACAATTAATATGAAGTGTGAAATAAAAATAATAATAATAAATAGACCAAAACATAATATCAAGTATAAAATTCAATTAATAATTATAAGAAAATTATACAATCAATTTACTATAATAAAAAAAAATTGACTCTTGATCAAAAATATAAGAGTGTATTACATTTTTACTGGGTTTTTAAAATGGTAGAAAGTTAATTTTTGACATCATTGCCTTAAGGATAGATTGGTGTTTGAGATCATTGCCTTGGTTTTCATTTTTGAGGCGTGAGCTGATTGTGAAATGTAAAGGTCATGGTAGTTTTTTGGGATACAATACAAGATGGGAGAAAGGAGCCATATGAGCAAAGGGGGGGGGGGGGACCCTCACAAGGACAATCATGTGATGATAGACCTCACCAATATCTAGAGAAGTGGTTGCCCACTCTGTTAAATCCATCCACAAAAATTGACCTTAATCACAATAATTCTACTTTGACATTTGTTTAGGACCAATTAAGAATAATCCCACCTCAAAATATAATTCCTCTCTTCTACTAATCATATGTGCTATTCTATAAGGAATTCAAACCAACATTGAAAAATATAACTTAAAATCACGTGGCTGTTGCACATTGCATTGATTATTATTATTATTATTATAATACATATGATTTTTATTAATAAAGACATAAAGTCATGTCGGATCATCTTAATCTTATTTTTGATGTGCATCTTGAGTGCCAATAATAAAAGATTTCGTGCAAATTTGAAAGCCTAGTCTCGCTATTTACAAGTTTAATAATTTTTGTACTTTGTCAAAAAGTTTAAATAACTGAGGAAGATAACTACAGTTATTTCTTAATTAAATTTGTTGAGAAATTAAATCGGTAGAGATAATCTAAAAACATGGTCTCAGTCAAATTTTATATAAAAAACTTCTTTATTAAATAATTATCCTTATCAAAAGAAGAGAGAGAGAAATTAAGATTATAACAATAACTTGAAAAAGTGTATGGGCGCATTCTAGAGTATAGAAGATACGTGTATATAGATGTGCGTAAGGAAGTTGGATTTATAGGTAGATACGTAAATAGATAGGAGAATGTATTTGGATGTAACATGCATGAGAATTATTATTGACATTGAAAAGGTTGTAAATTAAATTAATGAATCTCCAGATGTTAATAATAATAAATAAAGGTTAAGTTGTAATCAAACTAGAGAGAGAGAAAGAGGAGGAGGAGGAGGAGGAGGGGAGGAGAGGGGGGGGGGGGGGGGGGGGGTGTGCCAATCACTAGCAACCTTTTATGAATTGTCATTTTCTTTCAACTCTTTTTGGTATTTGCTTTTAAGCAAGCGGGGAGTTCCCTCCTAGCTATTTGCATTTGCTCTTGGTCAACTTTTCTCAATATCTTTTTCATAAAATCAGTTAATCGTATTATTGGGATATTATTTAGTTTTATTTATTGTATTTTTGAACTGTCAATCAACACACTCATTGTAAATTATCAGTAAAAATATATATCTTGATACTAACTTTATCAATATCTAACAAAGATCACCGATCCATGTAAAAAAAAATAAAAAAATCCATTGGTCCATTGACAACACAAATTGAGCTCATGATGCTTCTGAATCATGTATGTAGAACATTTATTTACGAGCAATTTCAAGGCAAAGAAAAAAATAAAAAAATAACTCACTACTCCCAAAACAAACGCATTCTATTTACGAGCAATTTCAAGGCAAAGAAACTAATTTAACCCATTTATTTAATCAAATTAAACTCAATGATTATTAGATGACTTGCTATTGTCCTCTATCGTATAACTAGAGTTTCAAGAAACTTTGCATACATTGACACAATCAAGTATAAATAATCATATATTTAATCAACTTTGCTAATTAAATGAAATAACAACCACCCACCACTTGCATATCATATATTAAAAACATCTCACTTTACAATCAATATATTTTTATCAAATCATTCATTCTACAAAATTAATTATGATTTATTTTTGTCAGAGGGTAAACAAGTTTTATCCCTTTTTAACTTTCATCCAAAACACGAGAGGAAATGGCCGCAACACGGCAATACAAAGATTAAACAGTATTTGTCCCAAAGAAATATTTAGCCTTTGTTTGGTTCAAAACTAAAAATGTCAACTTTACCTCACACTTCCAAAAATGTCACAAAATTTTTAAAATACCATAACTTTAAATTCAAAAATCAGAATTAGATAAATATATATATATACACACATTTAAAACTTACTCATCGAAATCTATATAAAATAAGATTTATTATAATTATTTTTTGAATTTTTTTCATAAATTCTTTTTGAATTGGTTAAAAAAGACTCCAATAAAAACCAAATTTACTTTTCAATATACTTTCATACTTCACAAAAACTCAATTAAAAAACTCAACCAAACAAGCCCTTGCCCTTGCCCTCGGATTCCATTCTTTTTGCTTAATGTTGTCTCAATAACAGGGAGAAATTAATCAGGGAACACATTCAAGAAATACTGTGGTATATTATTACATGTACATTAATTAATTAATAGTAAATTTTGTGCATAACTAAATAATTTATAAGTGACCCAATTAATTGATCACTATATTTATTAATTAACACATCATCATATTGCTCGACAGTATCCCCAACGTGTCCGCAAAAAGAAGTCAGTTTTTGACCGCATGATATTGTGAGATCGAAGTCCAAGACAAACTGTTACACCTCCCAACATATTCAAAAGATGCATAAAGTAAAAAATATTCAATCAAAAATCCTCTTGGAGATTCGTACTAAGATAATAATAAAATCAAAAGGCAATCTTATTTTAAAAGTAATTAATGGGCCTACCAAACTAAAGTCACATTAAGATAGTGGCGGGTCTAACTAAAATCCAATACCCTAAAAAAGTAGTCTATATCAAAATGTATATAATGCAAAAGGACAGCACTAAAAGTAGCTTTGTTTTGTAGCCTTGTTGATAGGAATCTCAAGTGGGCGAACTCCATAATCATCCCCCATACCAATCCCAAAAGCATCCAAAACAATGAATTACCATATCCTAAAGCTAAATGTACAATAATTGAAGCACCTAGTACAATTAGTTACAGCATAATAACAGAAGCCATTTAACAATGGTTGTGTTCGTTACCACGTGGCAGGAGCCTTCATTGCCAAGGGTTGAATCCTTGGTCCCCATCAAATGTGCTCTCGTCCAGGTCTAGGACCACCACTACAAATAAATAAATAAATAGCATTTGTACATTTCTGATGAACGTACGTACATTGCCCTATTTCCTAAACCGGCCGGAGAAACGGGGTGTGGGTACAACCACATCGCGGCCCTCTTTTAGCAAATTGAGACGGTCCGGTATGGTTTTGTCAAATAACCGATTCTCCGGGTTGTCAGCATAACAGACGTAGTAACAGCTCACACAGGCGTGAGGTAATGCCATGGCGATCCTAGTCTGTTGTATGTAAACAATAATGAAATCATTAATAAACTGCGTCCTCGGAATGGAATAAATAAATAAACAAGAGATCACAACGTTCATTGGCTCTGCGTCCCAAAAAAAAAACAAGTGGGCTCATAAGTCGATAAAAGATATTTGTTGTAACTTCAACACGTTGTTAATCTGTGTCTTATCACGATATGATAACACATAAACACATGGTGACTGTAAGCCCTAGTGCTTGTTGGGACCTGCCACCATTCAATAATGGTTCCCGGCCCCCACAGCCATATTGAATTTGTTGGTTGATTGATAGTTGAATAATTAATTTATTTTCCAAGTTGATCGATCACATGGCCTAAATGTTCAAAAACAACTTGCATATATCAACAGAATAATAATGCAATGACTTTGAGCCCCCCCACGTGCATTGCAAGGTTGTACTTAATTTCACCCAGAGAATATGCAAAGCGAGCCCCATGCACATTGCAAAGTTGTGCTTTGCAAATTTATATATAAGGTAATGAATCCAAGGTCAAAGTCCAAGTGCATTGCAATGTTGTGCGTCGTGAGGTTGTACTTTGAGCCAAGGTACGTTACTACAATGCACTTGAGACGAGGTCAAACTTTTCCGTATATATAATAGAAGGGTGTTAAGGCCACCAACCATGAGATAACCAACGAAGAAGGAAAGGAGGGAGATGGTGGCGATGAAGCCGGGGTGCACCGTAGCGGTCCAAGCGGCTACAACAATCACACAGATGGAACCGCTACAGACTCCTGTGAGGAAGCAAATGGCGCTGGTCATGTCGGAGTCGACAATGGCCACCATCTCTTGCTTCTCAAAGAGCTCCCATGTGTCTTGTGACGCCTTCACAAAACCTTTTCCATATGCAGCTATCTGTAACAAACATTTGGTGGATTAATTAACAAATCATTTCAAGAAGAATTTAATTAATTAATTCAATCCCATCTCTAAAAGTAATATAATCACAACTTTGCGTATCATAATTATGACTTAATGCAGGATTGACCAAAGTGATTATTCCTTGAAATTAAAACAAAGAGTTGCCAAGTCAATCGTAGGAAAAATAAAAAGGGCAATATGATGAATAAAAATGGAATTTGAAAAAAAAAATTAATTAAAAACAGACTACCAACAAGTTAAATTATTAATTGTACAAGCATTAAAGAATGTCATTGGTGATTCCAAAATTATCAAAAGATGTTTTTTAAAATAACTCATTAAAATGCATCCACAATTAACCGCAAATAGAAACAGTCTTTATAGAGTTATACCTGCACATATGCCCATCCATTTCCATACCTAAAAACGGACTGCATAACATGAAGACAGCAATGAGCACAAGAAAACATGAACTCATCTTCTCCTTCAAGCAAATTTAACCCACGAGCGACAATCCTCAAAGCTTCAATTGCAGGCACAAAAAGTGAACCAAGACAAGCGCTTCCCAAATTCTTTGAAAGCGCCCTTTGAAAGCAAAACTGCGTATTAGATTGCATTCCCCTAAGATAATAAAGCGCAATCACTCTACTAACTGTTTGATTAGCGACATTCCTCATAACCTCGGTGGTCCAAGCCAAGCTCAATACCAGTCCAATAATTGTCAATGGCGGAAAATAGAAATTCAAGGCCCCAATGACGGCCAAAATCCATATCGACATCCAAATAAACCCGATCCCAAGCATCCAGTAAGTTGGTTGGTTCAAATCAGGGAATTTTGAGACAGGTTCAAGAGATTTTATCAAGATTTTGCAGCAGAATCGAATTCTTGGAGTGACCCAACAAGAATATAAACCGTTACCAATAGAGAAAGCGATGAACACAACTCCTACACCGTCAGTGGCGGGTCTTTGGAAGCAAATAAGGAGAATTCCAGCCGATAAAGACATTAAAAATGAGCTCCAAAGTATGAAGTATACCATGAAATTAGGCCATACTCGGACCGCCTTTTGCCATGAGAATGCGAGTGTTATGCTTAGGAGAGAGGCAGCTTCAACTTGGGGTAGAAAGTACTGCAAGACTCTCTTCTCTTTTCTTCTTGAGTTACCTTCTTGTATTAGGCCTTCAACTCCTTTGTATATTAGAAAACAGACCAGTCCAATTACAGCAACTATGTGGAAGAGGAACAGAAACAGAGAGATTCTGTTTGTGTATCTTCTTGAATTTAGGGTTATTAGTGATTGCTGTTTGTACAAGAAAAGAACATACCCAGAGGAAAAAAAAAATCAGATCAAACTCCAAAGATTAACAAAAACTACATGTGTATAGATATATACTTTAAACAAGCATGTATGGTTCTTAATGATTGATGGGTACTGGTTAGACACAGAATTATAATTAAAAAAAATGAAGATGAACCTTGAAAATCAAGAAAAAATTTCATGCATAAATGTCAATTTTGAAAAATCAACAAAAAAGGAAAGAGGTATTATGCTTGTGTGTTCTTGAATTTAGTGTTATCAATGATTCCCGGTTTCAACAAAAACAACCACAAGCAGAAAATCAGATCAATTTCTACAAACTAACATAATTACTATAAATATATATTCACACATATATGGTTTTGTTGTGGATTAGACACAAAAACACCCCCAAAAAAAATCAACTTTAAACTATAAGTTAAAATTACACGCACATACTGTTATCAGTGATTGCAAGGTAGAATCAAAAATACACTTTTAAGAAACAAGCAAAACTTACATACATGTTAATTTCAAAAAATAAAACAAAACTCGGACGCACAGAGAACACCAATCTCCAATGAGGACAATATGCACGCAGACCAGACTTTTAGTGATGATTTTCCATCTTAAACGCTGCAACAAAAAACTGTCACTAAAAGTCTGGTACTATATTAACGGTCCGTACCAAAGGCAGACTATATATAATACATATATATATAGTTTTTCTGTGGGAGAGAGAGACTTACTTGTGTGGTTGGTGTAGAACGAGGCTGAGACTGCGCAGGGGAAGGAGAAGGGCGAGGGGGGTGAGCTGGGGGGCGAGCTGGGGAAGGAGATGCAACTCTGGTCCCACTGTTAATCACTAACCTCAATGGATTTGTAGCACTCAATCTTTGCATTCTTGACATTTGAATTCCCCTTCCACCATGGGGTGGATTCATTTGCACATTATTTAACCTTTCTTGTCCTCCTTCTACAAAACCCTCCTCCCCTTTTTCCAAATCCTTCATTCTCCTTTCTTCTTCTTCTTTCTCTAAATTTTCTCTCTCTACATCCTCATCTTCTCTCCCTACCACCTACACACATTATTAACACGAATAATTGAAAAACAAACCAAAATCACACACATAAACTTCAGAAAGTTTCAGGAAAACATAGGATGAATCCACTAGGAATCATCACTCTCAAAAAGTTAAAGCTATTATTAGAAGAATGAAAATCTTGTATAATACTCTCACGTGCGATCTCATACTTGTAGTTACAGTAGACAGATTTAGGATTAATATACAGAATGGAGGCGTAAGACTTAAAACTTTTCCAAAAAACTTAAGATATAAATTAAAAAGAACAATAAAGGAAATCACGTTCAACAAAATCAAAAATTCTTACAGGTTCTGGGGCACCCATGGGTGGTTATGGTGGCCGGCCGCAGAGAACGAAATAAATGACAGCAGTCTTGCTGACCGAAGGAGTGCTAAGTGCAAAACGAAGGTATAATAACTTAAATCTCCTGAGGTGAGGTGTGGTGTGATGATGCTAAGGTTGAGTCATGGCCTGATTGGCCTCATACACTAAATTTGATTATGATGAATTTTGCATTTAGGCCATAGCATTTTTACACCTTTTACCTCACCATCAGAGGTTCTTGTCTGAGTCTATGTCAGACATACGTACGGCCACTGGGTTGGTACTTTTTCCACGCTCCTCGCGTGGCGCGTGGAGAGACACGTGCTAGTTGGACTGGAACGTGTTTTTACTTTTACTTTTTAAGCGTCGGTTTTGAGTGGCGGCCTATCCGCTAACGGCAGTTTTTGGGATGCGCATATATTTTAATTTGGTGTAGCATTTATATAGTAGGGGCGGATGCGCATATATTTTAATTTGGTGTAGCATTTATATAGTAGGGGCGGTGTTCTATTTTGTTCTACGCGTGGATAAAGAAATTAGGATCAAACGTCTACGTTGCGGTCCAACACGGCAAATGCCTTCGCGAATGGTCAGTTATTATATACAAGACAAGACAAGATTAATGCGTCTGTATGTCATATACGTACATTATTTAATATATAATTAATATTGTTTCGGTATATTTTCATGAAATTTTATTTCCAACTTTTAAGTAGTGAAGCCCAACCTAGTTAATTAAATATTTTATTTAAAATAAAAATAATATGAGTAAAATAAAAAAATTTTAATATAGCTCAAATTTAAGAATAGCAACAGTTTGGATTTGGAGCAAGTTTTGGTTTTACTGGCTCATAAATTCAACCGATCCTAAAATCCATAACATCACTGCTTTAAACCTTAAACCGCCAAAATGAAATTCATACCTTTCCCCTCTCACCCAATTCCGCCTCCCCCCTCCCCTAAAACATCCATAATCATGCCTTCCATTTGCTTCAATCTTGAAACGGATTTGCAGATTATATTGTGATCAAGGACATATTCAATGGGCTATGCATTTGTTCCATCGTGTGAAAAACAGATAAATGGATAATAGATGCGCGTTTAGTTGTAATGCTATTTCAGGGGCTTTAATGAGAGTGATTTGACTTGATTAAGCTATCTCTATTAAATTTTTTATCGGTACATATATTTTTTTTGTTATGCCTCTCGTATGACATTTTTGTTAGAATTTGTTGCAACATATGTAATTTCGGACAAAAATAAAACATAAAAATTAAAATTTTATGATTACATTTAAAACATATCGATAAAAATGCAAGTCAACGAAAAGTTTAAAGTTGTTACCTGTATTTAACTTTTTTTTGTTTTTACCGGTACACGTGTAGATGTTGATGCGAAATGGATATGATAACTTGTATAGAACGAAGGATGGGACATATCAACTTATCATTTTCTCCCGTGCAAGGCAAGTCGCCATTTGTCCAAGGATCCCCATGTTTCTAGGTTCTTCCACCCCCTACAGTCATGATATTGAGAAAATAAAAAAGAAAAATAATTGATGAAAATAAAATCAAATATTGTTACAGTAGAGGGATAATTTTTTTATTTTTTTATTTTTTTTGTATAAGAGATAATATAATTGATGGTGGACTGAGAGAAGAAGGAAACAAAATAACTTGAGAGAGAGAGACAGACGCATGAGAAAGACAGAGTGGAGAAATAGATAGTGAAAAATACTTTGAAAAGAACGATGAGATAGATGTAAGAATCTTACTGTTAAAAAATTATTTCAATGAGATTCTTTTAACTAGAAGTGCAAAGGCCAATCAGAAAAATCGACCTAACGGACAAACAAATTTGTAAAATTCTGAACTCAAAACGGGAGATGTAAAAATCGAGCCGAAGTCGTATAATTTAATTCAAGTTCGGAGCTAATTGGTCCAAAACTAAATTAAAAAAATAAAAAGTGTTAATATATATTTTAAAAACACACGTTAAATATACTTTGATATAAGAAAGAGGATATTTTATATTTTATAAAAATATGTTCCTTATTGATTGCAAGTTATAATTATTTTAAAAAAAATTATTAACACGTATCCTTATTATTAAATTAACTACATAATATTAAGATTTTTTTTATCATATACATGATGGCAAGAACTAGCTAGCGTACCATACCACTTAAAAAGACGATGACGAAAGTTGTCACAAATCCACCTTACTTCCTAGATCGATCTCACTTAGCTTTGGCAATGTAATTCATCATTTTATTTAATGTGTTTTATTCTTGTAAATGTATAAATAAAATGGTTACTAAATAGAGAACATTGTTTTTATATGTTTGCTCCTTATTTTTAGAAAATCATGACTTTAATTTGAATATGAATCAATCTTACATTAATATTAGTATTACAAATTGTTATTTTAAATTGATTTAGAGAAAAAAAAACATATGTCGAAACCAAATTTTTACATTTAGTTTGAGTTTAAAGTACCCTAATTTCTACTCCGACTGAAAATACACCTATTTCTAACGTCCTATTAAATAACTTGAGACGGAAGGGAAAGAAGTGCAATTAAAAGAAGGGAGAGAAATAATTATCTTTTTTGAAATAAGTTTTATTAAGAAAAATATAAGAGTGAAAAAAAAAGTTGAAAATATAAAATATAATCACAAGGTAAAGAAACAATAATCTTTTCCAAAGTAAATTTAATAAAAAATGAGGAATAAAGAAGTTAGACGTATAAAATGGGAAAAGGGGAGAGGGAGAGAGAGAGAGAGAACTATAGAAAAAAATTGAAGATGGAGAGGGGCCGGGGCCGGGGAGGGTTGGAAATATGAAGTAAAGATGGAGTGGAAGTGGCTTGAACCTAGGTTGATCGTAACAAAAATCTTAATTTGACCTGTAATACAAATTTAAACCCTTTTTATTGTTAAAACAATACTATAATATAATAGGGCCTTACCTTAACATTGAGCTCTATGAGGATATCCAATCTCCACTGCCACAAGATAGGCGTGGTGCTCTCTTTCCTTTTTCTCATAGCACGTTTCATTCTCCTTTTACTCCATATTTACGGGGCTAAAATTGAACTCTTACCTCTCTAATGGAATTGACAATCTTAATTGGCCACTAGACTAATCCTAGTGCTTTTATTCGATCTGCTATACTGTTGTTCCTCTCTTTTTAAATTTGTCCATGTATCACACCCTTTCTAACATAGTTTAGGAAGATCTGAATCCAGGGGCGGATCCACAGAGGAGCAAGGGTGGTCAATTGACCCCTGCAACCTCAAAAATCCGCCATTAGAACCGCCCAAGTTGACCCTCGCAAGGTGCTCGACGAAATGCCTGAATGGGGCAAATTTTGTGCTGGAACTGGAGAGGGCAGCGCGCAGTGCGGGTGCGCGCGTCCTTTTTTTTTAAGTTGCTCGACGTCAAAACGAAGTCATTTTGGTATAGTTAAAAAAAAAAAAAAAAAAATAGAGCAGCTTTGTTTGATTGTTTCCCGATACCTTCCCTTCCCCAAATTAGTTTGCAACTTTTCAAACCTCTCAACCCTAAAGCCTAAACACCAACAATCCAACTACATGTCCCAACTAAAACAACAAACCTCTAATTCATTGTTTCAAACGGTGGCTTTCCCTCCTCCCTCACAAATCCGTCGGGCAGCAGCCAGCAGGTGGTGGTCGGCCGGCGATCTCGGGAAAATTGAAGGGTATGTAAATGTTATCCTATTTTCTTTGTGCTTTAATTAATTAGTAAATATTCTTATATGGTATCCTATTTCTTTAAGCACCAAGTGTTTTTATTGAAAGGTACCCTCAAATTTGTTGTTTGTTGTTAGAGATTTTATTTTAATTTGTTACTTTGGATAAACTAAAGCTATACTTTTATTTTAGTTTGAATAAATTAGGAGTTTTGATTTTGGTTAGTTAGTTTGAATAAATTAGGGCTATAACTTTATTTTAGTTTAAATTATGAATTATAATATTATCGTTTTATTTTTATGAGTATATTTTATATAATTTTTTTTTTTATATGTTGACCCCTGGAAAGAAATTTTCTGGATCCGCCACTGTCTGAATCAATATGGCTTCCTGAAATTAGCATAATAATCTCAAATGTACAAAAAAATTTCAACCGTTCACTCAATCTTCTAGTAAATAGTCATATTCAATTTCATGTTAAAAGCTAATAAGGCATATTCACACCCTCGAGTTACAACAGTTCGTCACACCACATTCTTACAAGTCACCATTTTTTGTTTCAATGATAATATTCAATATACGATATTTTTAAATTGATTATATTGTGACTAAGAAAAATAACTCAAATGAATGTAAGGGTGCGTTTGATTGTACGTATGAAATTTGCATGGAAAGAAAATAAGTTACAGGCAATTGAATTGCCTAGAATTGAGTTGCATGGAAAATATAGTGTAGTGTGTTTGATTGCCTTAATTTTCTACCCGGAAAATATTTGTTGTATTATGGCATTTTTAATATAGAAAAAATTATTGGTATTTTTTTTTACATAATTATATAGTCATGATAGATCTTGTTTAATTGATCTTAATTAGTATATTTTAAATATTAAATTTTTATATTACTTTAAATTTTATATTTTAAGTTATGGCATTTTTAATGTATAGAATAGTAAAAACCTTGTCTCGTAAACCGTGCTTAAACATGGAAAACAAAAAATCACCTCCCCCAAAGAAATCATTTTCCTTAATTGCCTTAAAAATACACATGTGTGAGGTAAAAGTGGGAATTAAATTGCCTGAAAAAAAAAATCAATCACACACCTTAAATTATCAAATCAAGTAAAAAATAGTATCAATCAAATACACCCTAAATATATTATACAACAAGTAAGGTAATAGGAGTGCAAATCTTACTGGTCAATCAATCGATAAATATAATTACATAAAGTCACTTTTTCTAGCTTGTTCATATTTTGAGTAGGTGGCTCTAGGTTTTTTGTTTTTTTTTGTTTTGTTTTCTTGGTTTGAAGTGACTCTAATTAACTTTCATTATATTTCACATGTGTAATAGCGTAAATGTATAGTATTTAAACTAGCTAGAAGCTGTGTGATAAGAATTGTTTTTGATATAAAATGTTTTAAAAATTTATCTTTAATGGTGCTTGGCCATATTAATGTTTATTTAGCTTGCTTAAACTAGTATTTCTTTTTGTCTGTTTACTTAAAAGAGAAAACACCTATTCCTTTTATGTAAAATTCTTTGAACAAGTTAATTCTTTTTTATATGAACCAACTACACAACCATTTAATAATAAATTAAATTTATCAACGCCCCCAAAACATTAAGACGTGAATTTGAAAGGGCGACATTTATAGCCGTTTCTTTGGCACGTGCCAAATGTTCTTTATGATATGATGTAATTATATAGTGACTTTATGTTATACTAAGTTGGATTTATTCGATGCCAGCTGGGAGAAAAACGTGATGGAGTAGAGACTAGAGAGCGTGGGGCCCTCATTTGTCCAACTGCATGACATGGATCCACCTCAATTTTTCCTTACCCTTTGTCCTCTTTCTATCTTTTTTTTCTTTTTTCCTTTTGGTAGTTAGTTATATATATATATACACACTAGGGTTTGCTCGTGTCATTTGGCACGGCACACCAATTTTTTTCAATAAAAACCGTTTAAGATGTATCATTCAATTTAAGAAGTATTTAAAAAATCTTACACTCAAAAAGAATAAAATTCAAAGAGTTTTTTCATTGTAATTTTTTTTTATTGAATGTGATTTTAAAAAAAGTACATGAGTTGATTTAATATTTTGCTATCAAAAATTATTAAAGATATATTCACTTGGGTGTAACAAAGTTGGCAAGAGGATCAACTTCTTGGCCAGCCAACCAAAGCTTGAGCCTTGGGAATTAACTCTAATTATGTTTCTCGTTCTTCCAAAGTTTATATAAACGGTTGTATTTATATATGGCTCGTAATTACTAAAGATTAAGAATGTGACTGGAATAGTAATTCTAACGAATTCATTATATGTAATTCTTATTAGAAATTTTTATTTTACATAATTTTATAGTGACAATAGATTTTGTTTTATAGATCTCAATGAGTATATTTAAAATATATAATTTTTATTAAATTTTAAAATTTGGCTGAAAAGTTATTATATTTTCAAAGTTTTCTAAAAATGTGAGGAAAGAGAAACTTAATGTGGTTGAGTATAGGGGTGTGCAGAAAATCGCAAAAACCAAAAAAATGAACCGAACCGGCTCAAACCGAGCGGTTTTTCAAGTTTTACGGTTCGGTTCGGTTAAGAATCGGACAACCGAAGTAGATCGGTTCGGTTATCAATTTTTTAGTGTATAAAACCGACAAAAACCAAACCGAACCGACTAATATACTTATTACATTTTTATTAGTTTTGTGTATTTAATTAATGAGCTAATTTCTTTAAAATAATATAGGTTAAATAATTAAAAAAAATTCCAATAATAATAAATATTTAAGAAGAGAAAATGCACAAATAATCAACAAGAAAATAAGGCCCAAGAGAAAGAAAAACATATAAAAAATTTCAAATAGTATAAACATATGGCCCAAAACACTAATGTAGGCCCAAGGTCCAAACCGACAAAATCGGACCGCCCGAACGGCCAGAAACAAAAACCAACCCCGGTCGGTTTTAGCCGCTTTGACGATTTGGTTCGATTGAAGTTAAGCATAAAACCGAAAAGTCGATTCGGTTAATGGTTTAACCGCTCGGTTCGGTTAACGGTTTAACCGCTCGGTTCGGTTAATCAAACCGTGCACACCCCTAGTTGAGTGTGTATGATTGTGTGTGGTAATGTACATCATTTTATGCTTACATTTCTATTAAATGGTGGAGATTGTGTATAACTAAAATAATCTAATGGTATGGATTGATTCTTAAAATAAATTACATCGTGTGGCTAAAACAAAAGATAACTTTGTCAAACTTCATCTAGACCCTTAATTGGATTGATTTGTTAAATTATCTTTTGTCCAAAAAATCTTTCCTTATTGTATAGATATCTCTTTTTATATATAAAGTTTCTTTAATTCAGATTTTACTAGCTTTTAGTACCATTATAATTTTGATTTAAAATTTTATATGTTTACAAATTACATTTTTTTTAAAGGAACGTAGTGCTTATATTAAATCAAAATGCAAAGCGTTAACAATAAAAGGAGAAGGAATATGCTCCCAACTCTCAAGAATAAACCCAAAACCAGCAACTATGACTAACGAATGCGCTATTTGATTCACTATTCTACGAACAAAATGAAATTCGCAATGAAATTAACTAAAAGCTAAAATAATACAATCATCAACAATAGACCTTACATGAGAGAGAGATCAACCGTATTTCTTTTGAGCATGTGAATTAGCAACATAGAATCTGACTCTACCTCTACCTTCGAATACCCAAAGCGCTTCAACCATGCTAAAGCTTCTCGGCATGACAAAGCTTCCGCCATTAAAGGATCTTGCTCGGCTTGAAATGAACCATTGGCTACATGTAGAAATACTCCTTGACTATCCCGCACAACTACACCAAAACTGAACACCCTTCCCCGTCACTACGCATTGCCGCATCGAAATTACACTTCACAAACGGATGCACCAGTTTCTGCCACTTAAAACCTTACTAGAAGGCTGATTACCTATGTGAAGAATAAATTAGTATTAAGTATGCTCATACCATTTATCACAATGAAATAAATAAAATTAATTATAAAATAACTTTTAAGATACTCTCCTTGAAATAAAAAAAATTAAAAATTCCTTTAATAACTTTTTTATCTACAGTATGTGGTTTGAGTAAATACTATCTCAGCACATTATGTGCCATTGGTGATATCTCATGAGATAAATATTGTAAGGTAGTATTAGCCCAATAACTACACCACTTTAAAAAAAATAATGGATTTGGTGGCAAAGTCAAGATATTTCATACAATTACATTGATTACAATTCTAATAATATTCTATAAGGTTTAATTTTTTTAAAAGTATTGTAAGATTTTTTCATTTTTAATCTCGTTGAAAATAACATGACAAATATATATATTTTTTGTTTTTTTATTTTTATCTATTATAAAAATAGCAAACTTTTAAAACTTTTAACATTGGCCCCAAAAATTATATAATATACATATATAGTTAAAAACAATTTAAAAAAAGAGGGGTAAATGGACCCGCTTTGGCCCAGCACATCTACTTCACGTATGAATTACATCTAAAAAATGTTCAAATTGGAGACCAGATCATAATCTTTTTCAATGAAAATGTATGGCAAATAGTTATAATGAGTGAAACCAAAATTTCATGTTGGTATTAATCACACATTTGAATACTGTTTAAAATTTAAGTATTTCATCTTTAGCGGCATTTAAGCATACTTTTTTGTTTGAGATCAGTATTTAAGTATGCTTGAATGTAGTTAAGTTGGTAAATAGGCAGGCATAAGAAACTTCTTGGGGTTAAAAAATGAACCAGACATTCATTTTTTTACAAACATTTGTATTCTAAAAATCCAATCGTCAAAATCAATAAAAATACTATCATCATCAACTAATATCCATAGTCGCGCACCCACCATGGTACAAATATGGGGAACATTAATTCTTTCATAAGATTAAACACCAAATACATTTATATATTAACTTATTCATATATCGTATTCAGTGTGATTGCTCTTATTTAATAAAAATACTTTCAAAATATCCGATTTGACTTTTCTTTTCACCGTTTGAATGGTGGCACGCTCCCTTCTTTTCTTCCCCAATGTATTTATCGTGGTGTCCAATACTAATATAATGTTTGTTGCCAACAACTCCCTGTCTCAGAATACACATTCAGAGTAGTTAAAATAAAAAATGAATTAATGCTTCAGAATTATTAGAAAAAATAATAAATGAATGAATAATTAATTAATTAATGCCTATCTTCTTTGAATTCTGTATGTTGTATGGTGCTATAAACAAACACGACTCTCATCTCATCTTGTCATTCAACCGCCTCCTAGCTGTACGTGCGAATACATATTTAATTATTTATCAATTAAAGATAGAAATATTCCATTACTGAATGATAGATATTCTTAATTAAATAATTTATTAAACTATACATAGATCAAGTATGCTTAAAATACTAATTGTCTATTTTTTGCCACGTCATTTAGTTTAATTTGGAATCTAATTAAATAATTTATTAAACTATACATAGATCAAGTATGCTTAAAATACTAATTGTCTATTTTTTGCCACGTCATTTAGTTTAATTTGGAATCTAAAATTCTTTTACATTCATTAGCAGAATAATTGTTTGTATATAAAAAATTGTATAAATTAAGGATCCGCTTGATAGTAACCACAAAAATGTTATAAAAAATAATTAATTTATGTGAAAAGTTGAAAAAGAAGTAAAGACATTTTGTTACAACTCTTACTTTATTTTTTTTCATAGAAACAATTTCTTTGGGAGGTTAGAAAGAAAAAATTCTCACAAAACATAAAAAAGAACGAAGGAAATATACTCATAAATATGAGTATGAAATGAAGAACATATTATTGCATGTCTCAACTTATTTTAAAATTTCTCATATAAATTAATTATTTTTTGTGTTGCTATCAAATAGAATCTAAAAAATAAATTGAACACTACTCTTCAAAATAAAAAATTCAGTGTGCGCTATCGAATGGAGCCTAAAAAAGAAGTTGAACACTAAAATATATTTATATTCAAGTCCTACTGAGAAGGAAAGGTAAAAATCGCAACAATTATTGCAGCACTAAAGTTCTGTACACGTTATGTATATTCTATAATTCTTAAGTTAGATAATGCATTTACACAAACATGATTTTTCAAGACATATCTATGCTGCATTAAATACTTGTAGACAATAACTTTTGGTGCTTAAGGCATTTTCTTGAAGCACGCATTGAATTGATTTGAAAAATAAATCTTGATTAATTAAATGAATTTTGTATATTAATTTTTATGCCTAACATTAATATATTGTTCTCAAGAATTATAAATTTTACAAATATTGACACATGACTAGTTTACTGAAAGAGACCACCTATTATGTTTATGTGGCACCTAACTTTTTTTGACGTATTTTTCATTCTAAACGACGTATTGTGAACACGGATTTATGCATGCGTTTTGGATACAAATTAAGGTCGGCTTGGACTAAATTGTTCAAGTTCAAATTAAAAAGAGTTAAAATATTATTGCGTACCCTAATTTTTGCTCTATTTCCAATTCTAAAACACAATTAGGTCCCAAACCCACGAGTTTCACAACCCAAATATTTCATGTTGGAAGTAAAACAGAAAGAGCCTTCAATAATAAGTGGGTTCATTTAAGAGTTCAGTTTAACTTCTACGCTTCATAAGAATGCTTTAATTTCAACGCAATCAATTGTTAAAACAGGACTTGTATATTATCATGAGATCTAGTATGCGACTCTTAATTGGGAACATCCAAAAAGGGAATAACGGACCTTTAATTTGAGACAGAACGGACCTTTAAAACAAGTTATACATAAACACTACAAAACTTAATTTAGTTCCAGTTTCTATTCAGGTCCTAGTAAAACTTCCCGGTTTATAAACTTGCAAACTTCTTCACTAAAGTTCAAAGCCAAAACACTCGCCAACATTTCAAAAAAACTCTCTCTAAAAATTTGAAGTCTTTGTATTCCTCGAGGCTCAAACCACCTAGAACAAACTTACAAAGAAGCATTTTTAAGCAAGAAACTGAGGAACAACCCCAGCTAAAAAAAATGATAAAACGGGAAAACACCGAACAATAACGAGATTCTTACAGAGAACTTTTGTTACATGGAGATTGAGAGTTATAAGTACTTTTCCACCTGCATTTGGATGCTACTTTGCACTAGAGGAGTCCGGTTGAGTTTTAACGATGCTTAATTGACCACCTTCCTTGTTGGCAGCAGTAGCCGCTTTCACCTCATTGCAATGGTTTATGAACTTGCTCAGCTCCTGCTTGCCAAAAAATAAATAAGAACATAAACAAAGGAGCCACTAACTGTGAAAAATAAGCTTGCTTCAAACGTATATGGCATACAGCATAATTTTTACACTAATTTCATAAAGCCTTAAATAACACAATGTAGGCTACTCTCTATATGTACAAAAAGATTGAAGCTGGCCCAGGTTTTGAATGGTTTCTTTTCCTTTTTTCCATTTTATGTTAGATGAACATGGACATTATTTGGGATGAATTGTTTTCCTTTTGGAGGGTGTATGGATGTTCCAGAAAGTCAAAATGTTTGTCGCTTGCTTGATTTCCCACTTTTCCTTGCTTAAACTAAATTATATACATCTTTGATAATAAAAGTAAATGCTTGAATTGCTTGGAAAGTAGAAAATAAAGATAAAAACGTAATAATATGACTTGCCCCTAATCACATCACCTAGACACCTAAAATATCACCATCACCAGTAAAATGAACTCCGAATAATAGCTAAACAGCACCTCATTTAGCAGTTTGGAAGTAAGATTCAAATATACAAATGGGGAAGAAGGATTTAAAAGACAAACACTCAATCCAAGAGACCGCCCAAACTGACTATTATTCCATCCCCAACTACAAAAGAGACAAACCATGAGAAACGCACGAGCCCAGGTGAAATAAAATCAGTAAGGCTTCTAAAAGATCCATGCTCTATTACCTTGTAGCCCCACCCGCTCCACTAGAACACATATATCGTCCTTATAGAAATCCCATAGGGAATCTCTTCCAAGAAGGAACCTCTGAAACTACTACCTTTATTAAGATTAAAAATATAGGAAAAGAAAAACCAAAACCTAGTCAAGGACGATAATGAAAAATTTAGAAATGTAAGTGAGCTACACAGTTGGGTCTAGCCCTCCACTACCAATTGTTACTTGAAGGGAGTTGAATCCGCCGCTAGTGGCCCTTGAACCCTGCCACTCTTTTATAAAAGTGGGTGGGACTAGGGATGGCAACAAGACCTGACCCAGCGGGTTTTTAACCCAACCCTAACAGGACGGGTTTGCTGCAGGGTTTTTTAGACCAGGGCGGGAGTAGAATTTTCAAATACAACCCTGAGCCGGATTCAGGTTTACATAACCAAACAAACACCAAAAATCAATTTCTTTATTTTGCCCCAATCCTCTCTTCCATTGCATGATTTGGAAATTCCATCTACATGGTGATATAATTTTTCAACTCAATATTCAAAATCATCCCATATCTCTTATTCACCACATGCTACCCTAGTACCTCATTAGCAAATCAAAATTTGCCTTCTCATAACAGCCCCCTTTTTATCAGAAACAACAGCTTTTATTGATATGAATCATAAAAAGCAAGCTCCAAAGAGCAGATAAAAAGCCGAAAGAAGAGTCAATGGACCAGAGGTTCAACAATCAATAACTAGAAAAACACTAGCTAACAGAAGCCTATCGTACAAAAATAAAATGATTTAAAACAAATATCTCCTCATCCAGACAGCAATTTCCCCACAAAATTATCAAAGCAGAACTGCCCCCTCAATTGTTAGAAGTATCCGAGATCGATAAGTTCCCAAATAAATTGGATGTGCTGGCCCAAAAAGATGCAGCCATCTTGATTTTGTTCCACACCTCCGTGTCTGCAACCTTGTCCTCAAACACTCTCGCATTCCTTTCTTGCCTCTTTTGTAAAAACAACATTCCATCCCTCAAACCTCTACAAATCTCAATAATAACAACTTTGCCAAGACTTCGTACAATCTCAGAACTCATAATCACAGTAAAATAACCAAAATCCTTGAGCATCAAATATTGAAATTTCTTAACCACCATACAAGTCTCACTGACTCGTGCATTTACTGCTCTATCTTCATAAAATTCCTAAATATTCCAGCGAGTCCTCCCTCACCACTTCCCACCAGTCCTTAAACAGTCAATGTTAATCCACAAGCTTGGGGTTCCTCCAATGCACTCCACTACAACCTTCCTAATCTCCATTAAGCCTCATTAACCAGTACAATGTCTCCTCACTAATGGAACTTTCAATCTGGACCTTCTAATCCAACTTTCTCCTTGAATTTTATACAGAGCTTTTCAAAATTAAATAACATTTCAACTACCATGTCTTGCTCTTCTTCTAAAAGATCTACACTAACCTTTTTTTTACCAAATTGTTTGGCACTTTAATCTAGGGGTGTCCATCCGATCCGATCCGGTCATTTTAAACCATCCGCATCTGATCCGATGTCGGTTTTAGGTTTTAGCATCCAATCCAATCCAACATACTTTACCAATCCAATCCAATCCAATCCAATCCAATCCAATTAAATGTTGGATTGGATCGGTTTCGATCCGATTCTTCGTTCGATGCATATGAAAGAATCCTATACAATGTGATGCATTAAATGAGAAAAATAAAAAATTTCTCTTTTTTATTTTCACATTCTTTTTATGTTTTCTTATTTTAAATAAATTATAGGAACAAGTCTTCTTACAAATATCAATAAATGAAATGATGCTATTTGTTTAAGTTTTTATTATTTTAATTAAAAACCTTATCTTATAAATATTACAAAGTGACCCTTATCTTATGAATATTACAAAGTTACAACTTTAATAATGGATTGGATTGGATCGGTTTCTAGAGCACATAAATTCGAAACAGATCCAATTTTTTCGGTTTTCAAAATGTCCATCCGATCCAATCCAATCATCCATAAAATCCAGGAAAAATGGATTGGATTGGATTGGATTGGATCGGTTTCTCGGTTTGGATTGGATTTTGAACACCCCTACTTTAATCCCTCTTTCTATTAATTAGTGTAGATCCCCCACTCTTTAAAACAGTGATTTAAAAGGCAAAGGCGTAAGCCTAGGCGTTTACTTGACCAAAAGCGAGGCGTAAGCCTCGATGCAAAACGTTTTTATTTTTAAAAAATAATTAATACGGGTATAAAAATAGTTTTTTTTGTCATCTTATTGTCAGATTTTTTGGTTTAAGGGGTAATGTGCTAAATAAAAATAACTTAGGGGGTATGTTGTAATTTATTAAAATTAAAGCTTCTCCCCACTTTTGGATCAAAGGCCTGTAAAAGAATGGAGATTAGATTTTTGGGGGTTTTGAACCCAAACCAAGGACAAAACAGTCCTTTCAATCATACCTCTACAAAAAACCTAACCTATTTAATTTCCTTAAATCCACAATCTTCCTCCTCTCTATCTGTTCCGAGTTCCACCCCTCTCTCTCTCTCTCTGTTCCAAGTTCCGCCCCTCTCTTGTGTTTTGTTTGAGTTGTGACAGCGTGTTTGTTGTTTACTCTTTAGGGTTTACACATTTTACGCCTAATTTTTTTTTAAATTTTTTGAAGGCCAAAACAGCGTAGTTTTGGACCTGTCTTTTTTGTTAAAAAAATAAGCACAAAAGGTGTAAGCCTTGCTAAAAATACATAAAAGGCATATGCTCTTCTGAAAATGCGTAAGCCTTGACAAAAAGGCATACGCCTAGTATGTTTTCTGCTGTTCTCTAAGAGCATTAATGCTTTTTTTGCTCAGGGCGCAGTAAGGTGTGCCTCAATGCGCGCATCCCAGCGCCTTTGAAAACACTGCTTTAAACCACTGCATCTCGCTCTTACGATTGTGGATTTATCCCTCCTACGAGAGGATGGTCCAAGCCCTCTTGGATTTTAGCCCAAGTGGAGTTATTCTTGTCTCAAATGGGTGGCCCATTTGGTGGTTTAATGATTTGGCTTGTTAAGGCTTACAAAAGAAATTCTTACGGGTTTCTCCGAGCTTCCAACACATTCTAGAAAGAGAAAGATGCTGAAATTTCCAGACGCAAAACTGAACTGAGTACTTGGGAGAGTGAAGAGTAAGTGTGCAACTGACTCCCTTTTTGGTGCAATATCATGTCCAAATGGGTTCAATTTTGCTAATATTTTAGGAGCAAATTCGTGAGGCTGAAAGGTACATCTACAACAATATGATTGTTGATCCGAACTCTTGAGATACCCACTTCATCCCTTTTTTTGGTTGTATTGCTTCAATTTGTGTTTGTTTGGAATCCACCTTCTTGGTGATGATATTTTGCATGTTCGTTGATATGCACAAGTGATTATATATATAAAGTGACTAAATAAAGTGCACCACCAAGTGTTTTTGTTTCCATAGGACCACAAACAAAATGTACCAGGGGTTCTTTCAATGGAAACTCTAGTTGTTTTCCAAGCAAACCATGAGCACGGGATTTAAGTGATGTACCTTTATTACCCAGAAGGTGCTGCTTTTTGACTAGAACATCAAGAACCTTTAGAATCTGGTATCTATCCCGACAAGTGATGTACCTATCTTACTTGGAAGGTGTTGGTTTTTGTCAATATTGATAAGTTTATAATGTTTCTTTTCTAGATAGCGCCAGAAGCATACAAATAACTCCTGGGTATCAACAAACATGCAAAATAACATCACCAAGAAGGTGGACTCTAAATAAGCACTCACTAAAATAATAAATGTTGAAGTGGAATCACAATTTTCTGACTTAAGGGAGTTCGGATAGATGACCTAACCCTTGAAGATTACCTTTCAACCTCACAAACTTGCTCCTATATTTTTAGCAAAAACGAACTTCATTTAGGAATGCAATTGCTCCAAAAGTGGACTCAAACAGCACACATTCTTCACTCTCAGCATTCTAATTTGCCCCTCCCTCCCCCCCTCCAATGTATTAGAAACACTAATAGACCTCTTAAGAGCTTCTCTTGTAAGCCTTGACAAGTCAATTGATTAAATCACAAAATTGGCTACCCATTTAAGACAAGAATAACTCCATTTCGGCTACACATTCAAGCAGACTTGGACCATCCTCAAATAGGAGGGATAAACCCAACAACGATTCCAACAATTTATTTCTAGGCACAAGACAATCATGTTGAAAGCATGAGTAAAGAGCACATAATCATCATGAGGAGGTCTACTTTTATAGGTAAATTAAGGGGAAGTGTCGCAAGAAAAAATAATTCTAAGTAACCACACAACTTGGGTCTGCTGCAAGAATGATAATTCACTATAGAAATCAATAGTGTTGTGTGCACAAATAGTTCTCTGTAAGCATGTGTTGTAAAGAATATAAATTGCTTGTGTGTGCATAAATGGATTAGTGTAATCACATTAGCAATGTACACACTGATGCATACGCAGAGTAGTATCGTAAACACACAGGTTATCACTAGTTATAAATTGTATAAAAACATATCATATCCAACTTATCTCTAGTGCATCTATGTTGTGTCATTTCATGTATGTATATATGTCTAGGTAATGAGTATTAATGATTTAACGTTACCCGTAATTAGATGTGAAACCTTTTTTCAGAGTAGAATTCCTAATCTTTAAAATTTGCACGAAACAATGGCTGGTAAACTCGTATCATTTCCAGTGTTAAACCAGATTGCTGGTGGAAGTCTAACAGGAAAAACAGAGAACATCAACAAATACCAAGTCCAAAACATCATCTTACAACACATCAAGGTTATGGTGCATTGTCCATCTCCATACCAAGGAAATAATTGGTTTGAATTGTAACAAGAAATGGTATTCTTTATTCCATGCAGTAACATTGCACTCTAAATTGCTATAAGAACTTCGGGCTACAAAAACTATATCACAGTAGTGAAATTAACTAGACTCCAAGGAGAACAACGAGAATGAAGGGAAAGGAAGAACAATAAACAAATTAAGGTGGTGTTTGTTTTTACCTCTTAATGGTGAATGAAGCTTTATTTAGCATTAAGAGGTAGAAATGGTCTTCATTTTCTCACCTCTTAATGCTGAATCAAACTAAAATTTAACAGTCAATTGGAGCAAGTCTTGTGCTAAATGCTTAATTTAACTTTAATTAATATTTTTCAGTGGTGCCCTATTCTTTTTTTTTTTTCATTAGCTATTAATTACAGGCAAATAAAATCAACCACATTTGTCAGAGCTTCTGTTCCGCATTTGGTTGGAGTTTTGGTTCGTTCCTAAAATCAGTAATTTCACGCTAGTAGCCTTTTATGGTTCGTGTTAAAAGGTTGAATCTTTCCGTGTGAAATTACCCTTCAGGTTCCAAGAATGAACAAAAACTGAAATCAAATGAGAACTAAACAATCAATGCTAAGCATTTAGAAGCACTTACACGATCTGCATCCATCTCCTTTGTGACCTTGGAAGGCTTCAACACTCTCTTCCCTGCAATTCAAATATAATTATTAGTACATAAAATTCCGTGTTTCAATCAATAAGTACGGAATCGAAGTATCGAGTTTTGGAAGGGTACACGAACCTTTGCGAATAGAAGGGGTTTTGCCATGGCGATTGGGAGGAATGGATTTCCTTTTCTGTTGGCCCTTGAACATATTTGTTTTCTGCGTCATCTTGCTTTCTTCCGCTTTTACTCTTCTTTCTTTGGGTGTTTTAGGGGTTCTGCAATGGCCCTTTTTGGTAGGCTTCTAGGGTTTTATACTAGACAACAGAGAGGGGAGTAAAGTAATTAATACATCTAATGGAATACTTAAAATTCCATAATCATAAAATTAAGGTTAACAATGATACCCTCTGCAAGGATTTTTTTCTTTTTTAATAATTAAAATCGTGGGACGCAATTTTAATTGTGTAGAAATTAATTAGATTTTAATTTAAAAAAAAAATAGATAGAGTGAAGGATTAGGTAAATTTGAAATATTATCTTATTATTCTGGGCTTCATTTTAGGTAATGAAAGAAATTTTTAATTTTAATTATTGAAGAATTATATTTAATTATTAGATAATTGATGGTTAAAATTTGATTACGTAGTTAGTAGTGTATCTTTTTAACAAAATTGATAAAATTAATTATTCCACTCAAGATGCTCTAAGAGAGGGAGGGACCGGGTTTATAAGATAGAGAGTGTTAGAGCGACCAACTCATCTATGTGGAGTTGGGCACTTTGTTATTAATTAATAATAATGTATAAAAGGTTTAAGAAAAAAAAAAGTATTCTACAAAGTGGATTTGATTTGTAAAGACAAACAATTAAAGCTGTGCCAACTAACGAAATAGGAGAAGTTAGAGGTTGGATTTATCGATCTAACTTTATGTAACTCAAGAAACAATCAAAGTTGCCTATTTGATTTATAGCGTCATTTTCAAAATGAAAAATAAAATATATTATGTGTATTTTAAATTAATAGTTTTATTTTTCTTTATATACTTTATATGCCTCTTAACTTAATAGTTTTATCTTTCCTTTTTTCAACCTCTTAATTTTTTATTTAGATATCTAAATAGATTTATAACAGCTTACAATAATTATTCCTCCTCTTCCACACGATAGTGGGTCTAGTTTGTTCTAATAATTTATATGTAATGACCTAGGTTTCGTTCAAATTGATAGCCAAAGCTTTATTTGAAATTAAAAATAAGTCAATGACCTTTTTCATTATAATGCTAACGTAAAATATACGTGTTATAACAACTAAAACCTTTAACAAGTTGAATCTTAGCATGCATTTGTTGTTCTTAAGATGATTATTTATAACCTCCAAATGCTTAACAATTTATAATTAAATTCCAAATATTTATTACTAAAACTAACTTATATAATTGCCGATGGTCATATAACCTTTTGGTTTTTTCTGTGTCCTAGTAAGAAAAATGTCTTATATCCGAAACTTGTACATATAATATATGTCGTTTACATATATATATATATGGGGTTAGTTTTTAGTACGGACCAATATTTAAGGATTAAATTTTTTTTGACGTTTTTTCGTCATAAAAACATTTAGAGGGTTTTATGACGCAAAAGTACCATAAAAAGAGGACTGGTTCACAGGGACTAGTTCGCACCTGATTCTACCATATATATGTATGGAGTATTTCTGGTATGGATTACTATTCACGGACCACCTTTACGGACTGGCCTATTTGGCACACTTTTAGATGGAATTTTTTGATGAAATTTGGTGGGGATGTTCTTCATTGTGTGTAGAACATCTCCACCAAATTTCATCAAAAAAATCATCCGAGAAGTGGGTTAACTACATGATTGAAAAATATTATATTTTATATATCTATTTCTGGACTAATATTTTCCAATCATGTATTTAACTCACTTTTCAGTTGAATTTTTTGATAAAATTTGGTGGAGATGTTCTACACACGATGAAGAACACCCCTACCAAATTTTATCAAAAAATTATATCGGGAGGCATGTCAAATGGGTCAATCCGTACGGATAGTCCGTGAACAATAATCTGCATAGGAAATTCACCCTATATATATATGCATAATTTGAAACTGAAAGATTTTACAATAAGAGGGAAAAAAAATAATTAATTTCTTCACGGTGGTGTGAATGTGGATCCACTCCGACAGCATGGCGCGTAACAATTGCCACAATAACCGTAATTCCATCCTCTCTTGAGTTGATTAATCTCCAACGAGTTCACTACTTCAACATCACCAACCATATCCCTCAATTCAATTCAATTCAATTCCAAAGTAGATAAAGAAAGAAAGAAAATGTGTGGGATATTTGCATATTTGAATTACAAAATCAACAGAGACCGACGTTACATCCTTCAACTCCTCTTCAATGCCTTGACCCGTTTGGAGTACAGAGGATACGATTCCGCCGGCATTTCCATCGATTCTTCTTCTTCCATTTCTACACTCGTCTTTCGTCAAGAAGGCAACATTCAATCCCTCATAAATTCTGTCCACAAAGGTATTTTCCTTTTTCAATTCCCACTGATCTTCCTTCTGCATTCGGCTGTTTTTTATAGTTTGTTTATATTTTTCCCTTTTTGTTCTGCATTAATTATAGAAGGACAAAAGAATTGAGGTTGGCGTGGCATCAGTGCATTTTTATGTCTATGGGCAGTGATAAATGTGTGAACCTCACCTACCTACCTACCAATGAATTAGTGTCACATTATCTTTAGGGATTTATCATTGAATTCCTCTGCATGTTTTCGTAAATGAATTCAATACTCCCTCTTAATGAATAGAAAAATCTTATCATCTTTCTTGATCAAAAAGACACTCAATATGATTTGCATCCCAAGAAAAAATTCCTGGGTATGCAACTGCTTGAACTATTCTGTAACTGAATTGGACACTCCCTCTTAATGTCCAGAAAAATGCTATTTTTCCCAAAAGTCCAAAATGAATCAAAATACACATTTTTTGAAATATGACATAGACAAGATTTAAAATTGGCATGTGATTGAAATGCATTCAAATTTGATTTTGGGTATTTATATATATATATATATGAGTAGCATGCTCATTTATATATATGGAGAGTCTGGGACTCACTGAACTATTGGAATGACATTTGTGAAACATGGGATAAAGTGAGTAGAGGGGGCTCATAACTGAATTAGGCTGATCAATAGTGATCCCAACATTGGGTCTCACTTGGCTTTATTAGCTAGTTGTAGTGCATTTTCAGATGCATATTATGCCAAACTTCATTTTTCTGAGCGCTATTACATGGTACATGTTTAAGTAGTAAAGTGTAAATGTCTGGGTTTCCAAGTGTAAGTAAGTAGTAAAGTTGGGGATTTGACTTGCATTGAGCTCACATTTTCTTATGTCCTCGCTTGATTGACTAGTACAGTAGTGGCCCTTTCATATTAATGGGTTAAATTGATCAAATTAACATAAGAAATATTAATTCTAGACTTTCAAGTTCTAGGAGGTGAATGTGCTGAGGGAGTAGATTATATATATATCTGGGCCACTCCAATGAGACAGAGGCGTAACCAGGGCCATCACTTGGGATGGGAATGGTTCAGCCCGCGTGCGTCATTTGATGAAAGCACTCCATCAGTCCAGCCATCTCCTCGAAGTGGTTTATCAACCACGCTTACCCTCCCTGAAAACAATGCTCGTCACCAAATGCCCTTATTCGGGTTGGGGCAGCATAATGATGAAATTTTCGATGTGGGAGAAGAACTTAAATCCCACAACTAACATGATTTAACACTTAATAGGCTAATAATATAAAAGGATATAAAATGTCTAAATATCTAAGAGGATGTTTAATAAATCTCTCCAGGAGGAGGAGGATAATGTATGGATCACAATAATCCTTGGGGTCAAGTCATATTTATATCCATGTGAGCTGGATGCCACTGTATATTTACTGACTAGAGGTGACCCCATTAAATATACTCGGGGTTCCACTTGCCTCTTGTCCTTGCTAGCTGGGAGAATTGTGCGATTACTCACTGCTGGTCAAGGAGCATGATGCTTAATTGGTCTTTGTTTTAAGATTGGCTTAGGGCTGGCCCTGAGGTCGTGCAAGGTCCCCAAGAAGTATGTTTTATGTGTGAAAAGGGTCCTCCATTTCGAATTTTGTACAGGGCCTAAAATCTCGGAACCGGCCGACCAGCCCTAGGTCAGATCACTTCTAAATTATCCCATTATGAAAGTGTTACTCTCTCTTTTTCTTGGAATGGTGGGATCTCCACAATGGATCCTTTGTACTCTATCCTCCAAAGCAATACTCAGAGATGTCCAAATGCAGATACACTAGGCTTAAGTTATTTGCTCTTCTGTTAGTTTGAAGTTTGAACTAGATATGCTGGGCCAAGTAAACCTTTACCTCTTGTAGGTTGCTATCAGTAGCTCTTGCATGTGTAGGGGTCATGCCACTTCGCTCAAGTGCATTGTTGGACATCAAGATTTTTTTATTTATGGCAGTAGATTGGTTTATGGAATTCATTTTAGTTGTGGTATTGTTTTATTGTTCCGTGAGGGGAGGCCTCACGAGTGACAGCTGTAGGGATAATCCACACTGTGCCAGTAAATAAATTTCATGTAGGAAATCTAAAACCAAATAAACTTGGGATAGATCTAAATGTATAGTGTACACTCTTTTTGAAATTCATTTTTAGCATCTGAAAATAGGACCCTTTCTGCTAAAGTATTGGCACTATGATTGGTTAGGACTTGTGGTTTATCTGAATGTGAAAGGTCATGCTAATTAGTGGTTTCAATTTTATGTATCACCCTCTAAACCATGCATGTATAAAATTTTGGGCTTGTGGCTTTGATACTTGATTACATTTGCTGTTTTTTAACTTTCTTTTTTGCTTTCAGATGTTGCTAATACAAATTTAAATTTAGAGGAATTATTTTCTGTTCATGCTGGAATAGCCCATACCCGATGGGTAACTCATGGGGAACCAGCTCCAAGGAATTGTCACCCTCAATCCTCGGGCCCTGGAAATGAATTTGTGGTTGTTCACAATGGAGTCATCACTAATTATGAGGTTAGCCTTGGGATTCTATTCTTATATAGATGTATATACTTATTCAATTAATTAGGTATTGTTGTTTGATCCTCTTAATGCTTGATATATCTGCTACAATCCCATATGCCTTTAGTCCTTTACACTAAATTATATGCCGTGTTAAGATTGGAAACTTTGAGGTGGATTATCAAGTGTTTGTGGTGCTGTTTCTGCTGTCCTCTTGTTGAATAGTTTCCTTTTCATTTATCACTTTTTATACGGTCTTGGTGTTAATTGTGCAGGTGTTAAAGGAAACGCTAATTCAACATGGCTTCATCTTTGAATCTGAAACAGATACGGAAGTAATTCCAAAGCTTGCAAAATTTGTTTTTGACAAAGCTCATGAAGGTATTTCCCCTCAAATTTAAAGTGATTGAGGTGTTGCCTTTCTAATTGCAATGCTTTTTGGGATGAATTCAGTTTGAGCAAGCCATTACAAAATTCTTCTGGTTCAATTGATCAATTTGCAGGATTTTATGGCCCCAATTTGTGTACAAACTCATTTATTGCTGATGTTGGTTTATCTTAGTGAGTGAGCAAATCATTGGCTGATGAGTGTGTGCCCTATTATCGTTTTTCCTTTTTCTTCCATTGAACTATTTGGGCTTCATATGTGTCCTATTATCATTATTATTTTTTTTCTGGATATACCAAGATCTTCTTAAAATTTGTTTATTTACATTTTGACAAGTGTCTTATCTTTCATATGAAAACACTTAACTTCCGCTTAAAATATTGCACACGTTTTCAACTGTTTCTTTTGCAGGAGATCATACCATTACATTTAGTCAGGTTGTGCTTGAAGTTATGAGGCACCTAGAAGGCGCTTATGCTCTCATTTTTAAAAGCCGACATTACCCAAATGAATTGATTACTTGCAAACGTGGTAGTCCATTGCTTTTGGGCATAAAAGTAGGTTATCCATGAATTTCCTTTAAGTTGGTTATTGCTGAAATAGAGCTTATACAAGTGGTGGCATTTGTTAAGAGATCTTTATAATAATTTTCTTCCATCTTTATTTTAGCTTTAGTTTTGGAAAATTGTGCATTTTTATGTTTTCGCTAGCTCACTTGCTGTTTAGCTTTTTCGAAAAATTAAGCCATTACTTGCATATGAGAAAATCAGCAGCTCCCATGGTTTCTGAATAACAAATATATTATTTCTGTATGCCTTTAGTCTTAATAGTTAATAACAAATATCATATGAATAAGTTTGCAGACAATGACAAGTGCCCTATCATTGTTGTTGCATAAGCAAAAGGTCTTATGCAATAATCCTTCAAATAATTACATAAAATTCATATAAGATAAATTTTTAATATCTAATACTATGCTATCCAACCAGGGTATTCTATTTTAGCTTAACACCTCCAACTGCTTGCCTAGTACTACTTGCTCCTCGGACTACACGTTGACTGCTACTTTCTAGTATAGATAATATACATTGTTGGGCCCATTTTCACTCAGTTTACCCTTTGTGTTATAGCAGCATGGACCTTGTTGTGATTGTGGACTTGGTGCACCCCGGTTATCTCTCAACATGGGACCAAAATTCATGCAGCAGCTTGGTTTCTCCTTTGTAGTTTTGGCCAAAGACAATAAAAAAATACCATAACTAAAATTAATTCCACAAATCAATCTAGTGGCATAAACAACAGGAATCCTGATCTCCAACATTTCTCAAGTCACTGATCGAAGTCTACATGTATCACTGTATCATAGTGTATTATGGTCTAGCGTTAAACTAGACCTTTGCAGAAGTTATTGGACTGCAGAAAACAGGTTTGCAAAATAATGACACCAACTGTCAAATAGCTTCTTAGATCAATGGACACAATGCTGCATTCTTGTTTTACAAGTGGATTCTGTGCTAATCCTTTTGAAGGGAAAAGTGAATTCATGCATCACTTCTATTGAAGCTCTCCATTGGGAGTTGCTCTATTCAGTCCAATCCAATGACTATTACTTGCATATTTCATTAGACTATTCTTGTCTGAAATAAAGTTATCTTTGGATGCATATATGAAAGGATAATTATGCCAATTTATTTATTTTAAAAAAAAATTGCTTGCTTAGTAATATTTTTTTTTAACGATGCAATTGTTTTTACTATAGGAGTTTACAGAAGACGCGAGCATCAAGGCATCATTTAATGATGCTAAATTCTTTTCAGCAGATGGTAAGCCCAAAGAACTCTTCTTATCGAGTGATTTTCATGCGCTATTAAGACAGTGGCGGATGGAGGGGGGGCCCGGGTCCCCCCGAGATATTTTAAACCCCCATTAGTATTAGTATTTTTTTTTATAAATATAGTTGTTGGCATTCTTTAAATAAAATTATGTATTTTTATTTTGTTATAAATTTTTTTATTTCTAAAAATTATTTTAGAGTGTTAATTTTTTTTTATGGAGTGTCAATAGTTAGACCCATTATTATTTATATTATAAGTATTCAATAAATTTAAGTGGTTGTGGTTCCCCTTAATAAATTTATAAAGTATCATATTTTTTATATATGTTATGTTTTGGCCCCCCCTGTACTCCAAATCCTGGATCCGCCACTGTATTAAGACTTAAGGCATACATAAAGAAATAGAAGTCATGTAAATTGCATGTGATTGGTAAAGAAATTATACCTTAAAGTCTTTATTGTTATACATTGATAGTAATAATGGAGCTAATACCTTTTCCTTTCCAACAATAACAAACAGAAAGAAAAAAAAATTGCAGTAGAAAAAAATAGGAGGTTTGTGATGATTTTTAATTATTTTGTAGGAGGTAATCTAGTATCCATATGGATAAAGATAATCAAATCGCTTGCTCTGGTCGGATTCTATTATGGAATTCTTACCACATTCTGCATAGACCCCCCTCTTATGCGGGAATTTGTACAAATATATAAGATTGTCTCTGTATTCTTATTAATATACAGTATATAGTGTATAATTTATGTATATTCTTATTGATACTGCGAAGTTAAGTACAATGGCCATCTGTTTTTTGGATCCTGCAGTCTACCTAATTAACTAAGGCTTGTAATAGTGTAGCGCACTTGTTTGTGAATCCTTTGCGGGGATCTCTTGATGCTCTAATATGTGCACTTTGGCCTGCAAAATCTTCTCTATTGAAATTATAAATAATCAAGCTGATTTGTCTCCAGTGGTCAGAATTTGTTCCCTATTACAAGCCCTCAGTTCTATGAGTAAACCATCTTTTATGTTGGCTCAGAAAGCAAATAATCTATTCATGTTTATGCTGGTCTAACCTAGCCCGAGGGGGTGGTTCAGTTAAGCGCTTCTTTTAATGTTTATGCTCATCTCCTATTTCAGGGTTCGCGTTTTCCTTTTTGTATTTATCATTACATGGTGAGAAATATAGGGTTTCTTAGGGAGCCAATCTTAAGTCATTATCGATAAGGGCCTTGACCTCTTTTTTATTCAGTTTCCAATTAATTGGTGCTTTAAAGAATATTTACAAAAGTATCTGCTTTCTTGAGAAAACCCAATGGGGTTTGCATATGTCATCATATATATATGGATTTTATGTATGTATATTGACCATCTAACCCCATTTGCTTTCGAAACTGGCCACTTAGGATGGGGGTGTGTCAATTCTTCACTTTGATAATGAAAAAGGAATACATTGTGGGCTCCTAGCTTGCAAGGCCTGCTTCTGTGCAACGAGCGTTGTCAATTCTTGAGAAGGAGGTTGAGCAAATAAATAAAGGAGAATATGAGCATTATATGCAAAAGGAAATTCAAGAACAACCTGAGTCTCTAACAACAACAATGCGAGGGAGGCTTATACGAGGAGATTCAACGAAGGCCAAGACTGTCCTTTTGGGCGGACTAAAGGATCACCTCAAAACTATTAGTAGAAGCAGACGTATTGTTTTTATTGGTTGCAGTACAAGCTATAATGCTGCTTTAGCTTCAAGACCTATTCTTGAAGAACTCTCTGGTCAGTGCTTCACAAAGGTCATGTATTACCGACGTTGATTTTATATGCAAAATTAAACTTTGACCAAGAATTATGTGAAAACAAGGGGTTATGTCAAAGGATTACATTAAAAAAAGGAGGTTAGATATTGGTGGTAAGTCTAATTTTGCATTAAGAACAGGGGGCGATAGCAAAAATCCTTTTGACTTTGGCCCTCACTTTGTATAAATTAGACTTACTCCCTGTTTTCATAATCGTGAGGCTAACTCCCCTGCATGCCAGGAAATCTCAAAGAATTACAGAAAAATAGGGGTTAAGTCAAAGGATTACGTTAAAAAATTAGCATTGCCTCCCATTTTCACGTAATTCTTTGAGATTCCCGCTGCACACAATGGCAGCGGCAAAGTCTTGAGTCTAATTTCGCATTAGGACCATGAGGCAGTCAAAAAAGCCCCCTTTTTGTTTAACAAGCCGATGTTGAATTTTTATTTTCAGATTATATCACTAGGTTAATATCTATACACAGGTATTCCTGCTACAATAGAGATTGCCAGTGATTTGTTAGATAGGCAAGGCCCAATATACAGAGAAGATACAGTTGTTTTTGTTAGTCAGTCTGGTGAAACTGCGGACACTTTAAAAGCATTAGAATATGCATTAAAAAATGGTGCATTATGTGTTGGCATTACGAACACAGTTAGCAGTGCAATTGCTAGGAACACACACTGCGGTGTTCATATAAATGCTGGCTGTGAGATTGGTGTGGCTAGTACCAAGGTGAACAAATGCTTTATAAATCTCCTTTCTTCCATATTATTTAATTAGTTTATCAAAATTTTAAACTTTTGACAGGCATGTACGAGTCAAATAGTCGTGATGGCTATGTTGGCTTTAGCGATTGGCAGTGACACAATATCTATCAAGCAAGAAGAGAAGCTATAATAGATGGTCTTTTTGAATTGCCGAGTATGTTTCAGTTGGTTCCTTCTCCCAAATGTTTATGGCAATATAGGTGTATTTAATGCTATTAATCGGATTAATTAGATTTGTGCTTTATAAAATTAATTGAAAAACAAGCACATTGATCAAATGATCACCAACATCCAATTGATTTGAAAAAGGTAAAACACAATAAACGCCCTGAAATATCATTGTTTGGCCCTTTGTTCCCCCGACTTATAAAAGTTGACACTAAACCCCATAACAATTGGATGTTATCACGTAACCCAATTTGCGTAAGACCGTAAAAAATTAACAGTAAGGAGGTCATGTGACCATCACATGTTTGCTAAATAGACTAAAATACCCCTTTAACAGGAAAATGTTCATGCTTGTTAAGCACATACCTTTTATGGCTGGGAAAAAGTAACAAGTGAGTCTAAAAACTTCTTAATCTTACACCGCATAGCTTGAACCTTTCCCATATATATGTGTAATTTTGTTTTTCAGGCAAAGTAAGGGAGGTTCTGAGGCTTGACAAAGAAATGAAGGATCTTGCAAAATCACTTATTGCTGAGCAGTCACTTCTTTTGTTTGGAAGAGGATACAACTATGCTACTGCTTTAGAGGGTGCCTTGAAGGTGAAGGAGTTGGCCCTTATGCACAGTGAAGGGATACTTGCTGGTGAAATGAAACACGGTCCTTTGGCTTTAGTTGATGAAAATCTCCCAATTGTTGTTATTGCAACCCGGGATGCTTGCTTTAGGTTAGTACAATGGTACTTCCTCCATGTCCAAAATTAAGAGTAGATATATGGTGTCAACTTTTTACAGAAACGCTACTTCGTTAATATATATGTGGTCAGGATCAAAACATATTAACTACCATGAGATTTGCTACATTAATTTTGAAAATGCAACTCATAATTTGAGATGTCTCCAAAAGGAAAGTACAAGTAGGAATTTTCTAAACTGGGGAGCGTGGGTGGAGGGGTGTATGTGTGGGGTGGGTGTAGTATTAACAATATTTTTCAAAATTGGCGGGGAGGGGGGGGGAACTAATATGTATTAATGACACTAATGGCTACCGAATGCGCCCCGGCATGGTTGCAGTAGTCTTTGGCAGCCTACACGCCATGGGTGTTCATAGCACATCACCTTGGTGAGGTGAATTGATATGCTACATGCGTGTTGCCACTAGTCCTTCCTAGTAAGATGTATTTTGTGAAAAAACCGAGCGGGCATGAGCCCAAAGCAGATAATATCTTATTGGCCTACACCGGGATGGGACCATACATTGTCATTTGTTTTTTTGATGATAATTTTAGTACTAAAACAGCTTTTAAAAATGAGACGCCCCAAAAAGGGAAGTGTGATTCCTAATTTGGAATCATAAACAGCTGGTGGGCCTTCAGAAATTCTTACTGCTTTTAATAAACTGATACTTCTTGTTGTGGACAGCAAGCAACAGTCGGTTATCCAACAACTGCATGCACGCAAGGGTTGACTAATAGTGATGTGTTGGAAAGGAGATGCATCATCTGTGGGTGTTGCTGGATCTTGCCACCGAGTAATTGAAGTTCCTATTGCAGAGGACTGTCTGCAGCCTGTCATCAACATAGTTCCTTTGCAGGTAATTTCGTTACTCCATTCTAGACATGTATTCTCAAGCATTGTTATTCTTATTCTATCCAATATGGGTGGTACTCCTTGCATCCCAAATTAAGAGTACAATTTCCTTTTCAGGACGTAATCAACTTACCAAAACTTACGATAGGAAACAAGTTTTGTTCTAATCCATTGATTGTGATGAAATTAGCGCATTCTTAGATAATATCAGAGTCAAACATGGACCGTTAATTAGGGAGGGAATATTAGAAGCGGAGCATCTAACCCAAGACCAATTAGTAATGAGTGAAGTCCGTGTGGCCGTTGGACTTGACATGTGAGTGAGTAGCCCCCTCCCTGATACCATTTGAGAATCAGAGCATCCAACCCAAACCAATTGTCGATGTGTAACCAATTGTCCCAAAAAGGAGATAGACACATTTGAGACATCCTGAAAATGTAAGTGGGACTATCAATTTAAAATGGAAGGAGTATTTGCTCTGGTAAGATATTGGTCATCAATTATATTCCAGAATGGGAACTAGACTCTTATTTTGAGGCGCGGAAAAGGGAAGTAAAACTTATAATTTGAGATGGAGGGAATAATTTTAAGTAGTTTGAATAATAGATGAGTGATTTTGTGAGATGCAGCCATCTTTTCCTTAGTTTCATGGAAAAAAAATTCTTACCCACACCCAATAATTGGATTCTATGGAAAACCAAAAAAGTAATAGAACATCTCTCCAAATCACTCATCACATGTTTCAACTACCATTTCTTCAACGTTGTTCCAACATTGCAATCGAACAAACCCCAGCAATTTGTGAGGCTTGCATTTTTTTTGCTCAAATCCTCATTTGGTTAATCAAAACGCACCCGCAATGGCTCAAATCCTCATTTGGTTTGTCATTGTATTTTGAATTGTAAATTCATAACCTTCCTAAGTTCTTTCTTTTAAGCAAACCTATGATAATAACATTGGTGGAGGGGAATATAGGTTGCATTTGCAACTAGTGTGACTCGAACCTGGGATCCCTATGTTTGTGCTTAAATGCTTCTATATTTGAAAACTAGTACTTTGATGGAAAAATTCAAAACACACGTAACTGGTATTTTGGCTAGAGTAGTTTTCTAGATGATTATAATGGCACAGATTAAGGTTATTTTTCATTTGTACCATCTTTTGTGCAGTTATTGGCCTATCATCTAACTGTTCTAAGGGGTTACAATGTTGACCAGCCTCAAAATCTTGCAAAGAGTGTCACTACTGAATGATGAAGGTTCTTTTTCAATGAACTTACTATGCTTCATTTGATTTAAAGCTGAAACCCGAACATGGAGAAATATTGAATACAACTGTTATAACAATGATGCATTACAAAATCTATAAAAATTATCACTGAACCATTGATTTGGATGGAATAATGAGATTTGAGACAGGAAGGCTTACTTTTTTAAAAAGAAAAATGTGAGTATATGATACCATGTCATCGTTATAACTGTTACACGTAATATTTGTCAGGAGCATGGTGTCAGCATGGGATCCGTTTTGCTTTGTATCCGCACTTGGCCTCTCTACAGAACTATTGGCGAAGGAAATTGGTATGCATTTGAGCTCATTGATATAACCTGTAACATGAAGTGATGATATAGTACACCAAATTGTTAGGCATTGTAATAGAAGTCTACTTTTTTATGTGTCATACTCTTTCGTAGCCCATTTGTAGAAAAGCCTTCTTAAATTGAGACATGAGAAAAAAAATTAAAAAATTGGACTCTCCAACCCAAAATGGTGTGTGGTGTTCTCAGTTGACAGCCTTTAATGGACAGAAAGAGTCAAAGATTACGATCATAAAAATGTTGTAGGATGTTTTGATGTGTAGAGATAACTTAAGACAATGCGTTTGGTTGCAGTGGTAAATGAAAAGCAGTGCACAATAATTTCTGATACTAATTACACAAAAGAATGTAGTGCAATTAATTTTTGTCATTTATGCTACCGACTAAACAGGCAAAAATATTTCATAAAAAACCATGAAAACACTTTACATTTAAAAATAGTTTTCTAAAAAATTATAAAAATGCTGTAGGACGTTTTGATGTGTAGAGAAAAGTTAAGACAATGCGTTTGGTTGAAGTGGTAAATGAAAAGTAGTGTACAGTAATTTCTGGTACCGACTGCACAATAGAACATAGTGCAGTTGATTCTCGTCATTTATGCTACCGACTAAACAAGCAAAAATATGTCATAAAAAACCATGAAAACACTTTGCATTAAAAAACAGTTTTCAAAAAAACTCATCAAAAAATTAATCCCTATACCCTTTTAAAGTTGTTGGTCCACATTTGCTTCTCAAAAAATTGGTACTCTTAAGAGAAGGGTTGTATATATATATATATTCTTTTTGTAATTATGGGTTGAGAGTTTGTTGCCAATGGCCTTATATTACAGTCTTAAGTGTTAGCTGACATATAGAAATGTGGGAAAGGATTAAAACTTCAAACCACATCATTGTAATTCTAGAAAGAGAAAAAAATCTTAAAAGCTTCCAAAACTAAAAGTTTTTTTCGATCCATGTAACAAGGGGTGTACCAGATATTCATGAATTAGGCATTATCAAGCGTTGAACAAGTTGGAAAAGGAGGGTGGACTGGTAGTAATAGTTTAGGGAAAGAAAGAGACCTAGAGATTTTGTGAGAAGTTGACTTGAAGAGAGTGGAGCTTGGGAATTCGAACCCTACTAATGTGGTTATATTAGGGGAAAGGCCTACTGTTTCCTCAATTTTCCCTTCGTCTTAAATTAAGGATTCATTTTTTTCTTTGTAATCATTGATTACATAGAAATAGTGTATTCTTAAAAAATACTTAAGTCAAAAATGCGCTCTTAATTTAGAATGGCGGGTGTATGTAATTGGCTAGGATAGGCCGTTGAGCAGTTTGGGCAGCATGGGCTAAAGATAACCCAACTAATACTTTGTTTTAGCTCTATAATGTCGTAATGTGCATAAATAAGACTTACTTGTGCGAGCAATTAGTTTTGTTCAAAGTGATGAACTAGTCTTACATGTACAACTAACTCTTTTATTTCTTTGGTTTCGAATGCTTCCTTTGTGTCAAATAAATAATTTTATTTTTGTTTTGGAATGTCACAATCTAAGAGTTCTATTTTCCTTTTGGGACATAATTAATGTACCGGATCTCATCATAAAAGAAAGAATTGTATACTTGACCACTAATTAAGATGAAGTAGTGTTTTCTTAAGAAGTACCAAAATTAAAAGTGGGACTATTAATATGAGACGGAGGGACTATTTGTTGTCTTGATTTACTTCTTCAGATCCTTTTCACAGGGAGAGAGAAATAAATGTTCTTGTTTCTCTTAATGTTACGACTTATGAATATCCTATTTGGATGACATGACATGTATATAGTTTTTTTTTTCAGAATTTATGTTCTCAGATTGATTTTGTAAATACATATGTTGTTTTTGTTTCTCCAGCAGGCGGATTCTCTTGTTAAAGTTTTGCAACACATTGAGCTCTCAATCATAAAAACACGTATGATGTGAAGAATTATGAGTCTTCATTTTCGTTTTTATGGTGGATGATATATATATACACGATATAATGTAGAGTAGTGTGATGGTGTTTTTTTTTTTACCATAGGCTATGGTAAATATCATTTTATTATTATATTTATAGGCTTTGAGTTGATGATTTAATTATGTATATGTATATCGTTGTATCATTTCATTTTGAAGCCATTTAATATATTTTCAGAAGATAATGTAACTAAGAAAAGTGAATGATATTAATGACTAATGATTTGTTATTTGGAATTCATTGCATCAGAACTTCGCCACACTCTATCCAACCTCTTGCAAACATTTTCATTTCACCACTACCAAATAAATGTTGGTTCTCTATTATGGTCTGTTTGGTTTGTGGCAAAGTGTTTCTCCTATGAAACAAGTGTAATAATTGAAAGACAAAATACTGTCACAGTTTTACATCTCCTCTATTATATTAAACCGTAATCGTTGTTGTCGGTAAAACCATTTAATCGCTGGGCTAATAATAATCTCATATTTTCTATTTTCTATTTTAAATTAGATCTATATTTTCACAAAAATAACAAGTGCAAATGTATTGCGTGTGTTTCCATTTTTAATATTTAAAAGTATACTTTCTTTACTGTTTTTTTCTCTAATGTCATAACTATTATACGTGTTTAAATAATGTTCACCAATTCATCTTCCACGAAATATTTTTTATACTAATAATTACGAAAATATCATCAAGCACAAAATTTATTTCTTTTATTGGGCTGATAAGAGTACTTTTAAACATCATAACTAAGTTTACATAACCTTATGTTTGAATCCTATTACCACTAGTTTCTCTTAGTACTTGTAGACGCACCGTAAACACTCACGTATCTTGTAACATGTCCTAATTCTAGACTAGAATAGTTTTCCCTCACCTTAACATTTTAGTAGCATAAAAAAAAAATTATTAGATGCTACACAACTATTTTAATAACCCTGGAAGAGGAGACTCGAATTTGTGACAATTCACATAAAAGTCGTTTCAAAATCTACTCAATTAAGCCCAGAGCATGTCGTCTGTCTTCAGGTGTTGAGACCCGGTCCATCACAAGTAATACCGGAAAGAAACCCTCTACTCACTACTTAGTTATTCAAGGTTACTTATGTAAATACTACTTTAATTCGTGCCAAATTTACTATTTATTTTAAAAAATATATATATCTTGCAATCTCAATCACACTACTTTGTATCCCTTATACATTTTAATATTAAAAAACTATTGGCCATTTATTATATTTTGTATAATTATATTTGTATGCTACACGTACAAAAATGTGCACAAAATGAACTATCATTATTTAGACCTTATTTTTTTGAACAAACTTTTAGGCTCTATTTGATTGCAAAGATGGAAAAGAAAAATAAATTTAGTTAATTTGTGTGAAAAGATAGAAAATAAGATGAGAGATGTTACTCATTTTATGAGTATATATATTCACTATCCTTCAATATTTTTGGTGAAAAATTTTTACTCACCACCAAGCAAAGAAAATTTCTTCATGAAAAAACTTAAAAATCAAGAGAATATCACCTCTATGGCTTAACTTATTTTCCATCTTTTCATCAAAACTAACTCGATTTATTTTCTTTTTCCACCTTGCAATCAAACGGAACTGATTAATACATAATTTCAATTTTAGAAGTTGGGAAGAATGCTTCAACTAACGGAATAGATTTCTCACCACGATTACCATGATATATATAACTTTTAAGAAACAATTGTCATATTTTTTAACCCTTTTAACCTCCACCCTCAGTAGTGGCACAAATGGAAGGCACAAAACCGAAGAGTTAATCATAGCATGAGTTGCTCATACCCAAGAACCAACATCAACCATAGACCCCAATTTATTTATTTTTTTGAGATGATGGATGATTAAATTGGGGTGACTCACTTGAACAACCAACACAAAATTCCAGCAACATGAAATAAATAAGCAATGAAGAAAAAATGTACAATAAATTAGAAATACTGTTATACAGTCATTCGCTTCACAAGTAGTAGTTACTAGAGATATACACATTGCCTCGCAATCTGAAAATGATCCCCAAGTCAAAAGCCTAATAATATTCTATTAAACTTGATTCTAGCACTCGAGACCGATACTAAAACTAAGACAAAAACTTTTATAAAATAGACTAATATTGCATCTGAAGACATCTGTGCAAAAACCCTAACAATATATATATATAATAGCAAGCACGAATTAGCAATGTCAAAATATCTCACAGAACAGCTAAAAGTTAATCTCAAGTTCTTCAGTGAGTTTCTCCCAGTAATCCCATCACATTTCCCCAGGATTCTCCACTACTCCACACTGGTTTTTATCAAAAGTAAATTAGATCATAACCGTTGGCAAACAAAAGAACTAATGAAATTAAGCAATCGTTTGGTTCGAATTTTTGTTCTCTTAAGAAAGAAAAAAAATTCCCCCTTTTTTTTATAATTTCACATATAAAAAGTTCGATCTTCAACTGAATTTATATGTGAATTTACCAATTTATGATTCTGGAATGAACAAAAATTTGAAACCAAACAAGGTTTTAAATGTCAAGTGAAGAGTTAAGGAACCTTTTGAGGGTTGGTCAATCCAGGGCCCGTTCATTATCGTGAGGATGCTACAAGCCTCACTGTATTCGAGATCCGAAAGCAACTTTGGTGTAAGCAAGAAACACCTGAACATTAATTGCAGAAAAAAATACTACCTTAGACATTTTAACAATTACGTCTATGAAAGAGAAACCAACGGGTTTCTTTCATCTAATGCAGCATAATGCCATAGTAAAAAATAATGGAATATGGGGTCTATCATTTTGCATTTTTGCTCCACCTATCTCTTTGGTGATAAATGCACAGCTGGGAAGTGTGTAACCGAAATGAATTGTGACAAGCAACTCAGCATTGAGTTGAGACAAATCATAACGTGTAAACAATGAATATGCATCTCTTTTGATAATCAATCTAGTAGCGAAAAATTAAAATTACTAATCCATGACAGATTTAGATTTGATCACAACAACAACAACAAAAGTAAAAAAAACCAATAAACTAATTGAAGTCAGAGATAAAGAGCAATGGCCAATTTCTTACTGTGGTGTATTAAGTTGGCTGGCAGCTCTGACTAACTGCTGGAACATCTTTCTTTCATTGATTGGATCCATCCCTAAGAGTAAAAAACAGAATCAATTACAGCTTATGTACAGTACATATAAAATATCAAAGCTTTTTATTTTATTTATTTTTTGGACAAAGCTAAATGCGAGGTACCTTGATTTATCTCATCAACCACCCTGAACGGGCAATTGGTTAGATCTTGAAGGGAAACGAGGTAAAGAATGGTCGAAACTGAACGCTCCTACAAAAAGGGGCAATTAGAAGGTTTGATTAAGAAAAAACGGTTGTAAATCAAAATGACACATGCAAGAGATGTGTTTAATGTTATACCCCTCCAGATTGATGATGGGCACTTAGAACTTGAAGTTGTCCTGTTTGTCTGATGATAACAGCGCAAAAGCAAATAGAAATGTAGTGAATACACTAAGAATAATATTAAAATTACTTCAAAAAATATAAGAGTAATTATATACTCACAAGAACTGTGCACAAAAAGTTGTGTACAAGATGAGGTGTTCCCTCAGGATTGGATGAAGAGTTGAAGTGGAGTCACTCTTCCCCCAATGATGAGGTGACACTCATCTTGTGTACATTTTTTGTGCACATTTCTTGCTAGTGTAGGATTACTCGACAAAAATTGGTGTTCAGGCAAAATTTACAGTAACAAATAACAAACTACAAATGTGCAAAAACATCTTAGTAAACCGCTAGATATTATTTCCCAGGGCATGAGGTACCATTATATTCACAGCTTGAATGCAGATCCATCGCAATATGATAGGCATTTAGATACCTTAGAAGGTAATATGTTAAAAGAAAATCACTTTCCAAAACAGCCCCGTGGGACCTAAGGGTGTTCACGGGTTGGTTCCGTTCGGTTTTGAGCACACATCTCAACCAAACTGAAGTCTAGGCTAAAACCAAACCGAACAGGTCAGGTTTGGTCAGTTCGGTTTGATCAATTTTGGGACATGGGCGTGCTTCTAATTTGGGGCTTTTTTCATTGTTGAATCTTTTTCATAGGCATATTTTATTCCTGAATTTTTTGATGAGCCTATTTAATTTATGGGGCTATTTTGTTTTATTTTATTCATGTGAAAGATCCACTACATTTTCTATGTCGTACATCCAAAAAACTATTCCCAACCTATAAAAATGTGACGTTATATCTCGGGTTGGTTCTGTTTTGGCGGTTTTCCTCTCGGCCTCCATATTTCCCAACCTTACAAAACCGACCAGTTCGGTTTGGTTCTGTTTGTCGGTTTTTCAGTTTCTTGAACACCTATAAGGAGATCTCCATAATCAAAGGAGAAATATTGTTCATCCGCATTGCTATTATATTCTATATTAGAAAACGGTTAAGGGTTCAAAATTGCAATTACCTGAACTTTACTTTTACAAGTATCCCATATTTATCGAAGTCCATGTCATGCTCATCTGGAGAGGAACATCAAATCAACATAAGAAATTATGAACCTTATTGTAAAATTTAATTACAGTATTAATGTAAATACCCAATGAAACTTCTCCTGCAACAGCCATCTCTTGGAAATTCCGACTGAATGTTTCATCTATTTGAGCCACAAGGTTTCTTAATTTCGGAAGCCAACTTTCCTGCAGGCATGCCAAAATCAGAACATTTTTGCTATAATATAACGGAATTGACATTTCTGAATTGCAGCAACTAGGAAAGAAACTAAACTCAAAACCTTTAAAGTATTGATTTCGTCCATACGACTAGTCAATTCTACTTCATCAGATTCATGTTTCCTCGCGAGGGCTTCTATCTGCAAATAAATTAAACATTTGACAATACATTTGAGGAGTAAGTTCAAGAAAGGAGTACAATACAGTAGGAAGGGAGTACAATACAGTAGGAATTTACTTTTTTCTGACGGCGTTCATATTCTTCCAATATGTTGTGGTTTAGAAAAAGAATAGAATTGGCTTGAGAAATAGTATCTAGAATAGCAGCCTCCAACTCCTCAATAGTTCCAGGCATCTAAAGACAGACGAGACCAGGCATAGTTAGGCACTGCTAAAATTATATAAAACTATAAAAATGGAAACAGTACTATAAAAGGGGAAATAAGGTTTTCTATATGCAAATGAAATATTCACACAACAAAAAAATAGAAACATTATTTACAAAAAGAATCCGAATAGAATAGTTTAGCTTTACTGACACTTTCTGTAAATAATTTAATTTCACTTGCTTTTGTGAAGATATTCATGTCAATACACCAATGCACAACTTTCCACAATACAAATGCACTACTTGAACAAGTATACTTCTAAAGTCTGGGAAAAGGGGGAAAAAAGGCAACTCAGCTTGTCGGCAAGTACATATGAAGTATTTTTAATATTTGGCTAATTGGCTCAACAACTGTCCTAGTCAATCATGTGCAGGAGAAATGTAAGTCACGGCATATGGTGACTGAGAACTCTTTCAGGGAGACATTTTTTGGGGATGACAATTCAATAAGAAATTGATAGTTGTGGCGTAGTCCCAATTCTTGGAGGGTTATAGAGATTTTTACTTGAGAATTGATCTATCTCTGCAAGTAAATTTTGCTGGAAAAGCATTTATCATATCTCAAGTTGGTCCAAACAAAGAAATATAAATATGTACTTTCATTGGTCTTCCTAATAAATAAGCCTAGCTTCGTGTTTTTTAGATATGCCACCACATCTACAAATCTAGGTTTATTTATTTTCCATACCCATTGAATTTGATAAAAAAAATTCAACCGAGAAGTGGGTGAGCTAAAAAATTGACATATATCTGCATTTTTGGGCGTTAAAGTTTTACATGTTTAGGTAACCCACTTCCCAGTTGAATTTTTTGATGAAATTTGGTGGAGTTGATATACTCATCATGGAGATCATTTCCAACAAATTTCAACAAAAAATTCAACCATTTACCCTTCAAAAGGGTTAGTCTGCTCGTTGACTGAAGAACGGAAGCCCTTCTTGGAGCCTGGTTGCATATGTATATATTTTTTTCATAATATAACATCACTGGCATAAAAATGTGCTTAGATTTATAAACACCTTAAGAAATGCCTGTTCCACTTCTGGAGTAATCATGGCAACCGATTCAGCGTGTCTCTTGGCAAACAATAATTGTTGTCGAAGATCATCCGCCTCCTTCTTACCTTAACACAAGGAAAAATAAAAAAAGAATCATTTAACGCAATAAGAAGCACATTTAAATAAAATCATAAACGATCCACCATAGAACCTCGCTCTTCCAAAATTATTAATTTGTTTTATACTAATTATTAGGTCATTTTATGGGCCGCTAAATTGCAAGATGAAAGTTATTTCAAAAAATATTATGATACGGGGAAAATGTGAAATCCCAATCTAAAAAGTACCATACAATTTTCCAAGTGCAGGGATGCTTGCAGGGCAAGCTTTTCTTGCTGTTTGACACTGACTTCCATTTCTTTAATCTGAGAGAACAGCGGGGAGTAAAAACATGAAGTAAATAAAGATTAATAAAAACATATAAGCATATATACATATATGCAGCACCGACGAGTAGCATAGCAATCTAACAGAAAGGTGCTAAATAAAATATGCCAGACAACCATACGTTGACAACAAAAAGATGGACAATCCATAATCTTTTATAGGCAATCATGCAGATGAGAAATTTCTATTTCTAGTTATATATTTGTAGCACCAACAGTTGGCTGTCTCAGATTTCTTCACTGTATTTGAATCATGTCAACAAATTACAAGTGTTACAGAAAAATAAAAAGAAAAATTATTTCAAATACTGTATTCGAATCATGTGGACAATTTTAATAGAGTTAGGTATTAATTGTCTGAATTTTATAGGACTTAATTGATTGAGTTCTCTATAATATATTCTTCTGTGTTTTTTCTTTAATTATATTATAATTATAAAAATTACATGTCCAAATCGCTTTCACAAAACGCGACATTGCTTATGCTGCGCAATCACAATTGCACACACTGGTTGTACAACCACAAAAGGTACCTCGCTTTCTGTTCCTCGGCAAAGTTTCAACACTCTTCTGCGCAACAAGTTCCTTAAATTCTATTGTATTGACAAATTTCAATTGTGATTCTTTTCCTTTTTCCACTTCTTATAATTTCAAATGGCACTAGTTTTTAAGAATTGCTATGCTGGTGCTGTTAACACTTAAAAATATACTAAATGTCATCATCGCTCCTTTTGCAAGATACAGAGTTACAGTAATTTATTTAATTACTCTGAACAGCAGATACAGGGCCAGCATGGAAACTTATGCTGAAGGTGTACCTTTGTTTCAAGTTCAATGGACGCCATGTTTTTCTCAGCAACACTTCTTCTGAACGCAACTGCCTCAATCAGTAAATTCTGCCAAATGGAAGAGATTTATTCAGCACAGAAACATAATCCCCCCCAAACCTGTAGGGATGGCATTGGTCAGGTTTAGCCAAACCCAAACCTGACCGGGGTAGGTTTTACATTGGAAACCCCATACCTGCCCTATTTACTTGTACGCTAAGACCCGAACGGCCGAACCCATCCCAACCTGCCTTGTCCCGTTCTGATCCTATGAATTATATGGTACTATAAAGGTATTTAATGAAGAAAAACATTATATTAAGAGGCAGGGCGGGTCAAACAGGTTTATTTTTACATAAACCCCAGAGCCGACAAGAATGGGGCAGGTTTTACTTTGAAATACCCAAAGCCGAAGCCACCACAGCCGACCTGTCCCACTAGAGTCGAGTTGAAAACCCGTCATCTCGCCATTTTGCCATCCCTACGCGCTTGAAATATCAATTTGAAACTCAATCGAGTTTTAAACAAGCCCAAAACAACCAACTCCCTAAAAGAACCCACCTTTATCTCCATTGCACTTTGGAATCGCTGAATATTCAAGTTTGCCGCAGCATCAACGAGCTTTGCAATGACCGCGTCCAAGTCTTCCTCCCTTTCCATAGTTTTCAATTTCAGCTTTCGTTGATCTAGAATCACAGAAAATCGTTTTCGTAAAGAAATGCAGGGCATACAGAAAAGAGTTTCTCTACAACCAAACTGTCAACAAAAAGTAACCATGGGGCATATGTAAGATACTCACTGACTCTGTTTTCAAATTCACGCCTTTTCCTCTTCTCGTGTTGTACAGTGTTGATAATGTCCTCCTGCAATGAGATCAGAAGAATTTCAGAATATGAAATTATATTGACAACTGTTATTGTGATTAAAATGACCCACCCCAAAGTGGGTTAAATAAGTCATAAGACAGAAAATGAACCCTAAGGTACCAATATAGGAAAGGAGAGAAAATGAAATACTCCCTCCCTCCCTACTCAAGAGTCCATATTTGACTTCTACATTTTTTTAATAATGCACTAATTTCATCGAAATCAATGGTTTAGAACAAAACTTGTTTCCTATCGTGAATCTTGAAACATTGATTATGTTCTAAAAAGGAAAAAAAACTCTTAATTTGGGGCATCCCAAAAACGAATAGTGGGCTCCTAATTTGGGACGGACGGACTAAATAATTAAGGAATGACACAATTAATAAATTCCCTAATCATTGGAAAAAAAAGAATGAATTGATTAATTTATTATTCTATTTGTTAGTTTTTAGTTTAGTTATTTCTAAATCTTCTCTTCTACAATTTGTGCTCTTCTTCTTTGGAGCGGTTCTTCTTCTTCTTGATTTCTTCTCAATTTACTGCTAGGGCAGATCTCTTAATAGCTGCCCCTGCATCAATGTTTGACCAAGGAAAGACAATACCATAACTAAAATAAATTCCGTAAATTCAATCTACTGCCACAAATAATAGCATCCCGATTTCCAACAAGATCTAAAATGTCATTTTCACCACAATGACAGAATGTAAGAGTAGAAAAGCCCGCTGTAATTGTTCAAAGGCCGAAGTAAAAAGCATAGTTTATAAGTTGTTTTGGCTTACACGCTCCCTTTGAAGTTGAGCTGCTTCATCTTCGAGGAATTTTAGCTCACAATGAAGCGATTTCAAACTTCCATCTAAAACAGTTAGCGTTTCTTCAAGCTCCTTTTTCTTCAACCTAAGCCTCTCAATCTCGCTAACATCGACATCTGAAAAGAGGGTGACCAAGTAAAGAAAGAACTTAAGGCCTTGGATTATGTACACTGATATACTATAAAGAAAAGGTCTAGATAGAGAAACATACTGCACAAAAGAAGATGTGAATGATCCACTGCTTCCATGCTGCCTGAAACATGACTCCCATATCTTGATTTAGACCAACGGTAGTGATTTTCTGGAGTCCAAAAATCCATGATTCCTAGTCGTTGGATCTCATCCGCCTTTGCATCGGTTTCCTTGGAGCCAATATACTGCAACGTTGGAAAATATAGTTCTTACACAGAATTTCTTTTCAGAAAGTACATCATCAAAAGCATCCTACTTCCAATGTTTCAATAAGGTTGCCTATGATGTGTAGAAAACCAGTGTTTAAAAAATGCTCAGTAAAAATTACAGAAACTTGACAAAGCGGCTTTGGAGTAATAGTTGGGATTGCATTGTGTCAAATGGACATATTTACAAGTCATCAATTTCAGTGTTCTAGGTGTTGTCTGGTTGGGTTTTTAAAAAATATTTTGGGTGTTTTTAAAAAAAAAAAAAGTGTGTTTGGTTCACTCATTTTAAAAACTTCATTCAAGTAAAAAGAATCTTTTTTTGTTTTTGTTTTCTTTTGAATTTTATAAAAACTTTAATAAATGAATAAAAAACAAAGTTTATATTTTTTGTAAAATTTTAAAAATAGTGTACCGCATACAAATCGAATTGAAAAACAATTTTAAAGAACTATACTTAAAAGTAAATTTAATATTTAATGTTTAAAAACTCCAACCACACAGAACCCTAGAATCCCAAGCTACAGTGTAGACCAAGGCCCCACCTAGGTGCCTTCCTTCTACTGCTCAGCACCTTCTATATAACACCGAAAATATGAATAAAATACAAGTTGACTAATGAATAATAAAGAACATACCGAATATTCCAGCCCAAACTGGCCAGTCAAAACCTCCTTGACAGCATAAGGGGCATCAAAAACTTGGTCTAGTCTGGAATATATGCCAAGTGCACGCATCTGCTAACAACAATAAAAGTAAAGTCATAAAATACTGTCCTTAAATGCAAAAGTTTTCATTTAAAAAAAAATGCAAAAGTTTCAACGGCCAATGGTTATACATACCTCCTCAGATACCCGAAAAGATTCTTTATGATGTTCGTGATCACCAACATGGTTAATAACCACAACATCAAATGATCTCAAGTTTCTGAACAATATATCACGGTCTTCTGGATGCTGAGTTATAAAGGCCTGCATTTCAGCAGGACGAAGGAAAATGGTAACTATAATGTAGAACAGAATTTTGACCTAAAACTTAAATCCACATAAGTACTACAACATTGCAATCAGAAAAGCATATAAGTTGACCCCAATATCTCCCAAAACCTAACCACCTTTCAGAAAACTGAGAAACAAAATGCAAAAGTATCCAACACAAGTTAGAGGGATTTGGTTTGTTTTTTTTTTTTGGAGGGGGGGGTTTGTGTGTGGAAGCAAACAAATATGAGGATCTCCAATCGACCATTCTCCAAAATATGCAAAGTTCATATTAAAGCAAAACAAAGGGGTATAAAAAATTGACAAGTATCTAAACAAGGAGGACAATCAACCCTTGTTAAGGGGTGCAAGCAAACAAATATGAGGATCTCCAAAAGATGCAAAGTTCATATTAAAACAAAACAAGGGGTATAAAAAAAATTGACAAGGATCCAAACAAGGAGACAATCAACCCTCATTAAGTTTCTAGATGAAGTAAAGTTACATGACCAATTTGATAAGCATAAAATCTAGAGGGCCAAAACATCTGTAAAAATCATTGGAAAAATCTATAAAATTACAACAAAATTACCAATTTGATAAGCATAAAATCACCATCTAGTGCACATAACATTGTTTAAATCAATAGAGAAAAGTACAAGCTTAGCGGCTAAAGAAAGTGTTAGTTCTTGAGAGTACCTTCCATATGTAATAAGGTACATGACCTTCTAAGAAATCAGCGTGGACTCGATTTGAGACATTAACCTAAGTTTGTAGGACAAACAGAATAATTAGGAAAAGATTAATTTGATGTCAAAATTCACAAAAATACAACCATATATATTCTAAAACATTTACACTACCTCAACCAATACAGGACCATACACGTCCTTTTTAAACTCATGTCGATGTTCTTGCACCCATCTATATGCCTCAAATATCTTTTCGGCCCCGGAATTCCGTAATGCGTGTAAACGTTTGTTATTTGTATTCTCCATTTCCCTCAACCTACAAAGAATTTAAACAAGGATTTGGTAAGAAGGGAAAAAAAATTATCTCACTAGCATAAGTGATCTTTTTTACCTCTCTATGCACTGCCCTAATTTTCCTTTATTATGAACAACGAGTTTTTCCTTTTCTGTCTTTAGAGACCTTTTCTCCCCTGCAGCAGCTTCCAGCTCCAGAATCTGAGCACGTAATCTTTCCTGGAAATATCATTAGCTTAATGAGAAAAGGTCAACCACATAAAGAGTTGCAAACAACACGAAACCTAAAGCTAAATAGTCGATTAATGATATGAGGTTATTCTGATAATCATATACCAAGAGGTAATCAATAAATGTCACTGTGTTATTATTTTAGATTCTTTAATTGTTTTTTTAATTTTTTTTATCACAAAAGAGATTTTATTGATAAGAGAGAAGAAAGGTACAACATTCTTAGTTTGTTTACTCATATAATTTTCGTGGGGAAGGGGAAATTAATATCATTTTTAGGAAGACTTGTGGATTGTTGATTCACCTTTACGTCACAGTTTCTAGGCTTTAGTAGTCTCTTAATTCATAAGTCGTAACATTTTGTCGCACTTTTAATCTCTTGGAATTCAAATTCAAACTATTCTTGGGATCAAGCCTTTTGGACGAAATCTTAACGATGATTTGAAGATTTTATCTTTCTTTGCTTTGATTGATGTGTTCTCATCTCAGGAAGTGAGGGGAATAAAAGGATTCGGAGTTGAAATAATTCCAGATTTTCCACATACATCTTAATTTGATTATCATTGTGCATTTTCCATTTATTTATTTTTCATATAGAAGATGATTTGGAAGACTGGAATACCTTCACAAGTGCAAACTTTGGTTGGTTAGCTGCAAGGAGAGTTAATACATGCAAACTCATCCCAAAGGGAGCACCAACCCTTGGTTGTATCCTTTTTGGTGTATTTAATGTAAGGAAGACAATGAGAAGAATGATGGGTATTCATATCTCACTCCAGTGTAAATTCACAAGGTTCTTTTTGGAGAGATTTTTCAAGATCTTATGGATCCTCTTCCAAAAGCATGGGATGGATTTCTCCTTATAGATTGGGCGAAGTTGAGTGGAGAGAAGAAAAGCAATACTTAATAAAATTCTCTTATTTTCTGATTTTATCAAAAACCAATTATTTTCATATAAATGAGAAATCATACATATATATACAGATAATAAATAGGAAAAATTTGGTAGAAATCTGATTTGCATAAATATATCATGCAAGTAATAGAAGTTGTCTTCGCTTGTAACCCCCTAAATGGTTCAGCAATCCCATAACTTCTAAAAAGAAGAATAAAGTTTTTCACTAATTCCACAACGCAAGAAGTTTGATCATTGCTGTCCCTCATACTTACGAGTTCATCCCTGGGAGGATCATAAGGAGGCAGGTTTGCAAGTTCCAGTTCAGCAGCGGCAAGATCTTCTTTAGCTCTAGAGATTTTTGCTAGATGGGATTGCTCTTGCCTCCTCAATTCTTCCATTTCATTAAACTTTCCCCGCACTTGCACACTCTGTACATGTGAAATAAGAAAAAAACTTTTATATATACATAAAAGGCACTTGAATACCAATCCACAAATGACCAAGCCTAAAAAAACAAAAATAAATGGGCAACATACCAAACGGCTTTCATTCTCCAATAGGTGCAAACGTTTCTTGGAATTTCCGTCTAAAAGACCTCTTACTTTTTTATATTTGGCATCCTGCGCTGCTTTCTCTTGCTTTTGCTTCCTACAACCAGTTTATCTAACAATGATCCAATACATTGTAACCCAACAATAAAGAAACATAACTTTAATAAATTGGGGTATCTCGTTGCTTTTTACTATCTTGTATACTGCATGTGAATGGCTTTCCACCCCCAACCCCACAGTTCGGTGTTTTTTATGTAATCCTTCTTAGTTATTCTTTTTTCAGAGAGAGACAGAGACACAAGTAGAAGAGAAGCAATTGTAAGAGGGAATCTAAACAACTCTTTATAAATATCAAAAGTCACAAGCCCCAACTTTCGTTATAGTTGTTAGTCTAAGTGACAGAATAATATTTGCTTGTTCTTGTGATGTTAATTTCCCATCCATGGAAATCTACTACCTCTGTCTCAAGAATCTTAAATTCCCTTTTCGGTATGTCTCAGATTAAGAGTCCCATTTATAAAAATAGGCGATAAGAGTTCTTATGAAGATGATTAGCTAATTTACTTGCGAAGGTGGTGTCATTTGTACTCGAAGCATTATTGATACAGTGGAGGTGAGTACTCCTTATGAAGAGTATACAAGTCATCATTGTCACAACAGAACCATATTACAACCGAACATCATTACCAGTTTGGCATATCCAACTCCAAAATAGATATTCAATTGATGAAGTTGGAACAAAGATTCAATAATAGGGTACTGGAACTTCTTACTCTTAGCTCGTTTATGGATCATAACGAGACTTTAGATCTTTTAACGTGGAAGCATCTGCAAAAACTTGTCAAATATCTAGCCAAGTTTTCACTAGTCTGGATTTTTGTGTACTCTGATGTTAATTGCTGCATTACCAGATTGTTGCAGACTTGTAGTTCACGATCCGATTTAAAAAATCTCTGCCCTTGTTGCCACGTTTTAAAACGAAAGTTTGAGCTTTTGAGGACTATTCTTTAGTTGACATTGACTTGTTCTATTTTTGACTCTGTTGATTACAGAGAGAGCACTTTCGAGTATGAAGCATGTTAAAATAGCTATTTGCAATTGAATAGAAGTCAAACTCTCTTTTTTTGGGGACCTTGGTTTAAAAATTGATCTAGATTCTGTAATAGATGAATTTGAAGTTTTGAACTTAAAAAGACTCGTCAAGCAGAACACAGTTAGATGTTTTGTAATCAAAGATTTATCAATATTCTAGATTTTGTCTCTTTTTTTTTTAATAGGGAACAAAAGTTATTATCAATATAAAAAGGGGTTCAAGGTACACAAGAATATCTGGAGGGCAACATCCACCAAAACCAGAAGCACAAGGACGAAACCCAAAAAATGATTTAATCGAGTTCGAGGATGGTCTTTAGAACAGATTTCAGGCCTAGTTCCTTATAATCTAAGATACACCCATGTTTGGGAATTCCTTTCAGAGAGATGCCCAAAGAGGATTTAGATTATGTTATTTAACCATTTTTTCCTCTTTATGCAAGATATTTTGAGCTTTTTCTCAATATTAGCCCCCTTGGAAGAATCCTGGGTCCCCCCCTTCGGTTGCAACTTGGCCCTATTTTTCTTTAGTATTCCATTTTACATGAAGAAAAATAAAAATGCAAAAAATCTAAAATAGAATTACATGCAGTCAGAGAATTCACATACTCGATAGGTTGCCTGAGTTCATTCACTGTTTTAGCAGCTTCATCCAGCTTCTTCTTCGCATCATTTTCCTGCTCTTTAGCTGTCACATATTCGGCTTTCTTCATATCATATTTCAGCCATGGCAATTTCTTTTTCATAGACTCTACCTGCGAGTGATATGAAAAGTGAACCAATTTATTTCAGATAAACTTAGGGTCCGTTTGATAAATAAATAAAAATGATTGAAAACACTACTAGTTTTTATGAGAAGACAGAGAAAGAGAGGAATGATTTGGTGAGATGTTCATCTCTTCCTTATTTTCATGGAAAAATTTCTTAACCACTGCCCAAAGAACCTTATTTCACGGAAAACCCAAAAAGTAGAACATTTTATCAAATTACTCATCTCCTTTTCCAACTTCACATAAAAAATAGTAGTGTTTTCAATCATTTACCAACTTTTTTATCAAGCACGCCCTTAATGTTTAATAAAGCCTGCAGGCAAACCTTTGCTAAAAGTTCTTCCCTTTGACGAACACGCTCCACGTCCCTTTCTTGCTCAGCATTTAGTGCCTTCAACTGATCAAGAGATTCTCTATTTTTGTGGACTGTCTAAAATGCAATAGGGAAAATATACAAATTTAGAAAAATCTTCTTAACCATCTTACAATCCTCCAGAGGAACATAAACAAAGAACTCACGAGTTCAAATTTCTTCAGTTCGTCACTTTTTTCAACAAGAGCACGATGTTGAACAGGCAGCTGAGGATCGCCTACAGCTTTTTCGGTTTCTTCTAGAAGTTGCACTGGAGTTAACTTGGCAAATTCACACACCCTGTCTTGTGGTAAAAACTAATATCCCCTCAAAAAAAAAAAGAAAAAAAAAGGCAGGTTAGTAACATAAATATATGTACACGAATGACGAAAGAACAAAAAGAGATTTATAGGTCCCAACTTTGTTCCACTGTGAATACTTGATAATTCCATTACTTAATAATTTATATATTTTGAGAAATATTTTGTCGTATTATAAATTTTTAGAATTATATCTGCATATCTGATTAATCCCTCCATCCCTTCTATCTCTCTACCTATCTATATGTATTTGTAGTTGTACCCACTTTGAATACAAAAACTGTTCATTAAAGTGATAGCAGTGTCTTCTTCTAGACTTACGGGAGCTCAATCATAAGATATCAGTTAATGAAGCATGAAATACTGAATAACACCAATAATTGATATTTTTTGTTCTTCCCTAATTATTAATATAATTAGAGTTTCAGGTGTAGATCTTAACGAATAAGAAAAATAATAATAGTCCATAAAAAGAAAAAAATCAGAACAAAAAATTATGTTAGCTTCAAGAAAAGATACACAGTGCACAAACAGTATCTATTTATATATATATATATATATATATAATAGTATACATCCAAGCTCTCGAACAAGGTATCCATTTGCAGACCGGCTTCTAGCTACTAAATGAAAAGAAAAGTCCACAATCCATTAGTGAAAAACAAACCGTAGGCTAAAGGAGGTCTACAAACAGCCAGTCCGTTACAGAACCTCTGTTAAAATATATATATATATAAATATAGATATTGAGTACAATTCATAATCAGTAATCTTTTCACTTCAAACAAAGTATTTTTACTGCACAAATATAAATTTGTCTTCACCATATTTGGTGATTTACGGAGAAATAAGTGTTAAGGAGTTCTTTTAAAAGGTGAAGAGTACTACCATATATATTCTTAAAGAAAATTGTTTTCTTAAACTTCTTTTCTAGCCACAAGGAATTATTGATGATTCTTAATTTGTGCTCTCCGCAAACTTGAATTACCCAGCCCTTGCTGTGATTGAAAGCATCCACCAAAGGGACTGTGAAACTTAAACACTTTCACAGTTGTTCTATTGATAACCAAAGTCAATAGGCAAACTTAACACTTTCATTATTACAAGAAGATGCACAAACATGGTTTCAAATTCGGTAAATAAGAATTCAATTATATTAAATAAAAGAAATGGAATTTTCTTTTGAGACAAAAAGAAGGTCCGTCCTATCCTATCTACTTAAAATCATGCTACATATAGTGTAGTCATTGCCAGATATATGAACACTTTTAAAACATTGTCAACATACGAACATAAATAAACACATCCATTACTCACTTGAGTCAAATTGTTGACTTGGATGTTAAAACGTTGAATTACTTCAATTATTTCCCTCTTGGGCACCACTTTACCTGAAACCAGAATATGATCATAACGTCTATTTAATAGAACAGTTATTTTTTATATAAAAATTATCAGCACATGTAACAAGAACAATATTAATCTTCTCACATGCACAGACAAATTACCTCCTTCCATTACACAACTTTTTTGACAAATAATATGGGCACCATCTACAAAGAATGTACCTTTAACAAAACTATACCCAAATTCAAACTCTGGCAGTCTGGCCATTGAAAAAAAAAACCTTATAAACACGCATACCCACACCAGAGAGCAAGGATCCGTGATACACCTAATTCATAGTAGCAAATAGATGTGTTTATCATTGATAAATTGGTTGAAGAAGAGGGAAGGCAAAGACAAAGGATAGCAGATATAAGAATAAGGACTTGTCATGCGTGCTTCACCCTCGCAGCCAACTGCATAAAAGGTGAGAGCAGAAAACAAAAGCTATGTTCATACAGCAAATAAGACATTGAACAATTGCATGGATAGTTTGGAACAAAAGATGAGTAATAGATGACATTGGCTTAAAGAAGATATGACTAAGATTATCCAATCCCTCGTCACCAAGAAGCTATCTGCAATCTTTTAGCCAACAAACTACCTCCACATGAGCTCTATGACCCTCCCCCCCCCCCAAAAAAAAAAAAAAAGAAAAGAAAAACCACCACGACCACCTACCGTCCTCAGCCATAGTTAAAAGTCCTAATAAATTAATGACATTAACATTTGGGTTTCTCAGTGATCAACAATATCTAATAGGGGCCGCACCTTCTGGGTGAGTGAAACACAAAAATGTGGCATATACCCCTTTTGAACAATGATCTGTGAAGAAAGTTCATGACATTCCCACAGGAACGGAGTTGTAGAGTATATGTGACTAGCAGCTCAAAAGCCCTCTCAATTCTATGACTTTTTTATGTTTTACAGGCACAAAAGATGACAACGACACAAATTCATTTGCCCACAATCCACCCAACAACATTTCAAGTGGACACATCAACCAATTCCAGGGGACCCTAAGTCATAAAGCAGAGAAAACCGACACCTTGACTACTTCTCACACCCTGACCATTAGCAGCCACCAAACTGAGCTTGCATGCAAAGTGACCAAGAACAATGTTCTAAAAAGCACTAGCCATTATTCGGGCGATAGGAGGATGCCTCGAGCCTAGGCCATTTTTTTATTATTTACATTAACATTACAAAAAACCTAACTATACTAAAAAGAACATTAAGAGTTTGTTAAACAAATATTTCTCATAATTCAAACATGAAAAAAAATAAGTTTTAAAAGCAGATGGGAGTGAAAGAATCCACGAGTCCTGCCTAATCACCATCCCACCAGACTAGGGGGCGCCTAGCGCCTAGGCTAAGTGGGTACGGTCAACAACTGGATGGTAAGGGCGCATCCCAACTACCACCTCACCCGCCACAAACTCAATGGGGGGTAATTGTTCAAATAGACGTCAAGGTTGATGTCCATCTTTTTGACGAAAGAAGGACACGGATGCTTCCAAACAAATTGGACTATTGAAAAGGCACACAAAACCAAGCACATCAAATAAATCAAATGCAGCCGGCTTGCGGCAACAAAATCCTATGGTACATGGATGTTTGGTGGAGTGATCTGCAAGATGGCAACAAAGTTGCACCATGTGAGGAAGAAGCTTATGAAAGCTTAAATACAATCTATTCCATTAACACAAATAGGTGTAGAAGTTCGGTCAGCATGTGGAGGAGCTCTAGTCCAGACCATATCAATATTCAATACCGATTTCAGACCAAGAGCGATCAAATCAATTCACCTAATTCGTGGGACGCTTTGGCTACGTGGACAGATGTGGGTACAGGGAATGGTACCTGTCTGAGTATGCAATGTGGTGGGATAGGCTTAGCCAGAACACTATTTCAGGTCGCGTGCACACCATTTATCATCTGTGCTATACATATATTTATATATATAGTACAATGCACATCATTGACATCTCCAAGATGTATGTGTATAAAAGTTGGTACATATAAAAATATGTCTTTGTCTGTGCAAATGAAAATGCGGTGAAGCTAGGGTTGTTCTTTGGGTTGGGGTAAATGCACCCAATTCGCAATAAGTAGGGGTCCACAAATTAGGCAAAAGTGCAAAACTGGAGAAGGGTTGGTTATACTTCAAAAAGGAAAGCTTATATAATACCATTGCTGCAACCCTCCAAAGCACGGATACTCCATAAGGGATCGCCAACTCACCATATCTGTATTGATGTATCCTACACTGATACAGCTGGTTACTTACAGTATACATATTCAGAATACCATTTAAATTTTAATTTTTTTTTATATTTTCAGATATTTCTTGGAAAAAACAAGGATTTGCTACCAATACACCACCGATACGGCAAAGATATGACATGGTACTTTTCAATTTATATAAAAGTTAAATTTAGGGGCTAAATCTATAATCATAAAAAAGGGTAAAAAACACTAAACTCCCTCAAACTATCACTTTTTGGCACTAAACCTTCTCATCTTCTAAAAGTGGCACTAAACCCTCTCATCTTCTAAACGTGAGACTAAACCCCCCTAAACTATTAGATGTTATCACTTAACCCCCAAAATTACATAAATGCCCTTATACAAAGTTGGTTTTAGTGTCACTTTTAGAAGATTGGTGGGGGGCTAGTGCCAAAAAGTGATAGTTTGAGGGGGTTTAGTGTTTTTACCCAACTTTGTACAAGGGCATTTATGTAATTTGGGGGTTAAGTGATAACATCTAATAGTTTAGGGGGGTTTAGTGTCACTTTTAGAAGATTGGGGGGTTTAGTGCCAAAAAGTGATAGTTTGAGGGGGTTTAGTGTTTTTTACCCTATAAAAAAATTGTGTAACATAAGAGCCTTCCAAATACATTCTAGGATTTTTCTCCCATCCACAATCTCTTTTCAACCGAGTACCCGTCTCTCTCAACACGACTCACCTCACCATCGCCTCACATCGGGTCACAGTACTACTCACAGATTCATAATTTTTGAGTTTTATATTCATGCATATTCATAGTACTATTTATAGATTTTATTTAAATAATAACTTCTTTATTATAATATATAATTTATTATAATTTTATGTATCCTATCCTTTCCATATCGTATCCTAAATATTTAGAGATTGCTCGTATCCCTGTGTCAGTGCACTATCATATAGATATGGATAACCATATCCATGCTTCCTAGCTGCAACCTCACTTTGTGCTACCCCAGCACCACCCTTACGGTCAATCGCAAAGAATTAGGAGTCAAAGGCGATCACAAGGAAATGTTGCGCCTTTTGGCAGATTGCTCATAGACTCGTAGGGCTTCAAGAGCTATCATAAGAAAGAAGGAAAAAAATACATGGTGGTGGTGAAACAGCTGCAGGAGAAGGTGACGGACCCAATGATGAAGGAGCAAGTAAACCATGAAATTTAAAAGAAGCAAAGCACAAGTTGATTGGTTGATTTTTATTTATGTGGAAGTGAAAATCTGAAGGTGTACCCTTCTGAACTCGAGTTGGATTCTCCTTAAAAAGGAGGAGAGACTGAGGGAGTGATGCATTGCAAGCACTGTCACACTTCTGTTGCCATGGAGAGAGAGAGAGAGTCTGCGTAAGTGCATATGAAGATATAACCTCTGAACAGGGGTCGAGTTCTTTCTTCTTTTTTTGATAGAAAACAAAGTAATTTATTAAACAACTGCTAGAAAACAAGACAGTTACAAAAGAATATACATTAGAGACCAGAGGATAAGATGTCCACTAAAAGCTCTAACGATTTGGATAAGCCCAAACTCTAGCAAACTGTTGACAAGAATCAAACCAATCAACATCCTATGACACTACCACAGTCCAATGAAAACAAAAGGCTATCTGAAGCATCAAAAAAATTCAAAGATTTCGCCCACAACCCAGCCAAAAAGCAGGAATACTCCCAGATATCATTCCGATCGCTGCTTCTATCTTCAAAAATCCTCCAGTTTCGTTCATACCAAATTCGCCATGCTACTGCCATCACTGTGAATCGCCATAACTGCTTAATCTTCTTACTGTTCTTCCTGAACTGCCATTTAATAATCACAAATTCACTCCATCGCTTGGGAAAAACTCCAAACACCTGTAGAGCTTTTGACCACACGTTCTTAACAAATTCACAGTGGAGCAAAATATGGCCAATATTTTCATTGGCCCTCCTGCACAAAACACACCACGAAGGGCAGAGACATAAAAGGCCCCCTCAATTGAACCATGTCACACGTGCTCACCTTTCCCCAGGAAGCCAGCCATGCGAACACCTTTATTTTGGTAGGAATTCCATTTTTCCTAGTTCTCTTATGAGAGAGAGCTTAGGTTCTACTCATTCTTTAATTTTATCTAGGCATGATTTTTCAGCAGAAAGAGAACGAAAGACAGATCGAAGGGAACTCTCATGAAAAAAAAAATCAAAATCTTTGGAAGTTCAAAGTCCTTTCCAAACAAAAATTTTGAAAATTCAAAGAGATTTGGAATTCTCAGAATCTTCGCAAGTTTTTGAACCTTTCTAACTCTAATAATTCTCGGAATAATACGCATACTGAATTGGAATCTGAATTTTTAACCATAATTTCCTAAATAACTTATAGTTAAAATTGGCAAACTTTAATTCAATTTTCCAAAACAGACAAAAATCTAAAAAACAGATTCCAGGTGCAATACCTCCATAAATCTATGTTTTTACACATCACTTTAAAGCAATAGCAAAAAATATACTTAAGCTACACTACATCCATCCGAAACAACTCATTCAAGTTTCAGACTTTATAGAGCCTGAATGAGTAGTTTCGGATGGATACATAAACAGTAAAATTGGGTGGGCCGCTGGGTGTGTTCTCTTCTTACACTTCTGCACCCCCCAATTCACTGATTCCCGACCAAATGGGATAATAACCAGCAAAATTGTGAAAGCATCACAATTGAATTTGGCTGGACGTATACCACGAAACACCAAAATCAATCATCTCCTACAAGTATAACTTTTTATGGCAAGACCCAAACGAACACACAATTAAGCACACATGATGTCATAGTAGTTAGAGTTAGGGTTGGCAATATTTGACACGACACGTTAACTCGACACGAAGTTAGTGGGTTTGAGTCAAGCATAAACGAGTTCGGGTGAATTTCGGGTCAGGCACGCTTAACCCGCAAATTAAATGGGTCGTGTTCGGGTTAACCCGCTAACTCGAAATTGACCCGCAATTAACACGATATTTTTTATTTTGTTTTTTGCAGCTATATATATTTTTTTTATTTTGCCATCTTGCTTGGACAATTATATTCTTATTTTGAGTAATGGTAGTATATGATAGTTATTATGTTTTTGATGACACATAAACTAGTAATTTTTTATGTTTCTGATTCGATGATAGAATGCTATTTATTTTGACTATAGATTATAATTATCATATTATTTTGATTAAATATTGAATTTTGGTATTGGGTGATACTTATTAAAAATTTAAAACTATTATAAAACAAGTTAATTGTTTTCACATGATACTTAATTGTCATTATAAGTTTAAAAGGTTAATCGTGTCATGTCGAATTGCAGGTTTAACATGACATGCTTATTAAACGGGTTAGTTGGGTCGTGTCGTGTAACCTGTAAAATAAACAGGTCGTGTTCAAGTTAATATAAATGACACAACTAGTTAAACGGGTCATGTTCGGGTTGACATTAATATTGTAATACTTGTGTGTTGACACGACCCAAACACGACACGCGAAGCCAAATTGCCAGCCTTAGTTAGAGTTAGCTCCATATGAGAAGGTGTTCATTTGCAAAGAATCTTCAATTATCTCTTTTTTAAAACAAATCAATATATTAACACTCCCAAGTGCCACGGTTGTAATCCATGATAAAGCTTTAGCAAAACTGCCAGCCCTCAACTATGTAATAAATCTTACCATTAAATAGCCACTCTGACTTGTTGCGTGTATCTATTTTGCGCATAATGGTAATTTTCTCTACTTTAGTGTCCCCTCGCAGTGAAATTTTAATATACCCAGACTCCTCCCCACGCTTCACATACGCTCCAACTGTTGAAGCCCTCCCAAGTAGCTGTATGAATACAAAATCCTCGTCTCAGTTATAGATAAAGAAAATATAGCCCCTTGTATTTAGATTGCTTTGACTTCACTAACCTGTGGCTCACCACCAAGACCAAGAGCTATTGCACAAACAAGAGAGCTCTTGCCAGAGCCATTCGGTCCAATAACAAGGTTCAATCTAGAACCTGGTTTGCATTTCAAGTTATTGAATGTCATGAAGTTGTGGATCTCGATCTCGACTATATTCCCTGGCAAGTAATCATCTTCTCCCCTAAAGAATGAAAAAAATGAACAAAAACTCGAACAATATATATATACACCACAAACAATTAACCCTGGTGCTCAGTTCAGCTACCTAGGATGTGAGGGAAAAGAAAACCAATAATGTTTTGAGACAACTTTTTTTGGGGAACATGGGGAAATTAAAGTAACAATAACAATAATAATAATAATAGAGCAACTTAACAAGCTCATGAAATTTAAGCATACTTGAGATCAGCTCTTTCGGACAAATCAGAAAGCCAATCTGAGTAAAGAAGTTTAAAAATGTATATTTTTTAGTAACTAATAAGTCCTGCCAAAGTAACAAATGAGTCTGACCTTAACATTTGGTACAACTTTCGCTTGATTGCTGTAGTATGTTTAATCGTTACAAAATCCAACCAATAGAATACATTATAAAACTCCAAAGGTCATAATTTCACGCGTTCCTTCCCAATCCTTTGTTAAACATACGGTATTCAAAAAAAAATGAACGAAAATATAAATTCTAATTAGTGAACAAGTAATGGAAACTAACATCTAACAAGCGAGTGACAACATCAAAAGCATAAATAATTTCGAGTAACTCCAAAGTCCGGCTGAAGTACCAAATGAAAATGACCTCAAAATTTGCCAATTTTCGCTTGATTGCTGTAGTCTTATTAATCCTTGCAAAATCCAACCAAAATAATACATTTTAAAACCCCCAAAGATTCATAATTTTTCTACACTCTTTCCCAATCCTTCGTAACATAGGGTATTTCAAAATATTGCACAAACAAACTTTAATGAGCGAACAAGTAAAGGAAACTAATATCAAAAAAGTGATTGACAATGTTAATCGATCAAAAGCATAAACAATTTCTAAAACGAAGCTTTCGATACCGGCGATTTAGCTAGTGAAAGATGCGTACGAACCTGCTGATTTTGGGGCGTTTAGCGCGGGGTTCGGCCATTGGAGAAGAGGAATTTGTTGTTTAAGGTTGGGAATGGAGGTTTTGAGGGCCTAGCAAACCCTAATCATCCAATTGATACATGGAAAAAATAGCTAGGGTTTTTTCCTTTGCAGAGAGGGGATGACTGATAAGTGATGGGAACTTCTGAAGGTAAAAAAATGGCGCCAAACGAGAACACGTGCGATATTAATAGACAATCTCGACTCGCTTTTTTTTTTTCTTTTTTTTTTTTTACACAAGAGAAAATAATTTATTCAAACTAAATCATCCACAATTACATCAGAAAGGAAGAGAGAACAAACATGACTAATGTCCCAAAAGACGGCATTTAATAACGGGTGATGTTATATACCCCATAATTTTTATTTTATACCATAAAATTATTTGGTATTTTGATTATAAAATTAAATGTTGGTTGTTCAATTACATAAAATACTAGTCGGTGGTAAATTGTCGACTTGAAAGTTCATATTCGGTTATAGTTTACGAAATTAAAAATAAAAATTCAATCAAAGGTTGCTCTTTAAGTCAAGTCGATGTAACGTTGCCGAATTGAGTGTCCAAGTTCGGTAACAAGTTGCCGACTCATTCTTTAAAATTTTGGGTGTCCCTTGTGGTGGTCTTCATCATTAATGATATAAAATGTGGTGTTTAGCTACTATGGTATCTTGGTTATAAATTAGGGGTGTGTATAACATTACCCCTTAATAATTGGTGTTTAAGTATAGTCTAGGCGGTTAGTTATAAAGTATGGATAGATATTCGATACAATATAGTGTTAATACAGGGATATAGCAAATTTAAAAAAATATATATATGATATGGTTATGATATACTACAAAAAAAATTAATATATAATATATTCTTATACATAAAATTAGTAATTTTACAAAGTTTATTAATAATATTGTTAACTACAAATAATATGAAATCGCTAATTAGTTTTAATTAATTTCAAATATTTCATACACCTTATCAAAAGAATTATCATCGTACATTTCGTGTCTAACACTAATTAGTGTCATACGTCATATAACAAAAAAAAATATTCAGGACTATCAACCTCAATTCCTCAAGTAAGTGAGAGTATTGATTTATAATTTATTTTTTTTTGAAGGAATTTAATAGTATTTTCCTTTACATGCATTTTTAATATAGGGAATTACATTTATTTAGGCTCCGTTTGATTGCAAGATGGAAAAGGAAAATAAATTAAGTTAGTTTTAGTAAAAAGATGAAAAATATGTTGAGTGATAGAGGTGATATCCTCTTGATTTTTAAGTTTTTCCATGAAGAAATTTTATTTGCTTGGTGGTGAGTAAAAATTTTTCACCAAAAACATTGAAGGATGGAAGATATATACTTATAAAATGATTAGCATCTCTCACTTTATTTTATATCTTTTCACACAAACTAATTAAATTTATTTTCCTTTTCCATCTTTGCAATCAAACGGAGCCTTATTAATTACTCATATAAAATATTATCATATATGTATGTCATATCTTATAAATGTCCATGGTGTCTCCTAGCTGTATCTAAGAATTGTCCAAAAAATAATAAATGTGATAAACTTCGATACGTATCATGTACGTATTCGAATGTATCGGACAAGTATCAATGCAAGATATGAATCGGAGACGGATGCAGCACGCGGTTAAGCGCTAAGCAGCTGTTTTTTTAATATTTTTAAATATAAATGTATATAGTATTGAGATAATTTGTTATAAGGCCTTGCTACGTATCTTTTTATAACTCTAAGGACGGACTTATGTTTGATAAAAGAAAATTGTACTAATTTCATAATTTAGTTTTACAATAAGGATGTTTTTCATAATATTAATTTATTTTAAAGAAAATGATAAATGTTGATAGTCAAAAATACTCCTAGTATAAATATTTCTTATCATAGACAATGCTTACTACAGTAATGGTAAATCAATTTGTTATTCCTCCAATATCGAAACTTCCAATAATTCATTTATCTCCCTAGATTCCCATCCAACCATCAAATATTCATTTATATCTCACCAACGATTTCACCTCTTCCATCACCACCCCCGCCTCTCCGATTGTATTTCGTTGTTATCATATTCTTCTTTTTTTTTTTAAGTGCAATCATAAAACAAATATAACTTTAAATTTAACCATTAAATTGGGCTGATTTTTTTATATGTTGTTCGGATGAAAAAATTACTATAATTGCGCAAAAAATAAAGTCGATCAAAAGACGTTTTGTTATCGAAATCGAGCAATTTCGACAGTCCAGTAGGATTTGAAAAAAAAATCCGATCGTAACTCTTTCTTTTTTTTGACAAACCTTGCATCGATCCATATATATATACATATAAATAAATTGAGTGGATGGTGATCTCATTAATTTTGTTGTTCTCTATTTTGTATTGGTGTTATATATATACATATAAATAAATTGAGTGGATGATGATCTCATTAATTTTGTTATTCTCTATTTTGTATTAGTGTTAAAATTATTAAGTACATTTTGGTTGTTGTCATGTGTGTTGACAGGTGGTAGTAAATGCATTTAGTACCTTCTGGTTGTTGTCATGTGTATTGACAAATGGTGCTAAATGCATTTATCACTTTCTGATTGTGGTGCTAAATACATTTAGCACTTTCTAGTTGTGATGCTAAAAGTGCTAAATGTATTTAGCACTTTCTAGTTGTGGTGCTAAAAGTGCTAAATGTATTTAGTACGTTCTGATTGTGGTGCTAAATGCATTTAGCACATTCTGGTTATTGTCATGTATGTTGACAGGTGGTACTAAATGCATTTAGCAACTTCTGGTTGTTGTCGTGTATGTTGATAAGTGGTGCTAAATGCATTTAATACCTTCTAATTGTTGTCATGTGTGTTGACATGGGATGCTAAATACATTTGGCACCTTATAGTTGTTCTCGTTGTGCTAAATCTGTTTAGCACCAATTTTAATGAGATATGAGATATTATAAAGAAATGGATATTAGTGTTTTTTTGTATATTATCATTAATTTACATGGCTAATTTATAAGTGTCATTTACAATTATATTATTATTGGAATGAACCATTATGCCCAATTGTCCCGATAATATTTATATAACGTAAAAATAAGAAAATCATAGTCATTAAGTCCAATGTGGCTAGAGAGCATCTCCAATTGTTTTTTATATTTGTGGTTTGTGTAAATTTTACAAAACTTTAAAAAAAAATAGTCTTAAGCAGTTATTTAAAAATGAGATTTTCATAAATTGGTTGTGTAAAATGTACTCCCATTTTGCAATGGCAAGCCAGCTTTTTATTTCTTCATTTTTTAAACTAAAACTTTTAAATATGATAACTTTTAATACAAAACATATATTTTAATAAAAATTATATATTTGAAATGTAATAATTGAAAGTTATAAATCAATACCCATTGTGAATATTAGATTATGTATAATAAAATTAAGGGAAAAATATAAAATAATATTGAACATATGTTCATATCTTATTGGTTATTTCAAAATTTACACAATAATTTACAAAATTACAATTAAAGCATATTTTTTTTTTCAAATTTCAAGTTTTATGTAAAAGTTGATTTACACGTAAGATTTATATTTAAACTTTTTACACAATTGTTTAATATGCTCTAAACAAATTTGAATACATATTCACGTCCATATTAAATTATTAATTTATTTCAAGTAACAACAACAATAATAATAGTGGCAACAACAACAACAACAATAATAAGTTAGTGAAAATGAATAAAAGAAAAATAAGAATAAAATAACGTAGCCAAAACGAACTCTCCTTATACGTTTTATAGTCAATGGTGGAATTTAAAATTTTGCTAAGTGGGGGCAAAATTCAAAACACACAAAAATATATTTAAAACCATAAAATTTGAATATAAATATAATAACATACAATTCAAATAGCGAATGTGAACAGTTATAATAAATTACAATAATACAACACGAATGTAATAGCATTAATAATATTATGCAATTAATTAAAAACATAACTAATATTACGTAAATAATTAAGAAATAAAATTATACATAATATTAACAAGTATATCTAATCAATTATTTACCCTGGTAAGTGTTAAAAAAATTGGTAAAATATAATTTTCAAGCCATTTTTAAGCTAATATATTTCCAATGGCACCTTACACTTGGTTGTGAATTTTTATTATAGATTCATGTTCTCCGTGAGAATATATATCGAAATCGTATATTTGTTTGTTCAAAATGATTATGAAGTGAATGATAAATTGACACTTAAAGTGAGCCAGTTGAGATAAAAAAATATAATTAAAACGGATAAATCCCACATGGGAATTGTTGGTGCTAAAAACTAGAAGGTTATTTTCAGCACCACGCAGTCAATTGATTATAACAAATGATTAGAGTAATAAAGAGGAAAGTGTTGAATTTAAGATAATCCATAATTTGTAGATGAGGTTGGCCTCGTATGAAGATACGGGTTAATCCTCCCATGTGGAATGGAGCTCGGAGATCGGTTTGCCTTGTATTGACAATAGATTGACAAGTGTACAAACTCACAAAGGTCTCTCTAGTCGCTCTATTTCCTTAATATTATAGTAGGATTGGGGAGCTGAGCTAACATTAGTTTAGTTTCTCGTAAATAGGAGCTCGAAAACTAACTGCCTAGCCCTTCCTAGCCCTGCCTATATCTCTCTGTGCTTGTTAATGGTGTATATTTTATCTCTCTATGGTTCTTCTTAATTCAAAAACTCTCCCATCGCTTGGTTTGTTGGAGGAGTAAATACCCCTTGTATATATATGACTGGAGGAAACGTGTAATCAGGGCTCTCATAATAGGTCTAGAGCCACGCTTGTATCAGTACCAACTCTGACCTCGCTTCTCCATGAATTCAGGTGCATTAAATGCGGTGTGTGTGCATTTAATGAAGGTAAGGGAAACTCTGCATGCTCTGCAGAGCAGGTGACAGTCGCTCATACTCTCGCTAACCACTCTGGCAGAGTGGTTGGGCGATGGAAGGAGAGAGACAACTTCGGAGCTCGTCGAAAGGGCTCCGGAGCTCGTGTTTCGCAATATGTTGTCCGCAATTGACCCTTAAGTGAATACCCACACCTTCAAGGGGATCAATTTTTCTTACAAAGTCATGATAGGTCCCCTCCGACCTACTTGTACATAAACAGACTCGGTGGCTAACGTGGACGATCACGTGTCAGCTCGAGGTTGGCGGGGTAAACTGAATCATTAATTTGCAACATCAATTGCCCCTATCCCCGTCATTCAGCTCAAGGGAGCTGGTTGAGGAGGATGATAATCCATTTTTAGTTTGCTTGGGAGATCTTTCAAGCTCTATTTATCGAGCGATGTGCACAGGGGCTCTCAAGGGAGGTTGGAATCAATTTTTGCCCCAAATATGGTGGATATCCCGAATCTAGGAGTTTTCGACTTGGTTCAAGCTCTTTGGCGCGACCGTTATTGTTTAATGAGTATGGTTGTTCCGTATTTCTTGGAGATTGTGCTGGCGCGTGGCAGTGAATCTTCGAGCAGACAGTTAAGGCTTTTGAAAAGACATTTAGCTTCTCTCGTACACCCTATAAAGATTATCTTGCCTTAGAGAAAATTTCTTACTCTCAATTTCTTCTTCTCTTAAACCTTAGGCACGTTAAAGACTTAGAGCTCCCAAAGCATCATTTCGCCACATTTTTCCTTTTATCCTGACTTACAAACCCAGTTCCGATAACCTCTTCAAGAGGTTTTCGAGCGTTTCTTTAAAAGCCTCCACAAAGGTTTGGTTTCAATCGAATAAATGAAAAATTAGTTTGTTTACAATGGTTGATAGATTATATGGTTTTCTTAAATAGTAATTGTTTAACAAAAAGAAAAATAGGTATCTCCTTAAAAAAAATAAAAAAATCATTCCATCCACTAGCCCCTGTTTGGACCTGCCTAACCCGATTAGATGCCTGCCTAAATTCGACTAATTCATCCCGGCCCCTAAACATCCACCCAGGCATTAAGATATAAGATGGTTATTTTATAATGTAAGATTTAGTAAAAAAAATGAGGGTATTTATTTAAAATATGGTGATTTAGACTTTGGGTGTCGTTTGTTTTTAAATATTAGACGTTGAGTGTCAAAGTTTTGCATAATAGGTGTTTGAGTGCCATTTTTGACATAATATATTAGTCAATGTGGTCAATTGCTAGCTTCGTTAATTTTTGACCATTTTACTCCTGAGTTTTTAAATATCAAACGTTGGGTGTCAAAGTTTAACATAATAGATATTTAGGTGCCATTTTGGACATAATCTGTTAGTGAATGTGGTCAACCGCTAACTCCGTTCATTTTTTACCATTTTACCCCTGAACAAGAATAATATGTTTTGTCTTTTTCTAGGGGTAAAATGGATAAATTGGGTCAAAAATTAACGGAGTTAACGGTTGACCATGTTGACTAACGAATTCCGTCTAAAATGGCACTCAAATACTTATTATGCAAAACTTTAACACACAACATCTGATATACAGAAACAAACAGTACTCAAAATCTAAATCACCCATTAAAATTTCTAGAAATGAGATGAAACTAGTAATACTAATTTAAGTGGAGAAAGTAATTAGTAGTACTTAAAAAAAGAGAAAACATAGTATTAAATTTGATAATTTCACTTTTTTTTTGCTTTTTATTCTCAGTACTAAATGCTTTGACGTACATAATTTAATTCAAAATCTAATATAATTCATTTTTATTATATTGGGTTAAATCCAATTTTTGAAAAATCAAAATCGATGTCAAATTTAGAGACCTTGGATAAGACTTATTTTTCTTTTTTCTTTTTTTTACATCAAAGTGAAAATAAGAAACCAAACAACCAATAAATTGCCACGTGTTCCATTGTTTATTTATCCTTCAAAAATTAGTTCAAACTAGAGTTCAATCCGTGCGATGCACGGGTGAATTGAACAAAATTATGTTTAGTTTAACGAAAAAATAAACGGTATAAAAATATTTTTTTTTCATGATAATAAGGACCACAATTGAAAAACTAACAAGACCTCAAGCTTAATAGCATCTGTAATATTTAGAGTTTATTGATGTGATGTTTTTGTAAAAATTTAATCCAATTATTTGGTCTTTGAAATGAAGGCTGCTATGCCAAAATTTACAACAAATATAGTGAAAGCAGAAAAGTTACACAAATCTCATTGTGGTCCAATAATTATATCTTAGGTAGTCAAATTAGTCCTTTTTATTCTTCTATTTTTTCCTTCTTATTTTAATGTATTGCTCTGTAATTATTAGCTCATTGCAGCCAATCAAAAGTATTGCACATATATGAGATATTTAGTTTAAATTGTATGTGACAGATTGAGAATGAATGCACATGTGGTATAACAATTTTTTTTTTTAAGGATACTATAACTTTTATTATATTTAATTTTTTACAAGGTTTTGACGGTTGATGAACTATTTGTTGACCTTAAAGTCAATTAATCTTCTCTTGATAATTACAATAAGTTAATATAGTGTTATTTAACTCGGTTGTTCCAATGATGATAGCCATTAGCCGATATCCTTTCGAACCAAGTGTGACGTCAAACCGACATAGTCAAACTCTCACACAAAGCTCAAAAAATGCTTTCACTCACAAGAAATTAACTCAAATGATCTCCACGTGTTTCACAAAGAATCAAAACTAAGAAAGAATCAAGATCATCAATCAAATGAAGATACGCACAAGACAATCAAGCATCACGAAGACTCGAATTATCATTAAATTTAGTGAGTGCTTAGATTTTATGTAAAGTTACTTTATTGATCAAATCCCTATAGCTCAAACATATTCATACATTTTTTAAATATTGATTCAAATAAGCTTGAAATTGAATTTATTTGAAAAACATCATTTTACAAATACCAAGTTTCAAAACAAATTCATATTAATTTTAAATGATCATATTTTAAGTTCTAATAAAAATAGGTATCTTATAAACATATATTTGAAGCTCAAAAATCATTAGAATTTTTATTTGGAACTAAATTATTAAATTGCAAAAATATTTTTATTTTACATTTAAAATTCGCTCAATTTTTGCCCAGTTTTGATCTAACGGTAAAATGGAGGCCTTCCCGGACTCCGATCATTTTGAAATTTTTACAGTAGTTAGACAACATCTCCTGGCACTTTTGACTAAAATTTGAGTACGATCCAACAATCAAATTGGGAGAAATTAACAAAAAAAATTTAAATTTTTTTGTCAAAACTAGCTGTTGAAAAGTTTGAAAATGTATACCTTGAAACCAAAACCTTTCTTAATCATCCCCAACGGCCATATGATTTTGCAAGCTATAAATATGAGTTTTAAGACTCATTTTTAACAACTTGAATGATCATACAAAACCATTTTTTCATATATTCTTATTATTCAAGTATTATAGCTAAAGCATTGATCAATCTCTTTATTCTTTGAGCTCATATTCATTTATCAATATTGATATCTCTTAGTGTGAGCTTCATTTGTATTTTGTCATACATAAGAGAGATATTGTACATCGGTGTTAGCCACCAAAACTTATTCAAATCATATTTGTGAGAGGTGTATCTCATAGAATAGCAAGAGGAATTTCTCGTGAGAGTATTAAGGGTGTTTCAATACTTGTAAGAGTGTGTGAGAATAATACACTTGTAGAGGTTTGATCTTCACCCGGAAGGAGATTGGTTATAATGAAAATTCTCGGAGAACTAACCGAGCGCGGAGTATGGGAACAAGCCGAACCGTGTAAACAAAAAATATTCGACTTCAATCGGTTCAATCTTTCTATCTCTTGCTCTATTATATTGTGCTATTTATTCATTGTGTTTGGAATTAACTTTGTTCTTGATTGCTTGATAAATATAGACATCAAATATTTTTAAATCATTTTTAAAAATCCGATTAAGTTTTAAAAACCCTCTAGGGTATTTTTTCGACCTACACTTTTTATTTTTTATCTATTTGTTTAGGAATTAAATATGCAAGTTCTTCAAATAGGTTTCAATAATGATATTACAAAAGATACCATAAAGACTACCATCAAATATTTTGAAGAGAATGCTAATGTTAATTTCAAAAATAAATAATCAGAAATGGTTATATTTTCTCAATAATCAAATGATGGGCTCACTTTTCACTCCCATTCAAATTATTCAGAAAACATAATTAGTTATTTACAATTTTTAGTTAGAGGAATAAAATAATAATAATGTAAACTTATATTGTTTAATTTTAACGACCGCTCAAATAGATAATAATTTTTCATGACCAGCCTGAGCAAAATATAAGTATAAATACAAAGAAATAAAAGAGAAATACCTGGTAGATGACGGATGTAGAATAGGCATGGAGAAGTAAATATCAATTATCCTTTATAAAATTATACCATTAAACTTATCTAGAAGCTGAAGAGGTTTAATTTAATAAGAGAATATGTGGTGATGAGAATTTGAAACAAAATGTGAAACAATTGAGAAATGTTTATTTAATACAAAAAGTAATAAGTTATTTACTAATAAAGTATTAAATATAAAGACACTTGGCGTTCAATGGCTTACAAATGGGCCATTTTACTTTAGTAGTAACAGATAGATAAAAGATAGGTATATAAATGGGATATAAATGTAGAGGTTATAAGAAGGTTATAAGAAATTGACATGTGTACATGTTTTTATCAAAATGGGCTCTATTTTTATATAGCTTTAGTAGATGATAAATAAAAAATAATCTATATTGTTGGGAACTGAGTGACCTGTTTGAACTATTCATCCACCTATACTATTATAGAAAAAATTATTTCATTTAAATATATCATTAATATGTATTAAATATACTTATTTTATTAATATTTATTGATTGTATATATTTCATTAACGTATATATATATATATTATATATTATATGTGTTTTTCCAAGAAAAATATAATTTTTATTTGCTAAATTTATATTCCACGATACACAATTTTTTTACATGTTCATGTATTTCATGTATCAACACCAATTGCTTCTTTAGATAATATAATTCTCTTACTAAGGTTTGTAAGGCATTTTTTTTGTATATTTTAATATGACCAATCAATATTCTTATTATTATTCTTTTTTTCTATTCATATTTTCATTATTATTGCGCTTTTTTGTATTATTATTACTGCGTTTTTTATATACTAATCTTTGGTCCCACACTTAATTATGCACTAAATTATACGTTTTTATGCAATTCATTTGTCATTCAAGGTGTCATATGGTTATCTATGTGCACGCTAAAACTAGCAAGTAAAGAGTATGAAATCTTTTTGTATAAATAATTCATCGCAAGGAATGTGTATTTTATTTCTTTATTTCTTTATTTCTTTCTTCTTTCTCTTGTCGTTTGCATTTTTTTACCAAGTGTTAACGCAAATCAAATTAGACAATTGAAGTGGTTTTTTATTTTATAATCTTAAATTATATGTAAAATATAAATAGCCCATAATCCACTCATTAATAACATCTTGAGCCATCCTTAATAATTTTATTTAAATTCAAATTAGATCCTAAATTTTAAAATCAACGTAAAATCAAATTAGAGGCGCATATATATATACATATGTATTATATAAACCGATAATTTCATAACATAATTTGTTTTTTGTAATACAACATTATTTGGTACAAATATAAATTAATATCCATCACAATAAAAATTAGGGGTAGATTTGATACCATACCGTACCATACCATATATACTGTGTATCGTATCAAAAATTTAGTACGCAAAAATCTATTACCACCACCAATCCACCATACCAAATTTTTATTATATCAATTTTTTTGATATGGTACGATATAGTATGGTATATTGCCAAATAATCAAGTGTGTTTTTAAAAAACAAACAAACAAACATAACATCATTCTAGGAAATGCTACTTTAATAAAATATAAATAATTGCATCATTTTTCTCCTAATTATAATACAATAGCTACCACTTTAATAAAATATGAGTTCACTATTCAAATTATGATTTAAATTATATAAGCATTATTTTTCTTTTAATACTTTAAAGGGGGAAAATGACAATTAACATGGTAGCATTACAACAATACAGTTGTTCATCGTTTAAAATCACTAACTTGGCTTAATTTGGACATTGGGTGTTATTTTGGGAATCAAATCAAGTAATTAATTTAAATCAGTTAGCTAATTTCATAACCAAACAAATAACATATACTTGAAGATAAATGAATAAAGATAGCTGTGAAAAGTCGAAATAGATAATAGGCAATGAAGACTATAATAGTGAATATGGAGAATGAAAAAGATAAAAAAAAAGGAGTAGAGAGAAAGATGGGTGGCTCCGTGGATAGTACTAGGTATATTACTAAACACTGATGCTGCGTTGACGTGCAAGATAAGTGGATGTGATATGATAATTTTATCCTATCCCATGTTCGATATTCATTATGATTGAATATTCAAGCGAATTATTTATCACACTAAAACTTCTTATCATACCTAAGAGGTGGGACTGTTTTATCCTATTTGAACGTGATTAAATAATTATATCTGACTATTTAATTCGGCGTGTCAAATACACCATAATGTTACTAAAGACTAAAGATCACTTAAATTATTTAATATAGACCGTCCTTTGTATTATGTATGTTAAGTTAATTGTATGGTATTTCATATTTGCTATTTTGACAGTATGGGTATAATTTGGTATGATATGGTATAATAAACCGTGATAGTACCAAGATTTCGATACGATATATCATCGATTTTGATTTTCAAAACTAGTACTGTATCATAATATTTCGGTACAGTATAATACCGATTAGTTTTGTACCATCATTAAACTTTGGTACAATTTTATAATGGTACAACATAGTATTGTAATTTTGGTACAAAATACCACCCCTTTTATTAAAAATATTTTTTTTTGACTGAAATTAGAGACCTTTTTTTACAAAGATAGAGACAAGATGTCGACGGATGTTGATAATGATTTTAATTACTGATATAATATTATTATCGAAGTACCGAAATCAACTGAACAAACTAAAAGTATTGAAAATCGAAATTAACATAAAATATTAGAAATACTGAGCGTTTTGGTAATGATTTTAATTTTAAAAACTAGTTGATAAACTGGAAAAATTGACATTGAATTTCTTATTTTAATTTTGATATTAGCAACCACAATTTATTTACCAGCTTACAGAAAGGCCTTGTTTGGTTCACAGAAGGGAAATCAACTCCCGTATCTTTTCTATGGAGGTGGGAAACTAAATTTCCTGTCAAATTTCCCTTCTTGTGGTTGGTAAACTATGGAAAGTATTTAGGTAAGAGTATTATTCTCTAAAATTTGTGTAATAAATGCTTGAAAATCACATGGAAAAATTAATCCCATGTGTTTTGGGAGGAATGGTTTTACCCCCTATTTTTTTCTCTCTCGTAAAAGTGTTTTCGAAATTTGTACTTACCAAACAAAAAAAATGAACGATTTTTCTTTTCCCAGTACTAAAATCCGTGAACCAAACGAGGCTAAATAGTACCCCAGCAAATATTGAAAAGCAAGAAATATCAAAAAGCAAAATAAAATATCCGTCCATCCTCTCTAACAGGAATATAAACTTCAGCCTCACTCATTCAATCCACCAAAACTCCTTCACACACACACACACACACATTCCCTTCTCTTTTGTATGGCCATCGCCATTTGTTCATCATCATCAACATCAATATCACCCCATTCGCCAACTCTCCCTACTGTTTCCGTCTCCTCTCTCAAACCCAAAACCCCCAGCCATAGTCACCCCTCTCCTTTAAAATCATCCTTAAATTTGCCCTCCTACAATGCTCTAGCACTTGCTGAGGCTTCTACATATGAGATAGAAAAGGATTTGGGTCTGAGAGAAGGTAGGAATAATGGGTTAGAAAGAGAATGGGGAAGTGGGTCTAGAGAGAGGAGGAGGAGAAGAAGGAAGAAACTGGGGTTTGAAGAGATTGAGGGGGAAGATGAAAGGGTTTTATTGTTTAGGAATGCAAATTCGGGGCAGTACTTGACCACTAAAGAAGAAGCAGAGTATGCTCAGTATATTCAGGTATAATGCATTATTATATAATATGATAACAATACTGGATTGATTGTATCAATAGTTCTAGATTGATTTCTCAATCTTTTCATTTCTGATATAATATGATTGAGTAAAATATGTATGCCTCACTGCTAAAGGACCTCCCGGATCGGATCCCAGTTTCGAGTCTCACCTAAGTGCACGTCTTCAACTAATTGTGATTAAGGGGGCTTATAACTCAAGTTACTTAAGATTGATTTGTTTTGAGTGGTTGATAAGCTTATTCGATATCAACTCTGCAAGAGAAACATCCAAGGATTGATTAGTTATTTAAGGGGATTGTGTATTGTGCTCGACTCAACTTTGGTTCATAACTGACCATCACATTAAGACCACCTAAAAAGTAGGCTACTTGAATCCAAATCAATTTGTCTTAAAATTTTTCGAGTGATCGCGATTGATCATACACTGGGATGATAAAATGAAGGTATTTTGGTCAAATAAGTCGAGTAGAATAGCATAACCCAGTTGTGCCACATAAATCTTTCAAGCAGGACCCATTGATTTTATGCTCCATGTTCCAATTCTTTGTTCGAATAATATGAAGTTTGTTGTAAATGAACAGGAAGAAGCAAGGCTAGAAGCGGTGCAAAGAAGAATGAAGGAACTTAACGAGCATGAGCCAACCTCAAGTCAATGGGCCAAGGCTGTAGGGATGAGGGGTAGTAGTCTGGAGAAGGTTTTGTGTAATGGGAGAGAGTCGAAAGAAAGGATCCTTAAATGCTACAAGAGACTTGTTATCTCCATCGCTTCTTCTTATCAAGACAAAGGGTTAACATTGGAAGATCTTGTTCAGGTTTCTACACATTTTCCTATATCAATTGTATGAAATGTCAGTCTGGTTGGTATTAGAAATGATGAAAATCAACTGCATGCCTTTTGGTGCGCAGCTGGTTTCAAAAAAGTTGGAAAATGATTGACAACACTACTAACTTTCCATGGAATATAATTCTTTGGGTGGTGGGTGAGAAATTTTTTCCATGGAAAATAAGAGAAGGATGGAGAACATCTCACCAAATCACTCATCTCTTTTTCCAACTTCTCATAAAAGTTAATAGTTTTTTTAATAATTTTCCAACTTTTTATCAAACGGACTTGAAAGTAAATTACAATTTTATCATTTAGAATGCTAATTAAAACGTTGTCTTACATTTTCTTGTAAATCAAACCGTGCCATAGCCTATACAGGTAATCAAACAAAACCACCTGAGTGATAATTTCCCAAACATGATATAAAGTTTTTGTTTTTCGCTAATGCAGGAAGGAAGCATTGGACTTCTCCGTGGGGCCAAGAAATTTGATCCAGGTAGGGGATGTAAGATGTCGACATATGTTTACTGGTGGATTAGACAAGCTATCACGAGTGCCATAGCAAAAAAATCTAGGATTATCAGTTTACCGGTAAGAGATAGCTCCATTTATTAGCATATTATTCTTGAAGTTTATATATATATATTATGTATCAACTTGCTATCTAATAAGCAATCTTATGCATGATTAGATTGAATCACCTATCTAGTTTCATTTTTGTACAGTAATGCTACTAAATCCCATTTTTGTTCATGCCAAAAGTAGATCCTCAAATAAATTTGAACACGCAATGATTGTATCCAATGCAGATTTGTGGTTTGCATGCATTCTAGATTTGCTTGGTATTTTCTTTTTTTTGGGTATGAGCAGCATTACTTATTTTTAATGTGTTATATGGCATAATATCTCTGCTGAATGCTCGCTTTGGCATGAATTATTGTGAGTAAATATGGCCTCCATCCTAACGGGTGGGATGCTAACATTGATATTAATTGTTCTCGCCGTGCTCCCTGGAAATCAATTGCAAAAGTATGGAATTCTTTTGTGCAAAATATTAGACTTGTGGCGGGGAAGGGGGATAATATTCAATTCTGGGAAGACAAATGGATTGAGGACGTTCCTTTAAAAGAGTCTTTTCCTAGAATTTTTCGTCTTTCCAACAACCAAAATATGTCGATTGGTTCGGTTGTGTCTTGGTCTTCAAATAATACTTATTCTTGGGATCTTAGATTCTCTAGGAACTTCTATGGCAGGGAATTTGGGGAGTATTTATCACTACTCAACCTGATCCAAAATGTTAGTCTTAATCAAAGCATGCCTGACAAAAGGGTTTGGTCCACACATCTTTCTGGGGAGTTCTCATGTAAGTCTTTCTATGACTATCTTTCGAAAACACAATCATTAATCTTATTCCCACAATTCTATTTTATATGGAAGCGTAGGGTCCCTTCTAAGATCAAGGTGTTTGCTTGGCTAGTCTTGTTGGGTAGAGTGAATACATGCGACTTAATCCAAAGGCGGAGACCGTATATGTGTTTGTCCCCCTCATGGTGCACATTATGTAGGGAAAGTGGATAGGACATTGACCATATTTTAATCCACTGCTAGTTTGCTCAAGATTTGTGAATTAAAATGTTTGTTCTGTTTGGATTAGTGGGTGCTCTTCCGAAAAGATGGGTGGATGTTATTGCAATTAAGTGGTCATTCAAGCAAACCGGTAGTATAGCTAAATGCATTTGGAGGCTTATGGTTTTGGCTATAGCCTGCTATAGCCTGGACAATATGGTCGAAATGAAATAGAAGAATTTTTGATGATAGATGCAGCTCTGTGGTAGAAGTGTGGAACCATAGTATATTTTTGGTTGGGTTATGGGCTAGAGCATTGAATGTCTTCAGTTCTGTTGACCGTTTCTTGTTTTCACTGGATTGTCATCGTCTTTTGTCATGATTTTGTAATGGGTTTGGTAGCGTTTTGATGTATTGTAGGCATAGGCTAGAATTCCGGTGGAAATCTCATTCACTGGCCTACACCTGCCATGATTGCATTATCTTTTTGAGTTTGAAATAAATTTTTTGTTTCTGATAAAAAAATAAAATATCTCTACTGAATGCTAAATTTCAATATTCTTGGTGCAGCTTGACCAATGTACTACAAAATGTGGGGAGAGGGTATTTTACTTTAACCTCACAAGGCAAAGGATTTGAACACTTCAGTTAGGACGATCACATGCTTCATTTTTTAGCTTAGAGCATGATTTTCTGTTAAATATATAATATATATACACTTACACACATATATACATACGTATCCTTTTACCAGTCAGTGCTCGTAACAACCCGGTTCTCCTCCAAAATGGCTAGCCCAAGTTGTTATTTATGTTCATTGAACCCACATATAAGCCAAGGACCTCCCCGTACGCAAATGGTTTCGGCTCGTAGCCAACTGCCACAAACCAATCCGGCTAGTTGTCAACCGAACAAACATAACCCACAATTCCACACATTCCCATGGTAGTGGGCCTAGGTCCGCTTTGATACCATATGTAACAACCTAGGTTTTTTTCTCTAAAATGGCTAGCCCAAGTTATTATTTAGGTTCATTGAACTCACATATAAGCTAAGGATCTCCCATTGCACTACTTGTGTGGGGTATGTAGGTAGTGACAGTGCTAGAGCAATAACACACCAGTACACCACAATAAAGTTTGTTGTGTTGGAAAAGTAGGATGATGGATCCCTGTATCACGGGTGTCCCAGGATCGCTAGGAGTCCAGATCAAATCAGTAGTTCCATATGAGTAAGTGAAGAGTTCAACCTATGGTTAATATGTTCGTTGGATCCACTAACTAGCACTGAGGCCTCTTAACATAACGCCCACATACTTCTCAAAGGGCCACAAAGTCGTATCAATATGTATCAGATACGGATACGCGTTCAATATATACCGGACACACATTTTAGAGATTCAGATACGCGAGGATACACTTAGGATACGCCATGGATATGCTTGGAATTTAGTTTGTAGTTTTAGAACGTAAATTAGAAGGTCAATTTGTACAACTAAAATATGGGGGAGGTCAACTTAAGACATTTTAAAACTTTTGGATTTATGAGAAGAAAATAATATTGTGGGATTGCGTGTTCCAAATATCAAACTATTCTCACAAATTTTGTGTTTTGGGAAACGCCTAAGAGAGCTTGCACTGGGGCTGCCTACTAAATAACACTATTAACTGTAGTATATTACTGTTTTTTTTTTTTTAATGTTTTATAAAATGTTTAACTAATCCCCAAACAATATTCTTATCCTACTTTTCCCAAAGAAAGAAACTTATCCGAATTGCGTATTTGTACCCGTGTTTCGTACATCTGACACTTGAATACTTGATCGCCTCTTCAGACTTGGAATGGGTGTTGCTTGAGCCTTAAATCTTAATAGCCTTATGCCTTTGTGTTTGTCTATACTTTATATACATAATAACACACCAATTGAACAAATTAATATGTTCTATCATCTAAGTTTGTCAGATAAATGACTAGCATGAAAGATAAAAAAAATATGCCATTCGCGTATTTGAAGAATAAATTTAACTTATTGCAAGTTATTTTTTGGAAGGTGAGGTTCTTAATTAGTGAATGCATGGTTAGCATGTGATGTATAGGGAAACATATGTGAGATGATACCAAAAATTGCCGAGGCCAACAATATCTTGACTAGAAGATTGCAAAGACCGCCGTCTCTCGATGAAATTGCGCAAGTTGTTAACATTGCTGTTGCAACTGTGAGACTGGTTTATCAAATAACCAGAGATCCAATTTCTCTAGATCAAGCAACAACAAATTGCATGAGCCTACAGGTATTTTTCTCTTCAACTTTTGCTTCTATTTCGAGTAATTGCTTCCAACAAATAATTTATTTATTATTGTTTTTGTATCACACATAGGCTGTCTTTGGTTCACTGAAAACACAAGGTAGTGGAAATTTGTTTCCAATGTAAAAAGTTTTCGGGCAAATGAAGTGTTTGCGCCTGTTTGGTTTGGTTGGTTGGTATCAGAAATGATGAAAATCAACTGCACTACTTTCGGTTGTGTGTTTTGTCAAAATGTGAGGAACACTTCAAAAACGAATTACTGTTTTTTCATTTGCAATGCCAACCAAACACGCCGTCCGTGTCCGTTTGGTTCAAAGCGGAAAGTATTTTCACCCTTTTACAAGTAAATTTTTTGTTCGTCTAAAACTATGAATAAATGCACACGCTGAGGGTGAACAAAACTCAAAGTCAAGGAGGTGAACATACTTTTTGCCATGTTACTTGTTTCACCTTGGTGAAAAATATTTCAACACAACCAAACGGGCCTTCATTTCAAAGTATGCGATGTAACCAAATATGCGAATGTGTTAAAAAAACCCCAAGTACTCACTAAGCACACTAATAACACATGATTTTCTCTCTAGGAACTAATCTCGTTACTTTCACAAAATAATTCCTAAAAAGTACAACTATTAGGATCAAATTTCTTTGACACGATTTTGTATTTTGTGGGTGTCAATTCTGATTGTAAGAATGAGTAATAATATCTCATTGCACGTGTCCTGTCGTGTTACTAGATTGTCTCTTGATGCATGTAAATCAGTAAATGGGTAAAACTAATATCTTTGAAATCATTTTTATTTTTTTATTTATTTTGTTAACTCTAGTCAAGAAGTAGAGTGGAAGTTTTATTAAGAAATGGTAGTGGGCTTACAAAAATGGGGGTAACCCCCCCAAGTTAACTGTCTGTAAGGGATTATTTAACTGCACTTGACGGGGTCCTTATCATGTCATTAGTGTTATTTTGTGTCTAAACTTGTTAGTCATTTTATGTTCGTGTTGTGTAAAAGAAAAAACACAATATTTTGTAGTTTGATTCATTTTGTTTCTATCGCATTGCAACCAAAAAAGACAAAAATCGCTAACTTTACGAAATTACAAGTTTCCCCAGAAAAATTTGGACCCAATATTGTCAGGAAAATTGTTGGTATGTCCCAGTCTAGCCCAGTAAGATATTGCCGTTTTGGGCCCGAGCACATATGTTAGCTTGCCTACGAAACTAGGGTGGTACCATTTTGTCATGTTCTGTCCAGTGCAGTGAGATATTATGATATTGTCTGTAGGCCCTAGTTCTCATGGTTTTGCTTTTCTCCACAAGGTTTCTTACTAATAAAAACTAGTGACCACATATATAGTGTGTAGCTTGCTAACATCAACATCAACATCAACATCAACTGCAGTCACACTGGGGAACATACAACAATCCTTGCACAATACAAGGGTTGATATAATTACTTTCCTCATTTTTCCACAATAGTGTCATACATTGATTTGAGTTTTTCACCATTTTTAGGAGATCATACCGGGGCCAGACGAAAGAAGACCAGAAACAATAGTGATGAAACAGCAGATGAAGCAAGAGTTGGAAAATCTTCTCAAAATTCTATGCGAAAGAGAAGCGTATATATTGAGATTACACTATGGACTCGACGGGATGACCCCTCAATCTTTTGATGAGATAGGAAGATTGTTAAAGCTTTCAAGAGAGAGAGTTCGACAAATCAACCGCATTGCAATATCGAAATTACGACATAGTATTGTGGTAGACAATTTCGAAGTGTATATGATTTAAATGTTTGTGTGCTGATGAAATAATCAGAAGTATAATAGTGCAAAATGAGTCAAGAGGAACTTTGTTGGGATATGGGTTGTGCAGAACGGATGTCGTGTATGGTCCAGGTTTAGGGTTGTGCATGTTCGGTTGACCGGATCGTTCACCTTGCGTTTGGACTGGACCGGTCACTTCGGTCTCAAAATAGTATGGACTGGATTGGACTGAATTAGAGGCTAAGACCAAACCAGTTTAAATGGTCCGGTTTTAGTCGGTCCAACCGGTTTGTACATTTTTGCTGAGCCCATTTTATTTGGGCTTATTGGCCACTTTTTTAACACTTAACCTATTTTTATTAGCCTATTTATTTGCCCATTTGTCAATAGATCATATTTTGCAACAATTCAGCTAATTTATCACAAAGTCTATGTTCACACAATCACACCATGTAATAAAATAAAACAGTGAGCCGGTGGTTATATGCGAAAAGGCAAAAAAAAACAGAAAAAAAGAGTTGCCAAAAAGAAGATTACAAAGAAAGAAAATATTTTATATATATTTTAAAAAATAAAAATTTAGGGTTAGGGAAGAAAAAGAGCTTATGTATATTTAAAAAGCCAACAAACCGAGTCGAACCACTTGTTTATTAGTTTACGGCTCTGTTGGGAAAATGCAAAAATTGAAGATTCAATTGAGTTTGAGCAGGTGGAATAGTCGGTTTGGGGAAATATCCCAAGTACGAGTAAGAGAGAAGTTTAGGCTCTTTTTTTTAATAAAAAATAAAATAATATTGGGTTTCAGGTTTTGATCTTTTGAGGTGTGGAAAACTGACCATAACCGAGTAGGCTAAAGATTATACATGTCATATTTTTGATTTTATAGTTTGGGGAACATATTTTTGGTAATATGATGTATATAATGTGCCGGATCTTTCACAAGATAAAACAAATAGGCCCATCAAATTAAATAGGCTCATCTGAAAATGTTGAGAATTAAATACATCCTATAAAGCACAAAATTAGAAGCAGACATCCCAAAACTAACGAACAAACTTGACAAAATGACCAGGTTGCACGATTTAAGCAAAACCGACTGACGTGGTTGTTTGGTCGAGACATAACACATACGATCAAAACCAAACTTACTTGGCTCGTGACTACCTCTAGTCAAATTTGTAGAACCGCTGACGAAGGAGGAGGATTTTAAGAAAACTAAAGCGTCAATGCATGGTTCGAAAATTGACCGCAATGGGAGTGAGGTGGTTGCTATACCACTCACAAAAACAACTTGACCCACCTCTAGTCAGTTTTTTTTAGACATATTTATTGGCTAAGTATGTTAGCAATGTGAATCCACTAAAAATATATTCAAACTGTTGATGTTAATTTCGAGATTGAGTTTGTTTCGTTTATAATTGTGTTAGGAGGTGTCAACTCTATTTTATGGTATATTCAAAAGAACACCATGTAAAAACAATTTATTCAATTAAATGTATTTAAAATGCATTACGTGAACACGTTAATGTTCACTTTTTATGCACATGAATTTATAATGAGAATGGTAAATGCATTCCTCTTGTAAGTAATAAGAGAGCGCAGATTTGAAATAGGATGCAGACTTGCACTTCCCCAAAAAAATGGGCTTTTAATCAGGCAGTAAGTCGTATTTTGTCACTACAAAACATGACGACAACAGTAAATTGATACTTTAGATTAACATGCGTCTGTAGTCCAACGGTTAGGATAATTGCCTTCCAAGCAATAGACCCGGGTTCGACTCCCGGCAGACGCAATTTATTTTTTTCAGTTCATTCATAGCAGGAGATTTTTACTTGATCAAGATTTGCTCTTCGGTTAATCATTGTCTGTGAAAGATAAACTAATAATATATGGTGTGAGAAATATTAAGTAGGTTGAACATATCCAATGAAGTGGTGAGTGGTCTACTAGTGAAAGTGAATTGAAGAAAGCAAAAAAAGGTTTTGTTTGTACCAAAACTATTGCTCGAATTCCCACCTTACCCCCTTCGCCTAATTCGAGTATTGATCCATTGCATATTTTCATGTATATATATATATATATATATTAAAGAATTTGTTTTTGAGTTCCTCTTTCACTTTTTTTTTCCTTCAAATTTAAATAGAATGATGGTCCCCACATCTTTTTTACAATCTTTTGAGACAATCAATGTACTAACTTTTCAAGATAAAAAATAACTCTTATATGGCTTAGTTTAACATTCTTATTTTCTTAAAAAGTATCAAATTGAGACTATTAATCTAAAACCGTGGAAATAATTCTTATCATTCAATTTGGCTTTTCCTTTTTGTCCTTTAATATTATTTGACAGAATATTAATAAAAGGAGTTGTGGATCCCTTCATCTTTTTATTGAATCTTTCAACAAAGAATAGTGATACACCAACCGGGTAATCTTATTGAATATTCTTATCGGCATGCACTATATGGTTGTTCCTTGGCAAGGTACAACTCGTATAATGCATCCAGTAAAAATAGACGATAAGATTACCGGCGAAAAAAACATTTTTCTTACATAAAATACAAGAGTCACAAGGTATTCTAAATCGAGCCATGGGTTTATTTAAACCATTGCTTTGTCGAAAAAGAAAAGGGCAAAACAACAAATTGCATTTTATATTTATGACTGGAAATGACCTTCGATAATTGAGCAATATCACATGCGCTAAATTAAGCGTTCAATACAGTCAGTCCCATAAAGTAGTAAGGGAGGGTTTGCTTCATTTCAATTGATACGAACAGGGCAACAGGATAAATAATATACATCTAGGATAAATTTCAACTCTCTTGAAGTCCAATCCCAAATTCCATGAACCAGCACAATAATTCAAACATTATATTCATATATGTCTAATATTACGTGTTTACGCAGAGTAATAATTCAAATATAAACAAGTCGCACGACCCAATTACCATTGTATATATATACACGAATGAAACGTCCAATGGCCACAAAGAATAAGAGACTTCTTGTGGGGTTATAAATGTTAGAATTGTTAGAATACCTTGGATTCCATTTTACCATTGGATCCTTTCTTCTCTTGGATCCCTTCTTTCATCTTTTATATTTATTTCTTTTCTCTCATTGTCATAATTAGTTTCTCTCCTTTGTAATAGTATATATTAGTTAGTTTTGTATTGTAAACTTAAGATTGTAATAGCAATGTAACCCATTTGGGATTCTTGTAGTTCATTAATATAATCTTTCTATTTTATGTTGTATAATTTAACATGGTATCAGAGGAATTCGATTTTCTCACCTAGATTTTTTTGGGTTCTACCTTTTCCGGCGGCGGCCTTTTGCCGCTTGCCCAGTTAACCATCAAAGAGGTTCTCCGGTGCGCGGAGCCCCCAATCAGTGCTACCACCAAATCACACACATATATGTATTTATATATGTCCAATCAGTCCTTGGCTCCTCCAACTTCAGTTTTTCTCCGTACCCAGATCCATATTCTGAATTTTTTTTTTCAAACGCCGGCCTTCCTCCATACCAGATCCGGTCCACCGAACACCGGCGCCACCCTCCTTGCCGTCGGCGTTCACCTCTCCTTCGCCAACGTTGCCCCTCAACAAGATCGCGTCAAAGCTCGCAACGACTTCGTCATTAGTATATATATATATATTCTGACTCTATCCATTCTGCTTTGGTTGTTTGATTGGACCATTTTAATGCCAACTACAATACCCATTACTCACACTTACACCTGCCTCACTGATTGAGGGACCAAATGCTCCGTTGTTTGAGGCCATCACCGACAACAAAATGAAGAATCCAGCTCTTCCTACAGGTACTATCAAAACCCCAGATGCTGAGTCCGAACACCCGACCCGGATCCAACTACCCACCAAGCAGACCTTACCGTCGACCAACGGCGTGCTCAAGCACCACCACCACCAGCAGCAGAATCCACTACCCAAGAATCCACTTCATCCTTTCATCTTACGCACCCGTAATCTCAGCCAAGAAAGCATACCACGAGCAACTCTCAGTTGCCGAAATTACCAACAGTGCATTTGAGCCCTCATCCATGATGGCCAAGTGTGATCCCCGCCATGGCAAATACATGGCGTGCTGCCTCATGTACCGTGGTGATCTGGCCAAGGTGCAGAGAGCTGTTTGTATGATACCCAACTCAACCACCAAATCCTTTTTCGAATCCCAGAGATATTTTAGATTTTCCTTAGCCGGAGAATTCTCCCAACCGCCGGCAATTCTTTCCCGTCAATGACAACAACAGCCATGACACAAAACGTAACCTACTACTTAACAGACCACCCATCAATAATCACCTTCCGATGAAGCCACAACCAATCATGGGGCCCCACGCCACCTCCTCTGTCACCGCCAACTACTTTCTCCAGCGCCGGGGACTGCCATTCCGCAGCCCGCATCACACACCGCAACCATGTAACCCTTGCCGGACCACCACTAACCCCCACCATTACCACACTATACCCTACCATCATCCCAACTTCTCTCTCTCTCTCTCTCTCGCACTTCTGTCTTGTCCTCTGTCTGTGCTCATAAACAAATGTACAGACAACAAGATTTATTACCTCAATGAAATTGAAACCCATTTCTTGACATTCAGATTCACCCAAAAAAAAAAAAAGAGGCTCAAATGGAACCTTATATCGTCCTTCTCCTACTCCTCTGTCTTTTCTTCTCCACCGGAAAACCCGACCTAGTTTCCGACAGAGCTGCCCTCCTCTCCCTCCGTAAATCTGTGTGCGCGTTGTTCTGCTCTTAGCCTCTCACTCTCTCTCAGTCAGTTTTTCTTTTAGGTTTAAAAACAAAAAAAATAAAAAATAAAAATGGCAGCTTTAATTATTTTGCTGGTTTAAAGGAAAAGCAACAATCAGCTTTAATTATGTAGGCTGGTGCTACAGCTGCAAGATCACTCAAATCGGTGCTTTAGGGGATTTTGCTTTTTTTTATCCAAAAAAAAAATAAAATAAAAAAAAAAAATGTTTCTGTTGGACTCCCAGAAGTTTTTTTCTTCTTCTTTATCTTTCCATTATCTCTCTTCAAACTCAAGTTGGTTTCTTCGTACCATCTTGAGTTTGAGAGGGGGTGTTAGAATTGTTAGAATACCTTGGATTCCATTTTACCATTGGATCCTTTCTTCTCTTGGATCCATTCTTTCATCTTTTATATTTATTTCTTTTCTCTCATTGTCATAATTAGTTTCTCTCCTTTGTAATAGTATATATTAGTTAGTTTTGTATTGTAAACTTAAGATTGTAATAGCAATGTAACCCATTTGGGATTCTTGTAGTTCATTAATATAATCTTTCTATTTTATGTTGTATAATTTAACATTGCACTACAATAAATAAAAGTTATATGTGTGTTCCTCCCTCTGATACCACACCAACAAAAACCTTCATCTCCTCTCGAAAACTACCTAAAACATTGCCCAAACCAATCACCCACCTGCCATTACCTTCGTCTGATCCAGACGAACCCAACCGCACCAAAATCATCCCGAAACACCCACAGACGCGCCCTCACGCGCTCCGCGAAGAAAACTGCAGACGCCTCCAAACCCAATCGCGCCTTCTACGCGCAACTGGTCACGCTCCGCACGCTCCACACGCGCGCGTAATATCCACACTCCTACGCGCCCCCACGCGCACACGCGTGATTATCACTCTCCCACGCGCTCCACTCATTTCACGCGCCCACGCGCATCTTACCCGCGCGTGATTATCACGCGCCCCACGCGCGTCTCCTAACGCCGTTACTGCAGCTTACTCCCGCCGTTAGTTTTTTAACGGCAGTCCATTAACGCCGTTAACTCACTGTTCAAAAAAAAAAAAAAAAAAAAAAAAGCTCGGTGCCTCGGTTAGTACCTACGGGCACATCTTGACCGACATCTTTTCAAAATGCTCCGACCTCGAAATTCGTAATTCAAATTTCGAGATCGGCGCCTTTAATCCTTTCACCAGCTTCCTGTCATCATCAACTGCCGCCTGCCCACTTCCTAAGGCACCACTACCAACAAGCAGATCTACTCTCCCACCATTAAAATCAAAAAGCACCATCCTCACTGCAAATCACCCATTCAAATCCAATACAAACAGCCATGTCGATCAGCATCCGCCAGCGAGGTACTCCATGTCCTGCCTGCTCTTTTCGCCGCAGAGCTTGTCCTCCTTCTTGTGAATCAGTTAAAATCTTTCGAAATGCGTATAATCGTCGAGATTATCACACAATCTTTTCAGTTTTCGGGGTAAAAAAGTGTTGAATTCTTTTTACAACACGTACCGGATCACAAACATCGTGAAACTCTCGATTCGTTTCTCTTTGAAGCTACGGCAAGAATCCTAAATCCTGCCGGTGGATGCGCTGCCCTCCTTACCTCTCTTGATCAAAAGCTTGAGGCTCTGCAGTCACGAATGACGGCGTTAGAGGCTCGACTGGGCAGCAAGTCTCCCAGGGTTAATCAGTCATTTTCCTTTGCTCCTCCTACAAGTTCCTTACACTATACCCCGTCACACTCAATACCTCCTCACTCACCCTCTAGTATGCCTCTCTCACAAGACACAGTGTAACAATGTAACCCCTTGTGGAATTCTTGTTCATTAATACAATTTCTCCATTTCAATGTTGAAATGGAGAAATTGTATTAATGAACAAGAATTCCACAAGGGGTTACATTGTTACACTGTGTCTTGACCATTTACCAGGGATCTATGCCCATTTATATACAAGAATGAAGAAACAGAACATGAATGATTATAAGAAATAAAGAGGAGAACACTATAATTACTATTACATGAATAAAGCAAATAAAATGTATAGAGATAGCATCCAGGGAGACAATAGCATAGAAAGGGAATAAAGCAGCATAGAGAGGAATCAGAGGAATCATCTCCTAACACCCCCCCTCAAGCTGAAGGAGGCTCTTAGGGATCCGAAGCTTGGATGCGAGAAATTGGAATTTGGTTTTGGTTGTTCGACGTGTTTGATGATTGACCGGCAAAAGGAACGGCGGTAACGAAAATAACAGGAGCCGACGGAACGGCGATGACGGGAGCCGACGGAACGGCGAGGTCCGGTGTAGAATTTTCGGAGGAAATAAAAACTTGATCTGAATACGCGAGCAGTACGTATAACAGGTGGGGTCAGGTGGATCTGGAATGCGCGCGAAAGCGCTGGATTTGGACTCGCCCGAAGGCGATGGATCTGGATTCGCCCGTAGGCGACCCAAAAGGTCGGTTTGAATTTGTGGTCTATGAGATACGGAGGTGAAAGGGTAGATTGGACAGGGAGAGGAGGAAGGGAACACACATTATTGAGATAAAAAAGAGAAAGGCGATGGATTCTGAGAATCATCAGCACCAAAATTCAAGATAGCAGGGAAGTTAGAAGCAGAGAGCGAATTGTATCTTATATCTCCTAAGGCAGTCCAATCCGGAGTCATTGATCCGGCAACCTCCGCAATAGAACTAATTTGAGGAGACCCCTTTGAGAAACCATCCAAAGCAACTTGATAATCTGACAGAGTCGGATATGGCGGCATATCCACTGCTGTCAGAGGATCCCCGTGTTCTGAAAGATTCACGGTCGGTAGACGGATATCAGGGGTTGACGAGAGGAGCTTTAAAAAACTTTTGTAGTGAGGATGCTCCAACAAATCCTCCTGGGTCGGAAGAACCCAAGGTTCTAGAGGATTCTCTGAGGGGCCAGATGGAGAAGAGGAGCCGGGTGGAGAGGCAAAGGAGCCGGATGGGTTGGCCCTTTTGGAGCCGGATGGGGAGGCAAATGACCTGGAGGCTGGAGATTTCTCCGGCAGTTTTCCGGTCGAACGGTGGCGGCGTCGACCAGACAATGGTGTAGTCCGGTACATAGTACACTTGTCTGGTGAGAGAGGCGTACTAGAGGGTGAGTGAGGAGGTATTGAGTGTGACGGGGTATAGTGTAAGGAACTTGTAGGAGGAGCAAAGGAAAATGACTGATTAACCCTGGGAGACTTGCTGCCCAGTCGAGCCTCTAACGCCGTCATTCGTGACTGCAGAGCCTCAAGCTTTTGATCAAGAGAGGTAAGGAGGGCAGCGCATCCACCAGCAGGATTTAGGATTCTTGCCGTAGCTTCAAAGAGAAACGAATCGAGAGTTTCACGATGTTTGTGATCCGGTACGTGTTGTAAAAAGAATTCAACACTTTTTACCCCGAAAACTGAAAAGATTGTGTGATAATCTCGACGATTATACGCATTTCGAAAGATTTTAACTGATTCACAAGAAGGAGGACAAGCTCTGTGGCGAAAAGAGCAGGCAGGACATGGAGTACCTCGCTGGCGGATGCTGATCGACATGGTTGTTTGTATTGGATTTGAATGGGTGATTTGCAGTGAGGATGGTGCTTTTTGATTTTAATGGTAGGAGAGTAGATCTGCTTGTTGGTAGTGGTGCCTTAGGAAGTGGGCAGGCGGCAGTTGATGATGGCAGGAAGCTGGTGAAAGGATTAAAGGCGCCGATCTCGAAATTTGAATTACGAATTTCGAGGTCGGAGCATTTTGAAAAGATGTCGGTCAAGATGTGCCCGTAGGTACTAACCGAGGCACCGAGCTTTTTTTTTTTTTTTTTTTTTTGAACAGTGAGTTAACGGCGTTAATGGACTGCCGTTAAAAAACTAACGGCGGGAGTAAGCTGCAGTAACGGCGTTAGGAGACGCGCGTGGGGAGCGTGAAGCGTGTGGGCGCGTGATAATCACGCGCGGGTAAGATGCGCGTGGGCGCGTGAAATGAGTGGAGTGCGTGGGAGAGTGATAATCACGCGCTGGTACACGCGTGTGCGCGTGGGGGCGCGTAGGAGTGTGGATATTACGCGCGCGTGTGGAGCGTGCGGAGCGTGACCAGTTGCGCGTAGAAGGCGCGATTGGGTTTGGAGGCGTCTGCAGTTTTCTTCGCGGAGCGCGTGAGGGCGCGTCTGTGGGTGTTTCGGGATGATTTTGGTGCGGTTGGGTTCGTCTGGATCAGACGAAGGTAATGGCAGGTGGGTGATTGGTTTGGGCAATGTTTTAGGTAGTTTTCGAGAGGAGATGAAGGTTTTTGTTGGTGTGGTATCTGCTGTGTGTTTGAGGAGATGAAGGATTGCTGATAGGAGGAAGCGGGGCCTCCACCTTCGGAAGCTGAGACGGTGGTGGACTGCGCGGTTGTGGACGGTGGCGGCAGCGCGGTTGGTTTGAAGGTCCGGCGGACGACGATAAACCTCCCTCTGATACCATGATAAATTATACAACATTGAAATGGAGAAATTGTATTAATGAACAAGAATTCCACAAGGGGTTACATTGTTACACTGTGTCTTGACCATTTACCAGGGATCTATGCCCATATATATACAAGAATGAAGAAACAGAACATGAATGATTATAAGAAATAAAGAGGAGAACACTATAATTACTATTACATGAATAAAGCAAATAAAATGTATAGAGATAGCATCCAGGGAGACAATAGCATAGAAAGGGAATAAAGCAGCATAGAGAGGAATCAGAGGAATCATCTCCTAACAATAAACATGTATTCTCAGCTGTAGGATATTAACATTTAAGTATTCTACATGATTTATCTGAAATTTATATATCATGGTCAGTTTTGTGAAGATTATGAAGAATGTACAGAGAAGCGGAAGACAAGAAAATACATACAGAATAGCTCAGCAGATCCACGCCAGTGGCTATAGTCACCATTTTGCTCCTCTCGAACATCTTTACGAGAAGAATCATTACAATTACGTGTCCGACCTTCGTCTTCAGTTCATCGAGAGAGCTTATTTTCATCCATTGAGGCCTCTCCTGTCCAAGCAAATAAGACCATTTCCGTGAGATGCAAGTAAATGACAAGAGATCTCAGGTTTGAGTCTCACCAAGGAGGGGTTTGGATGGGTTTTCGTTATTTCTAGTTAGAGGGAGAGACTTAGCTACACCTCCCTTTTTGAAAAAAAAATAAAAATGTAAATGACAAAAGAAGAGAAGAGAAGATAGGTAAATGAATCTCTCTCTCTCTCTCACACACACACACAAGCAGAATTGTTGCATTAACAAAGCCATTTCTAGGGTCCAACCACTCCAAGTGCTAGTGGTGCACATATATATTAGTATTGAGAAAACTAGGCCATCATCCCCCACGGAACTTAAATTTGATAAGATATCACACACACACACATACTAGCTGATGCCCGCGTCTATGACATGGATGCAAATTAGACACATGTGTCATGCTTACTACACATCTCATTCATCGTGCTTTGTAGCTTGCCCTGTTTTCAAGTTTTATAATGTATACAACAATTATTCAAATATAAAATACTGTTTGGTTACTATATCCATAAAGCCTTTGACTGTGTAAATTGACAACTTTTTTCACAGGAGATTAAAAAAGCGGCATGAGAGTTGTAAGACAAGAAAGAGAGAGTAGCTAGCGGTTATAAAGTGAGACCAACTTAGTTTTGACTTTTGTTCCAGTCAGCAAAAGTTTCAAAGGAAGATTGAAAATCATTCCTCGTACATTACTCCCTCTGTCCCAAATTAAAAATGCATTGCTTAACTTTCACAATTTTTTTAAGATGCACTAATTTTCATCATAATCTATCGTAGAGAATTAAACCTATTTAGTATTATGAAATTTGGTTCATTATATCTCAAAAAAGGAATTGCTTAGCTGGACTCTTAATTTTGAACGTTAAAAAATATGGAATAATTTGGAAAAGACGAAGTGTTATTAAAACTCACCATGTAATCAATTTAAGTAGCTAGTAAGATTAGTCGAGTTTTATTGACATATATGCGGTAAAATTCAACCCTCTTCATTTTCATTCTAATAAATTTAACTCATGTGACACTGTGACACAACCTTGCGTCCACTGTCTAGAATTTTGATGTGGATATATGTAGTGTATTTTGTATAGGCCTAGTTAGTTTAAAATTAGATGTTCAGAGTTTGACACATAGTTTCGGCCTAAAAGAGTCCTCGTTAAAGCATATACCATCCATCAAAATCTAAGTCATCCAATGCTAAAGGAACAATCCAGATTTATTACTCTACTCTAGAATGATCCAGTATATTCGTATATGTTAACGTACTAAAACATGGTTTTCTCATTTAATTACAATTTCCAGGACATTGCCAAAATGGCAAGAGGATATGAAAGCATATAAACCATGGTACAACCCGAGATGAAATTTAACAGAAAGAAGAGACATATTACCTTTAAAGCGAACATCCCAAACAAGGAAGATCCCTTGAGGGCACGATCCTCCGAGGGATGAGAATCAACGGGCACATTGCTGATAAATAATCCATATAAGCCCATACCGAAAATCAACATCACAGTCCCGGCTAGATATACATCTGCACTACGATGAGAATTCAATATCAATATCAGCATCAAAAATTGAAAGCTCTCAATGGAAGAAAAAAGTTGGATGGATTTACTAACACTTTTTATCAGGTTGAAATGATTAACAAAGGAGAACACCCGTTTGAGAGAGAGAGAAAAGTTATTGTTCACTATCAACCTTTTCACTTCCTTTTGTTTTGAAAATTATTTTCGCGTTTGAATTACAAAAAATATTTGTTTAATGAACTCTTGAGCTCCGTTGATTAAAAAAATGGAAGGATAAAAAAGAGAGTAGATTTTTGTGAGAAATTTGAAAATAAGTGGTGAGATATCTCCATCTCATGCTCCTTTTTATGATTAGATTTGTGAAAAAAAATTCTTCCTCGTCAACCAAAGAATTAATTTTCATGAAAAAAAAGAAGCCAAAAACTACGAGAACATCTCACATCCCTCGACTCATTTTCCAACTTCTCACACAAATCAATTGTTTTTTCTATCATTTCCATCTTATTTTCAAAAGGAGCCTTAATTAATGTCCTTTCTAGAGGTAAAGTTAGATTTTTGTAACATTATATTTTCAAAATATAAGTAAACAAAATCAGCCGCCTAACCTAGCATAGCTTTTTCGTCCCCACCCAGGTGCTACGCCCCCCTTCCTACCAGCGGACTTCCGCATAGCGCTTTTTAGAACGTTAAAAAGTTAAAAAAAGAATAAGAATCGTTTATTTGATTGCATTGACAAATTAATCTAAAACAATATGCCTTCTAGATCATTCATAATTCTTTTAAATAAATTTAGTTACTCAAAGACCAGATCACTTGTTAACAATACTAGAAGTATGTAAGAGGTGCAGCAAAATATTAATGGTATGTTGAACGACTCTTGTGCATTTTGAGATGATTGTTCAATTCTTATCTAATAATTGTTTCATCGGAACATAAAATAAAATAAAATGAGTGATTTTCACTTGGGTGCCTCACTAATGGTCAAAATTCGACTATTGGTACCACTTCATTTTTTTAAGACTTGGTACCTTTTTGCAGTCTGACTACCACGTGAAGTACGTTCTTGACAAGGTGAATGCATTATACAATTGCGAAGGTAGGAGTTTTCTTAACGGATTTTGTCATAAACTCACCAATAGCTTCAACTAAACGCAGAACCATCTGTCCCGTGTGTACTCCTTTGGAACAGCTTGACCAGTAAATTTTGTATGCATCAACTATGTAAACGCAACCCTGAAAATCTAAAGCCGTTAGTGTGATCAAATCCACTCTGAATTAGACGTAGCAAACACAAATACATTTAATAGAAAGTCTACATGTGGTCTAATATTCTTCCAACTGTGCCATAAGATTTTAGATTGAATCATAAATTCATATTTGCAATAGGCAGTCATTCAAAAACCAAAGTAACACGCCCTCCGTCTCATTTGAAAAGTCCCATTTCTTTTTCGAGACATGATCAATGTACCAAATCTCACAATTGAAAATTAATTATGTTCTTGACCATTTTTTCAGTTGGAATTGAATTATTGTTTTCAAAAAACGTAACTAACAATGGTCAAGAATACTATTTAGACTTATTAATGAAATCTTGTTTCTTATCAAAAAAAGGGTCAAGAATGCTACTTATTTTCTATTGTGAGATTTGGTACATTTATTATATCCCTGTTAGTAACCATCTCACCCAAAAGCTTAAGCTTTTAAGTAGTGGGCCAACAATGTATATCATACTCTTCAACACTCCCCCTCACGTGCGAGCCACTCGCACGTGGATAGACAAACGAAACCAAAGGCCAAACCGGCCAAACCAAAGGTGCATACTGCACAAACACAAAGGGGGAAACAAATGCAAGCGGGAGGATTCGAACCCGAGACCTTGCAGAACCTGAGCTCTGATACCATGTTAGTAACCATCTCACCCAAAAGCTTAAGCTTTTAAGTAGTGGGCCAACAATGTATATCATACTCTTCAACAATCCCTAAAATAAAAGGAAACGAGACTATTAATTTGAGACATCCTGAAATGGTATGTAGGACAATCATTTGAGGTGGAGGGAGTATAGAAGTCAAAGTGGGACCTTAATTTGAGATGGAGGAAATATTTGTCTACAAATAACATGGCAAACAAACATAATAGCAAATCACCTGTTCTACGATACTATCATTAGAAACCATCTCTCCTAAAAGCTTAAGCTGTTGGGAAGAGACTACATAGGAACAGGATAATGCAGAGAACATAACAGGAATAACAAATGAGGGATAGAGGTACCAATGCTTGAACCTTGGACCTTTTAGACAACCAAGCTCTGATACCATATTAGAAACCATTGTTCTCCCTTTGTTTCTACAGTATGCACTCTGTTGTGGTGGTGCGCTAGGTGCACCTTGGTTTAGGCTTGACGTGCAAGTGAGGGGAAGTGTTGGAGAGTGGATAAATTGTTGGCCCACTACCTAACAGCTTCAGCTTTTGTGGCAGATGGTTCCTAACAACTACTTGTAATGACAACACGTTAGTGATGCTTAGGCATTACCCAAGTACACACCTAGGACAAATTACTACGCTCGTGATAAATCACCCATTCTTACAGCACTAATTTGTGATCCCAGTGAATAACCCGTGCATATGGTACTACTTGTTAATATGACAAAATACTAGTGCTTAGCACATTACCAAATTACATGTGACAATGAGAAATTGGTCATGCCTGCAGCACTATAGTAAATTATCCATGCCTTTGAGGAGAGGGGTTGGCCTGGTGGTAGGCAATCTCCACCCTTGCCTTGAGGTCAAGGGTTTGACTCATGGGGGCCGGGGGTCTATTTGTTTGTAGGGTCAAGGGAGAGATTTAGACCACCCTTAATCTTTTTTTTTCTTTTTAAAAAAATAAATTATCCATGCCTACGACACTACACACAATTTAATATGTTTGCTAAACACTATCTTTAGTAAATCAAAATTTTAATTTTATTGAATTGTCAAATTATTTATTCTTCAGAATTTTGGGTACTTAGGCTCCGTTTGATTGCAAAGATGGAAAATGAAAATAAATTTAGTTAGTTTATGTAAAAAGATAGAAAATAAGGTGAGAGATGTTGCTCATTTTATGAGTACATATCCTCCATCCTTCTATATTTTTGGTGGAAAATTTTTACTCACCACCAAGCAAAGAAAATTTCTTCATGGAAAAACTTACAAATCATGAGGATATCACTTCTATCATTCAACTTATTTTCCATCTTTTCATCAAAACTAACTCAATTTATTTTCTTTTTCCACCTTGCAATCAAACATAGCCTTAAAAGTTAAAGCAATCTTAAAAAACAAAAACAGAAAAAAGTTTTCTAAAGCTTCAGCAAGTCAAACAGCCCTTAACATTTTGGAGGAAATCATTTTGAGGGAAATGATTTCGGCTATGGATTTAAAATCTTTACACAGTGGTTTGAACATTAAAGGAATCCTGCAAGAATTAGTTCCTTTTTCTCTTTTCATGCTATCTCTCTTCTCTCTACCCCTTCATCATTTTCCGCCAACATCCTAACTTTTTCTCTTTGACTAAATGTTTTATTTGAATTATAGTACATGCCATTGGGTGAAAGCAACTTGGACTTTTAGATCAGCAATATTTGTTTATTCTCAACCCCGAGATGGGAAGAAAACTACGACCTAGACCAAACTTATTTACTATAAAGAATTTTCCCAAATGAAACAAGAGAAAAACCAAGGCATAAGCAATATCGTTAAGTAAACCTAAAGCAACCTGATGACAAGATGTGGAAGCAGCATAATATAATTCTTTTGGGAAGTAAAAACAGCTGGATGAAGTTATTCTGTGGGACTTAATAGATATAGACATTGAAAACCTCTCTATGTGCTGAAACTTTCAAGTAGATAACAAAGAAACCAGTAGTACTATTAACCTTGCGTCCATTTCCTATTATAATAATATCAATGATGCATTATACAAAATCTACTGCTTAATTAAGGGTTCTACTTGTGAATGACAGTACATTTTATGTAGTTTCATTACCTCATGAACAATATATATGATCAGTGTGCTGAAAGTGCAGTGCACTATGCAGAGATAGAATTGTTCTTCTATTTGGTAATCAATTTTTTTTTTTAAAAAAAAATCAGTTATAGAAGACAACTAGTGAAATGAAGAGTCATCTATTCCTTTTTGGGATGTCCGAAAATAAGAGTCCAATTTCCTTTTCAGAATGTAATCAATGTACCAAAACTCAGGATAAGAAACAAGTTTTCTTCTAAACCATTGACAGTGATGAACTTAATGCGTTCTTTAAAAATGTAGTAATATTTAAACCTCAAAAATAGTTGCATATAAATCTAAAGAGACAAATCACTATAGATCTTCCTTTTCTCGTTATAATACTTCAAAAGAAAAGTAAAATGGGTGCAAGGAGAAATTACATTAAGGAAGCACAGCAAGGAACCAGCTAGTGAACCCGCAACAGCAAAAAGAGCCAAAAAGCGGAAGTCAAATATCACCTGCTTGGTAGCGGAAAAGCAAAATATGCATGTCAGTGAATTGGACTAATATCACAACATATTAACACCAAATCAAGCAAAAACATAGTAGTGTCCGATTTATGTAAATCAACTTGTATTTGACTAGATTTGTAGTCATAAGCTTCTCCAGGTCCCATGCTAGCAAAAATTATCTAATCAGTACACATCATCTACAATATGAAGAACTGAATAATTCAAAACGTAGGACAAGTCTATGTGACAGAAATCACAGTATGCTTGAAAAGTGAAATAACATGTTCAGCTTCAGCAAGTGGTATAAAAAATGCCTCTATAATAATTAACTCTAACTTTTCAACTGATATATATATATATAATAAATATCCTACTATACAATTATAGCTCCAAGAAAGAAAAAGTGTGGCACTATGCACTGACCTACCAATCCATTCATAAATTCAAAACAAAGGAAAAAACAAAAAACAAAATGAGTCAACAACCAACAAGATATTCTAGGAATAGTCTCAAAATAAGCAAATATTCTTTCCTTCCAAATTGATGACACTAATGAAATAAACAACTGTGGAAATGCAACGTGAAAACAGTGTACAAAGAAAATTTAAGTGCAGAAGCTTTCAATACACGTGTGAGGCTATTGGAAACAGATTGTAATAACAAATTTCTTGAAGTTCAGTCTTATATCCAACTTTTGTCCTGCCATAACATTTTCTTTTACTTAATTTTAGAGGGCTGCTTTTTCATAACCATTTTATACGCAGCCCCATATTGGTGTCAATATCTTGACCGCATCATAGGATTTGTCTACTCTTTCCCTAACTTTTAAAAGAAGAGTTCTGGACTAGAATTATAGGTAACAAATTAGGATTAACTACTGTTGAGATTTGTATATTCTATTTATAGCATGTATATATTTAGGATATATTTAGAGAATCCTTATTAGAAGGAAACTCCTTAATATACTAGGTCTCTCTCTTGTATATATATATTTGGTACCTTTCTACTCAATAATATAACATTCCTCACATTTTCATATGGTATCAGAGGATTTGATCCTCATATAGTAATCAAACCCTAGCCACTTCACATAGTAACCAAACCCTAGCCGCTGTGTTTCTATTCCAGCGTGTAAACCCTAGCCGCTGTGTTTCTATCCCAGCGTGTAAACCCTAGCCGTCGCGATCCAAAAAAAAAACAAAGCTACTGTTCACGCGAACTGTTCATCCATACTGTTCACGCGTTACTGTTCACGCATACTGTTCATCAGTTACTGTTCACGCGTTCAAATCCATTTTTTTCCCGATCGTCTTTCTAAGATCTGTGTTCTAGCATATTTCTAATCTATTCCCAGCACTAGTTTGGTGGTATTTTGGCTTATACTACAAGACTCTAATGGGTACTCCAAGCAAAGAATCAATCCTTACGCTTTCGGTATCTGCCACTAAATATGCTGAGTTTCTGCAATTCCAAGAGAACAAGAGGTCCATCTCCAATGCTTATGTAAATCAAACTGGTAACCCTATTGCCTGTATTTCTCAATCATCATCTCTTGGATCTTGGGTTCTTGATTCTGGTGCTTCTAACCATATGTCTGGTAACAAAAATTTGTTCTCTTCTATTACTTATTCTGATTCATTGTCTACTATTACCTTAGCCGATGGCTCTCAAACAAAAGTTAAAGGCATTGGACAAGCCAAACCCTTGCGTACCTTGTCTTTAAATTATGTTCTTTTTGTGCCTGGATGTCCTTTCAATTTGATTTCAGTTAGCAAATTAACCCAAACCTTGCCTTATTCTGTTACCTTTGTTGCTAATTCGGTTCTTGTGCAGGAGCAGAGTACTGGGAAGTTAATTGGAGTAGGACATAAGTACCGTGGTCTATACTACCTCACCCTACCATCAACCCCTGTAGCCTGTGTTGCTAGTGATCCACCTGCACTCCTTCACCAGCGTTTAGGCCATCCAAACCTACAAAAACTACAAAAGATGGTGCCGAGTCTTTCTCGTGTGTCATCTTTAGAGTGTGAGTCTTGTCAGTTAGGAAAATACATTCGTAATTCCTTTCCCAGTCGTGTTAATAAACAAGCAGATTCACCTTTTTCTCTAGTTTATTCTAATGTATGGGGTCCTAGTCGTGTCAAGACAACTTTGGGTTTTCAATATTTTGTCACTTTTGTTGATGATTTTTCCCAATGCACTTGGTTATTTTTAATGAAAAATCGTTCCGAGCTATTCTCCATCTTTCAAACATTTTGCTCAGAAATTAAAACCCAATTTGGCACCACTATTCGTACTTTCCGCAGTGATAATGCATGAGAATATTTTTCTGCCCCCTTCCAATCCTTTATGACTTCTGGTGGCATACTTCACCAATCTTCTTGTGCTCATACTCCTCAACAAAATGGAGTGGCTGAACGAAAAAATAGATACTTGATTGAAACTGCTCGTACTCTCCTTATTCACAATCATGTTCCACAACGTTTTTGGGGCGACGCAGTCCTCACCGCTTGCTATTTAATTAATAGGATGCCATCCTCAGTTTTGGAAACTCAGGTACCTCATTCTTTGTTATTTCCCACCAGCCTCTCTATTCTGTCCACCCCCGTGTCTTTGGCTGCACTTGTTTTATTCATGACCTCACTCCTGGGAAAGATAAGTTACATGCCAAATCTCTCAAATATATCTTTTTGGGGGTATTCTTGCTTACAAAAGGGTTATCGTTGTTTTTCCCCAGACCTTAAACGATATCTTGTTTCCGCAGCCGTCACTTTCTTTGAGACAACACCCTTCTTTCCTTCTTCAGAGAGTGCTACGTGTCCTATGGATATTAGTGAGTCCCCCATATTAACCGCAAATCCTATTCCACAAGTTGTGTGCTTTCCTAATCCTGTGGTTCCTGCTGCGACCTCGCCATCTCCTATACTTACCTATCATCGCCGACCTCAATCTACATCTGTTGAGAACCCCACCACCGAGCCTACTACTGAGACTATATCCGAGCCCATCCCCCCATCACCGGATCCACCGGCCTCATCACCTACTCCAGTTACGCCTCCGGTTTCGGCTCCTGACTTGGATCTTCTTATTGCCGAACGCAAAGGTATTCGTTTTACTCGTAACCCTCATCCCATTTATAATTTTGTGAGTTATCATCGTTTATCTCCACAATATACTGTATTTGTATCGTCTTTGTCTCATGTTTCTACACCTAAAAATGTAGGAGCCGCACTTTCTGATCCGGGTTGGCGTCAGGCTATAGTTGATGAGATGTCAGCCTTGCATTCGAGTGGCACATGGGACCTCGTGCCTCTTCCTCCTGGTAAATCAACAGTGGGTTGTCGTTGGATTTACACTGTCAAAGTTGGGCCCGATGGAAATGTTGATCGTTTGAAAGCCCGATTAGTTGCAAAAGGGTATACCCAGATCCATGGGCTTGATTATGGTGATACGTTCTCTCCGGTGGCTAAGATGTCTTCTGTTCGTCTATTTCTCTTTATGGCAGCCATTCGTCACTTGCCCCTTTATCAATTGGATATTAAGAATGCTTTTATGCATGGCGAATTACAGGAAGAGGTTTATATGGAGCAACCGCTTGGGTTTGTTGCTCAGGGGGAGTCTAACCTGGTGTGTCGCCTTCGTCGTTCTCTTTATGGTCTAAAGCAATCCCCACGGGCGTGGTTTGGACGTTTTAGTTCGATTGTCCTTCAGTTTGGTATGGTTCGTAGTAAGGCTGATCACTCTGTCTTTTACTCCCATTCGTCTTCTGACAAATGCATCTACTTGGTCGTTTATGTGGATGACATCGTTATTACGGGAAATGATCAAGAAGGCATACAGAGACTTAAGCAGCATCTATTTCACCACTTTCAGACTAAAGATTTGGGAAAACTCAAATATTTTTTGGGAATAGAAGTTACTCAATCCCGACAGGGAATTCTCATCTCTCAGCGGAAGTATGCCTTAGATATCTTAGAAGAAACTGGCATGACAAATTGTAAACCGGTAGAGACTCCGATGGATCCAAATGTCAAACTTTTACCTAATCAGGGGGAGCCGTCATCAGACCCTAGTAAGTACAGGAGACTCGTTGGGAAACTCAACTACCTCACCGTGACACGTCCTGATATCGCGTTCTCGATGAGTGTACTCAGTCAGTTCCTAAATGCCCCGTGTGATATTCATTGGGAGGCAGCTGTTCGTATTTTAAAATACATAAAGAAGGCACCAGGCAAAGGTCTTCTTTATGAAAGTAGAGGCTACACTGAGGTCGTTGGCTACTCCGATGCTGATTGGGCAGGCTGCCCACATGATAGACGTTCGACCAGTGGGTACTGTATCTTTGTTGGAGGAAATTTGGTCTCATGGAAAAGCAAGAAACAATCAGTTGTTTCTCTATCTACCGCTGAGGCGGAATATCGAGCAATGGCCAAAGCAACGTGTGAGCTGATTTGGATGAAACAATTATTACAGGAGCTGAAGTTCTTCAAGATTCAACAAATGAAATTAATGTGCGATAACCAAGCAGCTCTCCACATTGCCTCCAATCCAGTCTTTCATGAGAGGACTAAACATATCGAGATTGACTGCCACTTTATTAGAGAGAAAATTCTTTCAAGGGAGGTAACAACGAGCTACGTGAAATCGAATGATCAATTAGCTGATATCTTTACAAAGTCTCTCGGTGGCCCTCGAGTCAATTACATTTGTAACAAGCTTGGAACCTACAACTTATACGCTCCAGCTTGAGGGGGAGTGTTGAGATTTGTATATTCTATTTATAGCATGTGTATATTTAGGATATATTTAGAGAATCCTTATTAAAAGGAAACTCCTTAATATACTAGGTCTCTCTCTTGTATATATATATTTGGTACCTTTCTACTCAATAATATAACATTCCTCACATTTTCACAACTACATTTTAGTACATTGTACTTACACCCATTTTCCATTCGATACATTGTACTTTTTTTTTCCTCAAATATAGCAACCTCTTCTTGTTTGTTTACAATCAGTACATCCGTTATCTAAGCATTTTAACACCGTGAAGCAAAGATAACATGGCATCCCATTTGGCATTTTAACTTGCCAACAAAGCAGCCATGTCGGATACAATCAGATAAAGAAAAAAATTTAAAATTTAAAATGGAAAAGGCAAAGAACCCTAATTACCTCTCATCTTCTTCCCTTCTCTTCTCCTTTTTCCCAAAAAACCCTAATCTTCATCCGGCCACTACCTCCTGCCACCATCTCTGACCACCAACCCTTCTTGCCGCCTTCACCATTACCATCTCCACCCCTCTCTTTAAACCCTTCCCATTTCTCTCTTATCCCCACCACATTAAACCCTTCTATCCCTTCATTAACACTGTCTTCCCTTTCTTCCACCAACATCATTCTACCATTTTCCCACTGCCACCACCATCTCTCCATCGCTGCCGTTGCCGGCAAAGTCAAACTTTCTCATTCATAAATCAAACCAAAGAGATAAACCCACAAATGAAATCATAAGAAAAATCCTACTTCAATTAACCCACAAATTGAACTAGAGAGATAAACCCAAATTGACAAGCTAATTGAACTAAAGAAACGAGATATGTTCTTCCATTTGCTTTTCACTTTAATTTCAGATAATAATTGAAATGAAACAAACATATTGATTTGAAATCAAATTAAAGAAAACCTCCGAATTTCTGGAGAAGTCCGTGTTATATATATATGGATATGTATATATTCAACCTAAACACCAAAACAGAGCAGCATACAGAAAGAGAGAGATTCAAGCCTTCAGGAGATCACTACGGCAATAGGGTGTTTTGATTGGGTGAATTTGGTTTGATTCCGGTGTGCGTATGATTTGGGCCTTTGGGGGTATATATATAGAAAGAGAGACAATGCAAGAAAACAACAAATCTCAGTCTCTCTTTCGATTTAGGATTTAGGGTTTCTTTGCCTTTTCCATTTTAATTTTTCTATTTTTTTCTTTATTTGACTGTGTATCTGACATGGCTGCTTTGTTGGCAAGTTAAAATGCCAAATGAGATGCCACATCATCTTTCCTTAACGGTGTTAAAATGCTTAGATAACGGATGTACCGATTGCAAACAAACAAGAAGAAGGTTGCTATATTTGAAAAAAAAAGGTACAATGTATCGAATGGAAAATTGGTGTAAGTACAATGTACTAAAATGTAGTTAATCCAACAAATTATAGATGTTCAAATCTGTCCCACCTATAGAATTTGTAGCTAGAATTCCATTGGCCTCTTATTTAGAAGTGGGGAAAGTTGGAGGATTAGTAAAGAACACATAGTCCCCTAGTTTCATTCATGTTTAGTGCTTTTCAAGAATCCTAGATTGGTAAATTCATATATAAATATTCATATCTCGTGGAAGAGCTTGAATCACAGGATGGCAGGTCTCCTAAATCTGAAATTTATATTTGAAATTACCAATTTTCCATTCCAGGAAAACATAACTTCAACCAAACAAGCACTTTATGTAATGGCAAAAGGATTTCTTCACTACGCCTTAAAGTGTTTTCTCACAATCTTGGGGCGGATACTTGGCTTGCTTTCCCTAAATGAAATTGGTGGCCAAAAGGCAACTGATACCAGTGCAATTGCCACCCACAAAGTCTGTCGATTACAGTTTGATCTTCACCATAAAAGATTGGTTATCTGGGTGTCATTACCAAAGCTACTTGTGTTTATCTTGTCGGTCTACAATAGAAGACACTGGGTACGGTAATAGGCACAAGGAAAGAGTTATTACTTAATTCGGTATTAAACAAGTAGGAACTGAATAATAGTTTAAATGTTGATTCTCTTGGTTTTCATCACCCTCTTGGTTATTCCATCGAACAATCGTGTGCAATACCACAATTACATCCCCATACATAAGAAGCAAGCTAGGAGGGAGCAATGTTAACATACAATTTTGATAGATTGAGTTTCTGCAAACAACTTACAGCCGCCAGTTATAGGTTTTCCGTTTTCTTATACTTGATATAACTTACAGAAGGAAACTAATTTATATATTTGTATTATTGTCCAAAGTTCGTCAAAACTTGTGGAACTTTTTTCTTTGATCCAACTTCGCTGGCTTGCCAGAATTTTGCATCCTAAATTTTTAATATCGGCCAGTGAAGTACAAATTCAATAACAATGACCATTTACTAGAGTTATGAACCCAAATGCACATGAAAAAAATATAATATTTCAAATATGATTTTAAAATCTCACCGAGCTCCTGAGCATCCTTCCCTTCTGATATGATTTTAAACGGGCAAGTTCTATCCATAGGTTCCTATTAATTGCTATTGGAGCATGCTAATATATTGAAATTTGAAATGCTCCGAGTATTGATAGATTAAAGACACCACCTTATTGGGCCACCATGGAATGGGAAAACAAACTATAATATCTCATACAGTCATACTGGTATATGAACTCTTGTACAACTTCCCATTGCATTTGCAAGTGGATTTAGGCAATTCCCAAGTTCTACTCATAAATTTCTATCAATTACTTCACATGTTATAATCAACAGAGAAACTAACAGCAATTACCCAAAAGTTTCAAAGTACTCCCTCTGTATGAAATCATTCTCCTTTTCGAATGTCTCAAAATAAAAGTCTCATTCCCTTTTTATGACATAACAATGCAACAAATCACGCAACATAAAATAAGGTGGTGTTTGGTTTTACCACGTCTTAAAGCTGAATTAGATTGATATTCAACATTCAGCATTAAGAGGCAATTCCAAGCTGAATACTCAATTTCCATTTTAATGAAATTTTATTCCAATGGTACCCCTACTCCTTTTACTCAGTAGGTATTGATTTATATCATAACAATAAGGGTAAAACTGTAAAAATGTCTATCTATCCAGCCACCAAGACCAAATAAAATCACACACACTTTTCCATAATTCCTGTTTAACATTAAGCATTTAGAATTCAATATTCAAAAGCTAAAGTAATAAAGTTAAAGCAAATAGTGGTACTGTTAATTTAAGACATAAAATTCTTTATACATCAACTAAAATAGCAACATACTATCAAGTGAAGTGAGAGTAACACTAAATTTTTACCCTTTCAATGGACGTCTCAGTGGACCGAACAAATCGAGCAACAGGACTACCGTTAGGGTTTGCAAGCGCGTAATTGACTCTCTTGTCTGCCTGTTTAGAGGATTCAGCGAAGGGCAATTTTGATGATGATGATGATGATGGATTTTGGGGAGAAATACTTTCAGTGGATGATGAATCATGGGATTTCTTCGATGATGAGCTTAAAGAAGCAAGTGAAGGCGAAGATCGTCTGTAATTCTTAGGAGTAGGGAGAGAAGTAGTAGATTTGGAGAGAAAGAGAGGGTTTATTGATGAAATTGAAGCTAACATGGCAGCCATTGGAGAGAGAGAGAGAGAGAGAGAGAGAGATTTTGCAGTGACAGAGAGAGAGAGAGAGTGTTTTGTTGCCAAAGTGAGATTTTTGCGTCTTTTGTGGGGCCTACTGGATTGTGGCGGGTAGCGGTTAAAAGCAACGTATCCTTTCAAAGCCGTGTTGGCCTACTAAAACTTACAAATTAAACCCTAAATTATGGAGTTTTCTTCTAATGTTTCAAAGTTTCAATTTCAACTTTAAAGTATGTTTTAAAGTGTTACACTTTAAACCTGCCGTTAACCTCAAATTGACTAGGTGGCTGCAAGATTGGAACAAAATTGCTTAAAATAAGAATTTCAAAGAATAAATTAAACCCTAAATTATGAAATTTTATTGCAATGTTTTCTTTAACGTTTTAGCACACGCAATTTTAATTTTGAAGTAAATTTGTAATTCATCTCTATAACATATTCACATTAAAATTTAGCTTTTTGTAAATATCACTGTACTCATTGTGATTTATCATTATTTTGATTTGATTCAAAGTTATTATAAAAAGACTCACGCTCTACAAATTGAATTTGATACTATATAATTTTTGATATTATTCTGAAATTCCACAATAGTATTCTTTGGGGCTGGCACGTAAGTTTTAGGGCCCCAAGACAATTTTGGAAAATAGGGGCCCTCATATATACACATGTAAAAAAGTTATTTAAAAGTTTTTATTAAATATTCAAGATACATAGTGCATCTAACAACAGTATAATTATGGCCTTTCTTTAAAAATAAATAAATTGGCCCCTTGAAAATTTTGAACAAGCGTGGTTAATATAAAAGCATGTATTATAAATTTTTCAATGTTCACAAAAATGGGGGATCCAGACTCCTACCTCGCATCTTTCCCCGTTGAGTGGTCATGACTCAAGAGTAATGATCATATAAAAGATTATATGTCCCAATCATAGTTTGAGTAGTATTCTATTTTCTAAATCAACTTGATAATTCTATAATTTTAAATGCGCATTAAAAATAACTAATATCTTGTAATGATGTGATCGAAGAAAGTGTATAAAAGGCAACGGATTTGAAATTAATATTTATTTGTTATTTGTAAATTTAAAAGGTATTTTTTTATTTGTTTTCAAACATATGTGTGAAGGATTCTTGAAAGGCTAGATTATATTGTTTGGTTTAAGTTTTGAAAATAAAAATGCGATTGTTGGGGAATAACGATTCTCCCAAATTAACATATATAACTAAAATTCTCTCGACTTATTTTTGAGTAATGAATTTTAACATTTATATTATAAAACATAAAGTTTGACCTATTGCTTACCTTTTAAAGTCCATTAACTTTAAGGTTCACATGGTATCTAATTAGCATATAAATTGTGACCCTTAAATGTGATTTTTCGTCCCATTGAAATATCAAATCAATACAATTATCACTCACATACAAGCACACGCTTAAATCTCCACTATTTTCTACACTTTCTTTCTCACCAAACTTTGTTTTTACATCTAAGTTGATTTTTAGCTAAAATAAAACTTAAGTTTACGTCTTCAATGCATACTTGTACAAGCTTCAACAAGGATTACATATATGTTGAATAATGCAGAAAATTTGGAAATCCTTATAGCGTACTGGTGCAACTCATTAAACGTTCATACTGTTACGTTGTTCTTCAGTAGCACTACCTACAAAATAGTATTCCGTAATGGTACAGTCTGAAGTCTTTATACTAGTACGCCAGTCTACATAGTGTTTTTGCCTCTTTTGACACAAATTAATTTCATTAAGTTTTTAAACAATACCCTATTAGAATATCTCCAATTATATAATCAAAATAATAATTATAATCAATTTTAACAATGTTGACTAAAAACACTATACTCCAATGGTACAATCAAATGTTAGCAACCTTTTAACCAATAACCAAATCTACTCTATTTATAATCAAAGTTAACAACCTTCTTCAATAACCAAAATGAGGGATCTATTAATTTTATTGGGTAAAACATAATTTTTTCAAATTTAAATCATATTTCCCTCATTTTTTTTTGAAACAAAATTCAAATTGATAATTTGTGGTCGATCAATATAATGGACCCTACAAATTTGGCTATTGAGAAAAAATAGTCATTGAGGTTACTTACATTGTTAACGTTAACAACTTACTAAATGGATAATCAAAAGTCATTTTGATTATTCCATTAGAGATGCTTTTAAGGTTACTTCATTGAGACATTGTTCGACAACTTAACTACTTGGGCAAACTATGAACCAGGTGTGAAACAAGATTTTAACCAAGTTTGATTTGAAAGTCCTTTTAATTCCAATTTAAAAACAACATCACTTGGACTTTGAATCTCAAATGACAAACTTACCTTAATCCCATTTTACCTTAATTTAATTATCATCTTCAATAATTTAATAATTCTTCTCAGTAAACTCTTGTTAAAGTTGCATTTTTTAGAATTTTCAAAACAGATATGAACAACAATATAATGGAAAAGCATTTTGGCATCGGAAGTAAGCCAACCAAATACTGAGCACGTATAATTTGGACTTCATAATTTTAGCATCGGAATTAAGCCATAATTTGGACTTTAGAATCTCCTTATTTGGTTATTCTAATTACAAAATTCTATACAGCTGAATACGGACTCTATGATTTATCCCTACCACTTTTACAAATGATAAAGCCAGAATGGTCCATTACATACTTTATAACTTAAGACCTCCCCACTATTATAAGTTACATTGTAGATTGTTCAACTTCTCGATAAAAGTACATGTGAAGCATGAAAACCTAAAGTGCAACAAAATACCTAGAGAAAAAAATGTGTTATGAAAGAGATTATTGTAACAACAATTATCAATTAAATAATTATTCTCCCCTCAACACAAAACCCTTTTCTCCCCGTACAAACAAAATCACTCTTGCCTTATTTTGTTATAGAATAGACAAATATATAATAATAAGGCACAATATAGATTGAATAAGTAAGAAATAAACAAAAGTAGGAAAACAAGAAAATATTGAGAACATATATCAAAAAGATGAATCTCATATATATATATATAGCAAAAATAATTAGGTTCAAGTACATTTAGCATATGAAGATAAAATAAATAATTTTGACTTAAAACGTCTATCAGATAATATTTAAACAATAAAAACATGTCCAATAGACACAAAAACCTTTAGCTAGACATCCAGAAAGATCAATAATCAAACTCTAATATCATGGTTAACATACTAATCATCCTCCTTATCATCATCCGGCTCATCCATTAAGCAATTTAGAGGAACTGAGTTACCCTCTCGATTATCGGCCTTTGTCTCACGAGGAATAATAATTTTAACATCATTATCCTCAAAAGACAAATCTTCTCCACTCTCGAAATCAGATTCGTAGTATAGTGTAGGCCTCTCTGGTGACTCTGGGAATGTATCATCATAAGGAAAACCATCTACAAGAAAAAGATATAGGTTTGAGATATCAAATACGCGTAGACAATCATAAATATCTATTGTGATAAATTTTAATGCTTGCAGCGCATGAATTAGTTTATAGTATAACACATAAGCAAGATCGAACTTGCAAAGACTCAAAATAATATGCTTTATTTTGGCTTGTTATTTTTTCGCTAAATTCCTAATATAGTATGTTGACCTAATGTCTTAATCTTATTTTGATAATAACAATAAATTAATCATGTGTAATTTAACATGTTTCTTGATATAAGTATATAGTTCATTTACTTGAAAAATTCAAAAAAAACATGACAATGATCACTCTTTCATTATTTGATCATTGGACAATACAAGGATCACTCTTTCACTATTCGATCATTGGACAAGACAAGAAAAACATGACAATGATCATTCTTTCACTATTCGATCATTGGACAAGACAAGAAAGATCAAATCTCTCAATGAAAATCATGAAGCACAAATGATTAAAAGACTATATGAAAAGATTCAAAGGAAAAAGCTTCAAATGAAGATCAATCCGAAGAAACAAATTAAAGCATTCGAAAACTCGTTAATTCAGTAATTATGTGAGTGCTTAAGATTTATGTAAAATTATTTTATTGATCAAATCCTTATAGCTCAAACGTTTTCATACATCTTTTAAAGATTGATTCAAACAAGCTTGAAATTGAATTTACTTGAAAAACATTATTTTACAAAGACCGAGTTTCAAAATAAATTCATAGTAATTTTAAATGATCACATTTTAAGTTCTAATAAAAATAGGTTTCTTATAAACATATCTTTGAGATTCACAAATCATTATAATTGTATTTGGAACTAAATTGTTAAATAAAAAAAATGTTTTATTTTACATTTAAAATTCGCTCAATTTTCGCACAATTTTGATCTAACGATAAGATGGAGGCCTTCCCGGACTCCGATCATTTTAAATTTTTTATAGTAGTTAAACAACATCTCTTAGCACTTTTGACTAAAATTTGAGTATGATCCAACGGTCAAATTGGGAGAAATTATCAAAACAAATTTGAATTTTTTTGTCAAAATTAACTATTGAAAAGTTTGAAAATGTATACCTTTGACCCAAAACCTTTTTTAATCATCCCCAACAACTATATGGTTTTGCAAGCTATATATATGAGGTCCTAGACATGTTTTAACACACTTTGAATCATTCTAATACTCTATTATTCATATATTCAAATATACAAAGATTCAAGAACACATTTTGATCAATCTTTCATCTTTTGAGCTATAAATTTTGATCAATCTTGATAACTCTAGTGTGAGCTTCATTTGTAATCTTCAAATACACTTGAGAGTTATTGTATTGGTGTGTATCATCATAAACAATTCATTCTTCATTTCAAAAGAGAGTTTGTTTCTTTGTAGAGTAAGAGAGCATATCTTGTGAAAAGTGTAGTGGGTATAGCTACATTGTGAGTGTTGTGTGCATAGCAACATTTGTATTGAGGTTTGATCTTCATCCGAAGAAGATTGAATAGTGGAAATTCTTGGGGAACTAACCGAGCGCGGACTATGGTTTGGTAAACCAAAATCGTGTGGACAAAAAACCTCGGACTTCAAATTGGTTCAATCTTTCTTACTTAATCTCTTTATTTATTTGTTATATTCATTGATTGAAGTTGCTTATATTGTTGCTTATTCTTGGGATTGATTGTTTGATTGATTGTTTTTCTTGATAAACTTATTTAGCTAAATTGTTTTACTTAAACATTTTAAAAAAAGTTTTGAAATTCGCATTAAAGTTTTTAAACCCTATTTAATTTAAGTGAATAAGAAAATTACTTGTTTAATTTAAGTTCATAAATTTAAAGGTGATTTGATCACACAAGTACACATAGTAATTTAGGTGTGTATCTTAACCATAGTTTAAAATTTACTCTAACATAATAAAAATTAAAATACAAGTAAAACTTACATGGCAAAAAATAATTGAAAAATAAATTAAGGTCCAATCCGTAAAATTTACGTAAACAAAAAAAATAGAGGAACAAAAAAAAAATAATTACCAAAAATAATGAATAGAAGAGATAACCCTTTGCCATTAATTCTCAGCTTTACACCTTGTTCAAAAGGAAACTACAGTTCCCATTATTGATGGTAAAACCTCCTATAACACTAATAACACAGAAACATAATCCAAATATGATGATTCTTTTGTTCTTTGCTCTTTTAACAAGAATAAACACTCCATTACAAATAAACCCCCCACCAATAACAGTTCCAGTTTCCAGAAAAGCACTCTGAATCAATCGGTTAATAGATCTCTCGCTTATTCACTTGGCAGCAATCACATAGTTTCTCAACCTCCTCACTTCACTAAAACTAAAGTTTTTGATAATTTTTTCCCTTAAAGGAGTATCTATTTGTTGACGATGGTGTTAGTGAAGCATGGAACCAATCTTCTGAAGATAACCCATTGGAGGATCAATAGATGGGTAATTCTCCTGCATGCCATCTTACTGTTCATAGACCTCTGTTCTTAAATGTAGATAAGGCATTAAATTGGGGTAATATGGCATATGATTAAGCATTTCCATCATGGGAAGTTGGGGCAGATTTGGCTTTTGAAGTTGTTATAGTAGGGAACAACAATAATGATAAATGTATTCAACTTTTACAAGATGTTAACTCATTAATTCTCAACCAACACTTTCCTTAATTGGGGGATCGCATACCTTCTACTTCTATACATCACATTTAGCTCCTCATTAACACTCTTCCCGTACACAGCTTATCTATAGCTCTCCTTGTGGGAATTTCTTGAACATCTCTTCTTCCACCTCACAACCCTCAATAAGTTTTACCAATAAATCAGGGTCTCATGCTTCTGAGCACGTTCCCTCCTCCCCTATTACGATTAGAGCTTTAAAGGAAAAAAGGTGGAACAACAACTTTGCCTTTACACACACAAAAGTAAATGTCAAAAGCAGCAAAAAGAGAAGCCAATGCTCTTTCTAAGCTCTCAAAGCCTAGCACCACCAATTTTAGATATGATCTTGATGGGTACCACTGGTAGGTTATATTGGCAGATCAGAAGAAAAAAGAAGATAATGCTACTACCAATGCTACTTTGCATAACCCTCTTGGAATGAGAGAAATTGATGCAGATCCTACTGAAACTCAATAAAAAACATGAAAAATGTGTGTATGCTCGACGTCAGCAGGACAAAGCTCAATATTTTGTGATGGCCCACATTCTTCAACCAGCTATGGCAAAAGCAAATGCCACGGCTTCTTCTACTGTTGTCTTTACAGAAGTTAGCAATAATGCCACAGTCCCCCAGTAGTTTTTCCTCATTTTTGAAGTATGACCTTGTTAGTTGTTGCCTCTCAGCCAGCAACCAATGTAGTAGAAGTTCAGGAAGTCAGTTTGACTTATGTTTATTTGCTTCGGCAGTTAGTTATTGTGCTGGCTCCCTACATCTGCTCCAGTCAATTTGGTGTGTTTGTTATAGGTAAAATTTTGCGGAAGACTGTCTAGTTCACAGTTCTGCAAATTCAGTTCACAATTATGCAAATTCTGTATTTTTGGTCTTTTTTGGCTTCAATGTCTTTTACTTTTTATGTTTTGGTTGCTTGCATTTTTATTTATTTCTTTCCTCTATGGCCACTTGTTTGAGCACTGTCTATAATTTTTAATTGCATGGTGGACTTTATGGTTATTCCTTTAGTCCACATTACAATTCATGTAATTTTCATCAGTGTTTTTTGGGTCTTGGGTATGGCCTTATTGTATCCCCCCTCATTTGTTTCTATTTTGGTTTTTTATGTTATTACTCTAATGCCCTAGATTAGCATAGAGGATTTATTAAAAAAAAAGGAAATTAAATATTATTTCCTGAATACCTTTCTTGCTTTACTAAACACAATATATGAAATTTGACAGAAACTTTAGTTTTCCACCCTTGTGAAAAAATAAGGGAATTGATTTCCTTTCAGTAAACCAAACGAGACCTTAGTTCTCCATGAGTTAAATATATTTCCTACTCCAAATCGTTAGCAAGTTGGGTACTAAAAAGGAAGAGTTTTAAAAAATATTAATTCTCGATGAGACTCTTCCAAAATTAGCCCCCTTTTCTTAGCAGATAAAATATGGGTATTTTTTTTCTATCCACCATATCTTACAGTTAATCCACCCATAAATTATAAAAAATTTTGAACAAAGTTTTACAGTATCACCCCTTTTACAATTGATAAATATATCCACCAATTATAATTATATTAATTTATATTCCATTTTAATTAAGATTTTTAATCCAAATATAATTCCTTTTTAATTTATTTCATATTTACCTTTAAAAAAAATTCAAATGGTTTTAGGGTTAAGGTTCACAAATCACTGTATGCGGATTAACTATGCGTGGATCGATTTCAAAATATAAATATGTATTTTATTTGATGAAAGATACAAACCCTAATATCAGTTTGTAGTTTAAGCATGCAATAATAAAAAATCTATTGCCAACGAGATAATCGAATAATACTTTACAACACAATGAAAACTCTATAGTATAATTATTCACGCGGTATTAGGAGTTAAAAAAGAACTAAGTATTAGTGTAGGGCCAGACAAACTTCCAGGTGATGGATTGCGTGGGGGCATCAACCCACAAGGAATGGGCATGATTAAATTAAAAAGGGAGAATTAAAAAAAAGGTCTTATTAGAGAAAGATTTTCACACTAAAGTCAAGGAATAATTTTTTTGTAAATAAAGGGCCTATTTTTTATTTTATTGATAATATGACATGTGTCTTTTTTTTTTTCATTGTAAAATGACATCCTAACCCTTAAAATAAACTAAAAATACCAATATGCATTAAAATATGGACTGCAATATGAACTTTACAGTCTATATTTCACTGCAATATGAACTTTGCACTCCGTATTTCACTGCAATATGAACTTTGCAGTCCATATTTCACTGCAATGTAAACTTTGCAGTCTATTTTTTGGTGCAAAATTCATATTGCAGTCCATATTTTACTGCAATGTGAACTTTGCAGTCCATATATTTTAGTGCAAAGTTCATATTGCAGTCCATATTTCACTGCAATATGAACTTTGCAGTTCATATTTTACTGCAATATGAACTTTGCAGTCCATATTTTTTGTGCAAATTTCATAAAGAGGGGTAATTTAGGTAATACATAACATGTTTTTATTAATTAAATGATATTTAAATTTATTCAAATAAATTCATTTAAAATATAAAACAAAATAGGCCTCTTATACTAATTACCAAAACAAAATAGGCCTCTTATACTAATTACCAATTAAAAATAGGCCCTTCATTCAAAAAAATATTATTCATTGAATTTTTGGTAAAAATCAATGTGTAACAAGTCCTTCTACCTAATTTCTAGAATTAAAAATAATTGTAGCTTTTCACAACCGTTATAGAAGCTTGACGGTCTATCCAATAATAATAACAATTTACAGACCTTTAATGTTGCCAGGAACTCTCAGTTTTCTGGTTTCAAACATGTCTGAATAATTTGCTAATAATGAGATGACCCACATTTGGCAAGTGGGAAGATTGGTTTTAAATGACATTCCTCAGATGCACTCGATCAGTAGCACTATCGAATCTCCGATCAATGGGCAAACTGGACTTTACATTAGGTTAGGACCAGTGTATGAGGAACTATATATGGATTCTTGGTTATTAAGTTTTCCTAAGTTCGACGATATATTCACAAGTCCTTGAATGGATTTATCCATTGCTCAATAATATCATTATCTAAATTTTTAAAATGGTTGTACTTATTAATTTAACGGATATTTTAATATTAAATTATTATTTAAAATAATATTTATAAAATTAAATTAATAATATTTTTTTGTCAATTTATCTACGTTCGCGAATTAACTTAATAAATAATATAGATTAACTTACAGCATGAATTAGTTGTTAGATATGACGGATAGAAACAAAATCACCTATAAAATATCCTCATCAAATTAATTACTTTTGAATTTTGGTATCTCCTTTTTCTTATTTAAAAAAAAAGGGAAAAGAAAAAAGATCACGGCACCAAACGCACTTGTCTTTGTTTTAGGAAATTCGTGTACCTAAACGGCTGGATCATGCAAAATTAATCATATATTTTTTCTTGATGATGTAGGTGATGACATATATGGATTGATAATTCGTTATAAAATAATGAACATAGAAATCATTCGAGAAGACTTATAGATCCTTTCAATTCCGTTGTTCTAGAATAATGAAATTAGTATTCTTGCTCACTGATAAAAAATAAAAAAATAAATGACTCAAATTTATTAAATAATTTTTGTATCTAACACTCATTTTAAATAAATTATAGTTTTAAATTTGAGCATTCCAATTTTAAATAAAATTGTGCCTATGAGGATTCCACATGAATCTTCTAACGCACTAATACTATATTTAGTGACACATTTATTCAATTTTTAAAACACTTTATTTTTTTTAATATATGTAAAATATATATAGTCACGTTATTTATTTAAATACTCAGATTAACTCTACCTTATCGAACCTGATACAATAACTTTAGACGAAAGCAGGAGCCATTTCTTTAACAACTGTGTTAAATTTTTCGTTTTCTAATTTTATTCATGTGGGTTATTTCACAAAAAACATAAAAAATTGTTCATTATAAAAATGGACTTAGACTCTTCACCTTATTTAAAATTATTTATTTGTGTATATAACAAATGCGGAAAAAAATCTACTAGTACAAGTAGACCATATAGTTAGCAAAAACTCTCTCCTTTCCCCACTCTCTCTCTCTCTCTCTCTGTGCAATGGCCGAAAATGAAATTGTCTTCGACTGCCCTCCCTTACTAAAAGTCTACAAAGACGGCAAAATCGAACGCCTCTCACTCGACTCTATTCCCCCTGGCGACGACCCAATCACCGGCGTCCAATCCAAAGATGTCCAAATCCCGCTACCGGAAACCGCCATCTCCGCCCGCCTCTACCTTCCCAAAAGTACCGACCCCCACCGCAAAAAACTCCCCCTCCTGGTCTACATCCACGGCGGCGGTTTCATTGCCGAGAGCGCCTTCTCCCCCACCTACCACCCCTACCTCAACTCCCTCTCCTCCATTTCCCAGTCCGTCGTCATTTCCGTCGAGTACCGGTTAGCCCCAGAGCACCCTTTGCCCGCAGCCTACGAGGATTCGTGGGCCGCGGTAAAGTGGGCCGCGTCACACCAAACCGGGTCTGGACCCGACCCATGGCTGAACCAATTCGTAGATTTCGAAAAGGTGTTTTTCGCGGGAGATAGTGCCGGGGCTAACATAGCCCACCGTATGGGAATTCGGGTCGGGTTAGATCCGGATGGGGTCGGATTGAAGCTGGTTGGGATTGTATTGGTGCACCCCTTTTTTGGTGGGGTTGAAGCGATTGGGGGTGAGGGGGTTGAAGCCAAAGGGTTTTCGGATAAGTTGTGGGCATTTGTGAAGCCAGGTACATGTGGGTCGGATGACCCGGAATTTAACCCGGGGAAGGATCCGAAGCTGAAGGATATGGGGTGTGAGAGGGTGCTTGTTTGTGTGGGTGGGAAGGATTTCTTGAAGGACAGAGGGTGGTATTATGGGGAGGTGGTGGGTAAGAGTGGGTGGGGGGGTAAGGTTGAGGTGGTGGAGGATAAAGAAGAGGACCATGTGTTCCATTTGATGAAGCCTACTAGTGAAAATGCTGCGGCCATGATGAATAGGGTCGTTGCTTTCATAAATGAGACTTAATTAAATTATTGTGTGTGGGGCCATCTTTTTTGTTGTAATTCTAATAATGCAATTTGTTTTTGATGCATCTAAAGTTACGTGTCTATAGAACTAGTCACTTGGTTGAGTGTTTAAGTTATATGCATTGATTATATTCATATAAAGTGTCATTAATCAAGTCTTAATACAAGGAATATACTATTATTACTAGAGTAATAGTTTTCTGTAAGCCCTAAGCAAACTTATGTTTTGTTGTTATAAATTAGTATTTTCATTTTCTATTTTAATGTAAAACGATTTGGTACCATTTCCCCTCACGTTTAATATAATCTTTATGTATCCAACACAACATTTTGAACTATAAAAACACTATGAATTGTGGAATACAATAATAATTTGGCCCACGGCTTAATCAACAACATATTAACTTTTTATAATGAATAGATTATTATTATAATTTTTTTTTATATTATAAGTAAATTATTTAAAGTAGAAGGATTGAGATGTCTTTGGATTGGCGCCGATGAATCAGTCATGGCCTATGGAAAAGGGGTTAGGTGAGTTAAAGGCTATTGAATTTTTGGCCATTGTAGAGACGAAAAGTAAGGGAAGATATAATGATAGGTGATAAGAGAATGAAACCAACTCTTACTTAAACAACACTAATTATACACGCTAACACACTCTTTAATATTTTAATATTAGTTCAGTGTAATAATACTGAGTATGTGTATATTACTTCATTATAATATGGCCGAGTATGTGTCCATTACCTTCGTGCAATTGGACCAAGTCAGTGTATTATTTTTTGTTTGTTCTCAATAATAACTCGGCTCTATTATACTGATGTAATGTACACATACTCAACCCTATTGCAATGAGTAAATGAGATGTAATGTTATTAAATAAAGTGATGTATGGAATTAACGCCACCCTTCAAAAAAGAGAAAGAAAATACGAAATAATAATTATATACAATGTCAAAGCAAACATTTTTTTATTAGATGAAAGTTTCTACATTGTAAATATTATAAATTCTACGAAGGGAAATAGAGTTGGAACCTTCAACCTCAATTCCATGTAAATAGTACTAGTCCAATAATTTAGAGGATCTTGTGTGAAAATTTAAAATGAGATATTTTTTTACTTAATTATGTAAATAATTATATAAAAAAAATTATATCACTTTTTTTTTAAAGATATCAAAAAATGTAACACAAAAAAAAAACATAAAATATAATAAATCCAAGAAAAAAAAAGAGAGAAAACGAATAAAAAAATTCTTAAAAAAAGAAAAGAATTAATAGGTATTTAACAACAGTTGGAAAGAGAGAAAGCGGAGGAGGCGTAAGGAGATAAATTAGTAGTTAACAAGTGCAAAATGTTATAGTTATCTAAGAAAGATTAAAAAAAATTACCAGGGAAATAAAAGTTTGACTAATGTTGAATTTCACATTTTATATTAATTGGGTCTTAATAATTAGTTTTAAATTTGAGCCTTTTCATCGTAAACAAATAAAAGTTAGAGCTAAAATTTGGGCCCCTAATTTAAAAAATGAGAGTTATTAATTAGGTCCTCAGTGGTATGTACGTAGTTGCCCACCTTACACAACTTCAAAACCGGCCCTACATATAAAAGGTGAAAGTCTATGCTTCATACTTGAGCTTAAATCACTTCCTAAAAGGAAAGACATTACAAAGTTTATTAATCAGACTTTATCTTGTCGTTTTCAACACTTCTAATGTTGAATTTTAAATTCAATCTTATATTAAATAAAAAATGTTAAAATAAGAGCCATTATACCTTTCAATGCTGAGTAAGTTCTTGTTTAATATTATTAATAGGTAAAACTAAACATTGTTTAAGATGAGTATGTGAATTCTTTCAATTTAAAAGTAAAATTGTTCATAAAAAACATAATTTGCATAGTTAGTTACTATTATGTTGTAGGTTGCATGAATGTAGGGAACTGCTCAGATCCGATATTCAGTCTTTATGTAATGGTTATTATACCCTAAAAACAAAAAAACAAAAAAAAACAAAGAAAACAAAGAAGAGTGAAGGTACTCATTTCCCTAGACTATTCCTCGTCTTAACCAGAAGGAAAACACCGTGGCACTAATAAAAATGTCCTTGACGTAAAAAATTAATCCACAAGGAATAATTAATTAATTAATTAATTGGTCGTCAAAATCCCTCAATTTTGTATTTGTATTAGGGTATACTTATGCCATCCGGCACGATGAAATAAAATTTTTTTGATAATAGGTTAAAAAAATTAACATATAACAAATTTAAATCGACAAAATCAATCAGTTTATTTTGAGCCCATTGGACCTGATTGGACTGACTTGTTTAATTGATCTTGATTAGAATGTAACAAATTTAAATTGACTTGTTTAAATTGACAAAATCAATCAATCGACAAAATCAAGTTCAATATATTTTCATGCTGAAAAAATTAAAAGTATACCGGATTGTACTGACTTGTTTTAATTTTTTAAAGAGTTTTTTAATATAATCCAACCATGTAACGTACGTCCTAAAAATAACAGATTGAGATGGCCAATAATGTATTAACACATGACATACGTCCTTAAATGTTACACAATAATTTTTCTTATTTTTTTTGGCATAATTATATAGTCATTTTGGATCTTGTTTAATTGATCTTGATTAGTATATTTTAATTATTAATTTTTTATAAATTTATAATTTTTTTATTTTACGTTATGGCATTTTTAATGTAGACAAAATTATTAGTATGTAAGAGTTTATTGTGTGTATGTTATTGGTGTGAGTGTTTTAACTTTGATGTGACATCTTAATGTGTGTATAAAACTTATTTAATAGTGTAAAATTAATACACACTATAATATATATATATTTAACCATTAAATTCTTATGTCTTTCAAAAAAAATAATTTAGTCAAAGATGTGTTTTATAATATAGATTTGTATTTTATGCATTTGTATATTCTCCGCAAAGATATAGGGTGGTCAGAATAATCATATGTCGACCCAACTTGTACTTGGGGGTATTTGGTGGGACCTTTCGGCAGAATCCTCTATACGTGTTGGCGGATCCTTCCTCCTCTATATCCAAAATTATACTAAAATTTATCAAAGTAAAAACAAATAATAGAATTATCTTCCATCAAAATAAATAAAAAAAATAATAGAACTATCTCTTGTTGTAGACCAACCAAAAAAAATAAAAATTATCTCTTGTTCTTTTCACCTTTTCTCTTGGGTAATCATCGACCACTTTTTTTACATTTTTTCAGTTACCTAAAAATAAACTATATCATTTTATATATTTTGTAAATTAGGAAATAGTACAGTGTGTCCAATTGTCTTAAATACTAACTGATATTCTTAGAGCATGTCCATTGGATAAGGTAAAATTTAGGGTAAATTTAGCAATTATTTCCTAAATTTCAAAACTTGTACACAGGGTAAAAATATTTAGTCATACAAATGTGGGACACTCGTATGATTTTTCTTTTTTAAAAAAATAAATAAAAAATCATACGAAGAACTTTCACCCGTATGAGCTTAAAAAAAAGGCAAATTTTTCAACCATACGAGGCTGCCACCCTTGTATTGGCTTCTTTTGGCAAATTTTGTTTTATTTTTTATTTTTATTTTTTGTCTCTCTCAAATGAGTGCCAAAAAATAAAAAAAAAGAAAAAAAAAGAGGAAAATGCCCATACGAGTGAGCCACACTCGTATGGGTTTTTTTTATGTTTGATACGGGTATACCATATTCGTATGAGCCATACGAGTGACCTTCATTTGTATAGTATAAAATTTAAGAAAAGGGTAAATTTACTCGTTATCTAGCTTACATGGCAAAATTTAGTCGCCTAAATTCTTCCGCTGTGGCGTGAGTTAGGGTCAATTTAGCCATTTACCCTAGCGGTGTACATGCTCTTATAAGAGCATCTTATATATATATATATATATATGTAGTAATACATAAATTTATTTGATATAAAATTTACAATAGTCTCAGTATAAATTATCTAATTTATAATTATTTTAAAAATTTATAATTATTTTAAAAATTTATAATTTTTTGTATTTTGACAAAAAATTGTATAGTTTGATTTTTTCTGCATGAATTTGTACTATATTAATAAGTTATGTAACTTCAACTATATACTTGCGATTGCTTATTTAATATCTTTGGAATTAACTTGAATTTATAACTTTATATACTAATTTATTTTTTACAACCCAACATTAAATTTAGAAAATTTATGAATTAAGTAATTTTAAATGGCGCAATTCATAAATTGGAAGAGAATCAAACGAGACTTTTCATCTTTAATAGTCTTTTAAATATAACTTTTGTTTAACATGCACTATCCAATTTACACTATGACATATTCACATCAGCCTTTTATCTTTTCAATTTTATTATAAAACTTTAAAAATGTAATAACTTTTAACACATAATATAACTTTTAATTAGTATTATATATTTGTTATCTACTCATTAAGAATAATAAATCAAGATCTATTGTCATTATAATATTATGTAACAAAGTAAAAAAAAATGTATGAAATGACATTTAACATGTGTTGGTATGTTATATTGGTAATTTCAAATATCACACAAAAGTTTATAAAAGTATTATTTGTAGCATTTTTTGTAGACTTTAAATTTGGTGTAAAAAATAACTTGATATAAAAGATTTATGCATCAATTTTTACCAAACAACTGGAATGCTCTAACATTGAGAATGAAAGAGAGAGTCAAAAGTTCGAACTACATTGTTATAAATTTATAATTCAGACAAAAAAAAAATATTCATTTAGACACCAGCCACGGTAGGAATTATTTCCCTTTCGTGATGGCTGGTGATAACCAATGAAAATCATTTCTTCCATTTTAAATTAAAAAATTATTAATTTAAAATTATTTAGGAATACGAAAAAGTAAAACATATTTACTATGATGAGATATGTATTAATTAAACCTTAAAAAAAGGACACTTTTTGTTTAAGGCATCCTAACTCCTAAAAAGAAATTGAATATTTTAATTAAAAAATAACTGGGATAATACTATTCACAGTGCGACACCATGGCTCATAATTCTCGTCTGGACGTTTCCTGCTAAAATAAAGATTGATAAATACCTAGGGTTACCAACTATAGTGTGGGGAAGAAGAAAAAGCTAGTGTTTAGTTTCATTTGAGATAAGGTCCGAAAGAAAATTAAAAGCCGGAAGGGTTTTCAATTTTCTAAAGGTGGGAAGGAGGTTTTGATTAAAACAATATTAATTGCAAGCCTTGCCGACTTAATTTTTAGGCATTTTTAAATTGCCAAAGGATCTTTGTGATGAATTAAACTAGTTAACATCTAGTTTTTGGTAGGGATCCTCAATGAACGAGAAGAAAATTCAATGGGTGTTTTGGAAAAGGCTATGTCGGAGCGAATTTGAAGGAGGGGTCGGGTACAAGTCTATCTCGAAAATGCGTAGAATTTGATGTGCTGCCCTGATTCGTTACTTGCTCCAATTCTCAAAGGCCGATATTTCCCTTCGACTGACGATGAGATTGGGATAGAATGCTTGTACACTTGGAGTAGTTTAATGTGGGGGTGAGACCTTTTGACTAAAGGCTTACGGTGGTGTATATGAGACGGGTCAAATGTGAAAATTTACAGCGACCCTTGGCTTCCCCAACCTGTATCTTTTCGGGTGTTTTCTCTGCCCTCTCTACCGTTTGATTTGCGTGTAAATGATCTGATCATGCCATTTAAAGCCTGGGATGTTCACAAGATCGATTAAAAGTTCTTTCTCATGAGCTAAAATTGATCTTATCCTTTGCCATTCCGATTTCGACCAATAATTCAGTTGATCATTTGTGCTGGCATTTTGATAACAAAGGGGTGTACTCGGTGAAAAGTGGATATAAGCTTACTATGAATATTTCGAGATTGGGGCCAGCTTTTTCGTCAAATGACAGTGTTAAATTCTTTTGGTCATCGTTGTGGAGTTTGCTTCTACCTCGAAAAATACTAATTTTTATATGGCAAGCTTGTTTAGATACGATTTCCACCCTCTCTAACCTTGCCCGCCGTTGCATAAACGTTGAGTTATATTGCCCGAGGTGTCTTCGTGCTGTTGAAACAGTTCCGCATGTATTTTGGGGTTGCTCGCAAATTTTAAATATTTGGTTATCGAGTCCGTTGGGGACTGTCTGGGATTTCTTTTGAGATCTCAATTTTTTTGATACTGCATTTTTTATCGCGAGGTCTCATGGAGCGGATTTGTTTTGGTTTTTTGGCATGATTTATTACTGTATTTGGAAAAATAGGAATAAGTGGATCTTTCGAGAAGGGCCGTCAAAGTCTGTAGAAAATCTTGGCTGAAGCCATGGGTTTTATTGAAGCTTTTGATGCTGTGCACGGGTCGGAGGCCAGCTCGTCTCTCCCTCGTAATCAAATATGGGTTGCTTTGCTATCAGGTTGGGTGAAGATCAACTATAATGATTCTTTAGAGAATGATGAGTAAGGGATGGGATTGGGTTGTTGTGTTCATAATAGTGAAAGGACAGTGCTATTTGCTTTAGCGAGTTATCGGGTTAATTAGTACATTTTCGATCATTTTAGCAGAGTTGGAGGCTATTGCAGTTGGTCCTGCTAGTGCTATCAACTTGGGATATACTAGTTAGGATAGTGATGGAAAGCGACTCTAAAGGTGCTATTGATATGATTATGTCGGGAGCACAGTGTTTCAATGAGGTCGATTCAATCCTAGAATATATCGCCTCCTTTGCTCGTAGAGTGGATGTGGTTTTTGATTTTGTGCCTTTCATTTGTAATAAGGTTGCCAATGAGCTAGCCCGTCATGCGCAGGTGTCTTCGCTTTCGGAGAAATGGGACTCCTTGTTCCCAGATTGGGTTTTGGACCATGTGTCCCATGATTAATAGAATTGTCGTGTGTTAGCAATTTTTTTTTTTAAAAAAAGATTGCTGCATTTAATATTTTCAATTTTTTTTCTTAATTATACTCATAGTTTATATTAATATTATATCAGCATTACATGATTGCTGGACATTATTAATATTATATTAGTCTTTGATTGAATATAAGTGGGATTAGTCGAGATGTGTGTAAATTAATTTAAACACTTAAAATCATCAAAAAGAAAGGGGCATTATATGATTGTCGGAGCGAAATTTATTTTTCCTCATATTTCTTTATTTTGAGAGTCTTGTATGCAAGTGAGAGACCAATTGTATTGTTAAAAGGGAAAATAGGTTGAGAGCACCTTCTTTCATAATCAAGCATTATATAAGAAGAAAAGGAAAATCTACGAATTGTTTCATTGTATTTTTCTTTTCCTTAGTTGAAAGTATTTAGCTCTAGCAAAATCCATCTACCCTTCCCTCTTTCCTATTGCGGGCAAATTGCCGGCGACTACAGCTGGGAAAGAGACGTAAAAGAATTCGACGAGTCAAAAGCCGGAGTCAAAGGCCTAGTCGACTCCGGCATTACTAAAATCCCTAAAATCTTCGTCCACCCACCGGAGCTCCTCACGAACCAGTCCCCACCATCCAATCAAACACTCCAGATCCCGATAATAGATCTTGAGGGGGTCGAAGGCTTCGAGCGACGGAGGAAGGAGGTAGTGTTGGGATTTTAAATTTTGAATGGCCGGGGCACAACTAATGAATGCTTGTGAAGCATGCATAGTAGCGTAATAATTTTTTTTAAGCTTCGTTTGCTTTATGAAAAAGAAATCAATTTCTTTATTTTTTTCATAGAATTGGGAAACTAAAATTTCTGTCAAGTTTTATTTCTTATATTTGGTAAAAAAATGAAAAATATTTATATAGGAGTGTTATTGTCTAAAATTTTTGTAATAAATTTTAGGAAATTACAAAGAAAAATCAATCCCATAAGTTTTTTTGAATGACTTTATCCCTATTTTCATTTCGGTGAAAAATGTGTTCTCAAAATTTGTACTTACTAAACAAAAAAAGAAAATACTTTTCTTTTCTGAGTGATCAAATCCGTGAACCAAAGAGGATATCTTACCATAATTTGTTCATAGATATATTATATTTGCACGAAACATTTTTATCTTTTTTCGATCTTTCTTAAATTTTTATTGTCTTATTTATAGGAATTATCAAGAACCCTCTAAACTCACACCCAAAACATATTTTACATACAATTGATTTTAATTGTATTAAATTGTTAATTTAATCCGGATCTTTTAAATTGGTCAAAATCAATTCAGAGATAAATGTGTCATGATTTTTGGTTTTTCATTTACTTCAAATTACTTAATAATACAGTCTTTGTGAGAGGGATTAATTCCTCGTGAAATAACTCAAACTGAGAACCAATATGTATTCCATATTAATCTAGAGTTTTCAGCTTGTTTGGTGGAGTGTTTTAGTCTGAGTTTTTGAGTATTTTTGTTGAAAAGTGCAACTGAAAAGTTAAATTTGATTTTTAAATAAACTAAAATAATTTTTACCAAAATTTAAAATTATGATATTTTAAAAAATTTATTAGAAAATAAAATTATAGTAAATGTTTAAACGAAAGTAAAGTTGACTTTTGATTTTTTAAATATGGGTTTCTAACTTGAATATCAAAAGCTGTTTTTAATTGTGAATTACATTTTCAAATAGGTAGTGGGTGAGATAAAGAGAGCGGCGGAGACATTTCACAGATGGTGAACCACGGGATGCGGTGGAAGTGATGGAGAAGTTATGATCGGAGGACGTTTGAAAGTTTCATGACTAGAGACAAAGATGGAGTATTATGATTTCACGGTGAGATATTGTAGCAACGAGTATATACATGTCATAGAGCTGCTACTTGGAATGATGAACTTTGCAATGATGGACATGTGGACCCCGACAACTTACCTCTCATCTGCGATACTTTTTTTATGTGCAAAGTGACAGTAACACCTCATTAGTCGATCAAAAGTTTGCATATATTAAATTTTTATCTTTCCCTTTTGATTTGTTATTATTATTTTATATAATTTGACTGAAATGATATAGTTATAACATTTATCAAATAAAAATTTGAATCTACAATTACTTCAAAACGGAAACTAACAAGAAAATTTCATTGTTTTAATTTTGATTTACAAAAGAAGGTATTTAGTGAAACTGTCTTTATATTTATTAGAGAATTTGTAGATAGCTATGCACTTTCTGGTTAACTATGTGCGTAAATTAATATATACCTATTGGTTAATGCGTAAATTCTTTATATGAAATTTGAATTTTTCGCAAGTAAAAGAAAATCACAGGGGTAAAATAGACACTTTAAAAACATGATTTTAAATGCTTAATTTGAATTATAATATAGTATGTATCATGTTACTCTAGGAAAACACTCAAATTTTTAAAGGACAATATAGATATTTTTGGTCCTGATTGAAGAGTACGTAGTTGAATTCTTATCGAAAACATTGTCTATTTACTATAGAGATCATAGTCTATAATTATTATTTATGACTATTTTAAAAAGTCGTTTAAATTCCCCAAATATACGGTGTACGTACGTGCTCATTAAATAACAAGATGCATTTTTTTTTTTGCAGTGAAATATCTGATCAACCTCAAGGAGAAAAAATTATTATCAGAGGCACTAGGGCTAATAGTGACTATCTTTCAGACATAGAATTCATGAAAATCGAATATTTGGTTGCCACTATTATCCAGTTTGCCCTGAACCAGATGACCCTGGGCTTGCCCAAACATACGGAAACCTTTTCTAACAATTCTATTCAAGACAGTATTAGTGGCTTCAAGTTTTTTCAGAACTGTTGGGTTGATGTACACCCTGTTCCTGGTGCTCTTATAGCTAATCTTGGAGATCTTATGCAGGTATGTTTCTTGCTCAATCACCTATTCGTACACGTACTGCTTGAATTATAAGAAATAAATTGAGTACGAAAGTTACAAGGTTGAGGTAAATTCCTATGATTTTTCTGTGCCATTTACTATGAAATTGAGTATCCTTTATTTTGAGAGTCAAGTTGAATTGAACCAAGTTAAAATTATTTTGCACACTTTCTCTAGTCATATTGACTGATTTATTTAATTCTTTATAAGACTTTTCTTCTTAAAAATTTGCAGCTTATTACCAATGACAAATTCAAGAGTGTTGAACACAGAGTTCGTGCTGGATCTGCCGCTTCAAGAATTTCCGCGGCATGTTTCTTTCCCGAGTTAAAATTGTAACTCGAGTCCTTATATGGACCTATTAAAGAACTATTATCCGACAACAATCCACCTATATCGAGTTGTTAAGCAATTTGGTATTTATCAAATTATCACGTCTACCCGCATTTCTTAGTTCTATTAATTATCCAATAAATCTGAACTTTGTGATATGTTTTATTAAAGAATTGAAACAGGTAGCTAGCTAGACTACGGATATTTTTGATTTTGGTCGAGATAAAATTTAAGAAACCTAAACTCAATAAAATTTATAATGAATTTGTAAGTTTGATTTTCGTTTATGAATCTTTCCAACCCAAACTTGAATTAAATTTCTTGGTTCATTTAGGTTCGGTTTTCGTATATATATATATATATATATTAAAAAAAGGTGTAAGGCAGCACTTATTTTAGTTAAAAAAATAATAATTTTCTATTTGCTCTTATTTTAGATAAAAAAATATTAACTCTTATATTTATAATATAATTTCAACATTCATGATAGTTCAAAGAGTTGGATTATCACTAGAGCTTGTAAGTTTTAAAAATATAAAATTTTAGATGCTAAAGTAATATTATTTTTTAGTCATATATGCAATTATTCAGTTTGATTCGGTTCAGCGACAATATGATACAAACTTTTTTAACTAAAAATATTTTCTTTTAAACTCGTCATTTTTATAGATAAAAGTGCCCCTCAGCATTATTTAACTCTTCTTATTTTAGAATCCAATAAGGTAAAATGGTTACTCTCTCATTTTAAATAATTTCTTTCCTTGAATGCTACTTACAATTCTTTGCAATTAAACTTATAAATTTTACCGCAGTATTTTTTGCAAACTTATTGTTAACTTCTAAATTTTGACATATTTTTTTTCCAAATCATTAATGGATTTGTATTTTTATGTGAATAAAATTTTCTTGCAAATCTGCAGTGAAATTTATAAACTTTACTTCAAGTTTGTAGTGAAACTTGTAAATTTAAAATAAAAGCTTTGAAACCAAATTTTGATTAAAAAAAAATCTACAATTTTGTATAGAAATTTGATATTGCCCAATGAATCCAATAAAGATAAACAAAAGTGTAAACTAATAAATAAATAAAATTTGTTTAAGGAATGTAATAAGCAAATGAAGAACAATCGAAGTTAAAAGACAACTTAAATTATTAATATAAGTATTTATGTCAGATTTCAATGTAATTAATTTAATTTTTGTCCTCGCCAATGTATGTGGTGATAAAAAATGTCCTTATCAATCGTCAAGTTTATTTTAAAAC